>CM066035.1:517896515-519096515 GCA_033557465.1 Ichthyophis bannanicus
CTCATAAGATGCCTTACCATTTTACATACTGGCTGTGTGAATTAGAAACCCCTAGTGTAGTTCTAAGTGTATGAAATCTCAAAGCATATGCAGAAAAGCCAAAATTCTGAATTTGAGTTAGAACGTTCAAACTAGTCTCATAAGATGCCCTACCATTTAACATTACTGGCTGTGTGAATTAGAAACCCCTAGTGTAGTTCTAAGTGTATGAAATCTCAAAGCATATGCAGAAAAGCCAAAAATCTGACTTTGAGTTAGAACGTTCAAACTAGTCTCATAAGATGCCTTACCATTTAAAGTACTGGCTGTGTGAATTAGAAACCCCTAGTGTAGTTCTAAGTGTATGAAATCTCAAAGCATATGCAGAAAAGCCAAAAATCTGACTTTGAGTTAGAACGTTCAAACTAGTCTCATAAGATGCCTTACCATTTAACATACTGGCTGTGTGAATTAGAAACCCCTAGTGTAGTTCTAAGTGTATGAAATCTCAAAGCATATGCAGAAAAGCCAAAAATCTGACTTTGAGTTAGAACGTTCAAACTAGTCTCATAAGATGCCTTACCATATTACATACTGGCTGTGTGAATTAGAAACCCCTAGTGTAGTTCTAAGTGTATGAAATCTCAAAGCATATGCAGAAAAGCCAAAAATCTGACTTTGAGTTAGAACGTTCAAACTAGTCTCAAAAGATGCCTTACCATTTAACATACTGGCTGTGTGAATTAGAAACCCCTAGTGTAGTTCTAAGTGTATGAAATCTCAAAGCATATGCAGAAAAGCCAAAAATCTGACTTTGAGTTAGAACGTTCAAACTAGTCTCAAAGATGCCTTACCATTTAACATACTGGCTGTGTGAATTAGAAACCCCTAGTGTAGTTCTAAGTGTATGAAATCTCAAAGCATATGCAGAAAAGCCAAAAATCTGACTTTGAGTTAGAACGTTCAAACTAGTCTCAAAAGATGCCTTACCATTTAACATACTGGCTGTGTGAATTAGAAACCCCTAGTGTAGTTCTAAGTGTATGAAATCTCAAAGCATATGCAGAAAAGCCAAAAATCTGACTTTGAGTTAGAACGTTTCAAACTAGTCTCAAAAGATGCCTTACCATTTAACATACTGGCTGTGTGAATTAGAAACCCCTAGTGTAGTTCTAAGTGTATGAAATCTCAAAGCATATGCAGAAAAGCCAAAATCTGACTTTGAGTTAGAACGTTCAAACTAGTCTCAAAAGATGCCTTACCATTTAACATACTGGCTGTGTGAATTAGAAAACCCTAGTGTAGTTCTAAGTGTATGAAATCTCACGCATATGCAGAAAGCCAAAAATCTGACTTTGAGTTAGAACGTTCAAACTAGTCTCAAAAGATGCCTTACCATTTAACATACTGGCTGTGTGAATTAGAAACCCCTAGTGTAGTTCTAAGTGTATGAAATCTCAAAGCATATGCAGAAAAGCCAAAAATCTGACTTTGAGTTAGAACGTTCAAACTAGTCTCAAAAGATGCCTTACCATTTAACATACTGGCTGTGTGAATTAGAAACCCCTAGTGTAGTTCTAAGTGTATGAAATCTCACGCATATGCAGAAAAGCCAAAAATCTGACTTTGAGTTAGAACGTTCAAACTAGTCTCAAAAGATGCCTTACCATTTAACATACTGGCTGTGTGAATTAGAAACCCCTAGTGTAGTTCTAAGTGTATGAAATCTCAAAGCATATGCAGAAAAGCCAAAAATCTGACTTTGAGTTAGAACGTTCAAAATAGTCTCAAAAGATGCCTTACCATTTAACATACTGGCTGTGTGAATTAGAAACCCCTAGTGTAGTTCTAAGTGTATGAAATCTCAAGCATATGCAGAAAAGCCAAAAATCTGACTTTGAGTTAGAACGTTCAAACTAGTCTCAAAAGATGCCTTACCATTTAACATACTGGCTGTGTGAATTAGAAACCCCTAGTGTAGTTCTAAGTGTATGAAATCTCAAAGCATATGCAGAAAAGCCAAAAATCTGACTTTGAGTTAGAACGTTCAAACTAGTCTCAAAAGATGCCTTACCATTTAACATACTGGCTGTGTGAATTAGAAACCCCTAGTGTAGTTCTAAGTGTATGAAATCTCAAAGCATATGCAGAAAAGCCAAAAATCTGACTTTGAGTTAGAACGTTCAAACTAGTCTCAAAAGATGCCTTACCATTTAACATACTGGCTGTGTGAATTAGAAACCCCTAGTGTAGTTCTAAGTGTATGAAATCTCAAAGCATATGCAGAAAAGCCAAAAATCTGACTTTGAGTTAGAACGTTCAAACTAGTCTCAAAAGATGCCTTACCATTTAACATACTGGCTGTGTGAATTAGAAACCCCTAGTGTATTTCTAAGTGTATGAAATCTCAAAGCAAATGCAGAAAAGCCAAAAATCTGACTTTGAGTTAGAACGTTCAAACTAGTCTCAAAAGATGCCTTACCATTTAACATACTGGCTGTGTGAATTAGAAACCCCTAGTGTAGTTCTAAGTGTATGAAATCTCACGCATATGCAGAAAAGCCAAAAATCTGACTTTGAGTTAGAACGTTCAAACTAGTCTCAAAAGATGCCTTACCATTTAACATACTGGCTGTGTGAATTAGAAACCCCTAGTGTAGTTCTAAGTGTATGAAATCTCAAAGCATATGCAGAAAAGCCAAAAATCTGACTTTGAGTTAGAACGTTCAAACTAGTCTCAAAAGATGCCTTACCATTTAACATACTGGCTGTGTGAATTAGAAACCCTAGTGTAGTTCTAAGTGTATGAAATCTCAAAGCATATGCAGAAAAGCCAAAAATCTGACTTTGAGTTAGAACGTTCAAACTAGTCTCAAAAGATGCCTTACCATTTAACATACTGGCTGTGTGAATTAGAAACCCCTAGTGTAGTTCTAAGTGTATGAAATCTCAAAGCATATGCAGAAAAGCCAAAAATCTGACTTTGAGTTAGAACGTTCAAACTAGTCTCAAAAGATGCCTTACCATTTAACATACTGGCTGTGTGAATTAGAAACCCCTAGTGTAGTTCTAAGTGTATGAAATCTCACGCATATGCAGAAAAACCAAAAATCTGACTTTGAGTTAGAACGTTCAAACTAGTCTCAAAACATGCCTTTCCATTTAACATACAGGCTGTGTGAATTAGAAACCCCTAGTGTAGTTCTAAGTGTATAAAATCTCAAAGCATATGCAGAAAAGCCAAAAATCTGACTTTGAGTTAGAACGTTCAAACTAGTCTCAAAAGATGCCTTACCATTTAACGTACTGGCTGTGTGAATTAGAAACCCCTAGTGTAGTTCTAAGTGTATGAAATCTCAAAGCATATGCAGAAAAGCCAAAATCTGACTTTGAGTTAGAACGTTCAAACTAGTCTCAAAAGATGCCTTACCATTTAACATACTGGCTGTGTGAATTAGAAACCCCTAGTGTAGTTCTAAGTGTATGAAATCTCAAAGCATATGCAGAAAAGCCAAAAAATCTGACTTTGAGTTAGAACGTTCAAACTAGTCTCAAAAGATGCCTTACCATTTAACATACTGGCTGTGTGAATTAGAAACCCCTAGTGTAGTTCTAAGTGTATGAAATCTCAAAGCATATGCAGAAAAGCCAAAAATCTGACTTTGAGTTAGAACGTTCAAACTAGTCTCAAAAGATGCCTTACCATTTAACATACTGGCTGTGTGAATTAGAAACCCCTAGTGTAGTTCTAAGTGTATGAAATCTCAAAGCATATGCAGAAAAGCCAAAAATCTGACTTTGAGTTAGAACGTTCAAACTAGTCTCAAAAGATGCCTTACCATTTAACATACTGGCTGTGTGAATTAGAAACCCCTAGTGTATTTCTAAGTGTATGAAATCTCAAAGCATATGCAGAAAAGCCAAAAATCTGACTTTGAGTTAGAACGTTCAAACTAGTCTCAAAAGATGCCTTACCATTTAACATACTGGCTGTGTGAATTAGAAACCCCTAGTGTAGTTCTAAGTGTATGAAATTTCAAAGCATATGCAGAAAAGCCAAAAATCTGACTTTGAGTTAGAACGTTCAAACTAGTCTCAAAAGATGCCTTACACTTTTACAAACTGGCTGTGTGAATTAGAAACCCCTAGTGTAGTTCTAAGTGTATGAAATCTCAAAGCATATGCAGAAAAGCCAAAAATCTGACTTTGAGTTAGAACGTTCAAACTAGTCTCAAAAGATGCCTTACCATTTAACATACTGGCTGTGTGAATTAGAAACCCCTAGTGTAGTTCTAAGTGTATGAAATCTCAAAGCATATGCAGAAAAGCCAAAAATCTGACTTTGAGTTAGAACGTTCAAACTAGTCTCAAAAGATGCCTTACCATTTAACATACTGGCTGTGTGAATTAGAAACCCCTAGTGTAGTTCTAAGTGTATGAAATCTCAAAGCATATGCAGAAAAGCCAAAAATCTGACTTTGAGTTAGAACGTTCAAACTAGTCTCAAAGATGCCTTACCATTTAACATACTGGCTGTGTGAATTAGAAACCCCTAGTGTAGTTCTAAGTGTATGAAATCTCAAAGCATATGCAGAAAAGCCAAAAATCTGACTTTGAGTTAGAACGTTCAAACTAGTCTCAAAAGATGCCTTACCATTTAACATACTGGCTGTGTGAATTAGAAACCCCTAGTGTAGTTCTAAGTGTATGAAATCTCAAAGCATATGCAGAAAAGCCAAAATCTGACTTTGAGTTAGAACGTTCAAACTAGTCTCAAAAGATGCCTTACCATTTAACATACTGGCTGTGTGAATTAGAAACCCCTAGTGTAGTTCTAAGTGTATGAAATCTCAAAGCATATGCAGAAAAGCCAAAAATCTGACTTTGAGTTAGAACGTTCAAACTAGTCTCAAAAGATGCCTTACCATTTAACATACTGGCTGTGTGAATTAGAAACCCCTAGTGTAGTTCTAAGTGTATGAAATCTCAAAGCATATGCAGAAAAGCCAAAAATCTGACTTTGAGTTAGAACGTTCAAACTAGTCTCAAAAGATGCCTTACCATTTAACATACTGGCTGTGTGAATTAGAAACCCCTAGTGTAGTTCTAAGTGTATGAAATCTCAAAGCATATGCAGAAAAGCCAAAAATCTGACTTTCAGTTAGAACGTTCAAACTAGTCTCAAAAGATGCCTTACCATTTAACATACTGGCTGTGTGAATTAGAGACCCCTAGTGTAGTTCTAAGTGTATGAAATCTCAAAGCATATGCAGAAAAGCCAAAAATCTGACTTTGAGTTAGAACGTTCAAACTAGTCTCAAAAGATGCCTTACCATTTAACATACTGGCTGTGTGAATTAGAAACCCCTAGTGTAGTTCTAAGTGTATGAAATCTCAAAGCATATGCAGAAAAGCCAAAAATCTGACTTTCAGTTAGAACGTTCAAACTAGTCTCAAAAGATGCCTTACCATTAAACATACTGGCTGTGTGAATTAGAAACCCCTAGTGTAGTTCTAAGTGTATGAAATCTCAAAGCATATGCAGAAAAGCCAAAAATCTGACTTTGAGTTAGAATGTTCAAACTAGTCTCCAAAGATGCCTTACCATTTAACATACTGGCTGTGTGAATTAGAAACCCCTAGTGTAGTTCTAAGTGTATGAAATCTCAAAGCATATGCAGAAAAGCCAAAAATCTGACTTTCAGTTAGAACGTTCAAACTAGTCTCAAAAGATGCCTTACCATTTAACATACTGGCTGTGTGAATTAGAAACCCCTAGTGTAGTTCTAAGTGTATGAAATCTCAAAGCATATGCAGAAAAGCCAAAAATCTGACTTTGAGTTAGAACGTTCAAACTAGTCTCAAAAGATGCCTTACCATTTAACATACTGGCTGTGTGAATTAGAAACCCCTAGTGTAGTTCTAAGTGTATGAAATCTCAAAGCATATGCAGAAAAGCCAAAAATCTGACTTTGAGTTAGAACGTTCAAACTAGTCTCAAAAGATGCCTTACCATTTAACATACTGGCTGTGTGAATTAGAAACCCCTAGTGTAGTTCTAAGTGTATGAAATCTCAAAGCATATGCAGAAAAGCCAAAAATCTGACTTTGAGTTAGAACGTTCAAACTAGTCTCAAAAGATGCCTTACCATTTAACATACTGGCTGTGTGAATTAGAAACCCCTAGTGTAGTTCTAAGTGTATGAAATCTCAAAGCATATGCAGAAAAGCCAAAAATCTGACTTTGAGTTAGAATGTTCAAACTAGTCTCAAAAGATGCCTTACCATTTAACATACTGGCTGTGTGAATTAGAAACCCCTAAGTGTATGAAATTTCAAAGCATATGCAGAAAAGCCAAAAATCTGACTTTGAGTTAGAACGTTCAAACTAGTCTCAAAAGATGCCTTACCATTTAACATACTGGCTGTGTGAATTAGAAACCCCTAGTGTAGTTCTAAGTGTATTAAATCTCAAAGCATATGCAGAAAAGCCAAAAATCTGACTTTGAGTTAGAACGTTCAAACTAGTCTCAAAAGATGCCTTACCATTTAACATACTGGCTGTGTGAATTAGAAACCCCTAGTGTAGTTCTAAGTGTATGAAATCTCAAAGCATATGCAGAAAAGCCAAATATCTGACTTTGAGTTAGAACGTTCAAACTAGTCTCAAAAGATGCCTTACCATTTAACATACTGGCTGTGTGAATTAGAAACCCCTAGTGTAGTTCTAAGTGTATGAAATCTCAAAGCATATGCAGAAAAGCCAAAATCTGACTTTGAGTTAGAACGTTCAAACTAGTCTCAAAAGATGCCTTACCATTAAACATACTGGCTGTGTGAATTAGAAACCCCTAGTGTAGTTCTAAGTGTATGAAATCTCAAAGCATATGCAGAAAAGACAATAATATGACTTTGAGTTAGAACGTTCAAACTAGTCTCACAAGATGCCTTACCATTTAACATACTGGCTGTGTGAATTAGAAACCCCTAGTGTAGTTCTAAGTGTATGAAATCTCAAAGCATATGCAGAAGAGCCAAAAATCTGACTTTCAGTTAGAACGTTCAAACTAGTCTCACAAGATGCCTTACCATTTAACATACTGGCTGTGTGAATTAGAAACCCCTAGTGTAGTTCTAAGTGTATGAAATCTCAAAGCATATGCAGAAAAGCCAAATATCTGACTTTCAGTTAGAACGTTCAAACTAGTCTCAAAAGATGCCTTACCATTTAACATACTGGCTGTGTGAATTAGAAACCCCTAGTGTAGTTCTAAGTGCATGAAATCTCAAAGCATATGCAGAAGAGCCAAAAATATGACTTTCAGTTAGAATGTTCAAACTAGTCTCAAAAGATGCCTTACCATTTAACATACTGGCTGTGTGAATTAGAAACCCCTAGTGTAGTTCTAAGTGTATGAAATCTCAAAGCATATGCAGAAAAGCCAAATATCTGACTTTCAGTTAGAACGTTCAAACTAGTCTCAAAAGATGCCTTACCATTAAACATACTGGCTGTGTGAATTAGAAACCCCTAGTGTAGTTCTAAGTGTATGAAATCTCAAAGCATATGCAGAAAAGCCAAAAATCTGACTTTGAGTTAGAACGTTCAAACTAGTCTCAAAAGATGACTTACCATTTAACATACTGGCTGTGTGAATTAGAAACGCCTAGTGTAGTTCTAAGTGTATGAAATCTCAAAGCATATGCAGAAAAGACAAAAATCTGACTTTGAGTTAGAACGTTCAAACTAGTCTCAAAAGATGCCTTACCATTTAACATACTGGCTGTGTGAATTAGAAACCCCTAGTGTAGTTCTAAGGGTATGAAATCTCAAAGCATATGCAGAAAAGCCAAAAATCTGACTTTCACTTAGAATGTTCAAACTAGTCTCAAAAGAAGCCTTACCATTTAATATACTGGCTGTGTGAATTAGAAACCCCTAGTGTAGTTCTAAGTGTATGAAATCTCATAGCATATGCAGAAAAGAAAAAAATATCTGACTTTCAGTTAGAACGTTCAAACTAGTATCAAAAAATGCCATACCATTAAACATACTGGCTGTGTGAATTAGAAACCCCTAGTGTAGTTCTAAGTGTATGAAATCTCAAAGCATATGCAGAAAAGACAAAAATCTGACTTTGAGTTAGAACGTTCAAACTAGTCTCACAAGATGCCTTACCATTTAACATACTGGCTGTGTGAATTAGAAACCCCTAGTGTAGTTCTAAGTGTATGAAATCTCAAAGCATATGCAGAAAAGCCAATAATCTGACTTTGAGTTAGAACGTTCAAACTAGTCTCACAAGATGCCTTACCATTTAACATACTGGCTGTGTGAATTAGAAACCCCTAGTGTAGTTCTAAGTGTATGAAATCTCAAAGCATATGCAGAAAAGCCAAATATCTGACTTTCAGTTAGAACGTTCACACTAGTCTCAAAAGATGCCTTACCATTAAACATACTGGCTGTGTGAATTAGAAACCCCTAGTGTAGTTCTAAGTGTATGAAATCTCAAAGCATATGCAGAAAAGCCAAAAATCTGACTTTCAGTTAGAATGTTCAAACTAGTCTCAAAAGATGACTTACCATTTAACATACTGGCTGTGTGAATTAGAAACCCCTAGTGTAGTTCTAAGTGCATGACATCTCAAAGAATATGCAGAAAAGCCAAAAATCTGACTTTGAGTTAGAACGTTCAAATAGTCTCAAAAGATGCCTTACCATTTAACATACTGGCTGTGTGAATTAGAAACCCCTAGTGTAGTTCTAAGTGTATGAAATCTCAAAGCATATGCAGAAAAGCCAAAAATCTGACTTTCAGTTAGAACATTCAAACTAGTCTCAAAAGATGCCTTACCATTAAACATACTGGCTGTGTGAATTACAGACCCCTAGTATAGTGCTAAGTGCATGAAATCTCAAAGCATATGCAGAAAAGCCAAAAATCTGACTTTGAGTTAGAACATTCAAACTAGTCTCAAAAGATGCCTCACCATTTAACATACTGGCTGTGTGAATTAGAAACCCCTAGTGTAGTTCTAAAGGTATGATATCTCAAAGCATATGCAGAAAAGTCAAAAATCTGCCTTTGAGATAGAACGTTCAAACTAGTCTCAAAAGATGCCCTACCATTTATCATGCTAGCTGTGTGAATTTCAGACCCCTAGTGTAGTTCTAAGTGCATGAAATCTCAAAGCATATGCAGAAGAGCCAAAAATCTGACTTTGAGTTAGAACGTTCAAACAAGTCTCAAAAGATGCCTTACCATTTAACATACTGGCTTTGTGAATTAGAAACCCCTAGTGTAGTTCTAAGTGTATGAAATCTCAAAGCATATGCAGAAAAGCCAAATATCTGACTTTCAGTTAGAACGTTCAGACTAGTCTCAAAAGATGCCTTACCATTAAACATACTGGCTGTGTGAATTACAGACCCCTAGTGTAGTTCTAAGTGTATGAAATCTCAAAGCATATGCAGAAAAGCCAAAAATCTGACTTTGAGTTAGAACGTTCAAACTAGTCTCAAAAGATGCCTTACCATTTATCATACTGGCTGTGTGAATTAGAAACCCCTAGTGTAGTTCTAAGTGTATGAAATCTCAAAGCATATGCAGAAAAGCCAAATATCTGACTTTCAGTTAGAACGTTCAAACAAGTCTCAAAAGATGCCTTACCATTTACCATACTGGCTGTGTGAATTAGAAACCCCTAGTGTAGTTCTAAGTGTATGAAATCTCAAAGCCTATGCAGAAAAGGCAAAAATCTGACTTTGAGTTAGAATGTTCAAACTAGTCTCAAAAGATGCCCTACCATTTATCATACTGGCTGTGTGAATTAGAAACCCCTAGTGTAGTTCTAAATGTATGAAATCTCAAAGCCTATGCAGAAAAGGCAAAAATCTGACTTTGAGTTAGAACGTTCAAACTAGTATCAAAAGATGCCTTACCATTTAACATACTGGCTGTGTGAATTAGAAACCCCTAGTGTAGTTCTAAGTGTATGAAATCTCAAAGCATATGCAGAAATGCCAAACATCTGACTTTGAGTTAGAACGTTCAAACTAGTCTCAAAAGATGCCTTACAATTTAACATACTGGCTGTGTGAATTAGAAACCCCTAGTGTAGTTCTAAGTGTATGAAATCTCAAAGCATATGCAGAAAAACCAAAAATCTGACTTTCACTTAGAATGATCAAACTAGTCTCCAAAGATGACTTACCATTTAACATACTGGCTTTGTGAATTAGAAACCCCTAGTGTAGTTCTATGTGTATGAAATCTCAAAGCATATGCAGAAAAGCCAAAAATCTGACTTTCAGTTAGAACGTTCATACTAGTATCAAAAAATGCCTTACCATTTAACATACTGGTTGTGTGAATTAGAAACCCCTAGTGTAGTTCTAAGTGTATGAAATCTCAAAGCATATGCAGAAAAGACAAAAATCTGACTTTGAGTTAGAACGTTCAAACTAGTCTCAAAAGATGCCTTACCATTAAACATACTGGCTGTGTGAATTAGAAACCCCTAGTGTAGTTCTAAGTGTATGAAATCTCAAAGCATATGCAGAAAAGACAATAATATGACTTTGAGTTAGAACGTTCAAACTAGTCTCACAAGATGCCTTACCATTTAACATACTGGCTGTGTGAATTAGAAACCCCTAGTGTAGTTCTAAGTGTATGAAATCTCAAAGCATATCCAGAAAAGCCAAAAATCTGACTTTGAGTTAGAACGTTCAAACTAGTCTCAAAAGATGCCCTACCATTTATCATACTGGCTGTGTGAATTAGAAACCCCTAGTGTAGTTCTAAGTGCATGAAATCTCAAAGCATATGCAGAAGAGCCAAAAATCTGACTTTCAGTTAGAATGTTCAAACAAGTCTCAAAAGATGCCTTACCATTTACCATACTGGCTGTGTGAATTAGAAACCCCTAGTGTAGTTCTAAGTGTATGAAATCTCAAAGCATATGCAGAAAAGCCAAAAATCTGACTTTGAGTTAGAATGTTCAAACTAGTCTCAAAAGATGCCCTACCATTTATCATACTGGCTGTGTGAATTAGAAACCCCTAGTGTAGTTCTAAGTGTATGAAATCTCAAAGCATATGCAGAAAAGCCAAAAATCTGACTTTCAGTTAGAACGTTCAAACTAGTATCAAAAAATGCCTTACCATTTAACATACTGGCTGTGTGAATTAGAAACCCCTAGTGTAGTTCTAAGTGTATGAAATCTCAAAGCATATGCAGAAAAGCCAAAGATCTGACTTTGAGTTAGAACGTTCAAACTAGTCTCAAAAGATGCCTTACAATTTAACATACTGGCTGTGTGAATTAGAAACCCCTAGTGTAGTTCTAAGGGTATGAAATCTCAAAGCATATGCAGAAGAGCCAAAAATCTGACTTTCACTTAGAATGTTCAAACTAGTCTCAAAAGATGACTTACCATTTAACATACTGGCTTTGTGAATTAGAAACCCCTAGTGTAGTTCTAAGTGTATGAAATCTCAAAGCATATGCAGAAAAGCCAAAAATCTGACTTTCAGTTAAAACGTTCAAACTAGTATCAATAAATGCCTTACCATTTAACATACTGGCTGTGTGAATTAGAAACTCCTAGTGTAGTTCTAAGTGTATGAAATCTCAAAGCATATGCAGAAAAGCCAAAACTCTGACTTTGAGTTAGAACGTTCAAACTAGTCTCAAAAGATGCCTTACCATTAAACATACTGGCTGTGTGAATTAGAAACCCCTAGTGTAGTTCTAAGTGTATGAAATCTCAAAGCATATGCAGAAAAGACAATAATATGACTTTCAGTTAGAATGTTCAAACTAGTCTCACAAGATGCCTTACCATTTAACATACTGGCTGTGTGAATTAGAAACCCCTAGTGTAGTTCTAAGTGTATGAAATCTCAAAGCATATCCAGAAAAGCCAAAAATCTGACTTTGAGTTAGAACGTTCAAACTAGTCTCAAAAGATGCCTTACAATTTAACATACTGGCTGTGTGAATTAGACACCCCTAGTGTAGTTCTAAGGGTATGAAATCTCAACGCATATGCAGAAAAGCCAAAAATCTGACTTTCACTTAGAATGTTCAAACTAGTCTCAAAAGATGACTTACCATTTAACATACTGGCTTTGTGAATTAGAAACCCCTAGTGTAGTTCTAAGTGTATGAAATCTCAAAGCATATGCAGAAAAGCCAAAAATCTGACTTTCAGTTAGAATGTTCAAACTAGTATCAAAAAATGCCTTACCATTTAACATACTGGCTGTGTGAATTAGAAACCCCTAGTGTAGTTCTAATTGCATGAAATCTCAAAGCATATGTGGAACAGCCAAAAATATGACTTTGAGTTAGAACGTTCAAACTAGTCTCAAAAGATGCCTTACAATTTAACATACTGGCTGTGTGAATTAGACACCCCTAGTGTAGTTCTAAGGGTATGAAATCTCAATGCATATGCAGAAAAGCCAAATATCTGACTTTCAGTTAGAACGTTCAGACTAGTCTCAAAAGATGCCTTACCATTAAACATACTGGCTGTGTGAATTACAGACCCCTAGTGTAGTTCTAAGTGTATGAAATCTCAAAGCATATGCGGAACAGCCAAAAATATGACTTTCAGTTAGAATGTTCAAACTAGTCTCAAAAGATGCCTTACCATTTAACATACTGGCTGTGTGAATTAGAAACCCCTAGTGTAGTTCTAAGTGTATGAAATCTCAAAGCATATGCAGAAAAGCCAAAAATCTGACTTTGAGTTAGAACGTTCAAACTAGTCTCAAAAGATGCCTCACCATTTAACATACTGGCTGTGTGAATTAGAAACCCCTAGTGTAGTTCTAAGTGTATGAAATCTCAAAGCATATGCAGAAAAGCCAAAAATCTGACTTTCAGTTAGAACGTTCAAACTAGTATCAAAAAATGCCTTACCATTTAACATACTGGCTGTGTGAATTAGAAACCCCTAGTGTAGTTCTAAGTGTATGAAATCTCAAAGCATATGCAGAAAAGACAAAAATCTGACTTTGAGTTAGAACGTTCAAACTAGTCTCAAAAGATGCCTTACCATTAAACATACTGGCTGTGTGAATTAGAAACCCCTAGTGTAGTTCTAAGTGTATGAAATCTCAAAGCATATGCAGAAAAGACAATAATCTGACTTTGAGTTAGAACGTTCAAACTAGTCTCACAAGATGCCTTACCATTTAACATACTGGCTGTGTGAATTAGAAACCCCTAGTTTAGTTCTAAGTGTATGAAATCTCAAAGCATATGCAGAAAAGCCAAATATCTGACTTTCAGTTAGAAAGTTCAAACTAGTCTCAAAAGATGCCTTACCATTAAACATACTGGCTGTGTGAATTACAGACCCCTAGTGTAGTTCTAATTGCATGAAATCTCAAAGCATATGCAGAAGAGCCAAAAATCTGACTTTCAGTTAGAATGTTCAAACAAGTCTCAAAGGATGCCTTACCATTTAACATACTGGCTGTGTGAATTAGAAACGCCTAGTGTAGTTCTAAGTGCATGAAATCTCAAAGCATATACTTTATAACAGAGCGCACAAAAATTACGGTTCTTATTCTGATAGAAAACAACACAGACCTCTTAAAATTTAAAAGTTGTTGTGTATTTACGGTTTTCACAAGTTCTACAATATTTTCTAGTGCAATCAATGTGGTGTACATACTGTATTCTGACGTGTAGTCAAATTTTAAAGTATATAACTCGGAGTGGTGTTATGTGGCGCACAAAAATTTAACCTTCCTTCAAAAGCTGCACAGCTGATATTTTTTTTTTAATTTCTTTTTTATTGAATTTTTCAGTAAACCAAACAGCAAATTCACACATAACAAGGGGTACATCAAAAATAACAACACCAGAAAACACACCTGAAGCGCGCCCTGCAGACAGGCAAACAAGCACTCTATAGGCTATTGCGTACCCAATCTCCGTCTACCCTCTGGGCCCCCGCTCCCCTGAACCCCTGAAGGAACTCCCCGGGCAAGCTCCATGGGCAAAACTCCCCGGGTGCTGCTCCAGAATCCCCCCTATTCCCCCTCCCCTCAACCTCCCCCTCCCTAACTCCCCCCTCTCAGCCCCCCTCCCCCAAACACCCCCCCTCACCCGTACCCCCCTAGAACCCCCCCATCCCCCATACTCTCAAAGACCCCATGGGCTCTCAACTCTCTAGATAAAGCATGAGCGGACGCCACTGGTCCTGAAATTTCTCCTCCGCTCGTCGACGAATTGCAGTCAAATGCTCCATCAATGCAATTTGTCGAAGCCGGGATTTCCATGCTCCCAAATCCGGCAGCTGAGGCAGCTTCCAGGCTCTAGCAATTACACTGCGAGCCGCCTGAATACAAGCCCGAGCCGGACGCTCCCGGCCACCGGAAACCTCCCCCACACAACTCCCCAACAGCCCGAACCCCAGGTCCGCCGCACCTTGTATACCCAACGTAGTCCAAAGGACCTCCCACACCATATCCCAAAAAGCTCGGACTTTGGGGCACCCCCACCACATGTGCACAAAAGTCCCCCTCTCCCCACAGCTCCGCCAGCACTGGTCCGAGGATCCGGGAAACATCTGATGAAGCCGCTCGGGAGTATAGTACCAGCGATAGAGAAGCTTATAAGACGTTTCCCGAATGGCCACCGAGAGCGCCTGATGCCCAATACCCAGGTGGATCCTCCGCCATTCCACGGGCCCCAACTCCCTCCCCAAGTCTCTCTCCCATTGCACCTGGTGCGGGAACTTCCCCCTTTCATCACTCTTCCCCAACTCCCGATATAAATGGGAAATCAAACCCCTGGAGCCCTCCCAACTCTGCCACATCACCACCCCCGAGTCCGGGGCCTCTTCCCATACCTCCCGGAGCAAGCATTGGGTCAAGAAATGTCTAACCTGAAGGTAGGGGAAGAAATCACCCCCCGGCAACTGGTAGCGCACTCTAAGGTCTGGAAAGGGTATCAACCGGCCCTCACTGATAAACTTCCCAAATGTGCCCACCGACAAAAAACCCACTCCCGACCCGGTATGAAAGCACTAGTGGCCCGTACTGGGGTAAGGACAGAGAACTTCCCCCCTCCCAGCACCCACCGCCTCCTCGCCTTCCTCCATTGCATCGCTAAATGCCACAGGAAGGGGTTAGCCCGCCATCTTCCTGACGGCCATTTACCATATATCCAAGGCAGATCCTTCAATAGAAGATCACCCGCCCAGTACTGCTCAATCTCACGAAACCTCTTGACCGTCCCATCTCCCTCCCGCCATTCAAACACCTGTCGCAGCTGGGCAGCTCTAAAATAACGGACCAACTCGGGAACCCCTAACCCCCCCCACCGCCCTGTCGGCGTATAAGACGCGTCTACTCACCCGCGGCCTACTCCCCCCCCACACAAAAGCAAACAGCTGGTTCTGGAGGGCCCGTAATTCCTGCGAGGGGATCCCGACAGGGAGTGTCTGGAACAAATACAGCAGGCGGGGCAACAGGTTCATCTTCAGAACCGCCACCCTACCCAACCAAGAGAGCTCCGACCCCTTCCAGCGAAGGAGATCCTTCCGCAACTGACTAAATACCGCCGGATAGTTGGCGCGATATAGTCCAAGTGGATGAGCCGTAACTTGGACTCCCAGATATTTTATGGACCCCACGGCCCACTTAAAAGGGAAGGAACTACGCAAGCTGTCCATCAATCGGGGGTTCCAAAGTAAGGGACATAGCCTCAGTCTTATCCCAATTGACCTTAAAGCCCGACAGACTCCCATACTTCTGGAGCTCAGCCATCAGAAGCGGTACAGATATCAATGGCTGGGTCAATGCAAAGAGTACATCATCTGCGAAGAGTACCATCTTGTGCTGCGCAGGTCCCACCGCAATCCCATGAATATCTATGCTCGCTCGAATCTTGGCAGCCAAGGGCTCCATAACCAATGCAAATAGCAAAGGGGAAAGCGGACAACCCTGGCGGGTTCCCCTACCCAAGGGAAAGAAGTCGGAAAATCCCCCATTAACATTTACCGCCGCTACCGGCGCCGCATACAAAGCCCGAATCCAACCACGAAACCGGGGGCCCAACCCCACATAAGCGAGCACTTCGTGCAAAAAGGAGAAACTGACCCTGTCAAAAGCTTTTTCCGCATCAATTGAGAGAAACATTGCTTTTTGCTTTTCTTGTCTGGCCAGCCAACCGAGCTGTAGTACCCTGCGGATCCCATCAGCAGGCTGTCTTCCCACAATAAAGCCAGATTGATCCGGATGGACCAGGGTGGGCATAAGCGGGCCCAAACGCAGGGCCAGGACTTTGGCCAAGATCTTAACATCGATATTTAACAAGGAAATGGGGCGGTAAGACCCACACAACGCTGGATCCCGACCGGGTTTAGGAATCACCGTTATAGCCGCTTGACTCATCGAGGGTGGTAAAGCCTCCCCATTCAGGACCGCATTAAACACCCGCACCAACAAGGGAGCCACCGTTCCCTTCATCACCTTGTAAAACATTCCCGAAAAACCGTCCAGCCCGGGAGCTTTCCCTGGGACCAGGGCTCGGATCGCCTCCTGTACCTCCTCAAGGGTGATATCTGCCTCCAAGTCCTCCCCCTCCTGATCCCCCAATTGAGCGCTCCCCTGTCCCTCATTATATAAATAGTGCTGGATGTCCACCCCCTCCCCCGGGGGGTCCGCTGTGTACAACTGCTGATAATAGGCCCGAAAACTATCCCGGATTTCCCCTGTCTTGTATAACAACTGATCCCTAGGGCCTTTAATTTTAGCGACATTGCGCTTCTGCTGCTGGGTCCGAAGCTTATTGGCCAGCAACCGACCAGATTTATTATCAAATTCATAGTACCGTTGCCCCACCCTATCCATCTGCCCTGATATCCTCTCCAACTGGAGGGCATTCAGCTGTTTACGCATCTCCTCAACCTGGCTCTGTAACTGCCACCCCCCCCCCCCTTTCCTTATGTGCGCGCTCAAGCTCAGTCAACCGACTCAAGAGACGACATTCCTCCACTTCCCGTCTCCGTTTGGCTCCCATCTGAACTAAATGACCCCGCACCACCGCCTTGAGTCCGTCCCAAAGAATGCCGGTCGAGACTTCCCCAGTGTCATTGAGGGCTATATACTCCTCAATCACCCTCTGAAGCTTTTGTTCCACTCCCTCCTCCCGCAACAAATATTCATTCAAGCGCCAGAAGGAGCGTTTTCCCCCATTCGCAGTTCCCCCAAGCGAAATCTGCACCGGGGCATGGTCAGACCAGGTCACGGGGCCAATAGTAGCCCGCTCCACCTGCTCCCACCAGAAACTATCACCCATCACATAATCTATTCGGCTATAAGAGCCATGCACCGCTGAAAAAAAAGTGAAGTCCCCGGCAGAGGGATTAGCAATCCGCCAAAGATCCTCTACTCCCAACCCTTTCATCCACTGTCTCAGAACCTTGAGGCCCCCAACTCCCCCCCCGCGTCTATCATCCAGATCTATATTACAGTCACCTTCCCCTGGATCCGCCCCTCCAACCACAGTCCCAAACCCCTCCAAAACTCCCTCCGCCCCGAATTCGGGCCATAAACAGAAATCAAGGTTGCCCTATCTCCCCCCAGTTCCCCCTCCACCACAACCGCTCTCCCATCTTCCTTCCGATGAACCTGGCCGACTATAAGGGGAACCCCTTGCCCCACCAGAATCGCAACTCCCCCCTTCTTCCTCCCCCCCCCCCTCCGCTGCAAAAAATCCCTGGTACACCCCCGAGCGCATAAGCCGCTCATCCGCCTGGCGCAGATGGGTTTCCTACAAAAAGGCCACGCCCCATTTACGGGACCGAAGCTCCTTCCACAGCAACCTCCGCTTCTGTGGCGAATTCAGGCCCCGCACATTCAAACTCCCCACTATCAAGCCCGCTGCCATAGCCATTGTGCCGCCCCCTCACCGCTCCCCCCACCGCCCATCCATGCCCAAGCCCCCAACCCCCCCTCCCGATCCCCCCAACCCTCCCCCCTTCCCTCCCCCATACTACGGACCTCCAATCCGACCACTACTGAGGAAGGGGCGCTCCCCGGGACGCCTCAGCCGCACCCCGCCAGCCTCCCCCAGCCCAGAGTTTCACCTCACCCACCAAATGCAGTCCCCAACAATCCCCCAAACAGAAACATATCATTAAAATAAACAGACATGTACAGTCAGCTCTATCACCCCCCCAAATCCAACCAAACCAGTCCCTCCCCACACCCCACTCCCCAATAACTACCCCTCCAGCCACCATTAAGGTAGAGCCCCGAAACAATGTCAGGCACCAGAGAAAAGCAAACCAGTCTTATAAGGCACAACAGTTCATCACCCTGTGCCAGTAGAAGCTCCACCAGAAGACTCCTCCGGGGGGTCCGATGCCTCTGTCCCATCGGTCCGCCGTCTCAGCCGTTGTCCTCTCACCGGTACTCTCTCCCAAAGCGAGCGCCGCTCCTTCCAGAGCCTTGTGATGTGGAGGTAGTACCCAAGTCCGGGAGCCGAGGAGCCCCCTCCCTCTTCAAAGTCGCCCAAGCCTCTTCCACGGTGCGCGCCCTGAAGTTTCTGCCGTTGACATCGAACAAGAGAGCAAAGGGGAATAGCCAGCGATAGCGCTTCTGCTCCGATTGTAGATAGCTGGTTACTGGCTTCAATTCCCGCCTCCTCTGCAAAGTCGCCACAGAAAGGTCCTGGAACACCTCAACGGTCTGGCCCTCCCATTGGAAGCGCCTCCGGGCCGCCGCCACTTTCATCACCTGCTCTTTAACAGCATAAGAACCAAGGCAGGCCACTATATCTCGAGGCAGTCCCTTCCGTGCAGGTCCCAAGGCCCTATGCGCTCTTTCCACTGCCACGTCGCTCTCCTGCGCCTCCTCACCACGTTGCAAGAGGAAGCGGCACACTTTCTTGACCACCGCTGAGGCGTCAGCAAACTCCGCAGTCTCAGGCAGGCCCCGCACTCGAACATTGTTACGTCTAGAGCGATTCTCTAGGTCTTCAATTTTGTCTTTCATAAGACCATGCTCTAATTGGTACTGCTGAAGGATGGCCTCCAATTCCGCCCCCTTCTCCGCCTGTTTATTCGCGTGCTCCTCAAGGGTTTCAACCCTAGTGCCCAACTCTTGAATGTCCGCTTTAATTGCGACCAATGTCGCTTTCAATTCACTGCGCAGGCCGCCAATGTCCCGTTTAAGGGAGCGCATCCAACCCCACATGTCGCCATGCGTGCAGGTGTACTCAGCGCGCTCCAGTTCCTCCGCCATCTCATCGTCAGAGGCCACGCGGTCAGGGCCCTCTCGGCCCGCCCGATCATTTTTCAGGGCATAGGAGGACTGGAATTTAGCCAATTTCTTGCTGACTGCCAACCCGAACTCTTCCCAAACCCGTTGCACTGCTGTACTGGGCTGGGGGAAAGGGCTGGCTGCAAATTTCCACCTTATGAGCTACGTCCCTTCAGGAGCTCCCAAGTCAAGCCGCCATCTCCCAAGTGACGTCACTTCCTATAAAGCGCCTTATAAGGCATCCTATAGGGGACATTATAGGGTGCCTTGGCAGACAGCGCACTTTATAATGTGCCCTATGGAGTGTCTTCTAGGGTGCCTTATGCGGCACCTTAGGTTACGCCACTGTGAGGGTGTGTTTGCTGGCAGCACATAATTAAAGTAAAACTAAAATTCCTCACAGCCCAATACTTAAACATAATGACTCAGCTAGCCTTATTCATTAGGCACACCAGGGAATCAAACCCATGACCCCATATCATTAGTCAGTGTAGTAACCATTGTGCTACAGCTCTGCTTCTGTGCTTGCATGTCTGCGCGCCTTCTTAAGATTAATCCGCGGTAACGTGCCACAGCTCTATCATGTAACGATCGTTAATTTATGGCGCCTTGTAACGCGCGTTATCGGCAACGATGTACCGCCCATGTCCTTATTTGGGTATTTCTGCCTCTACCGCGGATCCTAACGTGAATGGCATTACCGCAGTTTAGTAAACATACCCCTAAGAGATAAGTAAATAAATACTAAGGCGAATAGTGACAAATAAGAGGCTAGAGAAAAGGAGTAGGAGAGAACCATTGATAAAGCATATATATGCTAAAAATATAAATATAAGACCAGAAACTATGAGTAAAAAGACGGTGTAAACCTACCACTATGTGGTGTGTTGAATGAACAAAAACCTTTTCTGAAAATGGATCCATGAGGATCACAAACCTTAAAAACAAAATGATCCATAAACCACATTTGCCAAGATAGAAATTTTGCATTTTTGTTTGCTTACACACGTTTTATAATTTTTGAAGGTTGTCCCCTCGGCGGATTATTTACGATCTTTCAGTGGTCCGGTGGGGTAAGCTCCCTTTTTAGAGTGACGTTCGTTTTATGGCTATACAGTGTTATTTTTTTAAAGGATTTCTTTTCATTTTTGATAGATTTTAGATTGTAAAACTCCCTTTTTACTAATTAGGGACATTTATGATTTGAGATGCAGTTATTCACATATCGTATAGGCATTTTTCAGCTCAAGCACAGCGTTGTGTTATTATTTATTACAAATGTAGACGGTCCTACTAAGTAACACTTAGGGGTATGTTTACTAAACTGCGTTAGTGCGATTCGCATTAGGAGCCGCAGTAGAGACAGAAACCCCAAACAAGGACATGGGCGGTACATCGTTGTCGAGAATGCGCCGAGAACACGCGCTACAAGGATCCATAAATGAACGAGCGCTACAGGGCACGTTACCGCGCGTTAATCTTAAGAAGGCGCGCAGGCATACAATCACAACAACAGAGCTGTAGCACAATGGTTACAACACTGACAGATGGTACAGGAGTCATGGGTTCGATTCCCCAGTGGGCCTAATGTATAAGGCTGGCTGAGGCAGCACCCTTTACATTTAAGTAGTGATTGTTGAGGCATGTGACATGTATTTTAATATGTGCTGCCAGCAAACACACCCTCACGGTGGCATAACCTAAGGTGCTGCATAAGGCACCCCATAAGGCACTCCATAGGGCACATTATAAAGTGTACTGTCCGCCAAGGCACCCTATAATGTCCCCTATAGGACACCTTATAAGGCTGTGAACAAAGCCCTGGCTGGCTGCAGGACTGCACGTCACCACACAAACTGTCTGCTGTGGTTACCAGGATAGGGTTAACCCACCCGTACCCATGATGTTTATGTTATGTTTATGTTTATTACAACTTTATATACCGCCCAATACAATCAGCATCTGGGCAGTTCACAATAGATAAAATCAAATTAAAAAAAAATGTTAAAAGAGAGAGAGCTGCGAAAAAGAGCCAGAAAAGGAACGCCATAAAATTAAAGAAAAGGGATAGATACAGAGAAACAGATTGGGGGGTAAAGATGGGTAACAAAAGGGAGAGAGAAGGGGATGACAACAACAAAAAAAGTAATATAAGACAGGGGTAAGGGGTATGCTGTCAGAGGCCTAGAGGAGGGGGGGGGAAATCAGCAGTCGAGAGATGGGCACAAGATTGGGTATGCACCCCCACAGCACCTCGGCCTTGTAGGGGGAACAGACCGTGTGTGGCACTGCCACAGAGTAGCCACAGACAGTCACATTGTGCGGGTACAGTGCCCACCCTGAGGTTGAGGTGGGGCGCCCAGCACCGGGTCCCCAGCACCTTTCATGGCTGAAATACGCCATGCTGCAGGTCCCCATCAGTGATAGGTAGTTCCGTTAGACACACCTAGGATACATCTGTGTCCTGCTGTATGTCTCGGTCATGTCTAGTCCCTATGGGCGATGCTGCACCCAGAATAGGGCATATCCTGTGTTGGTGCCATCATTACCTGCTGTAGGTGAAGGGGGGGGGGGTGTATGGACCCACAGGCAGATTATGTACCACCACACAACCCACCCTCTGGGGCTCAGGGTGGGAAACAGGATCACCCACCAATAGAACCACAGTCTACCTCCCTGCAATGGCAGTAGTAGAGGGGCACCAGCAACCCCAGTCCTGCTGGGGAACAGACAGAGCAGTACACATCCATAACGCAATAGCAGACAGACAGCAGGCCTGAAAATGCTCAGCTGCCCCCCACCATTATCTGACATTCTCCAGCAGCAAGCCTCCAGCCGCTGCACGGTGTTCCAGCAAGACACATACTAGCTGCAGACAGTCCGCCAGCTAGTCCATAGTCCTGGAGGAGATGCATGTACCCAGAACAGGGATGTCAGCATATACACCAAGCAGATAAGTCAGTGATTGGGCCCCCAAAAGAAGCCCATAAATATCACATGAAAAGAATGCTATATAGCACTATGGGGGAACCTAGCCATGCCATGGTCACTGCTCAGTCAGGGTGAGAGTGACCTCCCAGCAGGACATGCTATGGCCACCCTGTCCGTGCAGGTGGTGGCCAGGCACTACAATGTCCGAGCCATTGCCCTATGCAGATGCATCCAGGCCAGGCCACCCTATCCAGGCTATTCCCACAGTACCTTGCTCCTCATTATGCACATTGGCAGGCCAATACTGGCAACAGTGCTAGCAGTGTGGGCTGTGGAGGGTGTTGGCAGCCACCACACACTGGATAGACAGACACACACTCCCCACACCTATGCCAGCATTGTGCAACTATAGAGGTGTTGGGCAGCCCAGGCCACCACACCAGTCCTGGGCACAGTGCAGGCATGGCTATGGTACGCAATACTGTAGGAGTCACTCCCCAGGTTGGTAAACCCTGTCAGACACAAGACCTGTAGCACACTCCACAGACATCAGAAAGGTTGCTATGATGCAGCTCACTCAGAAAAGTGTACTTAACCTAGGAATTGCTATCTGCCAGTACTCATAGCAACCTTTTGATAGATGTGTACCATATTCCCAGGTTTAGGGTGGCATTACTAAGGTATGCCAGTGCTAGTATTGGGAGATGCATGCAGAGCCCAAAGTCCTGCCTCTCCAGGAGGCTTTGGATAATGGGGCCTGTGGGTGCAGGTGTGTCTGCCCCTGTTGGCTGCTGCTTTACGGCAGAGGTTCCCAACTCCAGTCCTGCGGTGCCAAACACTGTTCGGGTTTTCATGCTGTCCCTCATGAATATGCATGAGATACATCTGCATACCATGGGGGTGGCGCATAGAAATGCAGCACAGGCATCTTTATCAGAGGCAGCATGGAACCAGAATGGTGTTTGGCCCTCCAGGACTGCATTTGGGAGGCTCTGCTCTAGGTAATGTGCATATTTATGGTGTCTGTGCTCTGTAGGGTAAAATGTAGGTGTCTTGGGCATGTTTACGTCATCTGCAATACAGGTGCTGTCTGTATTAGCACGTTGTAGTAGTGGGTAAAATATGGGGACTGGGTAGGCAGGAACCACAGCTGGGACTGGAACCTGTGACCTTCTGCTTCTGAATACACTGGTTTGGTGCACTGCACCACCTTGTTGTCACAGAGTCAGTACATTCCTTGGTGATACCATGACTGTTCGTCAGACAGGGCCCGTCTGTTGCAGTACACGGCACCCACCTACACAGGGCTAGGCCACGGTCTGCTCTGGGCAGCTGCCACTGCCCCCTCCACCACCAGTATCCCTCAGCCAACATGCTGACATGCCCTTTTGCTGGTGGTGCTGGTGGTGCACAGTCTCAGGCCATCCAGTGTGCCTATGGTGCGGGTTCTGGGGTAGGGGTGCCTGCATAGGTGTCCACGCTTCCCCCCAGCACCGCCTGCCAATGTTCCGTGCCCTTGGGGGTAGCTGCTGGGTACTATCCCCTGTGACACTGTGGGAAACACAGTTGTGCCCATGTTGGGCCTTCAGCAGTTGCTGTTTGGCTGCTCTGCTGCTTCAGCATTCGTATGGGCCACCTAGGCATCGCCCTAGTCCGCACTGTGGCCCAGCTGCACCACAGCATGTGCCGCCTGCGGCCCTCTGTATCCCCTTCTCCGGCATCTGTCCAGTTGCCGTTCCGACATGCCCGCCCTGATGTTGCGGGACATGTGCACGCCATAGGAACCCTGTCCGATGGTGGGGAAAACCCTGAGCAGCGCTATTTCACTGTGGGCTCATTCACCTTGTATGGGGACGGAGTATAGACCCTTCCACGATTTATATCTGTTCCATGGAGCTTACTCGGGGGGGAAGGGGTTGATGTTTCTCATTGATACCACTATTGGCCAGCTTGGTTATGGTTTTTTTCCAGTTTGTTGGGGTCATTTTCAGTGTTTATGTGCCCTTTTGTTCTGTGCACATGTATCACACTTATCACGTTTTTTTAGGTTTCCCTGCCTGGGCGGTACATTGCTGACACTGAAATGGTTTCTCTCCCCTGTAATGTGCATTTAACGGCAGGTTTTCATTCGCGTTGGAATTAAGCTCTTCAGATCAGCGCGTTAGTGTGAAGGGAGCCTCTTCCCGCCCACTCTCCGCCCATTGACACCTTCTCTCCGCCCTCTCTCCACCTTCTGCGGTGTTTTACCGCGCCGCGGGAGTTTACGATCATTAACTACGGTTAACGCGCGTTATGTAACGTTAACGATCGTAAGCGCATCATAACACGCGTTATGATGTGCTTACGATCGTTAACGTTACATAACGCGCGTTATGTACGATTACCGCTGTTTAGTAAACATACCTCTTAGTTTTGATATTCTTTTATAATGTACTTCTTTTATAATGTACATGTTTTATGGTCATTTTTATTTATTTTGTCACTTTTTAATTTATTTATTCAGCATACCACAGCTGTTTTACTACAGAGTAGTTTCATAGTTCTTTGAAGTGCCGTGGTTGCCCCTATGGTGGGGAAAAGCATGAGGTAAGGTCCTCCGATTCACTCCTGCTCCGAGGATAACCTGTTCTGCTCCTTGACTCTAGATTTGTCCTCCTCATCTCAGCTTTTTCTTTTGTGTGGTTTATATGTCTTTTTAGTATGCATTTGTTTTTATGTTTTGATTATTGCTATAATTAGCTCATTTATACGTTTAATTATTCATTTTAGGTGCTTTTTAAGGTTATGTTCATTTTGATTGTATTTTACATGGGCTGTGATTATGAATTCACATATTTATATGTTTTTATAATATTTAATATGTTCATTTGGTTTGTAGTTTACATTGGTTTGTGATTATGAATTAACATATTTATATGTTTTTACAACATTTATTATCACACTGTTTTTATATGGTTTTAATCCAGGATGTTGTGAATTATGATTTATTGATTCATTTTTAGTTATTTATGGATTTATTTATTCATGTTTTTATAATTTTATAGTGTGCCTTGATGACCCCTGACAAAGTGTAATACGAAACACAGCTTGTGTAGGGTTTTGGGCCGCTTTTTTTAAAGACGATTAATAAAATTTGTGTGGACCCCCAGCCCACCTGTCTTGGACTGGTTTATCTCTTTCCTTTGGCCATCATAGCTATCTCTGTCCGTTGACCATCATATCTGGAATATGTCAGCTCTGGGATTTGTGCATCGTGGACGTCTGCGCTATGTGTTGTACAAGGGGTCGGAACTGTGTAGCTCACTTCCTACAGTGGTGTTGTACCTTCCATGTTTGGCCCTTGTGACTTCCAGGTCATATACTTGTCCTCCTGGGTCTATATTATGCTTCCTTGTCCTTTGGTGATGGTCTTGAAGGACTAGGAAAGGGGACTGTTACTTCTGGAGAGAGATCTGCAATTGTGAGTATATACTTCTGGGAATTTTCTGAAAGGAATTCTTTCTATTAAAGCTATTTAATCTGTGAACCCACTATTTTTTAATCAGTCAGGTCCTAGTAGCAGCAGTTTCAGTTTAAATTTTAAACACAGAAGAGAACTTTCTGGTTACATTTCATACCCAGCAGAGAGCTTGTAGTTTAAATTTAATAGTCACTCAGGGCCTAGCATCAGCAAAGTACTTTTAGTTTAAATTTAAAACACAGAAGAGAGCTTTTTGGTTAAATCTAGAATCCAGCAGAGAGCTTGTAGTTTAAATTTCATAATACGTTAGAGCCTAGCAGCAGCAAAGAGCTATAATTTAAATCAAATAAGAATATAGCTTACCTCAGCAGCACAGGACAGGGTACTGTGTAGCAGCCCTCTTTTAATAAGTGTTATTTCCCTCCCTCCCTCCCTCCCCACACCCACCCACCCCTGGGATAATCGAAGCTTTATAGGTACTTACATATCTTAAAAGACTGGAGGTGCTCTCAGGTGTAGCTCGTTACCCAAATCAGTCATACACTAAGGAACTGAGCTTAATTAAGCTTCAGGTGAACAAGGTATATTAAACATATTAGGTACAGTTTTATTGGTATAAATATCCATGGCAACCCTTAGTAAGTAAAGAACTTAAAGATCTAAACAAAAACGTAAAACTAAGATGCAGACAGCAGTCCAGCAGCGAGATGGGGGCTTTCCAGTCTTTTGCATTGAGTGTCACATGTATGATTTTCTCCCAGTTGGTGAGAGGTCTTATGTGTGCAAGGAGCTATTTGCTTTCACGGAACGAGTCCGTTCTCTAGAGGCTAGAGTAGCAGACTTGGAAAACATAAGAAAGACAGAGAGGTACATAGACGAGACCTACAGTCCTGAAGTCCCACCTCCAGTCTGGCAGCATCCCTGTTGCCATGGAGGAGAGAGGTCACGTGACAGGAGAGCATCACCCTGGTGTGGCAGGAAGTGATCCTGTAACTAGGACCTGTCCTCCAGGTGATGTAAAACCTTCTCGCACTGAGGACGTTTCTCCAGGGCCATGTGCCCATGAGGGAAGGGTTAGGGCAGCCGTTATAGTTGGTGATTCGATCATTAGGCATGTAGATAGCTGGGTGGCTGGTGGACGTGAGGATCGCCTGGTAACATGCCTGCCTGGTGCGAAGGTAGCGGACCTCACGCGCCACCTAGATAAGGTCTTAGATAGTGCTGGGGAGGAGTCTGCTGTCTTGGTACATGTCGGTACCAATGACATAGGAAAATGTGGTAGGGAGGTTGTGGAGGCTAAATTTAGGCTTTTAGGTAGGAAGTTGAAATCCAGAACTTCCAGGGTAGCATTCTCCGAAATGCTTCCTGTTCTACGTGCAGGACCCAAAAGGCAGGCAGAGCTCCGGAGTCTCAATGAGTGGATGAGACAATGGTGCAGAGATGAGGGTTTTGGATTTGTTAGAAACTGGGGAACATTCTGGGGAAAGGAGGGGCTCTTCCGAAGGGATGGGCTTCACCTTAACCGGGATGGAACCAGGCTGCTGGCATTAACCTTTAAAAAGGATATAGAGCAGCTTTTAAACTAGATAATAGGGGAAAGCCGACAGTCGCCCAAGAGCGGATGGTTCGGAAGAATGTATCCTTGAAGGATACTACCAAAAGCAGAGAGGTTCCAAAAAAGAGTAAAGTAGCCCAAATGCCCTCGAGTATGGAGCAGACAGAGCTTAAAGATCCCAAATTACCCATGTCTACCAATAGCCAAATTAATATGAATAAAATACAGTCTCTAAAATGCTTGTATGCAAATGCTAGACGTCTAAAAAATAAGATGGTAGAGTTAGAATATATAGCACTAAATGTGAGGTTAGATATGATTGGAATATCAGAGACATGGTGGAAGGAGGACAACCAGTGGGACACTGTGACACCTGGGTGCAAACTATATCGTAATGACAGAGCTGATCAAATTGGTGGAGGGGTTGCGCTCTATGTTAGAGAGGGCATTGAGTCAGAAAGGATTAAAGTTTTGCAGGAAACAAAATTTGCTGTAGAATCTCTATGGATTGAAATTCCATGTAAAAAGGGGAAGGCGATGGCAGTGGGGGTGTACTATTGACCGCCTGGCCAGAATGAACAAATGGATGATGAAATGCTCAAAGAAATCAAGGAAGCTAACAAAAGTTACAGCGCAGTAATAATAATGGGTGATTTCAATTACCCCGGTATCGACTGGGTCAGTGTCACGGCAGGACATGCTAGCGAGATAAAGTTCCTAGATGACATAAATGACTGCTTCTTGGAGCAGCTGGTTCATGAACCGACCAGAGGGGAAGCCATATTAGACTTAGTCCTTAGAGGAACACCAGATCTAGTATAAGAGATAAGGGTGTTGGGGCCACTTGGCAATAGTGATCATAGCATGATTGCCTTTGATTTAATTAGTGGAGGAGGGATAGTAAGGAAATCCACAGTACTACCTTTTAACTTTCAAAAGGGAGACTATGATAGAATGAGGAAAATAGTTAAGAAAAAACTAAAAGGAGCAGTTGCAAAGGTTAAAGACTTATATCAAGCTTGGATGTTGTTGAAAAATACTATCTTGGAAGCCCAGACCAGCTGTATTCCACGCTTTAAGAAAAGTGGAAGGAAGTCAGAAAAACTGCCAGCATGGTTTAAAGGTGAGGTCAGAGAGGCTGTTGTTGCCAAAAAAGCATCTTTCAGGAAATGGAAAAAAGAGCCAAACGACGAAACCTGGAAACAGCACAAGCACTGGCAAGTCAAATGCAAGGCATTGATAAAGCACGCAAAGGGAGAATTTGAGAAGAAGTTTGCTGCGGAAGCAAAAACGCGAAATAAAGATTTTTTCAAGTACATTCGTAGCAAAAAACCTGTGAGAGAGTCAGTTGGTCCATTAGATGATAGAGGAGTTAAAGGGGCACTAAGAGGCGACAAGGTGATAGCAGAGAGACTGAATGAATTCTTTGCTTCGGTCTTTACTGAGGAAGATGTAGGGATGTTACCCATGCCTGAAGTGGCATTTAAAGGTGCGGAAGAATTGAAGGAAATATCGGTACATCGGGAAGATGTATTACAACTGTTAGATAAACTGAGGAGTAGCAAATCACCTGGGCCTGATGGTATACATCCAAGGGTGTTGAAAGAACTGAAATATGAGATTGCAGACCTGCTATTAGTAATCTGTGAACTATCATTAAAATCATCTCTAATATCTGAAGATTGGAGGATCGTCAATGTAACACCAATTTTTAAAAAGGGTTCCAGGGGTGATCCGGGAAACTACAGACCGGTGAGCCTCACATCAGTACCGGGAAAATTGGTAGAAACCATCATAAAGAATAAAATTACTCGGCATGTAGATAGCCATGGCCTAATGGGAGACAGCCAACATGGCTTTAGACAAGGAAGATCTTGTCTTACTAATCTGTTATGTTTTTTTGAAAGTGTGAATAAACAGGTGGACAAAGGTGCGTCGGTTGATATAGTGTATTTGGACTTTCAGAAAGCCTTTGACAAGGTCCCTCATCAGAGACTTTTGGCAAAACTAAAGAGTCATGGGATAGGAGGCAGTAGATCAGGAACTGGTTAAAAGATAGAAAGCAGAGGGTAGGGCTAAATGGCCAATTTTCCCAATGGAGAAAGGTGAATAGTGGTGTACCCAAGGGATCTGTGCTTGGTCCAGTGCTTTTTGACATATTCATAAATGACCTGGAAAGTGGAATAACGAGTGAGGTTATCAAATTTGCAGATGACACAAAACTATTTAAAGTTGTTAAAACCCAAGAGGATTGTGGAAAATTGCAAAAGGATCTTGATAAATTGGAAGAGTGGGCATCAAAATGGCAGATGAAATTTAATGTGGACAAGTGCAAAGTTATGCACCTAGGGAAGAACAACCCAAACTATGGTTACACGATGCAAGGTTCCACATTAGGAACCACCACCCAGGAAAAAGATTTAGGCGTCATTGTGGATAACATGTTAAAACCCTCAGCCCAGCGTGCAGCGGCAGCCAAGACAGCAAATAGAATGCTAGGTATCATAAGGAAAGGAATGGAAAATAAAAAAAAAGATATTATAATGCCTCTATGTCGTTCCATGGTGAGACTGCACCTTGAATATTGTGTGCAATTCTGGTCGCCGTATCTTAAAAAGGATATAGCGTTATTAGAAACGGTTCAGAGAAGAGCCACCAAAATGATAAAGGGGATGGAAGGATACTCCTATGAAGAAAGGCTAAAAAGGTTAGGGCTCTTTAACCTGGAAAAGAGACGGCTGAGGGGAGATATGATAGAGGTCTATAAATTAATGAATGGAGTGGAACGGGTAAACGTAGATCGATTGTTTACGTTATCAGAATATAGAAAGACTAGGGACATGCAATGAAGCTACAGGGTGAACTATTTAAGACTAATAAAAGAAAATATTTTTTCACTCAACATGTAATCAAACTCTGGAATTTGTTACCGGAGGATGTAGTAAAGGCTGTTAGTGTAGCTGGGTATAAAAAAGGTTTGGACAAGTTCCTGGAGGAAAGGTCCATAAACCATTATTAAGAAGGGACCCAGGATATCAATGCTTGACCCAGGTCAAGCATTGCGGAACCTGTGTCTTTTGGGGAAACTGCTAGGTACTGTGGTGGCGAAAGCACATTTGAGCCCCGAGAATTAGGTGAAATAAAAACATTTACCTTTCAGCAGAGAGATAGCCCTGAGATTAGTGAGGGTCAAACTGCAGCAAAAGAAAAAAAACTACATTCAGTTGCTGAGTGCAGGCCACACCCAAGTTCCAAGGCAACCAAGGAAAGTAATGGGAAACACCTGGGGGGAGGTGTGACAGGGATAGTGCAGCCACTCTCTTTAAAACCCCAGGGAACAGAGAAAAGAGAGCAGTCCGGGAAAGAGCAGTTGTGGGAAGCACAGCACCCGAGAAAAGCAGAAAGAAAGGAGTACCAGACCTCCAGGGTAACAGAGGGGAGTGAGTCCAGTGAGGAGGAGAAAGAAAGAACCTTCAGGAAGCTTGAAGGGAGGAAATCTTCCAGGGACAGCCTCAGAGGGAATTCCCAAAGGTCTCAGCGTACGGGAAGCCACAGTCCAGGTGGATGCCAGTGCTATAGAAGTGCAGCTGGGTCTGGAGACGGGAAAGCTTTACCAGGGAAAGCTGTTGACCAGGAGCAAGGTACAAATGCTGTGTTACAGAAAGCTGCCCGGAAGTTACCAGCTCTGAAAAGGTCTGTGCATGAAACTTTTACTGAGAGCAATTTAAAACTGTTAGAGTCTCTGAATCGTTTACTACCAGATAAGGATCAGTACAGCTGTGCTAGGATCCCTGAGGGTAGAAGCAGCTCACGCTGGAAGGCACTCTTAGAGTTATTAGAAGAGATTAACCCTTCACCTGCTCAAGCTGAGGGAAGCCAGGAGACAAGAGAACAGGAATATGAAGCCATGCAAATAGACCATTACCCTTCTGATCAAGAATCCATAGAATCTTGTATGGATTGCTCTTTTTCTGAGAAGGCAGTATAAGGGCAGTTCTGAGTTTTAAAGGAAGGAAAACCAGGACTGGATTAGCTGGACAACAAGTGCTTTAATTGCTGAAAAGGTTTGTGGAAGTCAGCTGTGTTTAAAGTGAACCAGTAACATTTAAAGCTGGGATTTGAATGATACCCTTTTGGTCAAGAAGCAGTTCTTAAGTTTAAAGGCAGGACACTTTTGAATGAAGCAGACACCAGGCTCAAAAGTGAGCAAGAATCTTTTATGCTTTATTGTAAAACACTGAGACTGAAAAGAAACACATGCCTATGGTTATTAACTGCCAGAAACAGTGCTATCTTTAAGTTCCTGTGGAAGCTTTGTTATAAAACTTCTTTTGTGTTGGAGAAGCATCCTAATTTTTGTTTAACATGCGTTGAGCTACCAAAGGCTCTGTTTGGAGGAAGTAAAAATAAATTCCTGTGATTTTTGCCTTACAAACCCTCAGACTCAATTATTATACACAACTACATTTCCCAGAAGCCACGGCTCTGGATCCTCTTGATAACAAGAGACAACAAAAGGCATGCCGCTACTTCCAGGCAACCGCCTAGGCGGTAGTGGGCGCCACAGGTGGCGTAGTTGGCAGGATTACTATCTTCATATACGCACGTGCAAGAGTTGTACAAACCCACACGGAGAAGGGGAACTTCTACAGAAGCAGTGCAAAGTACAGAACCCTGCTGAGGACGGAGAAAACCCGGAGTGGCAGCAGAAGGTTGGAGCTGGATCGGAGGGACCAACCGGTGACCTGCTTTGCTGATAAATCCGAGGGTACACTGGTACCAGGTAACCCGTAAATAGAAGGGGTTATACAAGGATACTGGTACTGGGGGTATAGCGTGCTTAATAAGTGCTGGGGCAGCAGTGCTTGTATTTGTGGGCCGCACTTGGGTTTTTTTCTGTTTTTTTTGTTACAGCTCAGACCCAAGATGGAGCGTGGTGAACTGCTCAAATGGATGGCTGAGCAATTTCAAAAGCAACAGGAACTGTCAGCCAGATTCCAAGAACATACTGCAGCCATGTTGCAAGCGCAGCAGAAGCCGCTCCTGGAGATGATGGGGGCGTGGCTAAAGGCGCAGGAAAAAGCAAAGGAGACCACAAGGACAATACCAGGTTCCTTGGGAGCGTTGCAAGGGCGGGGACTACCTTGTAATGGGACATTTACATTTGGACAATTAACCAAAGATGACGATATAGATGATTATATAGAATCCTTTGAGAGGGTGGCACTCCTAACTGGATGGCCAAAAGAACAGTGGGCGACACGCCTAGCCGCTTCTCTTACTGGGGAAGCTCTAGCAGCGTATAGAGCCATGCCCGCTACCTTAGCCTCCAGTTATGAGGAGCTAAAAGGGGCTATAAAGGACCGTCTAGGGCTAGCGCCTATGGTCTATCGCCGCCTCTTGAGAAATTGCAGATTGAAACTGGGTGAAACACCACGGGCACTTTGCCAACGTATTAAAGGGTTGGTAATGAAGTGGCTAACGCCCGAGGTTAGAACACTAGATTCCATCTTAGACTGTATTGCATTGGAACAGTTTATGTAGGCAGTTCCCAAAGACCTCCAAACCTTTCTGATTCTACAGGAATGCCGTAACACCAATGAGGCTACCTCTCTGGCAGAGCGCTTTTTTGAAGCGGAATTGATGGGCCAGGTGAGGGGTGGTGTTGCTAAACGGGCAGAGGTCGTAATATCAGAAAGGAAGGGAAGGCCAATGTTGGGAGAAACAACCAAGTCTGTACCCATGGGAAAATCTTGTTATGTAAGAAGAAAATGTTTTTCATGTGGGGAAGAGGGTCATCTTAAAAAAGAGTGTAAAGCAAGGACAGCCCTAGTCGTAGCCTATTCTAAAGAGAGTGGGGAGGGATTTCTGTTGGCGGTAGAAGTAGAGGGTATTGCCACGGAGGCCTTGCTTGACTCTGGAGCCGATCAGTCTATGATCTCCAGAAGGCTCTGGAAAAAGATAGAATCTCGGGATAGCCAGGCCCTACAGCCAGCAGAAGGCAGCGTAAAAATAAGATGTATCCATGGGGCAGCATCGCTTTACCCAGTATATAATGTCATGGTAAAGGGTCTAGGAACAAAGAGGAGAATACCGGTAGCGGTTGTACCTAGGCTACCGCACGCCTTAGTACTGGGGAGGGACTGGCCCCAATTCAGGCGTGGGTTGAAGGAAGAGTTGCAACAAAGGGCAGGCATGACATCCACCCTAGCACAGCAAAATGAGTCTCCACCTGAGATAGTAGGGGGTTCACCTCTTCCGAGCAAAGGGAAAGTGTCCCCTAGAGATAAAGCAAAAGAGAGGCAAGTAACACCCCCATGTAAAGCAAAAGCTAAGGTAACGTCAATGCCTAGTCCTTTGTTTGGGAGCGTGCAGAAACAGGGATACAGGAGAGTATCCCCGAATGAGGAAGTTAACAATAAGCCCAAGTTTGTTCTTAGATATTGCCGCACAACCCCTAATGCCAAACCCCCTAAACGCGCTTCGCAACAAGCCACCGGCTTTGACTTGTGCAGTGCCGTAGAAACGATTATTCCACGGCAGGGGAGAGCCTTAGTCGAAACGGGTCTCCAGGTAGAGATACCACCAGGCTGCTATGGCCGCATTGCTCCGCGCTCAGGGCTGGCACTGAAAAATTTTATAGATGTGGGTGCAGGGGTCATTGATCCTGATTTTCAGGGAGCAATCAAGGCGCTATTGTTTAACTTTGCACAGGAAGATTTTAGAGTAAGCGCAGGGGATAGAATAGCCCAACTCATTTGCGAAAGGATAGGCTTTCCGCCCCTGGAAGAAGTACACGAGTTGTCCACCACCATTCGTGGGTCTGGAGGTTTTGGCTCTACGGGGCAAGCAGAAATGAAGGGTTTGACCGCAAGTTGTGAAGAAAAGGAAGACGAGGATCTAGGCCCGCAACTGGTGGATTGTAAGACACAGCCAGTACCCAGGATGGGAGAGGGGCTCTCATGGTCGCAACAGCAGGGATTGCTGAATCTGTTAAAGGGTTTTCCCGACGTCTTAACACCCAGACCAGGAAATTAACCTAGTAGTCCACAAGGTAGTCACCCTACCAGGAGAAATAGTAAGACAAAGACCCTATAGATTACCTGAGGCAAAACAACAGGAGGTGGTGACCCAGGTGCAGGAAATGCTCCAGATGGGAATTATAGAGGAGTCTAAAAGCCCCTGGAACAGCCCTATAGTACTGGTCCCGAAACCAGATGGAACTATGCGGTTCTGTATCGATTTTCGGAAGGTCAATGCCATCTCCCGTTTTGACGCGTATCCGATGCCCAGGATAGAAGGACTGTTAGATCGTCTAGGGCAAGCAAAATATCTGACCACCCTTGATATGACCAAAGGGTATTGGCAGATTCCGCTCACCAGAGAATCTCGCCCCAAGACCGCATTTAGCACCCCTATAGGTCTGTTTCAGTTCCGGAAAATGCCCTTTGGCTTGCACGGGGCAGCCGCAACATGCCAAAGATTGATCGACCTAGTCTTATGCCCTCACCAGAAATACGCAACTGCCTACATGGATGATATTGTAATATACAGCGCCAATTGGGACCAACACTTGGCCAGCATTGAGACAGTTCTGAAGGCGTTGCGACGGGCGGGCATAACCTTGAATCCTGCTAAATGTATGTTTGGAGGGGAGGAGGTTAAGTATCTAGGGCACATGGTGGGACACGGTACCGTTAAGCCATTAGTAGATAAAGTGGAGAGCGTGAAATCTTTTCCCAAGCCTACAACTAAGAAACAGCTGCGTAGCTTTCTTGGCCTCATAGGCTATTACCGACGCTTCATTCCACATTTCACGACAGAAAGTGTTGCGCTCACAGAAATGTTAAAAAAGAACGCACTGAACCAGTTAAAGTGGTCCGGGGAGGCAGAACGAGCCTTCATACGTCTGAAGGATAAACTTTGCTGTGCGCCTGTATTACGCGGCATGGATTTTGATCACCCACAGATGCTTCAGAGACAGGTTTGGGGGCCGTAATGTCTCAAAAACATGAGGGCATTGAACACCCCATTATGTGCTTAAGTAGGAAATTAATGCCACCCGAGCAGAAATATTCCACGGTAGAGCGCGAGTGTCTAGCTATAAAGTGGGCGGTGGAGGCACTGAAGTTCTTTTTGACAGGTCGGAGGTTTCTATTGGTTACCGACCACGCACCTTTAAGGTGGTTAAACCAGATGAAAGACCACAATTCTCGCCTCACACGCTGGTATATGGCCTTACAGGCTTTTGATTATCGTATAGAGCATCGCGCAGGGAAATTACACTCTAATGCGGACGCCCTATCAAGGATTCCGGGCTGTGCAAGGGTTGGTACGCCAGCCCGTAATATCTTAAGGGGGGATGTGTGGTGGCAAAAGGACATTTGAGCCCCGAGAATTAGGTGAAATAAAAACATTTACCTTTCAGCAGAGAGATAGCCCTGAGAGCAGTGAGGGTCAAACCGCAGCAAAAGAAAAAAAACTACATTCAGTTGCTGAGTGCAGGCCACACCCAAGCTCCAAGGCAACCAAGGAAAGTAATGGGAAATACCTGGGGGGAGGTGTGGAAGGGATAGTGCAGCCACTCTCTTTAAAACTCCAGGGAACAGAGAAAAGAGAGCAGTCCGGGAAAGAGCAGTCGTGGGAAGCACAGCACCCGAGAAAAGCAGAAAGAAAGGAGCATCAGACCTCCAGGGAAACAGAGGGGAGTGAGTCCAGTGAGGAGGAGGAAGAAAGAACCTTCAGGAAGCTTGAAGGGAGGCAATCTTCCAGGGACAGCCTCAGAGGGAATTCCCAAAGGTCTCAGCGTACGGGAAGCCACAGTCCAGGTGGATGCCAGTGCTATAGAAGTGCAGCTGGGTCTGGAGACGGGAAAGCTTTACCAGGGAAAGCTGTTGACCAGGAGCAAGGTACAAAGGCTGTGTTACAGAAAGCTGCCCGGAAGTTACCAGCTCTGAATAGGTCTGTGCATAAAACCTTTACTGAGAGCAATTTAAAACTGTTAGTCTCTGAATCGTTTACTACCAGATAAGGATCAGTACAGCTCTGCTAGGATCCCTGAGGGTAGAAGCTGGAAGGCATTCTTAGAGTTATTAGAAGAGATTAACCCTTCACCTGCTCAAGCTGAGGGAAGCCAGGAGACAAGAGAACAGGAATATGAAGCCATGCAAACAGACCCTTACCCTTCTGATCAAGAAACCATAGAATCTTGTATGGATTGCTCTTTTTATGAGAAGGCAGTATAAGGGCAGTTCTGAGTTTTAAAGGAAGGAAAACCAGGACTGGATTAGCTGGACAACAAGTGTTTTAATTGCTGAAAAGGTTTGTGGAAGTCAGCTGTGTTTAAAGTGAACCAGTAACATGTAAAGCTGTGATTTGAATGATACCCTTTTGGTCAAGAAGCAGTTCTTAAGTTTAAAGGCTGGACACTTTTGAATGAAGCAGACACCAGGCTCAAAAGTGAGCAAGAATCTTTTATGCTTTATTGTAAAACACTGAGAGTGAAAAGAAACACATGCCTATGCTTTGTTATAAAACTTCTTTTGTGTTGGAGAAGCATCCTAATTTTTGTTTAACATGCGTTGAGCTACCAAAGGCTCTGTTTGGAGGAAGTAAAAATAAATTCCTGTGATTTTTGCCTTACAAACCCTCGGACTCAATTATTATACACAACTACATTTCCCAGAAGCCACGGCTCTGGATCCTCTTGATAACAAGGGACAACAAAAGGCACGCCGCTACTTCCAGGCAACCGCCTAGGCGGTAGTGGGCGCCACAGTACGTATGACCTAGATTGGCCACTGTTGGAAACAGGATACTGGGCTTGATGGACCTTGGTCTGACCCAGTATGGCATATCTTATGTTCTTATGTCTGTGTTCCGCGTGTCTAATATGAGCTGTGTTATGCTGTTACTGTGGATTGTGGTTCACACTGCCACCTGTTCACCTCCCCCAATAGGCCATGTATTGTCATTCTCTGCAATGTTTTGGTCTGCTATTTGCACCACTGCCCTCTGAGCGATCTGGTATGGTGCATTCTGTGTACTGGTAGTGCTGTCATGGTACGTCGGGTTTGCTAGAGGGTCTAGGTGGCCTGTGTTTGTGGTTCCTCCTACTCGTGGTGCCAGTTGGCACTGGCATGTGGTACTGTGGATATCTGGTACTCATTCCATGTCCATGCACTCATTATGGGGCATGTCTGACATCATTTGGGGTAACCTAACAGAATACAGGTATCGATGCGTCTGTGGCCTCTGCTGGACACTGAGCCTCAGGACATGGCCCCCCAGTGGCAGCCCCTGCATGTGCTGGGATGTTAGCTTTCCCTGGACTACATATCTCCGTCTTACCTGCAAGTGGATGTGCTGTGTCCAGCGCTGGGGGCAGGCCATGCAGGTAAACGGGCCCCAGTCGTTCTGCCAGCTGCTGCTCCAGGGGTGAGAGGGCAGGTCTGGTGGGTCCACCCCCTCCAGTGGCCTGTACATGGCGCCTCTCCGTGGATAGGTGCACACGTACCTCATGCTTGATGTCACTGTAGCATTTTCTTATGCTGTCTAGGTCATGGCGTGGCCCTCCAGCCTCCACTACAGCCGCCTCCACTGCCTCCCATGCCATGGTACATGCGCTCAGTGTGGTGGTACTGCTCTGGCGCCGGTAGAACACATCATAATGGTCTAGCACACTTGCCAGCAGGAGTTCATTCTCTTCCTGGCTGAACCGCAGTGTCCTCTTCCTGGCCTCCCCTGGCACAGGCCTCCGCCTCCTCTTTCCCCCTGGTGCCCCTTCAGGCTGGTCCCATGGGGGCCAGGACACCCCGGATGGCCCTGCCACCTCAACATCAGTCTCCTGCATTGTGGCAGCCGCTGGGGAAGGCTGGCTACGTGTTTCCCCGCCTTACTCGCCAGATGTGTCAGTAACATGCATGTTATTCTATTCTCTCTCATCCGTTGCTTCTCTGTCCTCTGTCGCATCTCTGTCGCTCATCTTTCCACCGCCTCCACTTGTGCGCATACTATACACTCTCGGCTTTCTGTGCATGATGATGCACCTTATGGCTTCCTAGGGGGCGGTCTTGTGCATGTTCCGCATGTGCAGGGCATGTTCCATATGCGCAGAGCATGTTCCACATGCGCAGAGTGCGGTCCTGAGCGCATTGTGCGTCACGGTGCGTTATGGGAGTCCGCATGCAGGTGTGGTCCCACACGTGTAGGAGGCGCACGGCGTGTCTTCCGTGCATTGCGCATGCGCGTGGTGCACTCCTGTGTGTGTTCCGTGGGTGCACCATGTGCTGGGATGCACCTGCGGAACATGCGCAGCTCACGGAAGATGCGCTGTGCGCCTCCTACATGCACGGGATCGCGCCTTCTGCATGCAGACTCCCATAACGCGCCGTTGACGTTACGACCCACATGTATCTATATGTGCTACAGTGCTACAGTTCCGTGCACTGCAAATCCACATCTCTGCATGGCATTACATCTCTGTATCTTTCTTTACTACCTTATCCCCTTGTGGTTGTGGGGTCAGCTTGGTGTACCTGCCTAGACCATGCTCCCTGTCAGTTGTGTGGCCTGACACATATTTCATGGCTGACCCACCTATCAGAGCACTCACATGGCGATGGTACAGTTGGTGGACATTGGACACGTTACCATCACTTTGTCCTGTCCCCATCTAACAATGACTCGTGCACAGGTGTTTGACACTGACAGCTATACATGTGCAGACATTCCGACAAGGTATGTTGGAACGTCAACCATGCGCCATGTGTTTTCTTGCTATTGCAGTGATGATGCAGATGACGTACTTCGATGCTGTCTGGATCACTCACAGCACAATAACTCCAGACCACCTTTGAGATCATTGCCCAGTGTGGGTGTTTTATCATACACAGGATGTGTGAGGTATATCCAATGTTGTGCTGCTGCATTCCTGCCCACAGATGGTTTCACTGATATCCACATAGGTATTACATTTTAACACAGCTACATTCTTCACTCCCATGTGCCTGGCCAGTTGCATGTCAGCTCATTTTGACCATTGTGGCTTCTTTAGTGTGGGAATTTCTACTACTTGGCTACATGCATGGTCAGGCTGGTGCCAGTACATCCCCACCTGGGAGGTGTATCAGGGACATAGCTGGCATTGGTGTCCATTGGCACTGGTGCTGACTGTGGCAGCGGGGCAGATTAAAGATGCGCCTGCCTCCTTGTCTACACATCATCGACGGCAGAGATATTCATGTTATGGTGTAGAGGAGTGGCATAATGGTTCACACACTTGCTTGGGAACCAGGGGACCAAGGTTCAATTCCCACTAGCACTCCATGTGGCCTTTAGCAGGTCACTTACCCTCCATTGCTCAGATAGAATCTAGGTTATCAATGTCCCTCTTTAATGTACATTACAATGTACACCACTTTGATTGATATAATAAAGCAGTATCAGACAGCTGTTACATAACTAGTTACATATATATGCCTGGACATTTTGTTGTGTATGCTTTTTCAGGTTTGTGTGTCCTGTATTGCCGGGCAGCTATGTTTTTGTGGACATTTCATGACTGATGTGTGTTGGGTCCTCATCATGCACAACCTACTGTCTACATGCACGCATATGTGACTACGGCATTTGGAGCGTGCAGATGCATTGAGGGGGGGGGGGCCTACCATGGAGCTCCTGGACATGATCTGTTCTGCTCATCATCTGTGGATGGGCCAGTGACTTTTGTGTGACATGCTGGACACACATTTGTCTCTGCTGCTGCATCACCGCACTGACCAACGTATTTAGTGGTATACTGCTGATGTACATGGCCCACCTGTGCTCACATCCTTGAACGGTGGCAGCTGTCTGTGTGCCAGCCGTCTGCCACCTCAAGGGGAGCTACGGGTTTCCATACATACATTCCCTTTGCTGGAACATGTTTGCATCATGCTTGTTGTGGTTGTTTGGGATAGTGGTTACAGACATGTGTTGAGCCACCATAGGTTATGGGTTTGATTCCCACATGTTCCTTTCCTTTTTTTGTGTTCTGCTAACATTACCATAAAATGGCTGCAGCTTCGTCACTTCTCCACACACCCTTCCTTCTCTTCACTGTGCACTAAAGTGTGCCCTCCATGCAGCCTATCCATCACATATTAGCTGTTACATATGGTCCCTTTCTTTGGGCTGTTTGGGTGGGCAATTGGCTCAGTGGTTTGGTATTGGTGTTGGTGAGCTGTGTTTGGACTCTTCAGTATACGGATTCAATTCTCACATACTCCTTTTTGGATCACTTCCCCATTTTGCCCTTGTACACACACCATCCACATGGCTGGCCCTTCAGACCGGCCCCTGACGCCCTTTCAGTTTAATTTGTTTACTCTTCTGCATGCTGTTTTCACTGCACACCATTTCATGGTGTGTGTGCATGTATCTATATGTGGCTCACGTCCCAATTACAGACTGCCTGTGGTCTACGGTCTTACACCTACGGCTCCGTTTTTCATATGGCACCATGTCTGCACATCTCTCAGTGCGTCTTCTACTATCTGCTCGCCTTTGATTGCAACCCCTTTGGACGCGCTGCTGCTTCCCGTCGGCTGTGATGTTAACGCACGGTAATTGTCCAGGACGCCCTATACCGCATGTTAAATGGCCAGGGCACCCTGTACTGCGCGTTACCGATCCATGCTTACCTTAACGCCGCACCGCCCACTTCCTTATATGGCATCTGTAACATTAGCGCTGCACTTACCGCCTTAGTAAACATACCCGTAGGTTTTCAGAACTGTATAAGCTCCCTAGGACAATTTCCACTTCCTATCTTGAAGTTTTGTAAATGTGTCAATTACTAATAACATTATAAAATTAACCTATTATAGACAAGAGCAGCCTATTGCAAGGCTAGTACAACTATAAGGTTTCCATTTTTAAATTGTTCTAAATTTTTACTTAGAAGATAGCTTACTCATTTATAGGAACACTTTTTGGAACACCAAGATAAGCTTAAGAATGTAGAGGTTGGTCTGGAACTTAAAGGGCAGTACAGACAACATACCAAAGTAGAGAATGACTTCAAACTATCTGACCTTCAGGAAAAAATGAAAGTGACTTTTTGTCCAAAGTTTTGATTAAAATGAAAATACGTCTTTGAATATAATTTATTTTAGGACTGGAACATTTTTATAGTACTATTATAAATTTAGCTACATGATTGCAGATTTGTAACTTTAACTATATTGTTGGGAGTGGAGGAGTAGTGGTTAGAGCAACAGTCTGGTACCCAAGATATCTGGGTTTTATTCCCATTGGCCCTTTTTGGGCAAGTCATTTTACCCTCCATTGCCTCGGAAGATAAGGCCTGGCAATCTACATCCAGTCATACCTTGCCAAAAAAACCCAGGGGCTGCTTGGTTGTCAGGAGTCAGCATTTACTTGATGGCACTTAAAAAAAAATCGTATTGTTGAAATCTACTTAGATATATTTCACCACAGGCAATTAAGTTTTAAATAAAACATAAACCATACAATCATCAAAGGAGAAGAAGTGAGATAGCCCCGGGTCCTGAGCTGCAGTCTACAGCATTGCTGTGTGTTACCTCAGATTGCCAGAACCATAAAAATAGCTGGGGTGCTGGAATGTGCAGCTACAGGCATGCCCAAAGAGCATGACCTAAGGGGCAGGTGGAGCCCCTTTGGAGCACGAGGAGTACCCTGTCTGTGGCTTGTTTTTTCTCCTTAATTGTGAGTACTATGTATGGCTAAAGGGAAATGAAACGGTAAAGGGAAGCAATACTTAGCTTCTACTCCTAAAAAGCAGTGCCTGATGAACAAACTTCTTGTATTGGGCCCTGTCCAAGGGAACATCATTGTGGACTCCACCCTTGAAGAAGTTACTTTAAGCTGTCACGAGAGGTTCCCTCCTCCACCACCATCAGCTGCATGAATGGTTATGAATGGGTCTGATAGATTCTTCTCTTCAACTCTCAGTGGGTGGCTTATCGCTTATGAAATGACTACTTCTTGGAGCAGCTGGTTCATGAACCAACAAAAGGGGAAGCCATTTTGGACCTAGTTAGTGGAACACAAGATCTGGTACAAGAGATAAGGGTGTTGGGGCCACTTTGCAATAGTGATCATAGCATGATTGCTTTTTATTTAATACATGGAGGAAGGACAGCAAGGAAATCCACAATCTCCAGGAACAAGCAGGAATGTAGTCTTCACATATGGGTGACGTTGGCACCGACGTGGCGTGGCCCTTAGGCGCGGCACAGAGGCGCAAACAAAACAAAAGGACCATAAGGAACAACCAGTCCTTATTCTACGGAAACACAGAAACGATGAACGGAACATAGCAGCAACAACCGCAACAACAAAAATACTACGACCCATTACAGCAGCAAAGACACAACAACAGCAACCAAAGACCTCACCGCTCCGAAGAACCAACACCGAAATCCAGCCTGACCCCCAAACACCAGGTACTCTCACAGATCATGCCACCTTACTTAGCCCCCATCTACCTCCTCACCCCCCTCTTGACCCTCTACCCACCCCCCCCCCCCCAAAGCTCACTCAATAATCTACTCTGGCCCACTCTCCCAGCAACACAACCCACACACACCTACAAACCGAAACAAAACCAACCCCACACACAGCATACACCAACCCACATCCCCAACCCCCCAACCCATCACCACATCACCATCTCACTAATCAATGCACGCTCTGTTAGAAATAAATACCACATGCTCCAAGACCTAATCACAAATGAGCAGATAGATCTCCTATGTGTAACAGAAACCTGGCTAACAGACGCTGACACTGTACTAATGAACCAACTAACCCCTGAAGGATACACCCTCCATCACTGCTCCCGGGCACACACCAAAGGAGGAGGTGTCGCCATCATAGCAAGAACTGACCTCCACCTCAGGATCCTCTCTTCAGAAACTACCAATGAAGCTGATCTCCTCACCCTCACCAATAAATACCTCTCAGTATGCCTAATCTACCGTGCACCTACCACAACCACTGACCTACCGAGGATACTGCATTTCATATCTGAGAGCACCAGTTCGGCAAAAGAACATATCATCCTAGGAGACTTCAACCTCCCATCACTTCAAGAAGAACAAGCAGCAACCTTCCGCACCGCCATGACTGCGATGGATCTGGTACAGATCATACAGGAACCCACCCACGAAAAAGGCAACATGCTAGACCTCATATTCCTAAACTCCACAACCGCCGCCTCAGGAAAGAACCCACGGATCTCGCCGGTACCTTGGTCTGACCATCACCTCATCACCATATCCTACACCTACCAACAAAAGACCAACAAGGAAGATGGACACCACATAAGAAGATTTAAAACATTTGACAAAGAGGACTTCTTAGCACAAACTCTACCCAAACTACAAGCAAACTCCAGTGACATCAATGACCTAATACACAACTGGAATACCACAATCTCCACAGCGTCTGAAGCACCCACTAACAAAGCCATCGCCAGACCCCCTTCCACAAAGGTCAAATGGTTTACTCCCAGTCTCCGAAAGCTAAAAACAGAACTCAGAAGAACCAAAAGAAAATGGAGAAAAACCAAAGACGAAAAGGACAAAACAAAATACCTATATGAACTAAATGCATACCACTACGAGACCGACAAAGCAAAGAAAATCTACCACATGAAAATCATAAATACCTCCATAAACAAACCTCGTGAACTCTTTCGGATTGTCAAAAAACTGACAAAAGCACCCCATAACTTTGACCAACTACCGAAGATCCCACCAGAGCTACTGGCCCGTCAATACAAACAACTACAACGACCGCAAAACTCACAGCCAAATGTAGACACAACTACAACAAACCTCCACCCCAACTTACACAGTGACTGGACCACCTTCAAAGAAACCTCAACAGACGAAATATCAACTACCATCTCCTGCCTCAACACCACCACCTCCCGCTTGGCCCCTGCCCCACTGACTGGATAAAGAAAACCAAAAACGAACTGAGCATGCCATTAGCCCATATCGTCAATGAATCCTTCTCCCAAGGACACATGCCGGATGCCCTCAAAACTACAATCATCCGACCATCCTTAAAAAAGCAAAACCTAGATCCCCAGCTTCCTACAGACCCATAGCGAGCCTACCTTTCACCGCCAAAATAATAGAGAAGATCGTCCAGCAGCAGCTGCAGGAACACCTGGATATCGACAACATACTGGACCCTCAACAACACGGCTTCCGCCCTCTACATGGTGTTGAGACCCTCATGACCACACTGATGAACACTCTCCTCATAGGAACACAAGAAAAGCACTCTGGATATGCCATGATCTTCCTTGATATATCTGCAGCTTTCGACACCATCTCCCACAACATTCTTATACACAGACTACAGACAATTGGGATTAAAGACACCGTACTAAAGTGGTTCCAATCCTACCTAACAGGCAACAACTAATCCGTACCAGCACCTTGACCTCCCCCCCATTCCAGCAACACCAAGGAGTACCCCAAGGATCCACACTGTCAGCCATGCTCTTCAACATCTACCTTCAACCACTCTGCTCAGTCATACGCACTCACAAAGTCAGCTTCCACATATATGCTGACGATATCATGCTCTACGCCCCCATTACAACCACAAACCCAACAAACACCCATCTATCAGCATGCTTCTCCGCGGTATCCGACTGGTTACAAGCAAACAACCTATCCATCAACATAAAGAAAACTGAAGCCCTCATAGCGACAAAAGACCCAGACTTCACACCACCTACGCACCTCAACATAGGAACCACAAGCATTCAAATACAACAACAAATAAGATACCTGGGCATTATTATTGACCAAGCCCTCACCTTAAAGCAACAAATCACCAAAACCTCCGGAACTGTATTCCACAAGGCCAGAACAGTGCAACATCTCAGATCCCTTCTTGAACATCAAGACTTCCGGACAGTAATGCAAGCCACGACACTCCCACATCTGGACTACTGCAACATAATCTACCATGGACTTCCAGCCACACAGACCAACCCCCTCAGAACAGCATTGAACACCACAGCAAGAATCATCCAAAGAGCAAAGAAAACCGACCACATCACCCCAATTCTGAAAGACCTACACATACTTCCCTTCGAAGCAAGGACTAAATACAAAGCCATCCTACTCACCCACAAAGCCATCCATCAAACACAGAACACCCAGCTTTGCACCCTTCTGTCTCGTCCAGCCCACAGCAGAACCACCAGACAAGCCTCCAGCAATTCCCTCACCGTCCCCCACAAAAGAACCAAATGCTCACAATGGACCTGCAATCGAGCCTTTGAACTTTATGCTCCATCCTTATTTATTTATTTACATTCTCTTATATACCGCACTATTCTGCATCAGTGCAGTTTACATTGAACAAACTGAAATTACATTGAACAGGGCATTATAACTTGGAGATAACTATTTTACAGGGAACATGGGCTATGGAGGGTTAAGTGGCTTGCCCAAGACCACAAGGAGCACCTGTAGGACTAGAAACCCCAGTCCTTCCAGTCCAAGGTTGCTGTCCTCTAGTGGGATTTGAACCCCTGACCTTCCGGCCTGAAGTACCTTGCCCCAACCACTAGGCCACTCCTCCACTCTCTACTGAGCTGTCTCAGAAACAATGCCGATCTACTATCTTTCAGAAAACAGCTAAAAACCATCCTTTTCCAGGAATACTTCAACACAACTCCCACCGAAAAGCACACATACCCCTGATCTCGCCCACCATGAACCTCTGATTCAAAGCTATACTAACCTGTCCATGTCCAAATCATCAATGTTGCCTCCTCGGTGATGGCCCCATCCGTATCCTTGATTCCCCCACCCCTTAATGTAACGCCGCTTTGACCCGGTGAAAAGCGGTACATAAATACAGCTAAATAAAAAATAAACATGCGGGAATGCTCCCCAGCGTCCTATAGGAAAGCCTTTGGGAGCATCCCACTGCCTTCCTGCCTTTCTAGCTATCCCTCCTCAGTTTTTCATTTTCTGTGGAGCCGACAGGGAGCAATTCCTGTCACCGCAGAAATTTTTACTACTTTTTGTGGTCGCGTCTGCCTTCCGATCGACGCTAGCACCGGCACTGTCGGTGTTTCTTCTATTTCTAATTTCTTTCTTTTCTAAAAAAAAAAACGTATGTTTTTTTTCCTGAGGGTACTTCACCCTCCAGGTGCTTAGGCGCCATTTTGGCCTTAGGCCCCCTTTTTCCTTTTAAGATGGATAAACCAGCTAGTGGTTTCAAAAGGTTTTCCAAATGTAGCAGTGCCATCTCTGCTACCGACACCCATGACTGGTGTCTCAAATGTCTGGGACCAGACCATCATCTGTTGGAATGCCTTCTCTGCAGGAAATGACAAAGAGGGGCCTGCAGAATAGAGCTGTGAAACTTGGCACCCTCTTTGCCATCAATGCAGTGTCGGTTGCATCGACGTCGTTGAGAGCTTCATCTTCCTCTCATGGATCTCAGGTATCGAAATGCAAGTCTTCCTTGAAGGTTGGCCAGTCTTCCAAGGATAGATCTCCTTCTAAGCATCAAGATGCCTTAGGCGTTGCCCTGGAAGGGACTACACTGGCCAAACAACCCCACAGGAGGTCCTTGCCTCCAAAGCATTAACAGGGTCCCAGGATGCTCCCGAGGCCTCCACCTCCAGAGAGCTCTTGCTGCCATGCTCAGGGGTCATGGCCCACTGTTCGGGTACCGATACCCAGGCATCGGCTGGCTCCATGGATCAATGTATCCTGGCCATTGATAAAATGAGGAAAACAGTTAAGAAAAAAAGCTTAAAGGAGCAGCTGCAAACGTTAAGGATTTACATCAATCATGGGTGCTGTTTAAAAATACAGTCTTGGAAGCCCAGACCAGCTGTACTCCACACTTTACCAAAGTGCTCCTTGAACAGGAATGTTTTTAGCTGTTTATGGAAGGATTTAGGATCCTTAGTGTCTCTTATGAATGAAGGAAGTGAGTTCCATAATAGTGGGGCGTAAAGTGAGAAGGCTCTCTTGGATGCGTTGCAGCTTCTGAAGTCAGCGTATACCTCAAGAGAATTTCTATTGTTACTTCTACGTGGTCTGTTTTCCGGAGTGATTTGAATAAATTCTTTCAGGCAGATGGCAGGTTCTGTTTGGAGGTATTCGAATATAGTGTGGAGTATTGTTTAACATTTTTCTGGCCCCTCTTGCTCTACTTATTCAGCAGCACGGTATCTCTGCGTACTACTACGCAGATGATATCATCCTCCTTTATCACACTTGCCCCCTCACGCCTGATATTGGCCCCCTTAATGTCTGTCTTTCCGCTGTCTCTTCTTGGTTTTCCGAGAACTTTCTGCATGTTAACTTATCTAAGACTTCTGCTATCTGGTTTACTGCTGGTGCCCCTATTCCCACCCTCGCCCCCTCTCTCTCTGCTGGGCCTATTCCTCTCGTCACATCTATGCGCTATCTTGGTGTCACCTTGGACTCGGCTTTAACTTTCAAAGATCACGTCTCCTCTATTGTTCAGCGTTCCTTCTATACACTACGGCAACTTCGCGCTGTCCGGCCTTTTCTCTTCCCCCTTCTCTATGACCACACTCCTTCTCTCCCTCGTTGTCTCTCGCCTAGACTACTGTAATGCCTCCTTGGCCGGCCTCCCTCTCTCTCAGCTTCACCGTCTTCAATTGGTTCACCACACCGCTGCTCGTCTCTTGACCAATTCTTCCCGTTCAGCTCATATCACTCCCCTTCTCATCCGTTTGCACTGGTTGCCTATCCCTTTCCGTATCCAATACAAGATTCTGATTTTTGTTCACAAGGCTTTGCACACTGGTGTCCCCCTTTATCTTTCGGATCTGGTTCATTTTCACTGCCCCTCTAGAGTTCTCCGGTCGATTCATGCTAATCACCTTTTTCTTCCACCTCCTTCTAGGGCCCGTCTTGAATCTACACGTTCCTCTGCTTTCTTTTTTCTCAGTCCCCGTCTTTGGAATTCACTCCCTTTGGCCTTACGTTTGGAATCTTCCTTCTGCTCCTTTAAAGCTTCACTCAAGACCCACGTCTTTTGCACAGCTTTTGACATCCCTCCTCCCCTTTCTCCTACTGTTAACGGCTGATTGGTCCTCCCCAACCTGTTTTGTACTTTTCTTTTTTTTTTTTTTTAAATTCTCTCTCTGTCTCTTTCTCCTTTGCTATCCCTTTTTGTAAATGAATTGGCATTCTTTTCTGTTTCCGTCAGTAGTCTCCTTTATTTTATTGTACACCGCTGCATGCCTCTTGGTTTAGGCGGTATAATAAGTTTTAAATAAAGATAAAGAAAGATAAAGATAAAGAGTGCCTTGAATTTTATTCTACTCTCAACTGGTAGCCAGTGTAGCTGCTTTAATATCGGGTTAATGTGCTCTTTGATAGAGGCTTCTGATATTACTCTGGCCGCTGTATTTTGAGCTAGTTGAATGCGGTGGATGCTTTGCTTTGGGAGGCCCATTAAAATGTCATTACAGAAATCAAAGTGTAGGAAGATTTAAGCCTGGACTGCTGATCTGAAATCATTTGTGAAGAATAGAGGTCTTAGATGTTGAAGCATTTTTAGCTTAGCATAGATGGCTTTTGTTAAGTTGCTCACACGCTTGGTGAAATTAAGCTGATCATCTAGTGTAACGCATCTTTTATCTTCATATTTTCTGGTGGAATGAAGGAGTTGTCCTTTGTGATGAAAAGAATTTGTTTTATTCAAATTTATTTGAAGATTGTGGTCTATTAGCTATGTGCTAATGTTATTGAAACATTCATTTATATTTTTTAGATTCAGTTGTTTAGTGTTGATTTGGGTGAAAATCATAATGTCATCCCCCTACAGGTTGTAATCAATGCCATGATTCTTTATTATGCTGCAGATGGGTTGAATATAAAGGTTGAAAAGAAGAGCTGATAACGCAGAACCTTGGGCTATGCCTTACCTTTGGTAGAATGGGCTTGAAATGTTATTACCCATTTTTACTTAGATGCTTCACTTTGAAAGGTAGGATTTGAACCATAACAAAACTTTGGGGTATGTTTACTAAGCAGTCTTAACGTGCAGCCGGCGTTAGTGTGCAGGATGCCATATAAGGTAGTGGGCGTTCCAGTCTTAAGGTAGCATTTAGGGTTATCGTGCGATAAGGTACGTTTTCGTGCGATAAGGTACATTTTTGTGCGATAGAGTGAGCCGTGGTACGTTACTGCGCGTTAGCCTTAATTAGGTGCACAATGTGCACAAACACAGCAACAGAGGTGTAGCACAATGATTAATACATTGACTGATGAAACAGAGGTCATGAGTTCAATTCCCTAGTGGGCCTGATGAGTAAGGCTGTCTGAGGCATTACCGTTTACTTTAAATCAGTGCTGTCTGAGGCATTTTTTAAAAAAATTTAAATTAGTGTTGCCAGCAAACACACCCTCACAGTGCAGTAACCTAAGGTGCCGCATAAGGTACCCTATAAGGCACTCCAGAGGACACATTATAAAGTGCACTGTCCACCATCTTATAATGTTCCCTATAGGGCGCCTTATAGAGCGCTTTAGAGGGTGCCTTATGAGGTACCTTAAACCTACAACTCTGTGAGGGTGTTTTTGCTGGCAGCACTAATTTAAATTAAAAAAGAAAATGCCTCAGACAGCCCTATCAAATAACCCCACTGTGGGATCAAACCCATGACCTCTGGCTCCACAGGCAGTGAAGTAAGCAGTGGGCTACAGCTGCTAACAAACCCCTGGCTGGCTACAGAAGGACTGCAGGTCACCACACAAACTGTCTGCTGTGGTTACCAGGCTAGGTTTAACCCACCCTTACCCATGATGCACTGCAAATGCAAATCAGCAGTCTACAGATGATCGCAAGATGGGGTATGCACCCCCACAGCACCTCGGCCTGGTAGGGGGAACTGACCGTGTGCACCCCCACAGCACCTCAGCCTGGTAGGGGGTACTGACCGTGTATGTTACTGGCACAGAGTAGCTACAGACCGTCACATTGTGCGGGTACTGTGCTCACCCTGAGGGTGAGGTGGGGAGCCCAGCACCAGGTCCACAGCACCTTTCATGGCTGAAATACATCATGCTGCAGGTCCCCATCAGTGCTAGTGTGTGTGATAGGTAGTTCCTGCAGACACCCCTAGGATACATCTGTATTTCTCAGTCATGTCTAGTCGTTATGGGCTATGATGCACCTAGAATAGTGCATATCCTGTGTTGGTGCCATGGTCACATGATGTAGGTGAAGGGGGGGGAGGTGTTTGGACCCATAGGCGGATTATGTACCACCATCCAACCCACCCACTGTGGCTCAGGGTGGGAAACAGGATCTCCCACCAACAGATCCACATTCAACCTCCCTGCAATGGTGGCAGTAGAGGGGACTATCAACCCCAGTCCTGGTGGAGAACAGGCACCCTAAAGGGCAGTCAATGCAGATCTGTACACATCCATAAGGCAAGGCAGACAGTAGGCCTGGAAATGCTCAGGTGCCCCCCACCACTATCTGACATTCTTCAGCAGCAAGCCTCCAGCCACCCTGCAAGGTGTTCCAGCCAGACACATACTAACTGCAGACAGTCTGCTAGGTAGTCCATAGTGCATGTTCCTGGAGGAGATGTGTGTACCCAGAACTGGGATGTCAGCATGCACACCAAGCAGATAAGTCAGTGATTGGGCCCCAAAAGAGAACCCATAAATATCACATGAGAGAAATGCTATATAGCACTATGGGGGAACCTAGCCATGCCGTGGTCACTGCTCAGTCAGGGTGAGAGTGACCTTCCAGCAGGACATGCTGTGGCCACCCTGTCCTTGCAGGTGGTGGCCGGGCACTATAATGTCCGAGCCATTGCCCTATGCCCTGTGCAGATGCATCCTGGCCAGGCCACCCTGTCCGGGCTATACCCATGGTACCTTGTTCCTCATTATGCACATTGGCAGGCTGACACTGGCAACAGTGCAAGCAGTGTGGGCTGAGGAAGGTGTTGGCAGCCACCACACACTGGGTAGACAGACACACACTCCCACACCTATGCCAGCATTGTGCAACTATAGAGGCTTTTGGCAGCCCTGGCCACCGCAACAGTCCTGGGCACAGTGCAGGCATGGTTATGGTACGCAATACTGTTGGGGTCACTCCCCAGGGTGGTAAACACTGTCAGACACCAGACCTGAAACACACTCCACACAGAGAGGTTGCTATGATACAGCTCAATGAGCAGATTGTGCTTAACCTAGGGGTTGCTATCTGCCAGTAATCATAGCAACCTTTTGATATATGTGTACCGTATTCCCAGGTTTAGGGTGGCAGTGCTATGGTATGCAAGTGCTAGTATTGGGAGACGGTGCTGCATGCAGGGCCCAACATCCTGCCTCTCCAGGAGGCTTTGGATAATGGCGCCTGTGGGTGCGGGTGTTTCTGCCCCTGTAGGCCGCTGCTAGGGCAGAGGTTCCCAACTCCAGTCCTGGTGGGCCAAACACTGTTCGGGTTTTCATGCTGTCCCTAATGAATATGCATGGCTACATCTGCATACCACGGGGGCGGCGCATAGAAATGCAGCCCAGGCATCTTTATTAGGGACAGCATGATACCTGCATGGAGTTTGTCCCTCTAGGACTGCATTTGGGGAAACTCTGCTCTAGGTATTGCACATGTCTATGGTGTCTGTGCTCTGTAGGGTAAAATATAGGCATTTCAGGCATGTTTATGTTATCTGCAGTAAAGGTTCCCTCTTTATTACCACGGTTTAGTACTGGGTAAAATATGGGGACTGGGTTGGTGGGTGCCACAGCTGGGACTTGAACCTGTGACCTTCTGCTCCTGAACACACTGGCTGTGTGCACTGCACCACACTGTTGCCACAGGGACAGTTCATTCTCTGGGGATACCATGACTGTTCGTCAGACAGGGCCTGCCTGTTGCAGTGCATGGCACCCACCTAAACAGGGTTAGGCCATGGTCTGCTGTGGGCAGCTGCCACTGCCCCCTCCACCACCAGTACCCCTCTGTCGCCATGCTGACATGCCCTTCTGCTGGTGATGCACAGGCCATCCAGTGTGCTGGTAGGCGGCTGCCTATGGTGTGGGTTCTAGGGTAGGGGTGCCTGTATAGACGTCCACGCTTCCCCCCAGCACCGCCTGCCAATGTTCTGTGCCCTTGGGGGTACCTGCTGGGTACTATTCCCTGTGACACTGTGGGAAACACACTCGTGCCCATGTTGGGCCCTCATCAGTTGCTGTCTGGCGGCTCTACTTTTTAAGCATTCCTATGGGCCACCTAGGCATCACCCTAATCCGCACTGTGGCCCAGCTGCACCACAGCATGTGCCGCCTGCAGCCCCCTGTATCCCCTTTTTCAGCATCTGTCCAGTTGCCCGTTCCGACATGCCCACCCTGCTGTTGCGGGACATGTGCATGCCATAGGAAACCTGTCCAGTAGAAAGGGAACACCCTGATCAGCGCTATTTCACTGTGGGATCATTCACCTTGTATGGGGACAGACCATAGCCCCTTCCAAAATTGATATCTTTTTTTTTGGAGCTTTCTCGGTAGTGTTTTTTGATGTTTCCCATTAATATCACTATTGCCCAGCTTGGTTATGTTTTTTTTCCAGTTTGTTCAGGTCACTTTCAATGTTTATTTGCCCTTTTGTTCCGTGCACATGTATCACACTTATCACTTTTGTTAGGTTTCCCTGGCTTTGCTGTACATTGCTGACGGAAATGGTTTCTCTTCCCTTTAAATCTGCTCTAACGCGAGGGTTTCACTGGCGTTAGTTTGCAGCCCCGGAATCCACAGCGTTAGTATGCAGGGAGCCTCTCCCCTCCCACTCTCCACCCATTGACCCTCTCTCTCCGCCCCTGGGGAGCCTTCCTCCGCCCTCCGGGAGCCTTTCTCCGCCTTCAGCACTCGTTTGCGCCGCTGCGCGCGTTATTGCGCGATAAGGCGCCTTATCGCCCGATAACGTGACAGCAGCACAAATAGCGCCCTTTAGTAAACATACCCCTTTGTCTTCGAGGCCTATTTCTTATAATCTGAGGTATTCATGTGATATGGAGCTGCTGTTAAGTTGAGAAAAATTAGGGATGAAACCAGAATTGGGTTTTTCAATTCCTTTTAGCAGCTTGTCTGTTAAATACTCCATGAGGAGTATTTCAATACTCCATGAGGAGTATTTCAACTCCATGACCGATTCTAAATCCGTGCTGATGTGGATAGAGCTGGGCAAAGCGGTCTATGTGATTTTGTAGCTGGAGTTGAGCTGCCTTTTCTAGGATTTTTGCCATAAATGGTAGACTTGAAATAGGCCTGTAAGAGCTTGGTTCTGATTTATCCAGATTTTTGCCTTTAAAGAGAGGACGGATAGAGGCCTTTTTAAACTCTTCTGGAATATAGCCTTGATCCAATGAGGAGTTTATTAGATTTAGCATATGAGGAGTAAGACTGTCGCTAGCCAGACGTATCCAAGTGGCTGGGCAAGGGTCGAGAGCAGAAGTCAACGTATTAAGAGATTTGATTATGTCTTTGAGCTGTCTTTCGGAGATGTCTTATTAATCTGTTATATATGTTTGAAGGTGTGAATAAATAGGTAGACAAAGGTGAGCCAGTCGTACAGTGTATCTGGATTTTCAGAAAGCCTTTGACAAAGTCCCTCGTGATAGACTCTTGGCGAAATTAAAAAGTCATGGGATAGGAGGCAGTGTACTATTGTGGATCAGGAACTAGTTAAAAAATAGAAAACAGAAGGTAGGGCTAAATAGCCTATTTTCTCAATGGAGAAAGGTGAATAATGGAGTACCCCAGGGATCTGTGCTGCTGCTTTTTAATATATTTGTAAATGACCTGGAAATGGGAATAATGAATGAGATGATCAAATCTGCAGATGAAAAAAAAATTATTCAAACTTGTTAAAACCAAAGAGGATTGTGAAAAATTGCAAGAGGTCCTTGATAAATTGGAAGACTGGACTTTCAAATGGCAGATGAAATTTAATGTGGACAAGTGCAAAGTTATGTACCTAGAAAAGAAAAGCCAAGACTTGAGGACCTAAATATGTACACTCTGGAGGAGAGGAGGGATAGGGGAGATATGATTCAGACCTTTAAATACTTAGAGAAATAATGAATAAACAAATTTCTTCCAAAGACGGGGAAGCTGTAAAACCAGAGGGCATAACATGAAGCTGCAAGGTGGTAAATTGAAAGGCAATATCAGGAAATACCTTTTCACTGAAAGGGTGGTGGATGCTTGGAATGCCCTCCCGATGGAAATGGTGGAGGCAAACACAGTGACGGAATTCAAAATGGCATGGGACAGACACAGTGGATCCCTTTACAGCAACAGGATAAAATCAAAATAAACTGAACCATCTAATTTCTCAACAAATAGGGGTGTCCTACATGGAGCGGTGGGTTCACCCCTAAACAAAGACATGGGGAGGGGTGGCCTGCACAGAGTGGCAGGTGCACCTACTCCTGCCATCTTACTGGGCAGACTAGATGGACCATACTGATCTTTATCTGCTGTCATTTACTATGTTACTATAATGCAAGTTTCCACATTAGGAACCACAACCCAAGAAAAGGATTTAGGCGTCATCGTGGATAACACATTGAAACCCTCCACCCAGTGTGCAGCGGCGGCCAAGAAGGCAAATAAAATGCTAGGAATCATAAGGAAAGGAATGGAGAATAAAACAAAGGATATTATAATGCCACTGTATCATTCCATGGTGTGACCGCAACTTGAATATTATGTGCAATTCTGGTCGTATCTTAAAAGGGATATAGCAGAATTAGAAAAGGTATGGAGAAGAGCCACCAAAATGGTAAAGGTGATGGAAAGATGCCCCTATGAGGCTTAAAAGGTTAGGGCTCTTCAACCTGTAAAAGAGACAGCTGAGGGAGATATGATAGATGTCTATAAATTAAATGAATGGAGTGGAACAGGTAAACGTAGATTGATTGTTTATGCCATCAAAAAGTAGAAAGACTTGGGGACATGCAATGAAGCTATAGTGTAACCTGTTTAAGACTAATAAAACAAAATATTTTTTCAGTCAATGCTTAATCAAACTCTGGAATTCATTACGGGAGAATGTAGTAAAAGCAGTGTAGCTGGGTTTAAAAAAAGGTTTGGACAAGTTCCTGGAGGAAAGGTCCATAAACCATTACTAAAAGGAACCCAGGATATCACTGCTTGACCCAATACAAGCATTGTAGAACCTGTCTTTTAGGGAAACTGCTGGGTACTTGTGACTTAGATTGGCCACTGTTGGAAACAGGATACTGGGCTTGATGGACCTTGGCCTGACCCAATATGGCATATCTCATGTTCTTAACTGTCCTCTTTGCTTCCACCCCCATCATCGGGCTATTTTAAAATGCTTCAGATCACGGGTTCTGCCCTCTAGCCACTGTCTAGGGGGCAGCACTGCCATATCGCAGATAGTGCCTAATGGCCTGCACCTAGGGAAAACCAGTTATGACACTTTTGCCATATTTTCTCACAAGTTAGCTGCAACTGCATATTTGTGTTATCTCCACAGTAGCAGCTAATGCCTTTTAATAGAGATACTCCTATGATTTAACAGGAATGTAGAGTCTCTCACGTCTACAAACTGATATTCAAGGGGAACGATCCTGCTGAGACTGAGTTTGATTGGCTAGGTATTAAGAAGGACGTCCAGTAAAATCGTGGGAGTCAGTCCACACGTGAACTTTAAACTGTGATTATTTGTGGAAAGAAGTATGACGTTGATGGCTGCATATAAAAAGACGACAATGACAAACGTATACAGATCTTCAACAGATAAGCTGTCCAAGCAGATGTGCTGAATCATTTTCGGCAAGTGATTCCATCAAAACCCATTTGAGAGATCTGGGCGCAGATCAGATAACATTTCTAACATTTTTTGTAATCAACGAACCTCCTTTCACAATAAAGCCTTCGAGGACACGTGCAACAGCTACCTTATTTCTTATAGCGACCAAGCTGTTTCTGTATAGTATCATCAATCGCTGAAAGGACTGGCGTACTTGGTGCTGCTGAGCTGTGATTGGTTGGAGAGGCAGGTGGGAGTTACAGAGATTCAGCTGGGCGCGAGGGCTGTCGGGACGGTTGGGGGAATAGGAAGTAGATGGTGTGGGGGTGGTTTTGTTGTGTTTGTAAATTTCCTGGTGTAAGCTTTTTTTTTTTCTTCTTGAAGCGCTTACCGAAACAACAGCTGCGTGCGGGAGTACGTTTGCTTTTTTCTGGGTGTTAGATAAATACGAGGCTTTTCCAGGTCGAATTGGCGAGGGCGCAGCGAAACATGGGCTGTTTGTTTTCCAAAAAAGCGAAAAGGAAAGACGAGAGTAAGGACCAAATCACAGGCATCTACACCGTCACCACTGAGCAGCAGCAGCCGGATGGGGAGTTGAGACAGTACAGCTGGGATAAGCGGGAGAAGGTACGGTAATGCAAACTCAGGCTATGATGAGGACGGGCAATTATGGCTTAGCGCGGTGTTTACTGGTAGGTTACTCTTTTGATAGAGTGGGTAGGGATGTTATGATAGAAATATAGAAACGTCGGCAGAAAGACAACATGGCCTATCTAGTTTGCCCTTCCATATCAACCACAGTATTCCCCTTTTTAGCTTTAGAGATCCTCTATCTGTCCCATGCTTTTTTGAATTCAGATACTGTCTTCATGTCTATTTATTTATTTTATTTTTAAGGTTTTTCTATACCGCACTATTCGGTATCAGCACGGTTTACAATGAACAAGTTTGTACAATGAGGAACAGCCATACATTGAACTTACATAGAACAGGGAATTTAAACATGGATAACAGGTGAACTTTATACATAGTATACAAAGGGAGATTTAAACAAGGGTAACAGGTGAACTTTATACATTTATATACAAAGGGATTGCATCACATCTAAGTCTATGATACAGGCCCTAAGGGGGATAGATGGAAGAGGTGAAGAGTTTTCGTCGGAAACTGGTTAGGCAGCGTTGGATTGTTAGACTATAAGATCATGTGATACTGTCTAGGTGATGCTGTCAGAGTTACCAAAGTGTTGTATAAATAGGTGCTGTTTGAGGGCTTTTCTGAACTGGGGGAGGTTATTTATGGTGCGGATTTCTGTTGGGAGGGAATTCCAGCATGAAGGGGCGAATAAGGCAAAGGCACGCTTTCTAGTGGATTTGTTGCATTTTGTGATGGCTTTTGGAAGGAGGATGGTATTGCAGGATGTGGTTCTTCTTAATCTGTTGTTTGGAGTAAGTTGAATCAGATCTGACAATGTGGTTGCGGTGATACAGTTGACTGCTTTGAATGTCAAGGTGAGGATCTTAAATGTGATCCTGTACTGGACGGGGAGCCAGTGCAAGCTCTTCAGGATAGGGGTGATATGTTCTCTGCGAGACGCGCCATAGAGGGTTCTTGCTGCGGTGTTCATCGCAAGCTGTAAGGGGTTTATCGAGCTATTTGGGAGTCCAAGTAGGATGGAATTGGCGTAATCGAAGTGGGGCATGATTATGGCCTGGAAGACTGTTCTGAAGTCATTTGGTTCAAGGGTGTTCTTTATGAGGCATAGTGTCCGTAATTTATGGTATATTGTTCTGATGGTATTGTCTATATGGGCATGCATGTCCAGGCGCTGGTCCAGTGTTACGCCTAAGTATTTGATCGTTGTCTTGGAGAGGAGTTCTGCGTTGTTCACCTTGATTGAAGATGGGGGAGTGAATGACTGGTTTCTTCCTATGAATAGAACTTCTGTCTTTTTCAGATTTATTCTGAGCATTTGGTTGTGTAGCCAATCTGTGACGGCATTGAAGCAAGAGGAGAGCTGGTCGAGGTTTGGATGATCTGTGTCTATTGGGGTGAACATCTACACATCTACCACTCTTTCGTAAACAGATTTTTCCGCATATTACTCTTAAGTCTATCCCCTTTCACTCTCAAACTATGTCCCCTCTAGCAGAGCTTGTCTTCAGTTAAGAGACCTTCCTGTGCATTTATGCCACGGAGGTATTTAAAGGTCTTTATCATATTGCCCCTATCCCGGCTTTCCTCTAAAGTATATATTAAGATCTTTAAGTCTGTCCTCATGTGTTACATAATGAAGACCATTTTAATAGCCACCCTCTGCACCCACTCCAACCTGCTTATATCCTTTTGAAGGCACAGACTCCAGCATTGCACACAATACTCCAAATGAGGTCGTACCAGAGACTTATACAGAGAAATTATCACCTTTTTTTCTGTTGGCCATTCTTCTCCCTCTACACTCAAGCATCCTTCTGGTTTTCACAGTTGCCTTTTCTATCTGTTTAGCTACGTTGACACAAATACCTCAAGATCCCGCTCTTTTGTGGACAGAAGTACTTTACCCCTACAGTGTACAGCTCCTTTGGATTTTTGCAACCTAAATGCATGACCCTGCATTTTTTTTAGCATTAAATTTCAGTTGACAAATTCTAGACCATTCTTCAAGCTTAGCTAGATCACTCTTCATGTTATTGACTCCTTCCTGTATGTCTACTCTTATTGCAGATTTTGATATCATCCACAAACAAGCAAACCTTATCCGACAATCCTGCAATATCACTAACAAAGATTTAAACAGAATTAGACCAAGGACAGATCCCCACGGCACATCACTGGTAACCACCTTTTATCCTTTGACGCCTCCCACTCAACCAGTTTTTTAACCCAATCAGTAACTTTAGGGTCCATCCCTAGGGTGCTCAGTTTGTTTATAAGATGCCTGTGCTGTATGGTGTCAAAAGCTTTACTGAAATCTAAATACATCTAGAGCTCTCCCTCGGTCCAATTCCCTGGTAACCCAGTCAAAGAAATCTATCAGATTTGTCTGACAAGACCTGCCTTTGGTGAATCCATGCTGCCTCACATCCTGCAATCCACTGGACTCCATAAACATCACTATTCTCTCCTTTAGTAGCCTTTTCAATAATTTACTAACCAGCCTATAGTTCTCAGTCATCCTTACGGCCACTTTGCCTTTCTCCAGTCCTCTAGCACCTCTCCCAACTCGAGAGAGGCATTGAAAAGGTCACAGTGGAGCCGCTAGAACGTCCCCTCCTTATTCCTGGATGTATCCCATCTGGACCTATGGCTTTATCTACTTTTAGTTTAGCTAGTTCCTCACGAAACAGTCTTCTGAAAATTGTTCGAGATCCCCATCGCTTCGGTTCCTATTTGGGGATGTTTTCTGAGGTCCTGCTCCTGGCCCTTCATCTGTGAACACAGAACATAAATATTTGTTAAGCAATTCTGCTTTATTCTCATCAGTTTTTGCATATTCCTCCCCTGCACTCTTGAGTCCGACTGTACCACTTTTGCTCTTCTTCCTCTCACTAACATCTGAAAAATGTCTTATCCCTGCATTTTATTGCATTGGCTATTTCTTCTTTTTGTAACTTTGCTTTCCTGACTACTTTGCTAGTTTCTCTTTCCAAATATAGATGTCTTTCGTTGTCTTTCTGTGATCTCTTGTATTTCATGAAGGCCTCCCACTTTTTCTTCACCCTTTCAGCTACTTCTTTTGAGAACCATAGCAGCTTCCTTTTCCTTTTACATTTAGTTATCTTTCTAACAAAAAGGTTTGTTGCCCTTAAAATATCCCCTTTCAGTTTTGCCCACTGTCTTTCTACATCCCCCAGCTATTCCCATCCTGCTAACAACTCTCTGCGGTATTGTCCCATCTTTGCAAAGTTAGTTTTCCTAATATCTAAGACACAATTTTGAATGGATTTTATCAGCTTTAGTATTTAATACTGAACCATACCATACTGGATGCTAGATGATCTCACACAATGGCATCAGAAACACTTTCCCCATTGGTAAGCACGTAAACCGGTATAGCCCCATTATGTGTGAATTTATTTTAAAAAACCTGCTTATTTAAAACTTTATATATCGCCCATTACATGGCATCAGAGCGGTTTACAATTTAAAAATTAAAAAGTTATAACAAAGGATGCTACGGAAGGAGAGGAAAAAGAAGAAAGGTGAACGCCAATAAATGAGTCTCAAGGAAAGAAAAGGAGAGTAAAAAAAAAAAAGAACAGATGGATAGTGACAGAACAAGACAACTGATAAGAGTAGTTGGGAGAGAAAGCAGGAAATTAACTTATTTTTATTGCTTGAGAGGGGGAAGAGGAAGGGGAAGGGAGATCAAAAGCTGTGCAGAAAAGGTGTGTTTTTAGCTGAGCTTTGAAAGATTTAAAGGAAGTATCTAATTGGAGGGTGGGGGGGGGGGGGGGGCGAGTTCCAAAGCCGTGGTCCCAGAAAGAAAAAAAAAGCAGAGGATCTAGTGGACTCCAGGCTGGCCTGGGACGGGGAGGGAAGAAACATACAATTAATGTGAATAGAACGAAGAGAACGGTGAGGAGTGTGAAGACGAACCTGGTCTGCAAGATAAAGGGAGATACCAGTGTGGATAGTTCTATGTACAAAAATAAGGATTTTAAATTGTATACGATATGTGATGGGAAGCCAGTGCTGGTGCAAGAGAAGGGGAGTGACATGATCAAAACAGGATGTGTGGGTAAGGATGCGGACAGCGGTATTCTGGATGGGTTGAATGCGAAAAAGTTGGGATTGGGGGAGGCCGGACAGACAGACATTACAATAATCAAGACGTGAGAGGACTAAGAAGAGAAGTAGTGTAGCCATAGAAGAGGAGGAAAGAAAAGGACAGACAGCACGAAGTTGTTTTAGTGAGAAAAAGGAACGTTGAACCACGGATGAGATGTGATCTTTGAAAGTGAGTGCAGAGTCAAGAGTAACACCCAGGTATCTAAGGGAAGAAACCATGGGAATAGGTGTAGAGTAGAGCAAAGGCATGAGAGGAGGAGGGGGACAACCAAAGTGAACCAGATCACTGAGGTTTTTGCAAGATTAATATGAAGAAAATTGGAAGAAATCCAGGAGGCAACAGAAGAGAGACAGTCGTTGAGGGGGGTGATATCTGGGTCAGAGAAATCGGTGTGATAGAGAAGAAAGATATCGTCAGCATAGTAGTGAGCAGAAACACCGTGCTGTTGGACTAAGAGTAAGGGGGGTCAGAAAGACGTTAAAAAGAATAGGGGAGAGAACAGAACCTTGGGGGACACCACAAGGAAGGAGAGGAAGCAGAGCCAGATAAAACTGAGAAGGAATTGGAAAGGAAGGAACGGAACCATTGTAGGACCAAACCGGAGAGGCCGGCATCCTGAAGACGAAGCAGGAGGGTGTGATGATCTACCAAGTCAAAAGCAGCGGAAAGATCCAGTGAGACAGCGAGAGAAAGAGAACCGTGGTCGTGCACATATGTAATTCATTAAGGAGTGAGAGAAGAGCAGATTCAGTGCTGTGGCCGGGGCGAAAACCAGACTGTCGGGGGTGAAGGGTAAGAGAAGCCTCAAGATGTGATGAAAGTTGGAGGAAGACCAGATTTTCCAAGAGTTTAGAAAGAAAGGGAAGGTTAGAAATGGGACACCAATTAGAAGGGGAGGGGGGATCCAAGAAGCCTTTCTTTAAGATGGGGCGGACCAGGACGTGTTTCCAAGGAGAGGGAAAAATACCAGAGGACAGACTAGAATTAAAGATAGAGAGAATAAGAGGAGAGAGAGCAAGTGAGGGTTCAAAGAGCCAGTGAGAAGGAATGGATCAGAGGGACAAGTGGTTTTCCGAGAAGATGCAAAGACTTTGGAAAGCATTGGGGGTAGTGATCGATTCAAAGGTAGACCAGCGATGGGAAAGGGAAGGGGGAATAGAAGAAGAGGGGAAAGAAGGGAGAGGAGAGGGGGAATAATGGGACCGGGGAAGGGAAGATTGTGGCAAGAGGGGAGGGACAGGAAGGGAAGGAAAGACGAAGGGAAAGGACTTTGGAGGAGAAATGTGATGCTAGAGTAGCAGGGTCAGGAGAGGGGGGAAAGAAGAAGAGACAGGAGGAGTGAGGGACCAAGAGGGAGCAAAGCACAGAATATAAAGCACGAGAGGAATTAGCGGAGGAGGATATAGTAGTCCTGTTTAGCGGAATGAAGAAGAGAACGGTAAAGGTGGTGACAGTGATGAAAACGAGATAGATTGGAAGGACAGGGATGCTTACGCCAGAGGCGCTCAGCTCGATGAAGATATCTACGATGGAGAAGACGACCAGGGTGATACCAGGGGTGATGGGTGGAAGTCGGAGAAGCATGAAAAAGGCAAAGAGGGGCAAGGGTATCGAGTGTGGAGGAAAGAGTTGTGTTCCAGATGGGTACCTGGGAATCGGTAGGGAGGGAATGAAAATCGGAGGAGAAGAGGGTGTCAGAGGATGGAAACTGGAGAAGGGTATTAGCATTAATACGACAGGAAGGGGCCGGACTAGGATTTGGGGTGGCGGGATGAGGTGAAGAGGATGGAAAAAAGGATGCAAAAATGGTCGGACCACGGAAGTGGTAGGGCTGAGAGGGAAGAAGGGACGATGGGGGAGGGGTTGTGCGAGATAAGAAGGTCTAGAGAGTGTCCAGCAGAGTCAGTAGGAAAAGAAACCGATTGATTGAGAGAGAGGTCAGACAAGTGAGTCAAAAAAGCCAAATCGCGTGAAGTGGAGGGAGAATTGCCATGAACATTGAAATCTCCTAAGATTAGGAGGTGGGGATAGAGAAGAGAGACCTCAGTAATGGTGGATAAGAGAGAATCCCAGAGTTGGGTGGACAAAGACGGAGGGGCATAGATGAGCAGAAAGTAGAAGGAGGAAAAGGAGAGAGAAGAGGAGTCTAGACGAATGAGTAGGGACTCAGAATAATGCAGAGCAGAGGATGAAATTTCCTGAAGCGAGAGGGAGGAACGATAGAGGACCGCAACACCCCCGCCGCTCCTGCCTCGACGGGTGGTGGACAGGGCAGAAAAGCCTGAGGGCAGGCAGTGGTTGAGGAGAGGCTCCTCGCCATCCCGTAACCATCAAGAGTGTTGTGAGATAAGATCATGGACCAATACAGTTTTAGAATGGATAGAGCGGCAGTTTGAGAGCAAGTTGAAGTAGCAAGAGGGATTGTGGGAGAGAGGGAGTAGGGGAAAGAGTGGAGTAGTAGGTTAAGTTGGAGAGGTTTCGAGCAACGTGCCCTGAAGGAGGAGAGGGTAGGAGAAAAGAAGAAGCGGGATGTCAGCCCCAGTGAACTGGTATGGAAGCCATGGGGAGGAGACTGAAGTGAAAAAGAGCACCAGGAAGAAGAATAACAGGGATATAGGCCAGAGGAACAACTTACCTTTTAAAGTGCACAAGAGGGACACAGTGCCAGGAACACCAGACGTGGACAAAGAGGAGTGTGAGGTGAACTGGAGTGAAGGTGGGCTCGGTGAGGACCAAACAGGCTCCAGTGACTCACCTCAGACCTCGCCCCATCCAAGGAACAGGTCCTGCTCCTGGGCGCGCACCCGTGGTGTGCCCCTCTGCGGTGCGGAGGCCCGCACCAGCATTCTTTAAATAGGGTATGGTGGCCCCAAGGAAGGAGCGCGGGCGCCACTGTTCCCTCTAAGCTGTGCGCGCGCACACACCTCCCCGAGCGAGCGCACATACTTTACAACAGCGCGCACAAAAATTACGGTTCTGATTCTGATAGAAAACAACACAGACATCTTAAAATTTAAAAGTTGTGTATTTACGGTTTTCACAAGTTCTTCAATATTTTCTAGTGCAATCAATGTGGTGTACATACTGTATTGACGTGCAGTCAAATTTTAAAGTATATAACTCCGAGTGTCGTTATGTGGCGCACAAAAATTTAACCTTCCTTCAAAAGCTGCACAGCTGATATTTTATGCGTACACAGCCTACAGAAAATTAGAGGGAACATTGGCGGGCACGCGAAGCACCACCGCGTCACTTCTGGCTCTTCCGGGTGCAGGAACAAGCAGGGAGGTTACTAATTACCTGAATAGTTCTCCCTGTAGAGAATCCAGGATCTCCTTACTTCTAGATAACTCTGCAGTAGGGATGTGCCAATCCACATCCGGCATATTGAAATCACCTATCAGTAGCAGTTCTCCTTTCATGGCAATACTGTGTATGTTTTCTATTAAATCTTAATACACTTCTACTCCCTGTGCAAGGGATCTGTATATAACTCCAATGCAAATGGATTTCCCTTTCCCTCTTTCTAGTTTAACCCACAGTACTTCCTCTCTTCCTTTTAAGCCTTGCAATTCTATAGCTTTAATATTATTTGTGACATATAGTGCCACTCCATCCCCCCTTCTTCCTTCCTGAATAAAGTATAGCCCGGTATAATTACATCCCAGTCATGGTTGTCCATGAACCATGTCTCTGTAACTGCCACTAAATCCAAGTCAGCTTCTTCCATTAAAGCCTCAACATCTGGGATCTTATTTCCCATGCTACAGGCATTTATACACATCGCTTTCCAGATGTTGCCCCTATTACTCATTTCTGCAGAGGTATTTAATGTTTCATTGTCCTGCGGGGCTTTCTTCACTTACCTGGGGGATCTCTTTACCCATCCCCAACGAATCTAATTTAAAGCCCTATTCAGTAGATTAGCCAGTCTGCTGGTTTAGACACTTCGACCCTTCTTGGTTGCAAGATCTCTGCTCTGCAGTCCTTGGAACATCATCCCATGGTCCAGGAAATCAAAACGCTCTCGATGACATCATCCATGCAGCCCTGCATTTATTTATTTAAAGATTTTTCTATAGCGTGCTTTTCAAATTCAGCTCGGTTTACAAGTAACATTAACTTTGTCCAGTCTTGGAGGACCGTGCTGGGCTTACAGAGAACAGGGTTGGTAAACTTGGGTTGAACTGGGTAAAACTATATACAGGTTTTTGGCTAGCTATTTACATTCTAGGTTATTATTTGTCTCCAGGATGCAAGCTTCTCTGCCTCTGGAAAGTAGTGTGTATAAATGCTGCTGCTGCTGCTGCTGCTACTGAGCATTTATATAGCGCTACAAGTCGTATGCAGCGCTGCACAAACAGCTCTGGAATATAATGTTTAGATGGAGTTTCAGTCAGGGCAGACCCCAGGACTGGTGCAAGATAGGTAGTGGGTGCCCTAGGAAAACTTTAAGCCTTATGCGCCCCCCCCCTCCCTCGAAAAAGATACTATTTAGCTCACACCTTTCCAGTAGTGGTTCAAGGTGAGTTACAATCAGGTACTGTAGGTATTTCCCTGTCTCTGGAGGGCTTAAAATCTAACAGGCCAATGCAGAAACCCAGTGCTTAAAGCTCTAACGCAAGGTTTCATAGTGCGAGTTTAACACTGACTCTTTGCACTGGGATGCAATATGAAATTACCCAGTGTGCAAAAAGTAGTGTTAACTTGGAGAGTAAGCCAAACACATTTGCACAGAAGTTGGCACAAGTTTGGCATGATGTCCCGGACAAATAGGATCATCTGAGGTAAAGTTTGATCCTCAGATGATCCAGGCATTGGGGACAGCCTGAGGCAGAGAGAGAGGTGCTTTCACCTTCTGAGGATCATGAGAAGGCTTATGTTTTCTGCCTGCTCTGGAAGGAAGAGCTGGTGGCATTGATTGCTTGAGTTTCATCCACCTTGAATCTGGCTGACGTTCCAGCGGTGCAGCAGGAGACACAGGTCCATCCACTCCTACAGGAATTTCGGAAATCTACCACAGTCTTCCTGTTTTCCAGAGGTTATCAAGAGCATGATCCAGTTGGAATGGGACTTTCCCAATTCTCTGCCTAAAGCATTAAAAGTCTGCGTTTAGGTCCATTTAGCGTGTTGTGATGTGTCTGGACTAGATTAATATCTATTGTTCCCTTATATATCACCAATTTATATATGTGTGGGTATTTTGATTGACATTCTATTCCATCCCCATCCTATGTTAACTGTGTTCATACTATATCTTTTTTTGTTCTGTTTCTACTGGATTATTGTAAACCACTTTGGATATGTGTCCGAATGGTGGTATATCAAATCTTGAATGAATGAATAAAAAGAGGATGTATGCTTTCTGAGAGGAGTGCATCGCGTGGTTCAGCATGCCAAGGTGGATGCACGAAGGTGGTTGGGCCTTAAAGGCTACTCTGGATCGTAAGGTGGCCTCTTATCTTAAGAGTCAGTTTGCAGTGGCTGCTGCTATGCTTCGGTTGGCGCTGTGTGCAGGCCTGATGTCTTGGGCCCTGAATTCAAGAAAGCATGGGACAAACACAAAAGATCTCTAAAGGAAAAAAGGGGCTATAGTAGTTGATATGGAAGGGCAGACTAATAGGCCATATGGTCTTTTTCTGCTGTCATGTTTCTATGTTTCTCCAGTGCATTCAGTCTTTCCTGCTAAAGGATACTACCCGCCTTTTGGAGTTGGTCACTGGCTTCCTTTCGGATGCTATGTACGATCTAGTCCACTTGGTGGCTAGAGATATTGCCCTATCGATGGTGATATACTGAATTTGCCTCTGACACTGGGCAGTGGACATGTCCTACAAAGCCTGACAAACAATCCGTTATGGTCATTTTGTTGTATGTAAACCGCGCTGATATATAGTGCGGTATATAAGAAATTGTAATAATAATAACTCAACTGACTTTTAAGTGCAAACTCCTTTTTGGGGCTGATTTGGCAAAGTTGGTGAAGGACATGGATGAGTCCAAGCCTCATTGTCTCCCAGAGGATAGGCCAAAAGGGCCTGGGAAGTCTGCAGGGCTGTTCTCCACAGATCTGCCCAACCATCATGGCGGACATGCTGGACTGACTTCTGGGGGTCTCGGGACTCCTGTCATTGTCCTGGATGACCTTTCTTCTCTTCTGGATTTTTGGACCATACTCTTTCCTTTCCAGAGGGGTTACTCCCATTCAATACAATGAAGGTTTGGGTGCCCATTCCCAGATGCCTTCGGATGAGGGCAGGCTTCACCTAGTCTTTCAGGAATGGGCTTGGGTCACCAAGGATCGCTGGGTGCTAGACATTATTCAAAACAGCTATGTCCTGGTATGCCAAGAGCCAATCTTGGAGGCCTTTATAGTCTTCCCATTTGGTTTGGTGGACAAAAGAGCAGCTGTATGGGTCATATTGGACATTGCTGTGCCTGAAGGGTGTGGTGCCAGTTCCCCCAGCCAAACTGGGCAAGGGCAGATACTCCATCTATTTTATGGTGCCAAAGAAAGATGGCTCCTTTTGATCAATTCTCGACCTCAAGGGGGGGGGGGGTCAGTGCTCATTTGCATGCGCTGCCCTTCCAAATGTAAACTCCAAAAATCCGTGATTCAAGTGGTGCGCCGAGGAGAGTTCTAGCATCTCTGGATTTGGCCAAAGCTTTATTTCATATTCTGATGCAGGAAAATCCAGTAGCAATACTTGCATTGTACCATGCTTGGCTCACATTTTCAGTTTTCTACCCTTCCATTCAGCCTCTTCACCACCCCAAGGACGCTTTCCAAGGTCATGATGGTGGTGGTGGCTGCTGTCCTTCAGCACCAAGGAATATGTGTGCATCCATATCTGGACGATTGGCTCATTCGAGCCTGTTCTCTGTCAGTCGTCTTGAGTGCTAGCCTGAATGGTGTTCTTTCTTGAAAGTCTTGGCTGGGTGATCAATCTGGGGAAGAGTCAGTTGGAGCCCTCCCAATCCTTGGAATTCCTGGGAGCATGGCTCAAATGAGTAGAGTCATTTTACCTGAGGAGAAGGGTGCAAAGGTTGTTGGACCAGTTGGTGGTGGTCTGCTCTTAATAGGCTTCCAGCATTTAGTATTATCTGCAGCTTCTCTGTTTGTTGGCAGTGGCGATCGAGATGGTTCCATGGGCACGTGCTCATGTAAGACTGTTTCAGTGGTCTTTGCTTACTGTGTGGTCCCTGAGCTCTCAGGAGTTTGAGTTCAGGCTTCCACCCCAGACAGAAGTGAGAGCCAGCTTGCGGTGGTGACAGCAGTCACATCATCTGAAAAGGGCATGCTGCTGGACGATCACTTGTGCATTCTTTTGTTGATGGATGCCAGTGTCAAAACTGCCGGCTTGGGGCTATTGACGCTGCAGGGAGGTGATGTGGCCCATCAACTGTCTTAAAGCAAGGGCCATTTGGTTGTTCCTGTTGTGTTTCCAGCCTTGGTCAAGGGCAAGGTGGGGTAACTGTCCTCAGACAATGCCACGGCAGTAGCATATGTCAATCGGCAAGGTGGCACAAGGAGTCCCAGAGTGGCCTTAGAGATGACTCTTCACCTGGGTGGAAAAGAACCTCCTAGCTCTGTTGGCTCAGCACATTGTCAGGGTGGACAAGTGGAGGCATACTTAGTCATCACATTCTCAGTCCCAGAGAGTGGGAGTTAAGTCAGGAGGCATTTCAAAAGATTCTCTGCTGTTGGGGTTGCCCCAAAATGGATTTGATGGCGACGATCCAATACCAAAGCATACAGTTTTTTCAGTTGCCGCATGGAAATGGGCTCCGAGAGTGTGATGCCCTGGTTCATTCTGGCTGTATGTGTTTCCTTCATGGCCGCTTGTTGAATGTGTACTCTGGCACATAAAGCGCCATCCAGACTGGATTGCTGTAGCGATGCCGGATTGGCCAAGGAGAGCATGGTTCAGTGACCTGATGTGACTCCTGCAGGAATCTTCTCCTAATCTGCCCCCATTTTGGGGACTGTTGTTTTCAAGGGCCAATTGTTCTAGCTTCCTTCTCGCTTATGCCTTGGTTCTTGAAAGGAGTCGGTTGACGCATAAAAGGGAATAACAAGTGAGGTTATCAAATTTGCAGATGACGCAAAACTATTTAAAGTTGTTAAAATCCATGAGGATTGTGGAAAATTGCAAGAGGATCTTGATAGATTGGAAGACTGGGCATCCAAATGGCAAATGAAATTTAATGTGAACAAGTGCAAAGTTATGCACCTAGGAAAGAAAAACCCAAACTATGGTTACATGATGCAAGGTTCCACATTATGAACCACCACCCAGGAAAATGATTTGGCCGTCATCGTGGATAACATGTTAAAACCCTCCGCCCAGTGTGCAGCGGCGGCCAAGAGAGCAAATAGAATGCTAGATATCATAAGGAAAGGAATGGAAAATAAATAATGCCTCTGTCGTTCCATGGTGCGACCACACCTTGAGTATTGTGTATAATTCTGGTCGCCGTTTCTTAAGGAAATAGCGTTATTAGAAAAGGTACAGAGAAGAGCCACCAAAATGGTAAAGGGGATGGAAGGATACCCCTATGAAGAGAGGCTAAAATGGTTAGGGCTTTTCAACCTTGAAAAGAGACGGCTAAGGGGAAATATGATAGAGGTCTATAAATTAATGAATGGAGTGGAACGGGTAAACGTAGATCGATTGTTTACATCATCAGAATATAGAAAGTCTAGGGGACATGCAATGAAGCTACAGGGTAAACTATTTAAGACTAATAAGAGAAAATATTTTTTCACTCAACGTGTAATCAAACTCTGGAATTTGTTACCGGAGGATGTAGTAAAGACTGTTAGTGTAGCTGGGTTTAAAAAAGGTTTGGACAAGTTCCTGGAGGAAAGGTCCATAAACCATTAATAAAAGGGACCCGGGATATCACTGCTTGACCCAATACAAGCATTAAGGAACCTGTGTCTTTTGGGGAAACTGCTAGGTACTTATGACCTAGATTGGTCACTGCTGGAAATAGGATACTGGGCTTGATGGACCTTGGTCTGACCCAGTATGGCATATCTTATGTTCTTATGGTAGTTTCCACTCGTCTTAAAGCCAGGAGAGGTTCTAGTGCCTCTCTGAGGTCTGGTGTCTCTTTGAGCATTGGTGTGGCACGCAAAAGATTGTTCCTGATCGTGTCCCCAGTCTAGTCCCGAAACCTCTGGGTTCCCCATCTCATACAGCAGCTTGGAGACTGAGAACCTCCTCTTTCTGTGACATCACTGGTATATCCATCCCGGATCCGCCTCCTGTCACCAGTTACCTCAGTCTCCAAGCAGCTGGATAGATGGTGAGCCTGGTGCTCCGGGCTCACTGGAGAAACAATTAGGAATAGCGCTGTTAGATAAAGGGGTTTAATCATTTGGATTAAAAAAAAAAAAAGGGACATTTCTTTCCTGTGGGCCTGTGTCTTTTAAGACTTCTCAGACCTTGACTCTTGTCCAGGCTTTCCCTCCCGCTCCTCTCCATCTTTCCTGTCGGGGCTTAGGCAGCTGAAATTAGGCAAGAGGCGGAGCGGATGAAGTGGCTTCATTTTGAAGAAGAAGCATTGTTTTCCCCGAGTCGGGCCGGCGCCGAGCAAAAGTGTTGCCTGCCAGCGCGTCCGGTCGACTCGCAACGATTGCACGAGGCCGGAGGCTTGTTTCCCTGTTACAGTGTGAACAGCCTTCCTTGGGCAGTGCGGCGTTGCGGGGATCGGCGTCGGGCGAGTTACTGACGACAAAGGTAAGGCCGCATGCTGAGGCATTTGTAAATTGCAGCATGGTTTTGGCGCGAACGCGGCTCCAGGCCCAAACGCGTGCGGCGAGCTTACTTAGGCATAGGGGCCCCGAGGAGGCAGTCGGCAAGCACTTTGGGGGATTCAGGTTCCCTCCGGAGCAGTATAGTGTGCAGGGAATTCTCAGCAGAGTGTTTTTTGTAGATTAGTCCGTTTAAAAAAAAAAAAAAAAGGGGGTTTGAGGAGTTAGTGCTGCACGCGGTGCAGGGCAGCACCTTCTTCCCGTTCCTGCGAGGGTGACATTTGATTCCTCGTAGGGGTGCAGCATTATCTGTGGTTTGTGGGGTGCTCTACAATGCCCTCCAAGCCCCAGTGTGTTGTGTGTGTGGGGCCAAGAAGGCTACAGACTCTGGGGTCTGTAAAGCCTGCGTGAGGGACTCTTCTGATTCGGAGCATGTTAGAGAGGGGACTTCTGTGTCAGATTCAGAGGTCTCGGCCTTGCCAGCTTCCGGGGGAGCGCAGGAGGAACCAGTGTCAGGGCCCTCCTCCGCTGCGGACGTTCCCCCTTCTCAGATGGCGTGGCCTAATCAGTTAGCCTCCATATTCTCACAGGACTTTATCTTGTTGCTGCAGCAATCGGTGCTGGGTAGCGCTCAGCAGCTGAACAGGACAACAGGCGGAAGTGCTCTAAAGAGATCCCCACCCCACAGTCAAATGGAGGCCCTCCCTCGCGGGTCCAAGAGGGCTCGTGGTGAAGTCCCTTAGGAGAACAATCTTTGTCCTCGGAGGGCCCATTTTTGGATGAGGAAGGCCTCAGCTTGGATTTGGAAGAGGAGCTAGAAGAAGGTGAGCTTCCCGAGGAAGAGGACCAAACCAGAGTGGTGAGGGTTTTCAGAAGGGAAGAGTTACCGGCCCTCATCGCGGAGGCGCTGAAAGTCCTAAATATGCCGACCCCAGGATCGACGGAGGAGGAAGCTCTGGAGGATCCTTTGTTGCAGGTATTCAGAAAGAGTCAGAGTTTTTCCATTTCACAGGGTGTTTCACGAAATGATACAAGAGGAGTGGAATACCCCAGAGGCTCCGCTAAGAGGTGCGCGTGTTATGGGTCGCCTGTATCCTTTGGCGGAGAAAGACAAGGAAGTGTTTAAGTCCCCCAAAGTGGACGCCGCCGTCTCGGCGGTCACTAAGAAGATTACAATCCCGGTAGAGGGTGGTGTGGCCCTTAATGACTCTCAGGACAAGAAGTTGGATATGTTACTACGGCAAGTGTTTGATGTTAATGCCCTGTCGCTTCAAGCGGCTATTTGCGGAGCCTGGGTAGCCAGAGCCTGCCTGCGCTGGTCACAGCGGGTGCACGCGGGGCAGGAAAGTGAAGTGACAGATGAAGCGTCTCGGTTAGAGTCGGGGTGGCCTATTTAGCGGATATTCAGTATGATCTGATGTGCGGTTTGTCCAAAAGCATGGCATCGGCAGTAGCAGCACGGCGTTATTTGTGGCTGCACAATTGGGCAGCAGATGCCTCCTCCAAAGCTCGTTTGAGTAAATTTCCATTTAAAGGCCGCCTACTCTTTGGTGAAGATTTAGAGAAGCTGGTAAAGGATCTAGGAGAGTCCAAGGGAGGCAGGTTGCCAGAGGACAAGCCTAAGGCAGGGCGTACAATCCTGGCGGGCTAGGGGCAACAGCGGGATTTTCGCCAGTTCAGGTCCCAAAGATTCAATTCCTTTCAACACGGTCGTTTTACTGGCAGGAGTCAAGGCTTCCGTGGGTTTCGGGGAGCAGGAAGGGGTTTCGGAGCCTCCTCCGCGTCCTCTTTCTCTTCCAAGAAGTCACTATGAGATGAGGGGGGCCCAGGCGCCCTTAGTTCCCGTAGGGGGGCGCTTGCAGGAGTTTTATTCTGCCTGGGCCCAAATCACTTCAGATCAATGGGTTCTAGAAGTCATCTGGGAGGGCTACGTGCTAGAGTTTTAAAGGCCAGTGAGAGACTCCTTCGTGCAGTCCCCCGGTGAGTCGGTCACCAAACGCAAGGCCCTTCGGGAGACCGTACAAAGGCTGCTGGATCTCGGGGCGATTGTCCCGGTTCCTCTGGACCAATGCGGCAGCGGTCGGTACTCCATCTACTTCGTCATACCCAAGAAGGATGGCGGGGTTCGCCTGATCCTCGATCTCAAGGGAGTGAATCGTTGTCTTCGGGTGACTCATTTTCGCATGGAAACCCTGCGCTCGGTGTCCGTGGCGGTGCAGAATGGGGAGTTCCTTACTTCCCTAGATCTGTCGGAAGTGTACCTTCACATACCAATACGTCCAGATCATTACAGATTCCTCTGCTTCGTGGTTCCTTTCGGCCATTTTCAGTTCCGAGCGTTACCTTTCGGTCTTGCGACGGCCCCGAGAGTCTTCACAAAAGTCATGGTAGTGGTGGCGGCAGCCTTGCAAAAGGAGGGGATCCTGGTGCATCCCTGTCTAGACGATTGGTTGATCAGGGCGAAATCTCAGGAAGAGAGCGTGGCGGCTACAGCCCGGGTGGTGGCCTTCCTAGAAGGTCTCGGGTGGATAGTCAATGTTTCCAAGAGCCACTTAGTGCCATCGCAAGATCTGGAATACCTAGGAACTCGCTTCGAGACGCGTGTGGGGAAGGTTTTCCTAACGGACCAGCGAGCGCAGAGTCTGCGGCGTCTCGTCAGAAAGTTTCTAGCGTGCAAGGCGCCTTCGGGCGTGGCATTACCTACAGTTACTAGGGACCATGGCGGCGACCATAGAGACAGTACCGTGGGCAAGGGCGCACATGAAACCCTTGCAGGGAGCACTTCTCCGCTGATGGTCGCATCAGCAGGACTCGCTGTCCCGGAGGCTGCCCTACTCGGAGGAAGTCCGGCAAGCCCTGCTGTGGTGGCTAGTTCCCGAATCGCTGGAACACGGGAAATCGCTGGAGTCCCCAGCCTGGGTGGCTCTGATGACAGATGCCTGTCTGTTGGGCTTGGGAGCGCACTGTCAGGGCAGGTTCTCTCAAGGTCGGTGGAATGCTCAGGAGAAGTTGTGGCCGATCAACAGGCTGGAGTTAAGAGCGGTGACTCTCACCTTGCAGGGGTTTCACTCGGTCCTCGGCAGAAAGGCAGTCTGTGTATTTTCAGACAACGCGACGGCGGTGTCCTATGTCAACAAGCAGGGGGGAACCAGCAGCGTAGCCGTAGAGGAGGAGGCAGGAGTTTTATGCGGCTGGGCAGAAGAGAATCTCCTGGATCTCTCGGTGGCGCACGTGGCAGGGGTAGACAATGTACAGGCCGATTTCCTCAGTCGGGTGAGGGTGGATCCGGGGGAATGGGTCCTGCATCCCGAAGTGTTCCAGATGCTCATCCACAGGTGTGGCACGCCAGTCATGGACCTCATGGTGACCTTCAACTCGGCAAAGGCAAGTCGGTTTTTCAGCAGAAGACGAGAGAGAATGTCGGAGGGCTTGGATGCCCTCATTCAGGACTGGCTGGTGGGGCGACTGCTATATGTGTTTCCACTGTGGGTTCTGATCGGCAGAGTGATTCAGCGGATAGAAAGGTTCAGAGGACAGGTAATTCTGAAAGCCCCAGATTGGCCGTGTCAGCCCTGGTACGGGGATCTGGTGAGGCTGTTGGTGGCAAAGCCTTGGCGGCTTCCGGTCCGGGCGGATCTGTTATCTCAGGTTTCTCTCTTCATGCCCCATGTGGATCGGTTCTCGCTTACGGCCTGGCTCTTGAGAGGGCGCGGCTGACGTCCCGGGGATACTCGGGGGCAGTTATCTCTACCTTGTTGAAGTCCAGAAGAAAGTCTACCTCGATGGCTTATGTTCTCATATGGAGGATTTTCGAGGCGTGGTGCGCAGATAGGAGGTGCACGGCCTTGAAGGCCTCCATCCCTCAGATATTGGAGTTTTTACAGGATGGTTTTGACAAGGGATTAACAGCCGCATCTCTGCGAGTTCAGGTAGCAGCGGTAGCTTGTTACAGGGGCAGAGTAGGTGGTCAAGCGATTGGGAGTCAGCGAGATGTCAAGCGTTTCTTAAGGGCAGTGTCTCTTCTGTGGCCTCCATGTAGACATATCTTCCCTAAGTGGTATCTTCCGTTCGTGTTAGACGCGCTGCAGCGCAAACCTTTTGAGCCCCTGTCGCGAGCAACTCTCAAGGATCTCACGTTAAAGGTGATTTTCCTAGTGGCGGTCTGTTCAGCCCGTAGAGTCTCCGAACTACAAGCGTTGTCCTGCAGGGAGCTCTACCTTTCCTTCCAAAGTGGTGTTGAGAACTGTGCCCGCCTTTCTACCGAAAGTGGTTTCTCCGTTTTCATGTGAGTCAGGACGTATCCTTGCCGGTGTTTCCACAGAGTGCCCAAGGGGCGGCATCAAAGAAACTGCATCGTTTGGACGTTGGCAGGGCGTTAAAGAAGTATCTCAAGCGGACGGAACCTTTTCGGAGGTCGGACAGGCTTTTTGTTCTGTTCACAGGTCAGAGAAAGGGAAAAGCAGCATCGAAGGCATCCATTGCTAGGTGGATCAGAGACACCATTGGTGCGGCGTATATCTTGAAAGGTAAGTCGGTGCCAGAAGGGCTGCGAGCTCATTCCACCAGGGCACAGGCCGCCTCCTGGGCGGAGCGACGGTTGGTATCTCCGGAAGAGATTTGCAAGGCGGCGACCTGGTCGTCCTTGAATCCCTTTGTAAAGCACTATCGGTTGGATGTCCTGAGGGCAGAGGACACCTGTTTTGGGACGGCTGTGATTCAGGCTGGGCTTCAGGGTCCCTCCCGTGTTTAATGTATATATTATCTGTATCATAGTTAATTGTTACTTGTTATCTAGTTATATTACCTATTTGTTTCCTTGTTCCTTGTAAACAGTTGTAATATACTGTACTATATTGTTTCATGTAAACCGTCTTGACTTGTAGAAAGACGGTATATAAAAACTGTTAAATAAATAAATAATGTTTTTCACTGCTCTGGTACTGCCCAGAGGTTTTGGGACTAGACTGGGGACACGATCAGGAAGGTGAAATTAGGCTTACCTGCTAATTGTAGTTCCTGGTAGTGGACCCAGTCTAGTCCCGTATCCCTCCCTAGGGTTTTCATTGTCTTCATACCTGAAGCATTGGAGGCGGTTCACAGGTAAGACCAGAAGGTATTTGCAGAGCTTCGATACCATAATGGAGTGTTTTAGAAGCTAAAGTACATCTCTTTTTTTTCTATCTCGATATGCCTTTCCCTTTGGACGAAAAGAGTGGTCTGGTCAGCTTTAAAGGTACACGTTAAGCTAGTTTTTTGGGGTACAGTTCTAGTGCTAGTTCTAGATAGTTTATACTAGTTGTTCATTCATTCTTACTTGTTGCTCCGGTGAGTCTGCTTTGTCAATAGGTTACTGGTGACAGGAGGTGGATCCGGGATGGATATACCAGTGATGTCGCAGAAAGAGGAGTTTCTCAGTCTCCAAGCTGCTGTATGAGATGGGGAACCCAGAGGTTTCGGGACTAGAGTGGGTCCACTCCAGGAACTACAATTAGCAGGTAAGCCTAATTTCCCCTTCCTGAGGCAGTGAAGGTGCCGTTTCTGTTGGTCTTCCTCCAGGACAGTCTGGAAAAGGGCTTTTCCCTTAGTTCCCTGAAAGTCCAGGTGGTAGCTTTGTCTTTTTCGGAGGTCCACTGGCTGGACAGACTTTGGCTGTGCACCCAGATGTCTTGTGTTTTTCTTCAGGGAGTTCAGGATTGCATCTCTTTGGTTAGTTGTTCCTTCCCAGGATCTCTGTCTAGTGTTCAGGACCCTGATGTCAGCCTTTTGAGCCTTTGAAGCATGCTACTATTAAAGATTTAACTCTCAAGAGTGTTTCTTTGTTTTCTTAGTTGCAATTTGTTCAGCAGGCAAATTTCTGAGCTTCAGACTCTGTCCTATCTGATCCTTCTCTGTCCTCAGAGGAGGCCATCTTCATTTGACAGATGCTTGCCTTTTTGCACAAGGTGCTGTTTTCTTTCCATTTGAACCAAGTGGTTTATCTGCCTTCCTTCTCTAAGGAGCAGTATTGAGGAAAATATAAAGATCTTCACCTTGTGGATTGTCTGATGGATGCTTCTCCAGTACTTGAAGTTTACAAATTCCTTTCGTAAGTTGGAGCATCTTCTTGTGCTATTTGCTGGGCTTTGCAAGTGTGAAACAGCCGCAAAGTCTACATTGGGGTGTTGGATCAAGGAGGCCATTGCCTCCATGTATCTATTACAGAACCGACTGGTTCTGGGGGCTTTGTGTGCACATTCTACTCAAGCATAAGCATCCTTGTGGGTGGAGTTTAGCTCAGTAGCCTTCCCAGACGTTTGTCAGGCGGCAACGTGGGCATCGCTTTCCACTTTTGTCAAGCATTACTGTTGGATGTCCACACTCAGGCAGACATGGCCTTTGGCTCAAAGTTTTACAAACTCTTGTGTCTTCCTTCCCGGTGGAAGTGTAAGTTTTTAGTACGTCCCATTTGTCTGGATTGGTCTAGCAGGACGATATGGACGGTGACGTTTTACTTACCAGGTCATGTCCTTTCCTTCACTCCTGCTAGACCAATCCAGGACCCGCCGCTGAAACATTGTTGCTGTGCTGTAATGCAGTAGTACCGTTTGGTCTGCCATTATCTGAGTGTTGGCCCTGTGGGCTCATACCTTTCGGACAAGCCTTCTGTTCAGACCAATCCTGTACATGGTTTCTTACTGTTTGGTTGGACGTTGTTACTCTTGTTGAGGGTGTGTGAGGTTAGATATTCTTTAACATTTACTTTGCTACGAATACTGGTAAACCCCTTAGTGACTCAGACTGATAGAGGCATGGGGATGATGTCATTGAAGCGTGAATATTTCATTGGCTCTTTATTTCCACTCAACTGCGTGTAGGGGAACATACCCACTTGCCTGGACTGGTCTAGCATTGCTTTAACCATTAGCTTAATGGTTAAAGCAATGGCCTAGTACCCAAGATGGGTTTGATTACCACTGGCATTCCTTGTGATCTTGGGCAAGTCACTTAACTCACCATGGCCTCGGGTATAAACTTAGGTATTTCCCAGAGGGCTTACAATCTATGTACCCAAACTTAACTCACTTTGAAGTTTCTTTGAGTCTAAATTTATTTAGCTTACACCTTTCCAATGGAAAGGACATAATTTGGTAAGTAAAATGTCCCCTTATAATTCTAAATGTTGAACTTTACTTCGTATGTATGTGTGTGCCTGCTGTTGATGGCTTTTTGAGTTTGTATGATTATCAGAATATATTGTTTTGGTTTGAAAGAAGCTACCCTAAGTGCCGGCCTAGACTTGCTTAATGGTATGGTTGGGCTGGCCCTTGACACCAATTCTTGCAGGTAACAGCTTTGACTGTTTATCTCCTCCTGTTCTTCTCATCGTTCCAAGATTCATGCACTCAGTTCAGCTCCTACACACTTCCAGTGTGCATGCACTCTTCCTTCCTCAACCTCCATCCAAAACATACTCATGTCTTGTCTCATCCATCCTTTCCTGACCATCACTACTACTAAATATTTACATGGTGTTACAAGGCAGGATTAAGGCATAGGCAAACTAGGCACCTGCCTAGGGCCCAGGTGGTTGGTTTTGGCCCATGAAAGTGTGACACAGTGACTTCAAATGCAGGTTTTTGCCCTCATAAGTCAGTTGCTGGGAGAGTGAGTGTGCATATGTGGGGTGGTGGGATGATAACCTAAGACATTGTCCACTGGGGTTTTTCTGTTCTTTCTTTCACCATGTACATTGTCTTCCAGTCAAAATGCTTTGGCAAGCAATGTGGTTTCCTCCTCTTGATGTTTTTTATCTTCTGCAGTCAGAATCACATGGAGCTCTGTTTGTTGGAACTTTAAAATGTAATTCCTTATCGTTCCTCCAGTTCAGTCCTCTACCTCTGGGTTGTGCTCCTCCTGCAGCCTGGAGACTGGACATGTCAAATCAATGACATCACTGGATGTATACTGCTGGTGACGCCCATAATCCCCAGTGTGTCCAGTCTCCACACAGCAGGAGGACGTAGTGAGCCTAGAGTGCTGGGCTCACTTGAGGAGCAGATAAGGAGCTATAGGATAGTTTAGATTAGTCGGGTTAATGGGAGTTTTTCCATTTAAGTTGTCGTTCTATTTTATTTTTCTTTGTCTAAAGGATGCTATGCCTTTAAGGCCGAAGTTGTTTGTTTAATAAAGTTTGTCCTTTGTGCCGGTTCCTGCCTGCCTTCCTTCGACGGGGCCCTGGGGGGGGGGGGGGGGCTCGGAGGCTTTCACCCGCAGATCTCTCCTCCTAGACGGGACAGAGGAGAGCTCTCAGCAGGAACTGAGGCAGTTTTCCCCGACAGTTCTGTGAACGGGGAGCTCCTCCGGTGACGTCAAGGCACAGGCAGGAGGCTCGCCCGGCGGCTTTCCTCAGAACTCGAGGATCGAGGAAACCGCTGTGATAGGCGATGGCCTAGTATGTAGCAGAGCTAGGTCTGAAGCCCTTTTTTCCTATTTTAAAATGTTATTGCTGATTTTGGAAAATTGCAGAATGCTGTTAGCTGTTAGAAAGAAATACTGTTCTATTCTGGTTTGATAACATGTTCTGCTCTCTTGGAGATAAGAGAATTAAACCTTGGTACTGTTTATTGTTTAGGTAAGTCAGATGTCTCTTTCAGTAGAATGCCACGCCACTGTATCTTTGCTGATTGTGCACTGACCTCGTAATTAGGATGAAAATATAGCAGAGAAACTGAACAGTGTAAGAATATTTTGTCTAGCATTATGAAGATTGTTTAGTGTTTTGAGCCAAGGCTAGAGATACGTCTTAACCTTGCTATGGTTGGCCTCGCTTTGTTTTGCTTTTGTTAAGAATGCTTCTGATATGCCTTCCACTATCTTTGTGGCTAACTGACCTTGCAAGAATAGCGAAATATACTGTATACTTTAGCGAAAGTATTATGTTTAGTGTTATGTCTAATTGCTGACCCGTGGCTAGTGTGACCCAAGCAGGGGGAGCGAGTCCTGGGCCCGGTCAGAGATGTCTATTGGATGAGAGTAAGTAGCCAATGAGGAGTTTTGCCTGTATTAGACTGGAGAAGAAAAGTATATAAACTGTCATTTTTCTGAGCTCTGGGCTCAGACCCTTTTGAATGCTACTGTATTCTGAGTCTGTGCACATTAAACCGGCTTGAATCTTTGCCTGACTCCGGGTATTATTTATTGCATTCTTATCAGCCACTACACCGCGAGGGCTGGAGCCCCGTCGAAGAGGGGTGAGTCATTTTTGTGGGCTTTCTTTGGCTGCGCTGCTCCCTCCGGAGGTCTCCAATCGAGCGGGAGATCCGTCTTCTGTGCTTTGCTTTTGGCGCCTTTTTATTTTCTTCAGTAACGGCGGCCATCTTAGGTCATCGGTCGGCGGTCGCATGGCAGGAGCTCCGGTGAGGCCGCTAAGCCTTGGATTCGCAGCAGCGGGGGAACCTTCACTGTGCAGGGTTGGTCTGCTTCGTTTTACAGCACCTGGTCTCCCCGGACGTTTTTAAAGCTCCTCGGGCACTTTGCAGGTTTCGAGGTGCTTAGGCTGAGCTCCCAGGCAACATGGGGCTTGCTTCTCAGCCTCCTGCTCCACGCTCACGAGGGGGGCAGGGTTCTCGGCTGCTGGGTTTGTTCCCACGTTCCTGATCAAGTTTATTGACAGGATAGTTATAAAACCAAAAAAAAAAAAAAAGTAAGAACACCTTTATTTTTAGCTGCCAGTTATCAAAATGGCGTCACGACCGCAGTGTGTAGTCTGCGGCACCCGCAGGGGCACCGTAGCGGACTCCGGTATTTGCAGGGGCTGCGCTGCGGTGTCCACTGATGTGGAACAGCAGATGGAGGCTAAGGCTAGCCCTGAAAGATCGCCGTCAGCAGAAGCTCCTGAGGGGGAGCAGCTGGGGGCCTCTACCTCGCGAGAGGTGCAGGAGTTCAGCGCAGTGTTGCCGGCTACGGGGTCAGCTTTGGGGGCCGGTGCGCAGACTGAGGACTTTTGCCCGGATTTCGTGCTACTCATGTAATAGCGAAGGGCCCGCAACCCCAATAATACCCGGAGTCAATGGACGAGGATTCAACTCCCTTTTATTGTATATACAGTCTCAGCACTGGCATACAAAATGTCTGAGCCCAGAGCTCAGAAAAATGACAGTTTATATACCTTTCTTCTCCAGTCTAATACAGGCAAAACTTCTCATTGGTCCTGGTCTTGGTAACACTAAACATAATACTTCTGCTAAAGTATACAGTATATTTCGCTACTCTTGCAAGGTCAGTTAGCTTGCAAAGATAGTGGAAGGCATATCAGAAGCATTCGCATCAAAAGCAAAACAAAGCAAGGCTAAGATGTATCTCTAGCCCTGGCTCAAAACACTAAACAATCTTCATAATGCTAGACAAAATATTCTTACACTGTTCAGTTTTTCTGCTATATTTTCATCCTAATTACGAGGTCAGTGCACATCTAGCAAAGATACAGTGGCGCGGCATTCTACTGAAACAGACATCTGGCTTACCTAAACAATAAACAAGAAAGTTTTAATTCTCTTATCTCCAGGAGAGCAGAACATGTTATCAAACCAGAATAGAACAGTATTTCTTTCTAACAGCTAACAGCATTCTGTAAGTTTCCAAACTCAGCAATAACATTTTAAAGCAGGAGAAAAAGGGCTTCAGACCTAGCTCTGCTACATGCTAGGCCATCGCCTATCACATTCCCTCCTTTTGATTATTCACACCCGCAAGTGAGGAAGGGTGAGAATCTAATCACACAAATAGCAAAAATACTTCAGAACATAGTAGAGGGATCACTGTGTGGTATAGGGTAATAATCCCATGAGGCTAATATATGTGCCGCTGCCTTGCGGTCAATAGTACTATCGATAATAGAGTTCATGATTATAGTCTCTGATGATTACTGAGGTAAATGACGGTTGATTGAGGTTGATAGGGTCTGGAATGTAGTTAATGCAGGACTGGAGAACGTCTCTGTGATGTTCAGAAACAAGTTGGCAACGTTCTCTACGATGATGGATCTCTTCTCCGCAGTGTGATTCGCAACGGTGATGCAGGATTAGCGATTGAAGTCCAGGGGCGACTCTCAGGAACTGCGATTTACCCACACCGAGGCTCCAGGCTTGAAAGGGTGCAAGGGTTCGGTTAGATTGATAGGCAACTGGTCCTGCACCCAGGTATGAAGACCCTGCAAAACAGAACTTAAAGCCAACAATTCTTGCCTAGCAATTTGTGCTCCAATTTGATACATATCTCCCCTTATCCCCTGAATTATAGGCGGGGGCCTCCCATACAGGATCTCAAATGGGGATACCCCTAATGGTGTGATGGGTGCTGACCGTATTCGGAGAAGGGCAATGGGGAGAGCTTGGGGCCACTTCAGGTGGGCTTCCTGACAGAGTTTGGATATCTGAGACTTCAGGGTCCGGTTCATTCTCTCTACTTTCCCTGAACTCTGGGGCCTATATGCTGTGTGTAACTTCCATTGTATCTGCAGGGCATGGGCTAGCTGCTGGGTTACTTGTGATACAAAGGAGGGCCCATTGTCAGACCCCATGGTCAGTGGTATTCCGAATCTGGGGATGATCTCTTGAAGTAAGGCCTTAGTGACTTCTCTGGCCTTCTCAGTTCTGGTGGGAAAAGCTTCCACCCATCTAGAAAAGGTACAGACTAGGACCAACAAGTAGTGATATCCGTTTGCTCATGGCATTTCTGCAAAGTCTATTTGGATATTTCCCATGGGAGTAACTCTCACTGACTGAATTCTTGGGGGTAGGACAGGACCCTGGCAGGCATTGTTTTTGGCACAGGTCACACAGCTTCGGGCTACTGAGGTGGTTAAAGGTCCCAACATTGAGATATAGAAATATGGCTGCAGAGCTTCTGCCATCTTAGTTTTTCCATAGTGTGTGGCCTGATGAAAAGCTTGGACAAAAGCAGGGCCTAATGCTTCAGGAATTACAGTCATACCAGGGGTTGAGCTCCCTTCAGGCGGTGGCAACACAATCCACCCAGTGTCTGATAATTTCCCCCCCTCCTTTTGACAGTAATGGTCCATCTCCACTTTGGTATATCTGGGGGTCCATGCACTAAGAGGTACTGGAAATATGGCTGCTTGAATTGCGGCATTTGGGGTGGTAATTTGTCCTGCAATGGCTGCTTCTCGGGCTGAGGCATCAGCAAATCTGTTTCCTCGGGACACTTCTCCATCTCCAGTCTGATGGCCTCGGCAATGCATTACAGCAACGCGTTTAGGGGCCCAAACTGCTTCCAACAAAGTCAATATTTCTGGGCCATACTTGACAGACTTGCCTCCTGAGGTGATCAATCCACGTTCTTTATACAGGGCCCCATGGGCATGTAGTGTTGTAAAAGCATATTTAGAGTCTGTATACACATTCAGGCTGATTCCGGCCCCGATTCTGAGTGCACGTGTGAGGGCTATCAATTCAGCCTTCTGCGCTGAGGTTCCTGGGGCTAGAGCTGATGAGTCTACTACCATGTCCAGAGTCACTACTGCATATCCAGCACATCGCTGTCCTTCAATTATGAGGCTACTCCCATCCACGAAGAAAGTTCTGTCTGGGTGGCTCAAGGGAATATCAGTCAAATCTGGGCGACTCGAATATACAGTGTCCATTACTTCCAAACAATCATGGTCAGGTGGGCCTGGCCCAATTGGTAATAGGGTAGCTGGGTTCAGCGTTTGGCTAACACTCAATTGCAAGTTAGGATTCTCACATAGCATACACATTGATACTTCAGCATTCGGGCGTTGGTGAGCCAATGGTTTCCTTTGTGCTCCAGCAGGGTTAAAACAGAGTGCGGTACAGTAACTTGAAGGTTTTGTTCTAAGGTGAGCTTATCTGCTTCACTCACTAAGAGGGCTGTGGCTGCTACAGCTCTCAGGCAAGGTGGCCAGCCTTTGGCAACAGGATCCAATTGTTTCGACAGGTAGGCCACAGGTCGCTGCCAAGACCCAAGAGGCTGGGTCAAGACTCCCAATGCGTTTCCACTTGATTCATGGACATACAGACGAAATGGTTTCTGCACATCCGGTAGGCCCAAGGCTGGGGATGACATCAATGCTGTTTTCAGTGATTTGAATGCTTTATCTTGTTCTGGGCCCCATTCCAGGGGAGATCGTTCCATTCCTTGTGTGACTTGGTACAAGGGTTTCGCCATGAGCGCAAAATTTGGTATCCATATGCGGCAGTAGCCTGCAGCTCCCAAGAAAGCTCGCACCTGTTTTCTAGTAGTGGGGGTTGGAATGCGGCATACTGCTTCTTTTCGCTCAAGTCCTAATTTCCGGGTTCCTTTGGACAGGTGGAACCCTAAATATTTCACTTCTGTCTGGCATAGCTGCGCCTTGGCTCTTGAGACTTTGTATCCAGCTTCATTCAAAAGGTGCAGAAGGTCACTTGTAGCTTGTATACAATCAGATTTGTTGTTGGTGGCTATGAGCAAATCATCTGCATATTGGAGCAAAATTCTTTTTCCCGGAGTTACAGAGTAGCTTGACAGATCGTGACTGAGGGCTGCACTGAAGATAGTGGGTGAGTTCTTGAATCCTTGTGGTAATCGAGTCCAAGTGAGTTGCCCTCGTCGTCCTGTGGTAGGGTTTTCCCATTCAAATGCAAACAAAAGCTGACTGTCCTCTGCCAGGCGTATACAGAAAAAGGCATCTTTTAAGTCCAAAACAGTAAAGTGAGTGGCTTCTGCTGGAATCAGTCCCAAGAGGGTGTAAGAATTTGGTACTACTGGGTGTATGGTTTCAACTGCACTGTTCACTCGACGTAGGTCCTGCACTGGGCGGTAGTCACCTGTCCCAGGCTTCTTGAATGGGAGAAGGGGGGTGTTCCAGAGTGATTGGCATTCTCTTAGAAGTCCATACTGCAATAATTTCTTCAGGTGGCGATGAATGCCTTCAATTGCTGGTCTTGGGAGGGGATACTGACGCACATGCACTGGTTCTGCTCCCGGTCTCAAGGTAACAAGCACAGGAGCTATATTCTTTGCTAGGCCAGGTGGATTATTCTCTGCCCATACTCCAGGTGGGGCTGCAATGCTGGTAAGTATACAGGAACTTGCTGTTTTGGATGTAGGTAAATAGAACCGCCATTCTTCTTCTCGGGGGACAGTTAACACCATCAGGCCAGCAGTCTTTGAGTTTATAGTCATCTCCATTTTTCCCCCTTCAACAAAAGATATCTGTGCTTGTAGCTTTGCAAGCATGTCTCGGCCTAGAAGGGGAACTGGGCATTCAGGCATGTACAGGAACTGGTGTGTTATCTGCTACCCCCCTAGTTCACAAGCGCGGTTCTGCAGGAAAGGTCTTGTGGTTCTAGTTCCAGTAGCTCCCACAATTGTAACAGATCGAGAAGACACAGGGGCCACAGGCTTGGCTACTACTGAATGTTCAGCCCCCGTGTCTACCATAAAGTCCATATGCTGGTCTCCAATCTTTAATTTGACCATAGGCTCCTGGAGACCCAAGAAGAACTTGGAGCCCGGTCTGGCCTAGTCCTCATCATCCATGAAATAGCCCTCGGCGACTATTCCTTCCATGGCAGTCTCATTCTGCTGGGTCTGTTGAAACTGTGCGCGCTGCATCCCCCCTCGCTGCTGGAATTGCCCCCCTGCTCTCCTGGTGCTCCCACGTCCCCTCCAGGGGGTGGAGCCACGTTTCGGGCACGTATCCTTCCAATGTCCTTCCTCTTTACAATAAGCGCACTGATTTGCGCCTAAGGGGGGCCGAACGCTCCCTCGGCCCCTTCCTCGTCCTCTGGCTATTCGGTTAGGATATCCTCCTCCGCGTCCTTCCACTAGTGCTGCAGCGAGCAAATCTACTTTTCTCCTCATCCTTCGGTCACTTTCCCTTTTGCATTCTTCATCACGGTTCACATATACCTTTTGCGCGACTTCCATTAGCTGTGCTGAATTCATGCCTGCAAATCCTTCTAATTTCTGCAGTTTTCGCTTTATGTCTCCCTGGGACTGACTCACAAAAGCAGTATTTACCATGCATAAATTCTCTTCAGCTGCTGGGTCATATGGAGTGTAAAGTCTACAGGCTTCAGATAATCGTTCATAGAAAGCAGCCAGACTCTCATCTGGGCGCTGAAGAACCTCTGCTACTTTCCCAATATTCATAGCTTTCTGACCTCCCTTCCGCATGCCCTGTAGTAAAGCCTGGCGAAACCGGGTGAAGACTTTTTCTCCTGCATCGCTATTTGGGTCCCACTTGGGATCTTTGTTAGGAAAATCTGCAGCTGCTGCCTGCTGGAGATCTAGATTCTGGTCTCTCCCAACTACAGGGTTCTCCTCCAACCATTTAGTGGCTGCCCGCACTATCCGTGCCCGCTCCTCCGTAGTAAAGATGGTAGCCAGGAGCTGGTGACAGTCAGACCAGGTGGGCTGATGGGTTTGCATAATACTAGACATTAACTCTGTCAAATCATGGGGCTTGTCAGTATAGGAGGCATAATGTGCTTCCCAATTTAATAAATCTGTTATGGAAAAAGGCACATAAACTAAGCTGGTTGGTCCGGGCACAACCTGACCCTCTTCATTTTTGAAAGGTAATCCTGGGACCTGCCGCAGTGGCATTTGGCGGGCTTCTTTCTGGCCTTTTTTCCGGGGTCTGAGGGCATCCCGCAGCTTAGTAGATCTGGAGGTGTCTTTGCTACTGGTGTCCGGTCTGGTGGATGGCTCTGGACTGGCATCTGACTCTCTACTAGCAGAGTCCTCATGGGGTGACTGCTCCGCATCAGAGTACTGCTCAGGACTAGGGCTCTGACTTCTACGAGGAGGGGTCTGCTCTTCATGTTTTTGAGGTGGATGCTCAGGGGGAGGCACTTCGGCTGGAGGCACGCTTGCTACCTCCGGCTCTACTCGGGATACTGGCGGGGGTACTCGGGGTGGAGCTGACGGGACTGGGGTATACAGAAAGGCAGGTGGATATCCCGGAACCTCTGGGGGCTCTGGCTCTACATAAACCGGAAGCTTCTTTGTCTTAGCAGGGGCTCTTGTGGTAGTGGCTAACATAATCCTTTTCTGTCCCTCACTGCAACTCTTCATCCAGAGGGGCTGCTTCTCACATATGCCTAACCAGGAGTCTATATAGGAAAACTGTTCAGGACTATAGCTGCGCACTATCTTGTGCACTCGGGACACAGTTTGGATATCAAAAGTACCTTCTGGTGGCCACCCGGCATCTAGCGCTGGCCACACTCTGCTACACAATATTTCTAAACGGGGCGCTGTCATTTTGATCCCATAATCACCACTAAAACCTTTCTTAAAATTTGTGATCATACAGTTTAACGGAGTTTGCACAGACTCTGCCCCTCCCATGATGACATACAACGTATAAGACAGCAAACAGAAAGGGTAGGTGGAATGGCTACGGGTAAGGGGGGGACAAACAACAGACGCTTCCTCCTGTTCGCGACTTGAACGCGGTCGCCCGGTCAAGAACTGCGCTACTGAGGAGTCCGCTCTCGCTTGGCCTGTATTGCAAAGCCTCTCAAACACACTTCACACAACCAAACATGCTAGCATTTCCCAAATTCCAAAATTCCCGGGCTAACTGACTAAACCAGAATTACTAAACTGAAAGGGCTGATGGGTTCGCCCCGCGCACTACTTGCAGGGGTACTAGGATCGCCCGTGGAAGTTGATCAGACTTCCTTTACCTGTTACTGTACCAGAAGTGTCTCGAGACTTTCCCAAAACTATCTAAGAACCAGAAAAATCAGTACTCACCGGATCCGGTAGCTAATGCGCTGCGCAGCCCGTTCCACCTGGGGTTGAATCCTGGACTCCCCTCAACCAGGGTTCGAGGTGTTGGCCAGCTGGACCCGGCAGGCCGCCGAGGCAGGGCGGAACCCTCCGATACAAGGGACCGGCGGCGCCTGGGATCCTCTCCGCTGTCGGTCGGCTGCGGTCCCAGCCGGACCAAACCTAGAGGCGGTAATACGCGGTATTATTCGCTTGCGTTCAATTCGTATTACGTTTCCCGGCCAACGCACCAAGAAATGTAATAGCGAAGGGCCCGCAACCCCAATAATACCCGGAGTCAATGGACGAGGATTCAACTCCCTTTTATTGTATATACAGTCTCAGCACTGGCATACAAAATGTCTGAGCCCAGAGCTCAGAAAAATGACAGTTTATATACCTTTCTTCTCCAGTCTAATACAGGCAAAACTTCTCATTGGTCCTGGTCTTGGTAACACTAAACATAATACTTCTGCTAAAGTATACAGTATATTTCGCTACTCTTGCAAGGTCAGTTAGCTTGCAAAGATAGTGGAAGGCATATCAGAAGCATTCGCATCAAAAGCAAAACAAAGCAAGGCCAAGATGTATCTCTAGCCCTGGCTGAAAACACTAAACAATCTTCATAATGCTAGACAAAATATTCTTACACTGTTCAGTTTCTCTGCTATATTTTCATCCTAATTACGAGGTCAGTGCACATCTAGCAAAGATACAGTGGCGCGGCATTCTACTGAAACAGACATCTGGCTTACCTAAACAATAAACAAGAAAGTTTTAATTCTCTTATCTCCAGGAGAGCAGAACATGTTATCAAACCAGAATAGAACAGTATTTCTTTCTAACAGCTAACAGCTTTCTGTAAGTTTCCAAACTCAGCAATAACATTTTAAAGCAGGAGAAAAAGGGCTTCAGACCTAGCTCTGCTACATGCTAGGCCATCGCCTATCACACTCATGCATCAGGCTTTCTGCATGAGACGGCAAGGGAAAATGCCGGATTCTGCGCCACTGGCGACCGGCTCGCAGCAGCCTAGGCTGACGGGGAGAGGGTCGCTTTCCCCTAGGCCCACTAAACGGCTGCGACCCCGTGAGTGGTCTCCTTTCGACGTGGAGGGCATGGGATCGGACGAGGGCAATCTAGACCTGGAAATGGAAGCGGCTGACCTGGAAGAAGGAGAGATCCCGGAGCCTGAGGACCAGGCGAGGATCATTCGGGTTTTTCGGAGGGAGGAGCTTGCGGCTCTTAGCACAGAGTCCCTCCAGACGTTGAATTTGGCGGCCGCTCCGGCGGCGGAGGAAGAAAGTGTGGAAGATCCCATCATCCAAGCGGTGCGCCAGACGCAAATAGTGTTCCCTGTCCACCGGGTTGTGGACAAGATGATCCAGGATGAGTGGGATCAGCCGGAGTTGGGACTCCGGGGAGTTCGAACAATGAATAGGCTATATCCCTTAGCGGATAAAGATAAGGAGCGTTTTCGTTCTCCCCGCGTCGACGCTGCAGTGTCGGCGGTCACCAAGAAGACCACCATTCCGGTGGAACGCAGCGCAGTGTTAAAGGATAACGCAGGATAGGAAGATGCACAGTTTGTTAAAACAGTCGTTTGAGGCAGATGCATTGTCCCTACAGGCTTCCATTTGTGGGGCCTGGGTGGCAAGGGCATGTCTCCGTTGGTCTCCATGTTTGAGGCAGTCCTCCCAGTTGGATTCTGATGGGCAGGCAGAGCTAGATAGGTTGGAGGCGGCACGGCTTACCTAGCGGACGTGCATTATGACTTGATTCGAGCGCTAGCCAACAGCATGGCTTCCCTGGTGGCCGTCCGCCGCTCCCTATGGTTGAGGAATTGGGCGGCCGATGGTTGGTCTAAATTGCGCCTCAGCAAGCTCCCGTTTAAAGGCAGGTTATTGTTTGGGGACGATCTAGATAAGTTAGTGAAGGAGTTAGGGGAGTCTAAAGGGGGTAGGCTTCCGGAGGACAAGCCTAAGGCAGGAAAGGCTTTGCCAGTGTTTCGGGGACCGTATAGAGACAGCAGAAAATTTTGGGGGTCTCGACTGGGCAGCTATCAGAGGGGCAAGTTTGCTTCCAGAGCCCAGGGGTTTCGAGGGTTCCGGGGAGCAGGTAGGGGCTTCTCAACGCTTCCTTCCCAGTCCTTTCGGAAATCCCAATGAAGGTTTGAGGGTCCAGGTGGACAGGTTGCCGATAGGCGGGAGACTCTCGGTTCCTGTCTACCTGGACCCGCATAACGACCGACCAGTGGCTCTTAGAGATTGCTCGAGAGGGTTATGCACTGGAATTGGCAAGACCCATCCAGGATTCCTTCGTAATGTCTCCTTGCAGAAATTCGCGGAAAGCCCTGGCGATTCGCAGTACCCTCGACTGGCTCTTACTCTTAGGAGCGATCATTCCAGTTCCATCCTCAGATTACGGTACGGGTCGATACGCAATCTATTTCGTCGTCCCGAAGAAGGACGGGTCCCTACGCCCTATCTTGGATCTCAAAGGGGTGAATCGGTGCTTGCGGATCCCACACTTTCGGATGGAGACCCTGAGGTCCGTTATTGCCGCAGTTCGCAGGGGAGAGTATCTAACTTCCCTGGATCTTACGGAAGCATATTTGCATATCCCAGTCAGGTTAGCCCATCAAAGGTGGCTGCGTTTCGCACTGCCATGGGGTCATTATCAGTTTCAAGCATTACCCTTCGGGCTGGCGACGGCGCCGCGCATATTCACCTAGGTGATGATGGTGGTGGCGGCAGCGCTAAGGAAGGAAGGTGTGTTGGTTCATCCCTACCTCGACGATTGGCTCATCTGAGCGAAGTCGGAGAGCGAGAGCGTTTGAGTGACCGCCAAGGTGGTGCAATTTCTAGAGAGTCTTGGCTGGGTGATAAACCTGGCCAAAAGTCGCTTGGTTCCGTCGCAGGACCTCGAGTACCTGGGGGTGCGGTTTGACACGCGGAAATGGCTCGTGTTCCTTCCACAGTGTTGTGCGCTGGGCTCCAGCGCTTGGTCCGTGGGTTCAGCACCACTCCAGCTCCAACGGCATGGGAATACCTACGGGTGTTGGGCACGATGGCGGCGACGCTAGAAGCTGTCCCCTGGGCCAGATTTCATATGAGGCCCCTTCAGCGGGCGCTGCTTCGGCGATGGTCGCATCAGAACGACTCGTTGAGCAAGCGTCTTCCCTGCCCGTTCTCAGTCAGTTTCTCTGGAACAACCGGACTGGCTCCCACTGTTGACGGATGCGAGCCTGGTGGACTGGGGGGCCCACTGCGGAGACCTGTTTGCACAGGGCACGTGTTCGCAACAGGAGAGCAGATGGTCGATCAATCGGCTAGAACTGAGGGCGGTGTATCTCGCGCTGCAGTTGTTCGAGCCGACAGTGTCAGGACGGGGCGGTAAGAATGCTTTCGGACAATTCCGCGACGGTGGCCTACATCAATCGGCAGGGAGGCACCGGCAGTGTGGCCATGGAGGAAGAGGCGGAGGAGTTGTTCACCTGCCAGCTCTATCGGCGGCGCACATTGCGGGAAAGGACAATGTGACAGCGGATTTTCTCAGCAGAGTTCGTGGATGCCAGAGAATGGGAGCTGCATCCGGAGGTGTTTGCGCTCATAGTGCGCCGGTGGGAGCAACCGATCATGGATCTCATGGCGACCTTCCACTCAGCGAAGGCGAGCCGGTTTTTCAGCAGACGGAGGGAAAGAATGTCGGAAGGGCTCGACGCCCTGATGCAACCGTGGCCAGCGAACAGGCTACTTTACGTCTTTCCTCCGTTGGCGCTGATAGGTCATGTGGTGCAGCGCATCGAGGCCCATCGCGGCAGAGTGCTTCTGGTGGCTCTGGACTGGCCAAGGAGGCCGTGGTATGCCAATCTCGTTCGATTGCTGGACGGGGAGCCGTGGCGGTTGCCGGTCTCGGACGACCTGCTTGTGCAGGGCCCTCTTTGAATACCGCAGGTGAATCGATTCTCGCTTACAGTTTGGCCATTGAAAGGGCGCGGCTAAGGAAGTCAGGTTATTCTGCAGTGGTAGTGGCAACGTTGCTGCGAGTGAGAAAAAGGTTGACTTCGCTGGCTTGCATCCGCGTCTGGCGTGTTTTTGAGGATTGGTGTTCTCGGCGAAACATCCAGGCAGCCACAATCTCTGTTGCAGTCGTGTTGAGTTTCTTACAGGATGTTTTTGATAAGGGGCTGGCGGCCGGTTCCTTGAGCGTGCAGGTAGCGGCCTTGTCCTGCTATCAGGGTAAGATTCAGGGTAGGACCCTAGGGTCACATCCGGATGTCTTACACTTTTTGAAGGTGGTGTCTAAGCTTAGGCCGGTTTGTCGAGTCATCGTGCCACTGTGGGATCTTAACGTGGTGTTAGGGGCCTTAGTGAAAGAGCCCTTCAAACCCTTACGCTGAGCTACAGTAAAGGACTTGACTTTAAAAACTGTGTTCCTGGTGGCCATCTGCTCGGCAAGGCGGATTTCAGAGCTGCAGGCCTTATCTTGTAGAGAGCCTTTTCTTCAGTTTTCCAACGAGAAAGTAGTTTTGAGACCGGTACTGTCCTTTCTTCCTAAGGTCATTTCCCCTTTTCATCTGAATCAGACGGTGTCGCTTCCAGTGCTACTTGCAGGCGATGGTGCGATGTCGGATCATAGGGTGCACTTGGACGTCAAGCGGACGCTGCGCCGGTATTTGAAGGTCTCCCAATCCTTTCTCAAGACTGATCGCCTCTTTGTGCTGTTCGGGGGGTCTCGCAGGGGCGAGGCGGCAGCGAAAGCGTCCATTTCACGATGGATCAGAGAGGCAATTGCTTCGGCATACTTGGTGCAAGGGCGCTTAGTTCCGTCTGGATTGCGGGTGCACTCTACCAGGACGCAGGCGGCCTCTTGGGCGGAACACAGTTTGATTCCACCAGGGGATATCTGTAGAGCGGTGACGTGGTCGTCTCTTCATACGTTCAGTAAGCACTATCGCCTTGATGTGCTGGCAGCGGGAGATGCCTGTTTTGGTTCCGCAGTCCTGCGAGCCGGACTTAAGGGTCCCCCCCCTATGAACACTGCTCTGTTACATCCCAGAGGTAGAGGACTGAACTGGAGGAACGATAAGGAAATGATAATTACACTTACCTGGTAATTGTAGTTCCTTTAGTGACGACAGTTCAGTCCTCGATCCCACCCAGGGGTGTGTCTTTCAGTAGCTCATTAATAAAGATATCGAGACTATTTCAGGTAAGCATAAGCATACGTTTTTAAGAAATGCTGTCTCTTGCCTCTGTCCTGTTTTCTCACTTTCTTTTCAGGAGGGCAGAAGGAAACGGTATGGGACAAGTTTTATTTAAAGTTAAGGTTTAGTAAGTTTGATAAGTTTTTTGAATTGACTTGTTGGCTACTTATTTGTTGCTCTGAGTCTGCTTTGTCAATAGTTTACTGGGGATTATGGGAGTCACCAACAGTATACATCCAGTGATGTCATTGATTTGACATGTCCAGTCTCCAGGCTGCAAGAGGAGGAGCACAACCCAGAGGTAGAGGACTGAACTGTTGTCACTAAAGGAACTACAATTACCAGGTAAGTGTAATTATCATTTATATTACATTTGTCTCTGCCAAGTGCCCAACAAAGGAATAATCCTACCCTATGCAGTACTATATAGACATACAGAAAACAGAGTTCTTGCTCTGTGGAATTAATAATCTCGTTGACAAGCACTGAGGAACAAACATGGTTTTTGAAGTGTAGTTATGTTCGGCTAGCATTTTTTTCTCTCTCTGATAGGAATTTTCATTAGAGGAAAAATTAAAAAGCAGTGAGGAGGATACTGGAGTAAGTGAAATATAATGAATATTTTGATACTTTAACAAACAGGACCACTTTAAACGAGCGGAGAACTCTGCCTCTTTTTCCTGAGTCCTTTTTTAGTTGCTCGTGCCTTTGCAAACTCTTCAACAGACTAATTTCTTCTCCGTTGAATCCCCAGATCAGAGAAACTGGGAAAAGGAGGTATTCCAGTTCGTCCCTCCAGTCCAGTTCATTCCAAATGTGTGGGTTCTGCTCATCCACCTGCAGAGGGAGACTGAGAACAGCAAGCTCAAAACGTTTTCCCTTAACTAGCTTGTGCTTCCCTATAGAGCTAGTATTTCTCCGTCTCCAGCAGTAGTATGAGCATAGGCTTGTGCAGGCTGTTTTCCCTTGTGCTGGGTCACGATTTTGGGGTGCAGTACCTGGTGGCACTGGGTCTCTCTCCCCCAGCCTCTCCTCAATCCCCTCTGTGCAGTAGGAGACCGCTGCACCCGCCTTCTCCTCCTCCCCAACACTTGGGAGGAAGCTTGGGGGTTCAGCTCTCAGCTCCTGCTTGAATCAGTTAAAAAAAAGGATCAGCAGCGGCATCACAGTGGGACCTCCAGGAGCTGGTGAGTCGGGTGGGGGAGGTTCCCACAGGGCGCACACATGACTGACTTGGAGAGGGGCCATTGTGCAGCCTGCGGCAGCCGCAGAAACTTGTTCTCTGCTGTAGGACTCTACCATGTCTGTGTTATGGATGTGTCGTGGATGCCACGAAGGGCTTAGTCGGCAGCCTGGCTGCACGGGAGGCAGCCGCGGACACCCTTTGGTGGGAGACCAGGACAACTGTGGTTTCCTTATTGTTCCTCCAGTTCAGTCCTCTACCTCTGGGTTGTCAACCTCCTCTTGCAGCTTGGAGACTGGCATGTCAGAATTCTGACATCACTGAATATAGCCTGCTGGATACCCCCATCATTCCAGTGTGACCAGTCTCCATGCAGCAGGAGGACGTCGTGAGTCTGTGCTGAGGCTCACTAGAGGAACAGATAAGGAATCTGTAGGATGAATTAGTTCAATTGGGATTTTAATTTGGTTTAATTTGGCTGTTCCTTTTCGTCCCTCTAGTCCAGTCCCGGAACCATTGAGTTTAGAATCTCCTCCAGCAGCTTTGGAGACTGAAACACGTCATCGCTTTGATGACCTCTGCATATATATAGGCAAGGACCGCCCCCTCACCTTCTGTACTTTCAGTCTCCAAGCAGCTGGAGAAGCTTCTGATCCTCTGGCTCTCTCAGCACAAATAAGCAGAGCTAGGGATGTAGTTTGGGATTTAAGATTTTATTTTCTATTTAAAGTATAGTTACTTAGTGTTCTGATTTGTTACAGGGAAGGTGCTGCTGCTGAAGGGGTCCCTTGGCTGCTGCTAGCCGGACTGTCTCTCTGCTCTACTGTCCTCCCTCCTCCCCCCCTCTCTCCCCTCCACCCTCCTCTTGCCTCTTTTCCCTTTCACTTTAACGAGCATTTGAGAGCTTGCTCAGCACCTTCGCCTCCCTGCTCCCGAACCCGCGGTAACGGGTGAGGAGCAGGTGGTAGGCTCTGGGTCTAAAAGCCAGAAGGAAAAAAAAAATGGCTCTGGCGACGACGGAACGCGCCGAAACCCGCCGGAGCCGAAGCCGCAGCCGCGATAGGGCTGAGCTCCGGCGCGCTTAAGGACCTCCTCTCAGTTGCACCGTTGTTTGGAGGTGAGTCCGATAGCGACGGGCAGCGCAGGATAGCCTGGGGGTGAGCGACAGAGTAGATCGCGGTCGTGCGCCCAGGCCGCCGCGCTTAAAATTGCGTGGGAAAAGTACCGGCAGCCATTTTGAGGGCCGCGAGATGAATTGCTATATCTGGAGAGGTGGTTTCTCAGTCGAGTTTCAGAGGTTTTAAGGCCTCTGTTTAGAGTTGTTTCGGCAGGGCCGGTCTGGGCAGTTAATTAGGACTGCAAGTTGAAAAAAAAAAAAAGACAAAAACGAGACAGCATTTTTTCCGGTTAGAACTAGAGGCCGGCGAAACTGCGTTGCTTGGTGTGTGGTACAAAGAGAGGGGAGCTGATGGAGTCAGGGGTGTGTAGGCCCTGCACCCGGGAAGCGACCCTATTGGAGGACCCTCTGGAGGGGACTAGCGCAGATCAATTGGGGGGGTGATCGGGAGACGGGGAAATCCCTGCCCTCCTCGGGTGTTTCCGCAGAGCAATTGTTGGGCCCTGCCTCGGGGGAAGGGGTCTCCCCTTCTCCTTCTGTAAGTCAGGCGAGGGGTCCGGTGGGGACCCCGCCGGACGACTTCTCTCTTATGCAGCAGGCCTTTGCCCTGTTGCAGCTAGCGATGGTGCTACCCCCTCCGAGCCCGTGGGGACAGAAGCGTAGAGTGTCAGCGGAGGTGGAGACTCCCTCACTCAAAAGGAGTAAGGGAGCTAGCATAGAGGATCCTGTGTCTCCGCTCTGGGAGGACCTAGATGCAGGGGACGGGGATCGCGCAGGAGCCTCAGAGGAGGAATTGGAAGAGGGGGAGTTGCCCGATGCGGACCAACAGAGTAGAGGAAAGAGGAGCTGCCGGCGCTGATTTCAGAGACTCTGAAGACGCTGAACATGCCGTCGGTGGAACCGGCCTCGGAGGAGGTGCTGGAGGATCCGCTGTTGCAGGCAGTCCGCACGTCCCAGCGTGTGTTTCCCGTGCATAGGGTGTTTCGGAATATGGTTCAGGAAGAGTGGGACTTGCCGGAGTCGGCCCTGAAGGGCTCTAGGGCGCTAGCTAGACTGTATCCGCTCTCAGACCAGGATAAGGAGCTCTTTCGCTCTCCAAAGGTGGATGCGGCAGTGTCAGCAGTCACAAAGAAGACTACGATCCCGGTAGAGGGCGCCGCGGCGTTGAAGGATGTACAGGACAGGAAGTTGGATACCTTGTTAAGCAAGTGTTTGATATTAGTGCTCTCTCCATGCAGGCCTCGATAGCGGGGGCGTGGGTGGCGAGAGGGTGCCTAAGATGGTCCCAGAGGTTACAGGGGGATCAGTTGGGGGACCAGGAGTCTGAGGTAGCGCGGCTAGAATCCGGGACGGCGTATTTGGTGGATATTCATTATGATCTCATCAGAGGTCTGGCCAAGAGTATGGCGTCGGTCATAGCGTCGCGTCGCTATGTGGTTAAGGAACTGGGCGGCGGACAGTTCATCTAAAGCGCGTCTCAGTAAGCTGCCATTCCGGGGAACGTTGTTGTTTGGAGAGGATTTGGAAAAGTTGGTTAAAGATCTGGGGGAGTCCAAGGGGGGACGTCTACCGGAGGATAAGCCCAAGCAGTGCCGGGGGACTCTCAGTTCCAAGGGGACTCAGAGGGAGTTTCGTAGGTTTCGGTCTTCACATTTTGGCCATCGCATCGTGGAAAGTTTTTCCGGTGCGGGGCCAGGGGTTTAGAGGATTTCGTGGGGCAGGCAGAGGGTTTGCACCCTTTCAGTCCTCAAATGTTAAGAAGGCGCAATGAGATGAGGCGGACTCAGGTAGCGGTGCTGCCCGTGGGAGGTCAGTTGCGGGAGTTTTACCCTGCCTGGGTCCATCTCACGTCAGACCAGTGGGCCTTAGAAGTTATTCGAGAGGGTTATGTGCTAGAGCTCCACCGGCACATGTTAGATTCCTTTGTCATGTCGCCTTGCAGGGCTCTGCTCAAGGTGCGCACGGTGAAAGAGACGTTGCGCCGTTTGATGAGTCTCAGGCGGTGGTTCCGGTGCCCTCGGATCAGTGCGGGTCCGGTCGGTACACCATCTACTTCGTAGTGCCAAAGAAGGAGGGCACGTTTCGTCCGATTCTGGATTTAAAGAGAATGAATCGGTGTCTGAGTGTCTCATTTCAGAATGGAGATGTTGCAGTCCGTGATTGCGGCAGTCAGGGGCGGGGAGTTTCTGATGTCGTTGGCTCTCACGGAAGCTTATTTGCATATCCCTATCCGGCAAGAGCATCAGAAGTTCCTGCGCTTTGCGCTGCCCATGGGGCATTTCCAGTTCCAGGCAATGCCCTTTGGGTTGGCGACAGCGCCTCGAGTTTTCACCAAGATCATGGTAGTGATGGCGGCGGCGCTGCGGAAAGAAGGCGTACTAGTGCACCTGTATTTGGATGATTGGTTGATTCGAGCAGTCGCGAGAGGAGAGTGTCAGAGCCACCGCCCGGGTGGTACAGGTTTTGGAAAGCCTAGGCTGGGTGGCCAATCATGCGAAGAGCAGATTGGTCCCCTCTCAGTCCCTGGAGTATTTGGGGGCGCATTTTGAGACGGGGTTAGGCGTAGTGTTTCTCCCAGAACACCGGGCTCACGCATTGCAGGCGTTGGCGAGAAGATTTCTGGCACGGCAAGCTCCGACGGCGTGGCAGTACCTCCAACTTCTCGGGACGATGGCGGCGTCTATTGAGGTGGTACCATGGGCCAGGGCGCACATGAGACCGTTGCAGAGGGTGCTGCTGCGGCGGTGGTCCCCGCAATCAGACCCGCTAACTCGCCGCCTCGTCTGTCTGCCGGAGGTACGGCACGAGCTAGGCTGGTGGTTACGTAAGGAGAATTTGGAGGCCGGCGTGGCGCTAGAGCCACCATCCTGGAGACTTTTGACCACGGATGCCAGTCTGCTGGGCTGGGGGGCCCATTGCAAGGGGAGGTTAGCACAGGGACAGTGGTCCCGGGAGGAGAAGAAATGGTCCATCAACAGGCTGGAGATGCGAGCGGTGTATTTGGCCCTTCAGGAATTTCAGGCATGGTTGAGGCAGACAGCGGTCAGGGTGCTGTCTGACAATGCGGCGACGGTAGCCTACATCAATCGTCAGGGCGGCACAAGAAGTGCGGCCCTAGAGACAGAGGCGAGTCTTCTGTTAGGTTGGGCCGAGCAGAATCTGGGGAGTCTGTCGGCGCAGCATGTGGCCGGGGTGGACAACACCGCAGCGGACTTTATAAGTCGACAGAGGGTAGACCCAGGGGAGTGGGTTCTGCACCCGGAGGTGTACTCTGTTAGTACGGCGTTGGGGCTCTCTGGTCATGGATCTAATGGCAACCTTCGAGTCCGCAAAGGCGACAAGATTTTTCAGCAGGAGGCAGGAGCGAATGTCGGAGGGGCTCGATGCGTTGGCACAGCGGTGGCCAAGGGCAGGCCTGCTTTATGTGTTTCTGCCTTGGGCCCTCATAGGTCGAGTGGTACAGCGCATAGAGCGGCACTAGGGCCGGGTGATCCTGATTGCGCCCGATTGGCCCAGGAGGCCGTGGTATGCAAACTTGATGCGGCTACTGGTGGACGACCCGTGGAGACTCCCTCAGCGGGAGGATCTATTGCTGCAGGGGCCGTTAAGAATGCCTCAGGTGGCTTGATTCTCGCTTACGGCATGGCTCTTGAAAGGGCTAGGATGAGGGCTAAAGGTTATTCTTCGGCAGTCATTGCGGCCCTGTTGAAGGCGCTTAGGCAGTCTGTCGCTAGCTTATATTCGGGTCTGGCGCATTTTTGAAGGATGGTGTGCGGAGAGGAGTGTACGCCCATTAAGGGCGTCGCTTCCTCAGATCCTTTCCTTCTTGCAAGCTGGGGTAGAGAAAAGATTAGCGGCGAGTTCCTTACGAGTTCAGTTGGCAGCGATTTCTTGTTTCCGGGGCAAGATACAGGGCCAAGTGCTGGAGGCGCATGGCGACATCCGGAGGTTCATGAGGGCGGTGTTGGTCATGCGACCTCTGCGTAGATGCTCCGTCCCGGCGTGGGATCTGAACTTGGTGTTGGAGGCTTTGGTCAAGCAGCCGTTTGAGCCATTAGGAAAGGCCTCGGTAAAGGATCTGACGCTGAAGACAGTGTTCCTCGTAGCCATTTGTTCTGCGTGCAGGATTTCGGAGTTGCAAGCCTTGTCCTGTAAAGAACCGTATTTGTCCTTTTTCAATCATAAGGTGGTCCTGTGTCCGGTGCCGGCGTTTTTGCCCAAGGTGGTCTCCGTGTTTCATGTTAACCGGGTGGTGTCTCTTTCGGTATTTTCGGGGGAACAGGCGGCGAAGCCGGATAGCAGATTGCATCTTCTGGATGTGCGTCGTGCGTTCCGGAGGTACCTTCAGGTTACTGCGGCCTTTCGGAGGTCGGACAGATTGTTCGTCACGTTTGGTGGTCCACGGAAAGGAAAGGTGGCGGCAAAGTCGTCTATCTCCAGGTGGTTGAAGGAGATGATTGCGGCAGCCTACATTTTGAAGGGTAGAGTGGTGCCGGAAGGTCTCCGAGCTCATTCGACTAGGGCGCAGGCGGCGTCCTGGGCGGAGTTCAGCCTGGTGCCTGTGGCGGACATTTGTAAGGCGGCGACTTGGTCATCTTTGCATTCCCTCGCGAAGCATTATAGGCTTGATGTACAGGTGTCGGAGGATGTACGTTTTGGGTCGGCAGTACTTCAGGCTAGATTAGCTGGGCCCTCCCGTTGAAATTCACTGCTCTGGTACCTCCTCAATGGTTCCGGGACTGGACTAGAGGGACGAAAAGGAAGAGTAAATTAGACTTACCTGCTAATTGTTGTTCCTTAAGGAACTCTAGTCCAGTCCCGGATCCCTCCCGATGGTTTTCGTTTCCAGCCTGAAGTTTTTGGTGTGAGCGGTGATGGTGTTAGCGGAGGGCTTTGCCGGTCTGAGCAGAGGGAATTCTTCACAGCAATGCTTAGTTCCCGGGTAGGCTCCTATCCTTCAGTCAGTCAAAAAAAAAAAACAACCAAAAAAAACCAAAAGGGTAGGAGAGCATAGGAGAGAGATGGCGATATAGTTCATCTCTAGCTAGTATAGAGTTAGTTGTTGAGTTCTATGTTCCATTGTTTGTTTAACTACTTATTTGTTGCTCTGCTGAGTCTGCTTTATCAATAGGTACTGAAGGTGAGGGGGCGGTCCTTGCCTATATATATGCAGAGGTCATCAAAGCGATGATGTGTTTCAGTCTCCAAAGCTGCTGGAGGAGATTCTAAACTCAATGGTTCCGGGATTGTTGTTCCTTAAGGAACAACAATTAGCAGGTAAGTCTAATTTACTCTTTGGGGCTCTTGGGCAAGAAATTGCATTCTGTGCCTTTAAAAAAAAAAAAAAAAAAAGAAGAGGGAAAACTTTATTACCTGCTCCCTGCCTTCTCTTAGCCTAATTGGTTTTAACCGGCTGATCTCTCCTCCCAGACTTGCCGGGGGAGAGCCTCCGGTTTAGCGGTCCCATCAAGCCGGCTCAGCACTGTCAGCGGGATTTACAGCTGCGGTGAGTCAGTTAGTGGACGGCGATTCAGTTGTGCAGGCTTGGAGGAAACCGGCAGCTCTGCTCTGTTCGGTGACTGCTGCATCGCCGGGGGAGATCAAGTGATGGCAAGGCGGCTCTGACCGGTAAGCTGTGCACCGGGTTCAGGCCGTTGCAGCTGAAGAGACAGAATTATCAGTGAGGCAGACTTTCAGTAATGCTAGCGGCAAAGGCTGCTTTGGCGCCCTGTTTTCTTCCTCCCCGGTGCAGGCGGCGGCCATTTTAGATGGGATCGCGTGGCTGCCGAACAAAAGAGGCTTGTGAAGATTTTCTTTGACGCTTTTATTTTTCTATACAAGTTAGCTGCTCCTTTCAGCTGGGCAGGGAGTTCCCTTCCTTTTAAATTAATTTTCCTTTCATTTTCATTTAATTTTTTCAGTGCGGTTTGGTTGCCTTTTGTTTTTGGCGGGCATTCGATCCCCTGCAAAGGCCGGGGAGGTTTTTGTCGGGGCAGCAGTCAGTTGCTCAGTTTGTTTAGCATGTTAAGCTATTTAGTGGACCACAGGTTAGGTTTTAGAGGTTGGAGTTCTCTACCCTCAACGTTTAAAAAAAAAAGAAAAAAAAAAATACGGAAGAAGAAAGGGGTTTATTTCTGGAGAAGAGCACACAATTTCACTTGCAGTCTTATGACGTCAAGGCTGCAGTGTGTGGTCTGCGGCACCCGGAGGGGCATGGTTGCCGATTCCGGGATCTGCCACGGCTGTGCTTCAATCTCTTCTGCAGTAGTCTCAGATGGAACTCAAGGAATGCCCGAAGCAGGGGGCGTCGGGGGGGGGGGGGGGTTCAGAGTTGGAGTCTGTGCAGGCTCCTGTGCAGGGCTACGCTCTGGAAGAGACAGCTGGTTCTTCAGGAGTTCTCTCAGCTTCTGGATCCGTGGAACTGGGGGGCTTTTGCCCGGATTTTATATTGTTAATGCATCAGGCCTTTTGCTTGCAGCGACAGGGCAAGTCCCCTGCGGCGTGGCCACTTTCTCTTCCATCTCAGCAACCAGGCACTGAGGGGAGGGGCGAGGGGCCGTCGGAGCCTAAGAGGGCAAGGACCCGAGCTCTATCTTCTGCGGGGAGTGATGGGCTGGACGTGGCGGACCCAGACTGGGAGCGTGAGGAAGGGTTGGAGGATCTGGAAGAGGGAGAGATCCAAGAACCCGAGGATCAGGCAAAGATCATATGGGTCTTCCATAGGGAGGAGCTGGCAGCTCTGGTCACGGAGTCCATGCAGATGTTGAATCTCGCGGCCCAGTCTGCTAGTGAAGAAGAGGTGGAAGATCTGGTTATTCAAGCGGTGCAGCAAACGCAGGTGGTGGTTCCGGTGCACCGAGTGGTTGACAAGATGATCCAGGAGGAATGGGGTCAGCCAGAATCAGGGCTTAGGGGGATTCGCACAATGAATAGGCTTTACCCCTTAGCCGATAAGGATAAGGAGAGATTCCGCTCACCTCGGGTAGATGCAACGGTGGCGGCAGTGACGAAGACCACTATACCGGTGGAAGGCGGTGCGGCCTTAAAAGATGTGCAGGACTGTAAGGTTGACAGCCTACTTAAGCAGGTTTTTGATGCGGACGCCCTGTCCTTGCAGTCCTCAATCTGTGGGGCTTGGGTGGCGTGAGCCTGTCTGCGTTGGGTTCAACAACTTCGTCTGTCGCCGCACCTTGACCAAGAGGAGCTTAAAGAGCTGGGCCGTTTGGAATCCGGAATGACATAGCTCGCAGATGTGCATTACGATCTCATTAGAGCTCTCGCGAATAGCACGGGCTCGGTAGTGGCCGCCCGCAGATCTGTGTGGTTGCGAAATTGGTCTGCTGATGGTTCGTCCAAGTCCCATCTCGGCAAGTTGCCCTTTAAGGGTAGGTTGCTGTTCGGTGAAGATCTGGATAAATTGGTAAAGGATCTCATGGAGTCCAAGAGTGGTAGACTTCCAGAGGATAAGCCGAAGCAGGCAAAGTCCGGTCAGGGCTTTCGGAGTCGGTTTCGAGATTTTCTAAGATTTCGTACGCCGCGCTTTGGGAGCTCACAGAGGGGTTGCTTTATGTCGCGTGGCCAAGGCTTCTGAGGATTCCGGGGAGCCAATAGGGGATTCTCCTCGAATTCAGTGGCAACAGTGCGGAAAACGCAATGAAATGAGATGGGTCCTGGCAGAAGGACCTCCGATAGGCGGGAGGCTGCGAGAGTTTCTTTCTGCTTGGACCCACATCACCTCCGATCAATGGGTGTTGGAGGTTATTCGTCAGGGATACGTTCTGGAGTTGGCCCGGCCGGTGCGGGGCTCCTTTGTCATGTCTCTCTGCAGGGGACCGAAGAAAACTTTAGCAATTCAAAGTACTTTACAGTGGCTCCTACAATTAGGGGCTGTCGTGGAGGTGCCCAAAGCAGAGTACGGCACGGGGCGGTACTCCATTTATTTCGTGGTGCCAAAGAAATGCGGAGCATTACGGGCCTATTTTGGACCTGAAAGGCGTAAACTGTTTGTGGGTTCCGCATTTTCGGATGGAGATTCTTCGATCGGTCATTGTGGCAGTGTGGCAAGGGGAATACTTGACATCTCTAGACCTCACGGAGGCATACTTACACATTCCCATCCGGGCAACTCATCAAAGGTTTCTGAGGTTTGCTTTCCCTTGTGGTCACTATCAGTTTCAGGCGTCGCCATTCAGTCTAGCAGCGGTGCCACAAACTTTCACCAAGATCATGGTGGTGGTAGTGGCGGCGTTGCGCAAAGAAGGAATACTAGTGCACCCTTATCTCGACGATTGGTTGATCAGGGCCAAGTCCAAGGCGGAAAGCGTGCAGGTAACAGGCAGAGTGGTGGAGTTCCTACAAAGTTTGGGTTGGGTGGTCAATCCGAGCAAGAGTCGGTTGGAGCCCTCTCAGAACCTAGAGTATTTGGGGGTTGCGATTCGACACGAAGAACGGACACGGTGTTTTTGCCAGACCGCAGGGTTCAAGGCCTCAGGAGTCTGGTTCGCAAGTTCAGGACGTCGTCAGCTCCCTCTGCATGGACTTACCTCCGAGTGCTAGGGACCATGGCAGTGACTTCCTCTGCAACGGTCGGTTCTTCGCCGGTGGTCGCATCAGGCGGATGCGTTGAACAAGCGGCTGCCTTGTCCGTACAAGGTCAGGCAGGCTCTAAGGTGGTGGTTACTTCCAGCGTCTCTGGCGACCGGGATGCCGCTGGAGCAGCCAGAGTGGTTGCCAGTATTAACGGATGCCTGTCTGGGGGGGGCTGGGGAGCACACTGCGAAGGCAGGTTCGTGCAGGGGCTTTGGTCACCCCTGGAGAATTCGTGGTCAATCAGTCGCCTGGAGCTTCGAGCAGTGTGGCGGGCTCTACAGGCTTTTGAGTCTGCCATAATGGGTCGGGCGGTTTGGGTTCTGTCCGACAATTCGGCGGCGGTCGCCTACATCAATTGCCAGGGCGGCACAGGGAGCGCGGCCATGGAGGAGGAGGCAGATCTCTTATTCGCGTGGGTAGAAAGTCAATTGACGGCAATTTCAGCGGCACACATTGCCGGAAAGGACAATGTGGCGGCCAACTTTCTCAGCAGAGTCCGAGTGGATGCGGGAGAGTGGAAACTTCACCCGGACGTGTTTGCCCAGATAGTGGACCACTGGGGGAGTCCTGTAATGGATCTAATGGTGACCTTCCAGTCAACCAAGGCCAACCGTTTCTTCAGCAGAAGGAGGGAACGGATGTCGGAAGGTATAGACGCGTTATTGCAGCGGTGGCTGACCCACGGTCTTCTATACGTCTTCCTTCCATGGTTGTGGATCGGCAGAATAGTTCAGAGGATCGGAGCGCATCCGGGAAGAGTTCTCCTGGTGGTACCAGACTGGCTGAGGCGACCGTGGTACGCCGACCTGGTACGTCTCTCTTGGACGGCGTTCCGTGGCGGTTACTGTTGAGAGCGGATCTTTTGCGCCAAGGACCTTTGTTCATGCCGCAAGTGGATCGGTTCTCGCTTACGGTATGGCCATTGAAAGGTCTAGGTTGAAGAAGAAGGGTTATTTGCCTGCTGTCATTGCAACTATGCTTAGAGCTAGGAAGCCGTCCACGTCGCTAGCGTATGTTCGTGCCTGGCGGATATTTGAGGATTGGTGTTCGAGGAGGCAGATCTGGGCGGCTACGGTCTCCATTCCCTCGATATTGCGTTTTCTACAGGATGGTTTTGATAAAGGTCTAGCAGCCACTTCACTACGCGTGCAATTGGCAGCTCTCTCTTGTTATCGGGGTAAGGTGCAGGGCATTTCGCTGGGAGCCCATGTGGATGTTTTACGTTTTCTCAAAGCGATTTCGAGATTGCGTCCATCGCGTAGAGTGACGATGCCGCCTTGGGATCTTAATTTGGTGTTAAAAGCATTGGTCAAGCTGCCCTTTGAACCGTTGCATCGGGCGTCGGTAAAGGATTTGATGTTGAAGATGGTATTTTTGGTGGCGATCTGTTCAGCAAGACGTATTTCGGAACTACAAGCGTTGTCCTGTAGGGAGCAGTTTCTAGTCTTTTCTAGAGAGAAGGTTGTGCTTCGACCAGTTCCATCTTTTTTGCCAAAAGTGGTTTCTCCCTTTCACCTAAATCAGACGGTTTCTCTACCAGTTCTCGGCGCTTTCAATGAGGGCGATCAAGAGCGCAGCTTACGTTGTTTTAGATGTAAAGAGAGCGTTGTGACAGTATTTGAAGGTTTCTCAGTCTATTCGCAAATCCGATAGGTTGTTTGTGGTGTTCGGAGGGATTCGCAAGGGAGAGGCGGCGGCGAAGGCTTCCATTGCCAGATGGAATCGAGAGGCTATTGCTTCCGCCTATCTACTTCAAGGTCATGTGGTACCGCCAGGGTTGCGGGCGCATTCCACTAGGGCGCAAGCGTCTTCCTGGGCAGAGCACAGCTTAGTTCCGCTAGGGGACATTTGCCAGGCAGCTACTTGGTCGTCGCTGCATACCTTCAGCAAGCATTACCGTCTGGACGTGGCTGCTGCGAATAAGGCCTGTTTTGGGTCGGCGGTATTGTGTGCCGGTTGGAAAGGTCCCTCCCATTGATTACTGCTCTGGTACATCCCAGAGGTAGAGGACTGAACTGGAGGAACGATAAGGAAATGATAATTACACTGACCTGGTAATTGTACTTCCTTGAGTGACGACAGCTCAGTCCTCATTCCCACCCGGGATCTTTTCAGGGGTAGCGTCTACCTGGCAGTGGAAAGCTCCAGGATTACAGGTAGGTCTGTTATTGACATTATTCATTTCACTCATTCTTCTATCTTCTTGTGTGTTCAGCAGGGAAGAGGTAAAGAAAGGTTTATCTTCATGGTTGCAGTGACGTTTCAGTTTAAAGGAACCACAATTACCAGGTCAGTGTAATTATTTTGGTGGGAAGACCACCATCACAAGAGGAAGAGGTGGACAGAGAGTTAATTGAAGACATACACAGCATTGCTAGGAAAGGGGAAGTGCTACTGATTGGAGATTTCAATATGCCAGATGTTGATTGGCACATTCCTGCTGCAGTATCATCTAGAAGTAAGGAGATCCTGGATTCTCTACAGGGAGAACTATTCAGGCAATTGGTAACAGACCCCACACGTGAAGGGGCCATACTGGACTTGGTGCTTACCAATGGTGAAATTGTTTCTGATGTTGTAGTGGGAGATCATTTTGCATCCAGTGATCACCAGATGGTGTGGTTCAGTAGGGCTGTTAGAATCCATTCAAAGGTGAGGATCTTAGACTTTAGGAAGACTAACTTTGCGAAGATGGGCCAATACCTCAGGGAGTCATTAGTGGGATGAGAACAGCTAGGGGATGTAGAAAAACAGTGGGCAAAACTGAAAGGGGTTATTTTAAGGGCAACCAACCTTTTTGTTAAAATGGTAAATAAAGGAAAAGGAGACCGCTATGGTTTTCGAAAGAAGTAGCTGAAAAAGTGAAGAAAAAGAGAGAGGCTTTCATGAAATACAAGAGATCACAGACAGAGAAAGACAGGCATCTGTATTTGAAAAAACTTAGAGAAGCTAGCAAAGTAGTCAGGAAGGCAAAGATATTCAAAAAGAGGAGGAAATAGCCAATGCAATAAAATGGGGGGGATTTAGACATTTTTCAGATATATTAGTGAGAAGAGGAAGGGCAAAAGTGGTATTGTCAGACTCAAGGGTGCAGGGGAGAAATATGTAGAAGCTGATAAGGATAAAATGGAATTGCTTAACAAATATTTCTGTTCTGTGTTCACAGATGAAGAACCAGGAGCAGGACCTCAGAAAACACCCACAAACAGGAACAGAAGCGAGGGACATCTTGAACAATTTTCAGAAGACTGTTTTGAGACATTGTTGTTAAGTGCCATCGAGTCTGAGTCGACTCATGACGACCCTCTGGATAGCTATCCTAAATTGTTTGGTCTTCAGTCAGGTGGCTCATTGTTGACAGACTGGTACCTGTAGCTGCTGTTATTGTATCGATCCATCTCATTGCTGGCCTTCCTCTTTTGCGTTGACCTTCTCTCTTGCCAAGCATGATGTCTTTCTCTAATGATCTCTCTCTTCGCATGATGTGTCCAAAGTATGAAAGTCAAAGTCTTGTCATCTGAGCTTCTAAAGAAAGCTTAGGTTAGATCTCCTCTAGTACCGACTGGTTTGTTCTTCGGGCAGTCCATGGTATACACAGTATTCGCCGCCAGCATCATAATTCAAAGGCATCAATTTTCTTCCTATCTGTCTTTTTCACTGTCCAGCTTTCACATCCATATGATGTTATTGAAAATACCATGGCTTGAACAAGTCGAATCTTTGTATGGAGAGAGACATCTCTGCTCTTGAGAATCTTATCTAGGTCTTTCATAGCCATTCTGCCAAGAGCAATGCGTCGTCTGATTTCTTGACTGCTTGTTGCTTCTTTATTGATAGTTGATCCATGTAGGTTAAAGTTGTTCACCGTTTCAATTTCTTCTCCTTCAACGATGAACCTGTTGATTGATGAGACACTAGCTCAACTTAAAGTAGAAAAAGCGATGGGACCGGATGGGATACACCCTAGAATACTGAGGGAACTTGGACGTTTTAGCAGCTCCACTGACTGACCTTTTCAATGCCTCGTTGGAGTCGGGAGTGGTGCCAAAGGACTGGAGAGAGACTCATGTAGTGCCTTTACACAAAAGCGGAAGTAAGGATGTGGTTGAAAACTACAGGCCAGTTAGTTTAACTTCGGTGGTGAGTAAATTATTGGAAACGCTGCTGAAAGAGAAAATGGTGAGGTTTCTGGAGTCCAGCGGATTACAGAATCCGAGGCAGCGTGGATTCACCAGAGGCAGGTTTTGTCAGACAAAAACTGATTGATTTCTTTGACTGGGTGACCAGGGAGTTGGACCGAGGGAGAGCCCTAGATGTGGTGTATTTTTAGATTTCAGTAAAGCCTTTGACACTGTTCCTCACAGGCGACTTATAAACAAACTGAGCACCCTAGGGATGGACCCTAAAGTTACTGCTTGGGTTAGAAATTGGTTGGGTGGGAGGCGACAAAGAGTACAAGTAAATGGAGCTCACTCTGAGGAGAAGGATGTTACCAGTGGTGTGCCCCAGGGATCTGTCCTTGTTCCGATTCTTTTTAACATCTTTGTTAGTGATATAGCGGAAGGGCTGTCGAGTAAGGTTTGCCTCTTTGCAGATCATACCAAAATCTGCAATAGAGTAGACACCCAGGAAGGTGTAGATAACATGAGGAGGGATCTAGCTAAGCTTGAAGAATGGTCTAGAACAGCAGTTCTCAACCAGTGGGTCACGACCCCCACGGGGGTCGCCACAGGATTCAGCGGGGGTCGCCTCACTCCGCTGTTAAACAAAACAAAACAAAAACAAACAAACAAAAAAACGCACAAGTTGCTGCCGCTGCCAAGTCCGCTTCTCAGCAGCAGCAAACTGACAGACTCCAATCTTCTGCAGCCGCGGCTCCCTGCCTCTTAGGGAACCGCGACTGTGCCTGTGAGTGAAGACGTTGCGGAGCCTTTCTGTCTCTCGACGGGCTCTGTGCAGCATGCCATTGTCCCGCCTCCAAAGGAAGTGGTAAAGAACTTCTTTTGGAGGAGCTAGCTCTCCCCTCCCTCCATGTCAGCCCCCTTCCCTCCCTCTATCCATCCCTCCCTCATGTCAGCCCCGTTGCAGGTTCCCTGCCCCCTCCTCCCCTCTCCCTGTCTGCCTGCTACTGCCCTGTTCTTCTGCAGCCACGGCTCCCTGCCTCTTAGGGAACTGTGGCTGTGCCTGCTGTGAGTGAAGCCGTTGCGGAGCCTTTCTGTCATGGACAGGGGGGCTGACATGGAGGGAGGGCAGAGCTGATTGTTGGATGGAGGGAGGGAGGGGGGCTGACATGGACAGAGGGGGCTGACATGGAGGGTGGGAGGGAGGAGGGGGCTGACATGGACAGAGGGGGGAGTGATATGGACAGGGGGCTGACATGGAGAGGGGGGGCTGACAGGGAGGGAGGAAGGGGGCTGACATGGACAAAGGGAAGAGATGGGGACATACTGGACAGACGGGGGATAAATGCTGGACAGAGGGGAGAGATAGTGCGGGTTAGGATTATAATGGGTAGATGGGGGGCTAGGACTGGTAATGGGTTGATTAGGGAAGGCTAGGACTGGGAATAGACTGATCAAGGGGGGGGGTTGGGACTGGTAATGTGCTGATAGGGGGGGTAGGACTAGTAATGGACTGAAGGGGGCTAGCATTGGAAATGAGTTGATCGGGGAGGTTAGGACTGGAAATGGGCTGATGGGGGGGGGGGTAGGACTGGTAATGGGCTGATTAGGGGAGCCTAGCACTGGTAATGGGGTTGAGGAGGGACTAGCACTGGAAATGAGCTGATGGGGGAGGTTAGGACTGGAAGTGGGCTGATTAGGGGAGGCTAGCACTGGTAATGGGGTTGAGGGGGGACTAGCACTGGAAGAGAGCTGATTGGGGGCTTCGACTGGGAATGGGCTGATTGTGTGGAGGGGAGGATAGAGCTGCTGGCCCTGGAAGAAAACTGGGGGCTAAGGCTACAAATGGGCTGATATGAGGGGATGGGAGAATGGAACTGGAAGGGAGTGGATTTGAGAGGGACTGCCATGGTATTTGTACTAGAAGGGACTGGTCAGTGGGGAAGGAGGGGGACTGGAAGGGAATGGACACCAGTGGCAGTCATGGGAATGCAAGTTGACATTGGAAGGTACTGGGAGTGAGGACTGGAAAGGGCTGATAATGGGGAGGGTTACTGGGACTGGAAATAGGCTGATGGAAAGAAGTGAAGAAAACGAAAGAAGAGATAAGAAATGGCAGATGGACCATAGACCACAGAAAGAGAGCTAAGAGAAGACAGGAAAGCAGAAGCCTCAGATCGGGACCAGCATGATCAGAGAATAAATTGGTCAGACAACAAAGGTAGAAAAAATAATTTTATTTCATATTAGTGATTTGACTACAAAATCATCATAATTTTGAAATGAAATATTGTTACTTGTTGTTGTGGTTTAAGTAAGTAAATTTTTATAAATAAAAACATATTGCAAAGGCCTATAATATATTAATAATTCAACAAATGATTACAGCGACAATGCGTTAACGGTAAAGGAAGAGAGACGCATTTGATTTTATCATTAAGGTGTCACCACAAGTTGACCATTGGTAAAAGGGGTCACGGTACAAAAAAGGTTGAGAACCACTGGTCTAGAATCTGGCAGCTGGGATTTAATGTTAAAAAATGTAAGGTCATGCATTTGGGCTGCCGCAATCCAAGGGAGCAGTATAGTATAGGGGGTGAAGTACTTTTGTCCACTAAAGAGCGGGACCTAGGCGTGGTTGTGTCTGATGATCTTAAAGTACCTAAACAGGTAGAAAAGGCGACAGCAAAAGCTAGAAGGATGCATGGGTGCATACAGAGAGGAATGGCTAGCAGAAAAAAGGAGGTGATAATGCCTCTGTATAAGTCTTTGGTGCGACCTCATTTGGAGTATAGTGTGCAATTCTGGAGACCGCACCTTCAAAAGGATGTGAACAGGATGGAGTCGGTGCAGAGGGTGGCTACTAAAATGATTAGTGGTCTTCATTATAAAGCATATGAGCACAGACTGAAGGATCTTAATATGTACACCTTAGAGGAAAGGCGGGATAGAGGTGATATGATTGAGATGTTTAAGTACTTCCATGGCATAAATGTTCAGGGAGAGAGCCTCTTTCAATTGAAAGCAAGTTCTGCTACGAGGGGACATGGGATGAGGGTGAAGGGAGATAGATTCAGGAGTGATATGCGGAAATATTTCTTTACGGAAAGAGTGGTGGATCCGTGGAATAGTCTCCCCGTGGAGGTGGTAGAGATGAGGACAGTAACTGAATTCAAAAAAGCATGGGACAAACACAGAGGATCTCTAAAGGTAAAAAGGGGACTGTTTTAGTTGTTGATATGGAAGGACGGACTAGATAGGCCATGTGGTCTTATTTCTGTTGTCATATTTCTATATATCTCCAGGAACAAGCAGGAATAAGTCCTCACATATGGGTACGTCGGAACCGACGGAGCCTGCGCGGGAAAGCTCCCCAGCTTCCCAGAAAGGAAGCTTTTGGGGCCTCCCACTGCACATGCGTGCTGCCTTCCCGCCTTCCTGACCAGCTCTCCTCAGTTTCTCTTTTTCCGCGGAGCCAGCAGGTCGTGTTCCTGTCACCGCTGAAGAAATTCTTATTTTAGTTTGTTTCTTTAGACCGCGTACCTGCCTTCCCCATACCGAAACCGGTACCGCCGGTCTCTCTCTTCTTTTTCTTTCAAAAAAAACCCAAAAAACTTTTATTTAGCACAACTTGGTGACTTCGGTTAGGCCTCAGGCCTACACAAATTCTCCTCATGGAGAAACCAGCCCCTGGTTTCAAGAAGTGTACCAAGTGTAGTGCTGTTATTTCTGTTACAGACACCCATGACTGGTGTCTTAAATGTTTGGGGCCTGACCACTCCATTCCGGACTGCCCATCCTGCTCCCAGATGTCTAAACGTGGTTTGCAGAACCGGGCCAACAAATTCCATGTGCTGTTTGCTTCAGATAATCCAGCATCACAGTCATCCAGGTCTTCCTCTCTGGATGGATCTCAGGTAACCAAACCTTCTTCGGGCAGGTCCTCAAAAGGCAAATCTCCTTCCCAGTATCGAGAGGCCCTCAATCTTGAGTCAGAGGAACCTGCCCCAGCCAAACAACCCCGGCGGGAAGCTCTGGCTTCCAAAGCACCATCTATGGGGTTACAGGTTGACATCGATGGCACGGCCTCGACTGATCACCTGTTAGACTGCTCTGGGGTACCGGCCCATGCCGGTACCGACCATCCAGGCAGCAGTGGCGTCTATGGGCAGTACTGTCCAGACCATGCAGCAGGCCGTTCTGGCTTTCATTAAAGCTGCGACGCCCTCGGTACCGCATCTAGCGGTTCCGGGTCCGGTTCCGGTACTGTCTTCCATACCGGAACTGAGACCATCATCTTCCAAACGCAGATCGGTTCCGCATGCCGGATCCGGGTTTTCACCCAATACCGATCCCATACCTGGTACGCCCGATGTCGATAACGATCGGTATGCGTATCGTGCGTTGGAAGCAAATAGAGGATTCTCTGATTCTTCTGAGGATTTTGACTCCTCTGATGACTCTGATGAGCTGTCTCTAGTTCTTCCTGAAGAGCCTTCTTCCCCAAAGAGGAGAATGTCTCCACCAGAGGATTTGTCCTTTCAAGACTTCATTATTAAAGTAGCTAAAGGACTTTCTATTACTACATCCTCTGAAAAAGAACCTAGATCAAAGAAATTGGATATTTTAGGATACCCTAAGGTTCCTAAAGAGGCAGTCACCCTGCCTATCCATGAAATCCTTCAAGAACACTTGATGGACTTATGGGAGGCTCCTCTAACGTTGTCTCCTCATTCTCGTAGGTTGGATACCATGTACCGGGTCCCTCCTTCTCCTGGTTTTCAAAAAACTCAGCTGCCTCACCATTCCATTGTGGTGAAGTCTGCGCTGAAAAAGATTAAGAGTACCAAAAGGCACTCTTCTACCCCTCCAGGGCGAGAATGTAAGACCCTAGACTCTTTTGGTAGGAAAATCTTCCAGGCTAGTATGCTTATAGCCAGGATTAATTCATATAGTCTGTATATGGGCATGTTTCTAAGGAACTTGCCCTAAAGGTACGGCATTTTGCCTCCTTTATCCCTGAGGATAGAAAGGAGGAGTTCATTTCTCTGGTGAAACAGCTTCTAGATGTTTCTAAGTTCTCCAACAGAGCAGCCTTTGATTCCTTTGAAGGTGCCGGTAGAGCTTCGGGCATTGCCATTGCAGCCCGACGACTTGCTTGGCTCCAGGCCTCTGACCTAGAACCCTGGGTCCTGGATGGCTTACGGAATCTGCCCTGTACAGGTGAGAACTTATTTGGTAAAGACTGGCAAATTAAAGCCACTCAAATGGACGCAGAAAATGCTACATTAGATAGACTTTCTAAGTCTACCTCTACTCCTGCCAAGAAAAAGTCTTTCAAGAGGCCTTACTACAAGAAGGCCAGATTTTCCACAAATACTGGCCAACAATCTTCTCAGCCTCGCTTTGCTGCTAAACGTCAGCAACCTAAACAGGCAAGGTCAAAGCCTGCAGCGTCTACCACTCCTCAGCAGGCTCAACCCCCTCAGGGGTTTTGACTTGCCCCTAGAGAACTTAACATTTCTGGCTCTAGAACAACCAGAGCCCCTCACCATTCCTGGAAGGTTAGCTCACTTTGCTCCCAGATGGGGGCAAATTACATCAGAGCACTGGACCCTCTCTATCATCAGAGAGGGCTACAAACTTCATTTTTCCAACCTTCCTCCACATACCATGGTGAGGCACTTCAATTCTCCCCCATCTCTCCTGGCCCTGTTGGGTCAGGAAGTCTCTTCCCTCCTTGCCCAAAGGGCAATAGAAGAGGTTCCTCTTCAACAAGGGACAGGTTTCTACTCCCCTTATTTTCTCATACCAAAGAAGACAGGGGGATTCAGACCTATCCTAGATCTGAGAGAATTGAACAAATTTCTATACAAGGAGAAATTCAAAATGCTTTCTCTGGGCATTCTCCTTCCATACCTTCAGAGTCAGGATTGGCTTTGTTCTCTAGATCTCAAGGATGCGTACACACATATACTCATCCACCCATCCCACAGAAAATATCTACGATTTCTGTTCCAGGGAAAACATTTCCAGTACAGAGTACTTCCCTTCGGTCTAGCCTCTGCTCCAAGAGTATTCACCAAATGCATGGCTATTGTAGCTGCATTTCTAAGAGGTCTGGGAATTTTTGTATTCCCATATCTGGACGACTGGCTCATCCAAGCTCCATCTCAGTCAGAGGCCCAGATTTCCCTGGACCGCACAAGACACATTCTGCAGTATCTGGGACTGGTGGTAAACCTTCCCAAGTCTCAACTCATCCCTACTCAGTCTCTGGAATTCATAGGGGCCCAGTTGGACACCACCACTGCAAGGGCCTACCTACCTCAAGTCCGGGGCCAACGTCTGGTGTGCTTGGCCTCCCAAGCTCAGTCCAGCAGTCAATTGACAGCCAGAGAAATGCTGCGACTTCTGGGCCACATGGCCTCCACGGTACACGTGGTGCCCTATGCTCGTCTTCATATGAGAGCAGCTCAATGGACCTTGGCCACCCAGTGGACTCAAGCATCAGGAGCGCTCTCCGACCAAATACTCACCTCAAAGCGTCTGTTTTGGTCCCTCCAATGGTGGATATCCACCAAGAATCTGTTGTTGGGGGCCCCCTTCCAACCTTTGTTGCCCCAAGCAACCTTCACAACAGATGCCTCCCAAACAGGGTGGGGAGCCCATCTACAACACCTCTCCACTCAGGGTACTTGGTCTCCACAGGAGACCACCCTTCACATCAACCTCCTGGAACTGCGAGCAATCTTCTTTGCCCTCAAAGTCTTCCATACCCTCCTTGTCAACCTGACCGTCCTAGTTCAAACAGACAATCAGGTGGCCATGTTCTACGTAAACAAACAAGGAGGGACAGGCTCTCTGTCGCTTTGCAACGAAGCTCTCAGATTATGGGCCTTTGCCAGAGAGCATCAAATTCATCTTCTGGCAGTGTATCTTCCAGGGGTTCAAAACTCTCGGGCAGACAGACTCAGTCGAGTTCTGCTTCCACACGAATGGTCCCTACATATGGACCAGATACACAGAATCTTTCAGGAATGGGGAACCCCGGACATAGACCTCTTTGCAAGTCCGTGCAATGCCAAACTTCCCCGGTTCTTTTCCAGGACTCCGTGTCAGGGAGCTCAGGCCTACGACGCATTTCTCCTGCATTGGGGTCAGGACTTCCTATATGCCTTTCCACCCATTCCTTTGATTCCCAAGACTCTGTTCAAACTCCAGAGGGATCACGGATCGATGATCCTCATAGCTCCACGCTGGCCACGCCAAGTGTGGTTCCCTCTACTTCTGCATCTTTCCCAGGGACCCTCCCTGGACCTGGGAGCTGCGCCAGACCTTCTGTCTCAGGAGGAGGGGACTTTGTGGCACCCAAACCCCAAGTCCCTACACCTCAGAGCTTGGTTACTGAAGGCCTAAGCCTTCATGACTTCAATCTTTCTCAACCAGTGCAAGATATCCTTCATGCCTCTAGGAAACCCTCCACGAGGCGTTCCTATGCTTTCAAATGGAAACGCTTTTCCATTTGGTGTGCTCAACAGGGTCTTGACCCTCTAGCACTTCCCTTGAATTCTCTACTAGACTATCTCCTGCATCTTTCTAATGCAGGCCTTAAGACAAATTCAGTCAGAGTCCATTTAAGTGCTATTGCAGCATCCTTAAAACCTATAAATGGACAACCTGTCTCCTCTCATCCTCTTATCGCAAGGTTCATGAGAGGCCTGACTCTAACTAAGCCTCCCATCCGACCTCCTCCGGTAGCATGGGATTTGAACCTAGTTCTAGGTCAGCTTATGAAGCCACCTTTTGAACCGTTGGTTTCTACCTCCTTGAAATTTCTTTCTTGGAAGGTCCTTTTCCTTATTGCAGTCATTTCGGCTCGCCGCATCAGTGAACTACAGGCCTTAGTGGCTCATCCACCTTATACTAGGTTTCATCATGATAAGGTGGTCCTCAGGACGAATCCCCACTTTATGCCCAAAGTGGTCTCGCCTTTTCATCTTAATCAAGAGGTATATCTACCTGTCTATTTCCCGGCTCCTCATGCATCCAATGCAGAGAGGAACCTTCATACTCTAGATTGTAAAAGAGCTCTTGCCTTTTACCTCAACAGGACTCAGCCACATCGAAAGTCTTCCCAACTTTTTGTGGCTTTTGATCCTTCTCATTTGGGACTTCCAGTCTCCAAACGTACACTTTCCAATTGGATTGCTCAGTGTATTTCCTTTGCTTACCAGAGTAAAAACATTTCTCTGGAAGGCCATGTCACAGCTCACAATGTGAAAGCCATGGCCACTTCTATGGCTCATCTTCACTCTGTATCCATAGATCAGATCTGTCGAGCCGCCACCTGGGCTTCGGTTCATACCTTCACAGCCCATTACTGTTTGGACAAGGACTCCCGCCGGGATGCCTTGTTTGGTCAGGCTGTCCTCAAACACCTGTTCCATACTTGAACAACTCCTGCCCACCTTCCCAGAATGGATGCCTGAGATCCATACGGAGATGGCGAACCCTTGGAAGGGGATCTCCCAGGCATCTTAGCTAGGGAGTCCCCATATGTGAGGACTTATTCCTGCTTGTTCCTGGAGATAGCACAGTTACTTACCTGTAACAGGTGATCTCTGGGAACAGCAGGAATTAGTCCTCACAACCCACCCACCTCCCCTAGGAGTTGTATCTTCTATCTATCTTCCTTTCCTCTCTCTATTGTCTCAGCTATAAACTCGAACTGAGGAGAGCTGGTCAGGAAGGCGGGAAGGCAGCGCGCATGTGCAGTGGGAGGCCCCAAAAGCTTTCTTTCTGGGAAGCTGGGGAGCTTTCCCGCGCAGGCTCCGTCGGTTCCGACGTACCCATATGTGAGGACTAATTCCTGCTGTTCCCAGAGATCACCTGTTACAGGTAAGTAACTGTGCTTTCTATGACCTTCTCGGAAGCCAGACTGACAAGGATGGAGTGCATTGACAGCAAGAAGATGCGAGGACAGCTGGGAGAAAACAAAGCGCTCAAGAACCTTAGAAAGGAAGGAAAGATTGGACACTGGACTCCAGTTGGCAGGAGGGAAGGGTCAAGGGAAGACTTCTTGAGGATAGAACGGATGAGCGCCTCCTTTCAGAGAGTGCGGAAAGAGCCAGATTAGAATTAAGCATGGCAAGTAATAGGGGGAGGAGAGCAAGTGATGGCTCAAGGAGCCAAGCTGAGGGGATGGGATCAAGGGCACAATTAGTCTTATGGGCAACTAACAGGGTGGTAGCTAGCTCGGAAGCAGAAATCAGACTGAAAGATGACCAAGAGTGTGTGAGAGAAGAGGAAGGAGTATGGGTGAGCAAATTTGGGGACAGGAACAGGAGAAAGAGGGGCAGGGTGGGAGGGAAAGGAGGAGCAGAGGGAAAGGACCTTGTTTGAGAAGAAATTGGTCAGTGTAACAGAATCTGGGACCACAGAGGCAGCGGGGAAGGAAAAGGTAGGAAGAGACGAGAGGGTCCCAAATACTGAATAGATTGGCAAGAGGATTGCGAAGCAGAGGAGATGAGACGAGAATAGCAATCATATTTGGCCTGGTTGATAGACAGATGATATTCTTGATAACGCTGTCGAAACATAGCCTGAGTAGTAGGGGAGGGATGGGTGCGCCAGGCACACTTCCCACGGTGCAAGTGTGATCGAAGGAGCCGAAGGCCTGGATGGTACTATGGGTGCTCATGACGGGGAACGGGGGAAGGGAGCAGGGGGGTCAGTAGGAGGTCAAGCGTGGTGGAAAGGGTAGTCGTCTAGATAGAGACCTGGGAGTCAGGGGAAAGGAGGGGAAAATCTGAGGGAAGTAGCTGATCAGCTGAGGGAAAAAGCCGTAACAGTGTGGAGAGGAATATGACGCCGGGCTTGCTGGGATGGGAAGGGCAAGGAGGAAGGACCGGTGAGAAATGAGTCTCAGGGGAAAAGCAGGTGCAGAAATGATCAGACCAGAGGAGTGGGTAAGAGGAGAGCAGCGATGGTTGGTTGTAGGGAAGAAGCAGAAGGGGTAATGAGATTGAACGTATGACCCGCTATGTGCGTTGGGAAACAAACATGTTGCGGTAAGGAAAGGTCCTCAAGAAGGGAAATGAAAACTTTATCACAGGAATGGGCAGGAGCGTCCAAATGGGAGATGAAGGTCTCCAAGGAACATGACATCGGAGAAAAGGGAGGAGATTTCAGAGATAGGTAGTTAGTAAAAGACTATCCCAGGTTTGGGGAGAGATGCCATGGAACAGGTGGAGGGTCTGCCCTTTGAGGGTATTCAGAAGCCCTCTCTCTTCTTTCCTGACTATTGGGCGGTCATGGCCAAGGCTGAGGTCCCAGATGCTGGGAGGTTCTACCCTATCTTTCTGGAGGAGAGGGAGCGCTTGCACCTCCCTCTGGTACATGTACTGGTGGCAGCGGTCACCATTAAGACTACCATTCCAGTGGAAGGAGGGGGTGGCCCTGTAGGACCTGCAGAACCTTAAGCAGGCCTTTGAGGTTTTGGCCCTGGCCTTATAGGGAGTCATCTCGGGCTCCGATGTGGTGCGGTCCTGCCTATGTTGGTAGCAGAAGATTCCGGAGATATCACTCCCGGAAAGAGGAGCCCGGGAAGTAGTGACCCAGTTGGAGTCTGCACCTTCCTGGCTGATCTCCTCTACAATTTGCTTATGGCCTTGGCCAAGTCAGTGGCAACCATGGTGGCTGCTAGGCGGTTCTTGTGATTACTGAACTGGTGGGCAGATGTGGCCTTCAAGATAAGGTTGAGCAAGCTCCACTTTTTGGGGAAGCTCCTGTTTGGGGAGGACTTGGAGAAGATGGTAAAGGACATGGGAGATGCTAAGGTTGCAAGGCTTCCTTAAGACAAGCCTAAGGTGGCAGGCCAGGGGTCCTCTTTTAGAGGCCAGGGACGTAGGCATGGAAGTAATGCCTGGCCCATGGGGCAAACCCCCAAAGGTCCCGGTTTCTCACCCCCTCCTTTTGTGGAAACGGTCGACATAGCAGAGGAGGGGCCGCAGATGGCTCCGGTGTCGCCAAGTCTTCCTGATGAAGGTTCGGGGGCCCTAGCAGAGGAGCAGTCGATAGGCAGTCGCCTAACCTGATTTTACTCTGCCTGGGCCCCTGGAGGTCATATGCAAGTGCTACACCCTCAAGTTTGCCAGACCTCTCATGGACATCTTCATGGTGTCTCCTTGTCGAGCCCCCACCAATGCCTTGGTAGTCCAGGAGACGCTCGACTGCCTTCTGCGGCTTGAGGCTGTAGTGCCTATGCCCTCTGAAGAGTGGGGGGACAGGGCATTACTCCATTTACTTCATGGTGCCCAAGAAGGAAGGTTCCTGGCACCCCATTCTGGATCTTAAAGTGGCAAACAGGGTTCTCTGGGTTCTGCATCTTCATATGGAGACCCTACAGTCTGTCATTGTGGCCATCCACCAAGGGGAGTTTTTGACGTCCCTGGCTCTTTCCAAGACCTATTCCCATTCCATATTCCCATTCATCTGGATAATCAGCGCTTTTTGTGTTTTATGGTTCTGCAAGGGCATTTTCAGTTTCAGGCCCTCCCCTTTGGGCTGGCCACTGGTGGTGGCAGCGGCGTCGGTGGAAGATTCTGGTGCACCCGTATCAGGATGATTGGTTGATCTGAGAGAAATCCTTGCAGGAGAGTCAGGAAGAGACTGCCTGTGTGATTTGCCAGCTGCAGGAAGTTAGTTGGGTAGTGAATTTTGCCAAGAGTCGTGAATGTCCCCTGCGCAGTCTCTGGAGTATCTGGGTGCCCACGTCAACATGCATCGAGAGATGGTATTTCTGCCGGGGGACAGGATAGTGAAGCTGCAGGGATAGGTACAGAGGGGGCAAGCAATTCTCCACCCAAGGACTTTGGGATTACCTGCAGTTACTCAGCTCAATGGCTGTCTCCATGGATTAAGTGCCCTAGGCTTGACTCTACATACGACCCCTCCAGGCAGCAATCTGAAAGTTTGTCTGGTGCATATTAAAAACATATTAAAAACAAACAAGAGGGAGGAGTGGTCTAGTGGTTAGGACAAGGTACTTCAGGCCGGAGGGCCGGGGGTTCAAGTCCCACCTGGGGACAGCAATCTCAGGCCGGAGGGACTGGGATTTCTAGTCCTATAGGCACTCCTTGTGGTCTTGGGCAAGCCACTTAACCCTCCATTGCCCATGTTCCCTGTAAGTATTAACGTATGTGTGTCATATCCCCTCGTGTTAAATGTATCCCCCAATTGACCGCTTTGACCCGGTGAAAAGCGGAATATAAATACAGCTAAATAAATAAATAGGCCATGTGGCCTTTTTCTGCAGTCATGTTTCTATCTAGTCTGCCCTTCCATATCAACTACTACAGTAGTCCCCTTTTTTTCCTTTAGAGACACTCTGGCCCATGCTTTTTTGAATTCAGGTACTGTCCTCATCTCTACCACCTCTACTGGGAGACTATTTCACGCATCTACCACTCTTTCCGTAAAGAAATATTTCCACATTATACTCCTGTGTCTATCCCCTTTCACTCTCATCCCGTGTCACCTCATTTGCTTACAAAAGAGGCTCTTCTCCTGTGCATTTACGCCATGGAGGTATTTAAGTGTGTCTATCATATCTCCTCTATCCCGCCTTTCCTCTAAGTATAAGATCCTTTTGTTTGTCCTCATATGCTTTATAACGAAGACCACTAACCATTTTAGTAGCCATCCTCTGCACAGACTCCAATCTGTTTATCATTATTAAAACAAGACAGGATACATCAAGAAGAGCATTATCCCTGGCCGTGCCGGCACTCTGGAACTCATGACCCAACATCAACTACAGACCTCAAGGACTTCAGGAAGATGCTCAAAATGACTCTTCACAGAACACTATAAGGACATCACCTGACCTGACCAAAGGCCCTCTCTTCGCCCTACCTCGCCTCCTATCCACGCTGCCTCCCCTCTCCCCCTCCCTGCAGTGTATATAGATCCTGTACATAGATCTCATTGTTAAAATTGTACATCTCTGTTATATTGTAAGTTAAGTGTAGATTGTCTTCACTGAACAGTTATTGTTACATGTAAACCGCGCTGATGCTGAATAGCGTGGTATATAAGAAATAAAAATAAATAAAGAAATAAATATAGCTCACCCCGCAATCATCTTTTACACTGTCGATTCTAACTGCATGCCCGCACCCACGCACCTTTTGATTTGTTTGATGTGTAAACCGCTTTGATTTGGAGTGGAGTGGAGTGGAGTGGAGGAGTGGCCTAGTGGTTGGGGCAAGGTACTTCAGGCCGGAAGGTCGGGGGTTCAAATCCCACTAGAGGACAGCATCCTTGGGCTGGAAGGACTGGGGTTTCTAGTCCCACAGGTGCTCCTTGTGGTCTTGGGCAAGCCACTTAATCCTCCATAGCCCATGTTCCCTGTAAAATAGTTATCTCCAAGTTATAATCCCCTGTTCAATGTAATTTCAGTTTGTTCAATGTAAACCGCACTGATGCAGAATAGCGCGGTATATAAGAAAATGTAAATAAATAAATAAAGATTTCAGGATAAAACAGTATATGCAAACAATCCTTTAAATAAAATAAATAAATTTTGAAGGTGCGGTCTCCAGAATTGCACACAATACTCCAAATGAGGTTGCACAAAAGACTTATACAGAGGCATTATCCCTTCCTTTTTTCTGCTGGCCATTCCTCTCCCTGTGGACCCAAGCATCCTTCTAGCTTTTGCTATTGCCTTCTCTACCTTTTTAGCTACTTTAAGATCATCAGACACACGCCCAGGTCCCACTCTTCTTTTGTGGATAGAAGTACTTCACCCCGTACATCATACCGCTCCCTTGGATTTTTGCAGCCCAAATGCATCACCCTGCATTTTTTAGCATTAAATCTCAGCTGCCAAATTCTAGACCATTCTTCATGCTTAGCTAGATCCCTCCTCATGTTATCTACCCCTTCCTGGGTTTCTACTCTATTGCAGAGTTTGGTATCATCCGCAAAGAAGCAAACCTTACATGACAGTCCTTCCACAAGATTCTCTGAGCTACCCAGCTCCCTGTAGGACGTGCCTTGATAATGCTGTTATCACCCCGTGTAACCTGCTTGTTAGAATATGCAACCTGCTAGATAATACGGTTATATGCTATGCCTAAATAATGTTTCTATTGCTCTGCATAACCTGCTTGTTAGAATATGCAACCTGCTAAATTCATATTAAGCATTTAGGATACTTTATTCTGTGTAGTCCATGCTGATTCAGGAAATGCTGTTACTACAGCTCATTAACTAGAAAATGCACTGCTGTTAAATTTCATTAGCATTAAGCATCTCATTAAGGCTTATAAGTTACCTCAGTTTTACTATTAGTCTTACTCCACTAGTCTTACTCATCTCACCACGCCTTAGGTGGTCACCATTCCCTAACACAATGCCGGACCTTCTTAACAGCGTATGCTAAGAACGTAATATATGTCATTCTGGGTCAGACCAAGGTCAGAGTTTGGAAGAGTGGCGAGGCTGAAAAAGAGCTCTTAATGCTGAAATTGGAGGACCTGGAAAATAGGTCCCAGTGGAACCATCTTAGGATTCACGATGCAAGGTTCCACATTAGGAACCACCACCCCAGGAAAAAGATTTAGGTGTCAAGGTGGATAACATGATAAAACCCTCCACCCAGTGTGTAGTGGCGGCCAAGAGAGCAAACAGAATGCTAGGTATCATAAGGAAAGGAATGGAGAATAAAACAAAGGATGATATAATGCCTCTGTATCATTCAGTGGTGCGACCGCACCTTGAATATGGTGTGCAATTCTGGTCACCCTATCTTAAAAAGGATATAGCATTATTAGAAAAAGGTACAGAGAAGAGCCACCAAAATGGTAGAGGATGGAAGGATACCCCTATGAAGTGAGGCTAAAAAGATTAGGGCTCTTCAACCTGGAAAAGAGACGGCTGAGGGGAGATATGATAGAAGTCTATAAATTAATGAATGGAGTGGAACGGGTAAACATAGATTGATTGTAGCTTCATTGAATGCCCCCTAGTCTTTTCTGTATTTTGATGGCGTAAACAGAGTAACCTATTTAAGACTAATAAGAAAAAATATGTTTTCATAGCATGCAATCAAACTCTGGAATTTGCTACCGAAGGATGTAATAAAAGCTGTTAGCGTAGCTAGGTTTATAAAAGGTTTGGACAAGTTCCTGGAGGAAAGATCCATAAACCATTATTAAAGGGGACCCAGAATATCTACTACTTGCCACAATACTAGCATTGTGGAACCCGTGTCTTTTGGGAAAACTGCTAGGTACTTGTGACCTAGATTGGCCACTGTTGGAAACAGGATACTGGACTTGATGGACCTTGGTCTGACCCAGTATGCATTATCTTATGTTCTTATGAGGATTCGCAGATTGGCTCTGGGAATTTCCTTGCTTGAGAAATGCTTAAAGTGTTCTATAGAATGTACTGGCCCCTCAACAGCGGCACACTGTTAGTGAGTGGCTTCATTCCCGATGTTGGAAAGGTTGCGGGGTAGTGGGAGATAAACTGTATGTATTCTTGGGGTGTCCAACGTTATAGGGGGTGTGGAAGGGGGGTTGAAAAGGTGTTTCGGGAAGTCACGAAGTGCCCTGTGCAGCTGGGGATGATGATGATTTTGTTAAAAGAAGGGATGGGGGGTATGCGTATATTTCTGAGGTTTTGTGTGATGGCCACCCAAATGGAGATTGCACGGCATTAGCAGTAGGTGAATGTGCCTAATAAAGCTGGTAATAAAACATTTGAATCAGATGTATTGAATGGGGGGAAGGTTGCAGTGTATAAAAATCATTGTATGCAATGGTTTGTGAAAGATTGGGAGCCATATCAAGGGTGGAGAGAGAATTTTCTCTCCTTGTGAGATGAGTGATATGTAATGGAGAGGTGAATGTGCACCTGGGGGTTGAGCAGATGTTTACCTTTGACTCTTGGGATTTGAAACGGATAAGGTAGGTAAGAATGTTGAATGGTGGCTGTACTGTATAAATGGGAATGTAAAATTTACATATCATTTGTATAGTGTTAGAGTTTTCAGTTTGAGACTGTTTGGCTGTATTCTGGTAGTTCCATTGTGTGGGCTTTCTGTGTACATTTAGTTGGGGGTAGGGGGTTGGAAAAGAGTATAAAATCTTTATTGTGGCAGAGTGATAATCCTTGTTTACTACTACTACTACTACTACTACTATTTAGCATTTATATAGCGCAACAGCATATGCTGTATCTGTACAGTGGATGATAATTAATGGCATTGATGTTACTACGGATTGTTGGTCAAAACCTTAACAAAAATAAAATTTTAAATATCTATAGCTATATATCTCAACTTCATAGTAGTAATTTTACAAATACAAAATCATATAATTAAAAATTATGTATAAACTATTTATAAAAAAAAGATTAAGATTTCAGCTTGTCAGTAAATTGTTTATTCTTCAATATTTCTGAACAATGTCCTGATCATATGCACATTACTATTTCTTACATCCTCTGCAAGTTGATCCCAGTGACATTGTGTTGGGGGGAGGGCTCTATAATTGATGACCTCGCCAAAAAAACACCCCATGAAAGAAGTATTTTGGTTACTTATCGTTCCTCCAGTTTAGTCCTCCACCTCTGGGTTGTGCATCTCCTCTTGCAGCTTGGAGACTGGGCATGTCAAAGTCGTGACATCACTGGATATAGCCTGCTGGTATCTCCCATCAGCCCCCAGTGTGTGTCCAGTCTCCATGCAGCAGGAAGACGTAGTAAGCCTAGCTTCTGGGCTCACTTGGGGGGGGGGGGGGGAACAGATAAGGAGCATTTAGTATGACAAATTCTATTCTGATTTTATTTTTTATTTTTATTTTTAATTTTACTTTTAATTCAGTTACCTTTGGTTAATTGGCAATCAGGGATTAGTTCCCTTTAGTTATTAGGAACAAATTCCCTTATATTTACAGTAATTTTAAATTTGAGCCTGGCTCTTTAAATTAGTAGCAGCTCTCTCGCCTTCCCTCTTTGTCAGTTATTTTCACTTGCTGCAGGCATTCGCCGGTGCGGATCTCTCTCCCTGGACGGTACAGGAGAGAGCTCTGGGACCCGTAGAGCCACACTGAAGCTGTGTGAGACGGAGCCTCTCCATTGTTGCGGGATTTTAATTTTACTCTGTGGAACCGGCTGAGCAGTCCTCGCCACGGCTGCCAGGCGCATCAGCGCGGCTTGAGGATCGGAGGAATTCAAGGCGGTAGGAGCAGGCTGCGTGGCTTTCGGCCCTGCAGGTAAGGCCTTCGGGCTCGGTCGGTCTGCTGAGGCCTCCTTTTTGCAGCAGCTGTTGTTCTTGGTGCCAAAATTCATTGGCGAAGGGGCGGCCATTTTCTCTCTAGGTATTTGGACCGCATGGCGAGAGTTGCAGGGAGCTGCTTGTGTGAGGAAGACAACAGGCAGAATAGCTATATTTTTGGGCCTAGTGTTTCTTTCTTTTGTTTGTAGGTTTTTTGAGGCTCGGGGGGTTCCTCAGCCTTAAGGGGGCTGTTGTCAGTCCTCTTTATTTTTAAGTTTATTCTTAGTTTTATAGGACATCAGTTTTGGCATTGATCTCTGATACCACATGTTCTTTCCTTCCTAATCATGTCTCTGAGGAGCATCTGTTAAGTCCCGGGATATTAGGCAAATTGCCAGCTTTTAGGTTCAAGAGCAGAGCCCTAACTTGTAGTTGGAAGGAGGGACAGGCTGGAAGTGTGCCTTTGTGTATTCTATAGTGAAAGTTGCCCAAATGCCTGTGGTTTCACAGGGATAGGTTTAGGAAACCTTAGGATATAAAAAAGTATATAGCAGTTAACTGTCAACCAAGAAGTGCCTGTGCTACGGTCTATGGCCACCAGAGGGCAGCTGGTACACTCAATAGTGCCTTTCTGTGACCGTGTGTATGCAGCCATATCAGATTGGTCATTCTCTGCAAGTCAGGGAAGAAATAACCACAGGGCCACCTCATGGGCTCTCAGGGGGTTAGTGACTAAACAGGCAACTGTAATGTTCTGCAACTCAAGATTATATGACCAAGATTTAAAAACCCTTTCCAGGGCCGAACCCAGAACTCTCGGGATCCAAAATTCTAACTAAATATTCCTATCAAATGGTATATAATACATGACCATAGGAGAAGGAAAATCACTATTAGAACATATTGAATAAGACGGGTACAATTTTCCTGAAATATGCAACAATTAACCCGGCTGCAGAATGTGGATTAAAAATTTAAAGTAGGCCGTCACAGAAGTTAAGAGCTTTAACCCTTTATCGTTTGTTGGGCTCTGGTGCCCTAAAGGCCACTGGATGGCAGCGCTGCTCATGAAATAGTATTCAGTGCCCCCATCCCTGGGAGGGGTTGTAAAATACAAAATCGTATTACTCATCAGGTTCACACAGGCAGCAACCTCTAAGATCTCCATTTGCAAGGTTGTCGGTGTATCCCACTGCTATTTCTCTGACTGCAGGAGGGGTGGGGGGGGGTGCCTGTGTGTTTCATAGCTCCACTTAGCATGCCCTTCCCAGGAAATTCTCATCTATTTCTAGAGCAGGATTTCATTTCATTTCTCTGGTTATGGTTTATGCACAGCGTTAAGGGGCTGTGTTCGAAGGCTTGGGTCCCACGGACTTCGGTGGGATTTCAAAAAGAAAAAGAAACTTTCTTTAGTGAGCCTTGTTCATTTTTAGCTAACACTGTTGATTTATTCGGTGGCCTTTTGCGTCCTGATTCCCAAGGTCGGGACACTGTTTGCTTCCAGGGGTTCTACTCTCTATTTCGCTCTTCAGCTCCCTGGCAGACGCAGCAGGCTGGCAGGGGGTGCGCAATGTGTCCTGCAACGCTGAATCCCTCAGGATAAGGGGGAAGGAAAGCTGGATGCAGCGGGGGCTGGTAGCTTCTTGCAAAGCTATAGGAGCAGTTTGGGCAAGTTTAGCTGATCTGCTTTGATTTCATTGGAGTTGGCGGAAACTTGGTTTTTGGAGTCCTATACTTTTTTTTTTTTTTTTTTTTTTTAAAAGGGCATAGCTATGTTGATTTACAAGAATCTCCTTCCGCTATCCATAGAAGGTCCTATAAAGCGTTAAAGTCGGTTTATATGGCAGGGTAATATTTTGGCTTAGCTGCTGTGATATAGCGCTATGATCCACTGTAAACATATTCAAGTCAAAAGGAATTATGGTGATAACTCTCTTGGACAGTTGTAACAGGTGCTTGGGTGAGCACCATGGCCAGTCCACAGATGTGGAATGCTCTGCCATAAGCATTATGTCATGAGAAGGGTTTTATAGTTGTGTGGTTTCTTAATGGAAAATATGCAAGAACCCACTCACGAGAAAGGCAACATTCTTGACCTCATATTTGCCCCGCAGCTAATTCTAGATCAACCACAAGACATCGTGTTATCAATAACCGCAGTCCCATGGACTGACCACAAACTCATCACCTTTCAGATGCCTACCCTCAACTGCTCACATAAACCAAAAACGGTTACAAGCAAGACTCCTAACCCAGCTGCCAGAGGTTTCTACCCACTTAACAGAGAACGCATCATCGCCGAAACAAGCACACTCATTGATGAGACCGCCTTGAGCCTAGACGAGTTGATCGCTGCCTGGAACAGCAAACTCAGCACAATTGCTATCCGCCCTCCAACGAACAAGAACCCAAAGAAGAGATCATCAGCCCCATGGTTCACAGCCGACTTAAAAGCTTCACTAACCATTCTAAGACGGCTGGAAAAGCGATGGAGAAAGTCACGCACCAGCAGTGACCAAGCAGCCTACTTCCAACACCTGGCAGCTCACCGTAAAGCCATAACAGACAAGATCAGGCAATACCACACAGATACCCTGAAATGGTCTCTGAATAAACCGCATGACTTGTTTAACCTAGTTAAAACGCTTGCCAAAGAACCAACCCCTGAGCACCACAACGGTATCCACCCACAGGACTATGCGATCTACATGCAATCTAAAATGTGTAAGACCAACAAAATATTAATACCGGACCCTCCTGACGAACAAGACTACCCAGCACCACTGACAGCCTTCTCCACTCCTTCGAAGAAAATGATTGAAGATACCATCCTAGCCCTAAACACAACCACTGCGCACACGGACCCTTGTCCTGCACATTGGATAAAGGGCTTGCGATGTGACCTATCCCCAATTATAGCCAAAATCTTAAACCAATCCTTTACCACTGGCTCTTTCCCACCTACTCTCAAGCAGACCTCTGTAAGACCTCTTTTAAAGAATACCAAACTCGATCCTCAAAAGGTAGAATCTTACAGGCCCATATCTAGCATACCGATGCTTGCAAAAATCATCGAGAAAATAGTGCACAGGCAATTACAGGATCATATAGACACCTCAGCCCCACTAGATCCGGCCCAACATGGATTCAGAGAGTCACATGGAGTGGAAACACTACTCACAACCCTCTTCAACAACATAATCTCAGGTGTGGATAACATACGACATGGCTTCGCTCTTGTCTTTCTAGACATAGCAGCGGCTTTGACTCTGTATGCCACGAAATTCTCATCTGCCGGCTAAGGGAAAAAGGTATCTGCGGAACAGCGCTCGAATGGTGCAAATCTTACCTGTCCGGAAGATGGCAGCATGTCCGAGCCGACGGGGCTACATCAGAACCATTCCAACAAAGTCAAGGTGTACCGCAAGGATCCTCCCTATCTGCATTGATGTTTAATATATACATCCAACCCATCTGCGACTTCATCAGATCCTTCAATGTCAGTTACATGATATATGCAGACGATGTGCTATTATATATACCAATATCACTGGATAGCCTAGACCTCACCCCTCTGACTAACTGCTTCGACACCATATCAGAGTGGCTCCTGTCACAAAACCTACGAATACAACATAAAAAGACGGAAGTCCTTTTCGTCTCGAGGAATACCAACTTCACCCCACCTAGCTGTGTTAAGGTAAAGGATGCCCAACTACAAGTGAAGCCTGCGATACGTTACCTTGGAGTAATGTTAGACCAAAACCTTGACATGAAGAACCATATAGCCAATACTGTCAAGGCAATCTACTTTAAAATCAGATCCCTCAGACACCTACGCACGCTACTCCAACCGGATGATTTCCGCACCATTTATCAAGCCCTTATAATTCCCCATTTCGACTTCTCAAACTCCATACTACAAGGACTCCCACGGTCCACCCTGAACCCCCTGCAACTGGCTATGAACAGTGCAGCGCGGGTACTCTTTGGGGCATCCAGGAGAGACCACATGACTCCCCTCCTAAGACAGTTACACTGGCTCCCCATTCAAGCAAGGATCAGTTTCAAGACTTTACTGCTAATGTTCAAAGCTGCTAAGGGGCTTACCTCATCCTCTCTCTCTAACCTCATCCAACCACTTGCACCAAACAGGCCACGAAGAACCGCAGAGTTGAACATGCTAGTCATCCCAAATGAAACCACAAGATGCACCAGATCAACAGCCAACAGAGCCTTCCAACTCTGCGCCCCAACTCTATGGAACGCTTTACCAGCACAAATCAGAGCAATCCCCAACTTGAGCCAGTTCAGAAAAGCGTTAAAACATTTCCTCTTCCTTAAATATCTCAATGACAGCTCCGAACATAACTCCCAAGCGAGTAGCAGAAGTAGTCAAACAGGCAGACCCACGCAACAGGCTTACCCCACAATGTAAATAACAAGCAGTTTCCTGTATTGTTGTACCACCTATGTATATAGTTGACCGTGTCCATTATCAGGTGAACCACCAATGTATATAGTTAACCCGTTTATCCAAGTTCTACTTCCTGTTAAATGTAATGACCAGACATATGTAAATTGTCGGATGTTTCTGTTCAATGTAAACCGCGCTGATGGCTAATAGTGCGGTATATAAGAATTGTTAGTAAATAAATAAATAAAATATTCCCGTTTAGTTTGGCTTTGCCCAAATTATAAAATTTTATGGTAGATTTGTAATGTCTTAATTTTGGCTATATGTGGTTTAATTTTACATATGGAAAAGGCAGCTCAGCGGAGAGAGGTTGCAAAATAGCTTCAAGGCCAGAGTTCTATCTATGCTCCCATTCCATTTATCAGAGGTTCTCCAGTACGGAGAGTAATTGCTAGTGTTCAGCGAATGCCTTAATGAGGGCCAGAAGCACGCAGCCAGGCTAGTTCTCTAGCAGCAGTAGCAGCAGCTCAGATTCTAGTAGGCATACATCATATGCTGGGCTTACAAGATGGCTTCCATGCTGATCGGCATCAGCCAAGATGGCTGCCGGTTTAGACTGTGAATGTGGAGGCAGCCTGGATGAGGGACCTTGCGTTCTCTGGAAAATGCCCTGCATATACTGAATCATTTAAATTCGATCGGCTACTGGCAGGACACAAGGCACTCTCACATGCTTTTTTGCTTCAGTGGTCTAAAAGTGGAGTCTTTTCCAGGTGGTATAATGGGAACTTGTCTGCAGTTTCTCGGCTTCTTCATTGCTGACTCAATTGCCACTGCGGAATGAGAAAGCTATATTTCCTAACACCAGGTGCTAGTTGAACTTAAAATATAAAGTCCATCTTTGTGCAGTCAGACGGAATGGGGCGTTACTCTAGCAGGAAGGCCGTGGATTAGTATGCCTGTGATTGGGAGTTCTTTCTACTTCATATTGTTGGCACGGAAAGAGCTTCTCTTAACATATGCTGAGTTAAGAGTTGGTTAAGAGATGTCTTTGTGGGGGGGAAAAAAAAAGTATTCAGCTGTCCTGAATTCGCCTGTTCTTGATTGACATTTTGAGGCTAAGCAGGGGCAGGCCTGGTACTACGTGGGTGGGTGCACACCTTGCACTACCAGGGGGTGTGGACTCACTGTATGGAAGAGAGCCCTAGCAATCTTCTTTAGCGCAAGATAGGAAAGTAGATGGTTCACTGAAGCGATCGTTGGGGACAATGCTCTGTCCTTACAAGCTCCCATTTGTGGAGCCTGGGGGGGGGGCGAGAGCACGCTTCAGGTGGTCGCAGTGTTTGTGGCAGTCTACTCGCCTGGAACAGGAAAGGATCAGGGAGTTGAATCGACTAGAGCCTGATTTGCTTTATGTGGCAAATGTGCATTATGGTTTAATTTGAGCGCTAGCTAATATTACTGGCTTCCTTGGGGTTCACCCGGAGGTCTCTCTGGTGGAGGAATGGGGCGGCTGATGGTTCGTCCAAGTCGAGGCTCAGTAAGCTCCCAGTTAAAGGTCTGTGTCTTGTCCTTTCCCCATGGGCTCTCATAGGGCAAGTAGTTAGCGTATCGAGGCTTTCGGGGAAAGGTACTCTTGGTAGCACCCGGTTGGACGAGACGGCTGTACTAGGCTGATCTCATTCGCCTACTCGACGGGCATTTCCTAGAAGTTGCCGGTAGTGGACGTTCTGCTGCGGCTAGGTCTGCGACGAATGTCTCAGGTGGATTGGTGCCCGCCTACGGTTTGGCCTTTGAATGGGTGGAGCTGAAGAAGAAGGGTTATTCTGCGGCAGTCTTCACCACCTTGTTGAGAGCAAGGAGGCAGGCTGCGTCTGGTACATAGGTCCGTGCTTAGTGCCTTTTTGAAGGCTGCTGTTCACGGAGGCAAGTCCGGGCAACAAAGGTGTCTGTATCCTTGGTCTGAGTTCTCTGCAGGACAGTGTCTGAAGGAACTAGCGGCCAGTTCCTTAGAGGGTCCAGCTGGTGACTGTTTCCGGCTGTAGAGGTTCTGTGGAGGGAATAGCGCTAGGTGTTCGGATCGATGTGTGGCGTTTCCTTAAGTTGGGACCCGACTGCGCTCCTCAAGGAGAGTTCGGGTGCCACCGTGGGATCCCGATTGGGCCTTAGAGGCGTTAACTAAAGAGCCCTTTGATTCTTTACTCCAGGAATCGGTAAAGGATTTGCTGTTATGGACAGTGGCTTTGATAGCTCTTTGTTCGGCACGACGAGTTTCGGAGTTTCAGGCGTTGTCATGTAATGAGCCGTTTTCACCCTTTCTGGATAGAGGGTGGTGTTTGCGACCAGTCCTGTCGTCCTTCCAAAAGGTGGTATCTGATTTTTCTCCTGAGCCTATTGGTTTCTCTTCCAGTTCTCGGTTTTTCTGGAAGGGGAGGTTTTTATTCGTAGCTTACGCCGATAGGAAACATAAAATGCAGGGTGCGGCGTTCGTTTCTTTGTTTTTGTGTGTTGGTTGGAGGTCCCCACGAAGGGGAAGCAGCAGCGAAGGGGGCCATTTCGCACTGGGTTAAGGCGGTGGTTGCCTCAGCATTCTGGTGGCAAGGTTGTACGATTCCGGGGGGCTTTCTGACTCTTGCTACCAGGGCGCAAGCAGCTTCATGGGTGGATCACTGTGTCATTCCACCAGGGGTGATTGTTAGAGCAGCTTCCAGGTCGTCTGTTCATTCCCTCAGTAACCACTACTGCCTAAATGTTCTGGCAGTAAAGGATGCCTGTTCCGGGTCGACAGTGTGGTGAGTTGGCTGGATAGGTCCCTCCCAATGATTACTGCTCTGTTACCTCCCAGAGGTGGAGGACTAAACTGGAGGAACGATAAGGAAATAGAAATTACACTTACCTGGTAATTGTCGTTCCTTGAGTGACGACAGTTTAGTCCTCATTCCCGCCCAGGGGTGTGATTTCTTCAGAGTTTATTTTCAGGCGGAGTGGAGCATCAATCTCAAGGAATAGACGGATCCTTTCAGATTCTAGATCGCAGTGAGTATCCCTCTCTGTTTCTTCCTTCTCTCTTATTTAAACAAGGGGATGGTATAGGAAACGTGTTTGCATAGGGGGGATGTGAATGTAAAGTTAAAAAAAAGAAAAAAGAAAATATAAGACTGATAAGGTTAAAAAGGTTCCTCAGGTTGAGGAATGGAGAGTTATTTAAAGTTATTTGTCGTTACTTATTTGTTGTTCCTTTGAGTTTGCTTTGTCAATAGTACACTGGGGGCTGATGGGAGATACCAGCAGGCTATATCCAGTGATGTCACGACTTTGACATGCCCAGTCTCCAAGCTGCAGGAGGAGGTGCACAACCCAGAGGTGGAGGACTAAACTGTTGTCACTCAAGGAATGACAATTACCAGGTAAGTGTAATTTCTATTTAAGGAAACCACAAACTCTTAGGGTCCCTTTTACTATTGCTTGCTAACTGGCATTGGCGTGCACTGTCGCAAGACTCGTTCGAATAAAATGGGCCATGATTGCAGAACGTTCTTAATACCAGTATTGTGCGCTAAGCATTAATAAAAAAAGGTTCTTAGTTCCTACATAACTAGTTTATCTTGCAATGGTATTCAGGTCCAACAATAGCCCAATGGTTAGGGCAACAGCCTGGGACCAGAAAGACTGGCATTCAAGTCCCACTGACACTCCCTGGATCCTAAAGCGAGTCACTTAACCCTCCACTGCCTCAGGTACAAACTTAGATTGTAAGCCCTCTGGGGACAGAAATGCCTACTCTAACTGTAATACTTTCTCACTATTACTGGAAAGGCATGAGCTAAATACTACTAAATGGTGTCATTTTACTTACCAGATAATGTCCTTTCTTTGAGTCCTGCTAGACCAATCAAGACAAGTGGGTTGTGTTCCCCTATCAGCAGATTGGTGGAGACAAAGAACCAATGAAAAGCCTAGGTTTCAACGATATCACTCCCTTGCCTCTATCCACCTCAGCCAACAGTATTTGTCCCAAAGTATTTGGGAGAACATGGCAAGCCTCACACAACCTCAACGTGAGCAACAATGAGTAATCAAACAGTAGAGAACTATGACCAGGAAAGCATAAAAAGAAGGCTGTCCATAAAAAATGAATCTGCAGAGCCAAGTATATAAATCATTGCAGACCCAAGGGTACAGACACAGAAAAACAGAGCAAACACAGATCAAGGGTGCGGGTTCTGGACTGGTCTAGCAGGACTTAATAAAAGGACATCATCTGGTAAATGAAATGTTACTTTCCATATCGTCCTACTAGACCAGTCCAGACAAGTAGGACATACCAAAGCTACATCTCCACTGGGCAGAAAGCAGCAGCTTGCAAAACCTTAAAGCCAAAGGCCGTGTCTGCCCGAGCATGGACATCGAAATGCAAATGCTTGACTAAAATGGAAGGTGAAGCCCTCAATGCCATCCAATAAATGTCTGCAGGGGCTACAAAGCTCTGCTCTGCCCACGGGGACACTAGTGCTTAGGTAGAATGGATGCACAAACCCTCTAGAACCAGCTAGTTCCACAACAGATCCAATGAGACAACAGCCTCCTTAACCCAGTGCCCCAATTCAGACTTAGCCACTGTGTCAACCTTGTGTGCACCAGTAAACAGCACAAAAGATGGTCTGACTTACGAAAAGAATGCATAAGCTCCAAGAACCAGAGAGACACCATTCCCTCGACTCTGCTCCTTAGAGGAGAACAGGCAAACCACCTGGTTCACATAAAAAGGGAGAAATCACGTCAGGAAAGGCCAAAAGGAAACGGCCTCCTCAGATAGGTAAGGATCTTGGCAAGACAGAGCCTGCAGCTCAGAACCCTCAACCAAGAGCAGCATCAAATCCTTCAAAGTGGCGCACTTCAACAGCTCAAAAGGCTCTGACATCAGATTGACAAGCATCAGACAGATCCCAGGAAGGGACACAGACACTGACCCCCCTGAAGAAGGTGCAAAGCATCCAGGTGTAAGGTTAGAAACAAACCAGCCAAGAGACCTCAGAAACAGGCCAAAGCTGCCACCTGAATCTTCAGCGAGCTAACAGAAAAGACCCTTCTCTAGACCATCCTGCAGAAAAAGCCAACAGAGATGGCACCTTGGCAGCCTCAGGAGCCAGCGGCCATATGCTGCACCAGTACTTAAGGCACCAGACCCGCTTCCAGACTCTGAGCAGAGTGGATAACCACCACCGAAGAATAGCCCATATGAGCTGTCTCATACAGGAGCCAAGCCATAAGCAAGGAGGGAACTGGGTCCTCCAGGACAAGCTGCTCCCAACACAATAGGCCCTGAGACAGAGGCAAATGAAGAGATGGCGCTTGCAGGAGCCACATCAGAACATCAGAGCTCCAAATCACGCTCTTCTCAGCCAATCCGATGCAGTCAGAATAATCCTTCTTTGGTGGTGCTACTTACACTGAAACACATGCCCCATCAGGGTCCATGGAGGAAACCTATACAGCAGGTGTTGACTTGGTCAAGGTTGAGCCAGAGCACTGAGGCTCTCAGACCCTATCTCCTTGCAGCGACTGAAAAAGCGGCAAACTTTAGCATTAGAGCGGGTCATCAACAGATCCCTCTTGGGGCAAATTCCAGCAGTATAAAAACAACTGAAACACATCCTGACAACTCCCACGCTCCTGAAACCAGAGAGTGCCAGCTGAGAAAATCAGTTTCCACATTGTTCACCCCAGCAATATACAGAACTGACAAACTAGGTGGTTCTTTGCCACCCAGGCAAAACAGGGGAGCCATCTCTAGGGCTACCCTGAGACTCCTTGCGCTGCGCTGCTGGTTGACATAAGCCACCACTGTGGCATTCTCAGAGAACATTCAAACTGCCCAGCCATCTACTGGGGCCGGAAACGCGTAATAGCCAACCTAATGGCCCTTGACTGCCTCCCAGCAGTTCCAAGGGCCCTTGGCCATTCAGCTTAGAAATCGACGCCCCAGCCTGAGAGACTGGTATCCATCGTCAGAAGGATCCATGAGCAATCATCTAGCAGCACACCCTTCCTCAGAAGACTGGGCAGCTGCCACCACTGCAGTCTGGCCATCACCATCATTGGGACCGGGAGCCTGAGTTCGAACCATTGCAAACCCGGGAACCACCAAGTCAGTAAGAACCATTGGAGCAGCCACACGAGATGGTGTCATGTCACTGTCACCGCTATCATTCTGGAGGAGCTGGAGAGCAACCTGGACTCTGGGAGCCTGCTGCAAACAGAACAGCACTGAGCAATCCAATAGCCTATGACTTTCTCCTCTGGCAGAAGACTCCGCACAATCAAGAATTGAAATGTGCTCCCAGGAACTCCAGGGACTTGGGAATGCAACAACTGGCTCTTTTCCCAACTGACCCACCCAGCCGAGGCTCAACAGAAAGGACACCACTCGGGGAGCTACCAAAGACACCTCTGAAAGAATGGGATCGGATGAGCCAGTAGTCCAGATTTGGACATACACAAATCCGTCAGTGTTGTAGCACTGCAGCCACCGCCATCATGACCTTAGAGAGCGTCCTTGGGGCAGTGACCGAATGGGAGGATGGCGAACAGAAAGGAAAAGCCAAGCACGGCAAAAACACAGATACTGTGCTGATTCCCCCCCAGATCGGAATATGAAAATACACCTCGGCCAAATCCAGAGATACCAGGAATTCCTCTTGGTGCACCACTTGAATCATGAATCACAAAGTTTCCATCCAGAAGCACATGACGTGCAAGAGCTCATTGACACACTTTAAAAAGTCCAGAATGTTCCTTCTGTGTCAGCACGATGAAAAAGATGGAATTCTTGCCCTTGCCCTGGACGCAGGGGAACGTGCACTAATGTCCTCTGGAGCGGCAACTTGTCCAAGGTGATCCACACAGCAGCCCTGCTGCTCGCAAACCCACAATGGGAGAAGACAATAGCAGCTGGGCCAAGAGGGCCCTCCTCTGGCCTGGAATGGATCCCTGGGTCCAAGCATTCCATGAAGGGAAGTGATGGGAGTCCAAGACCCTCAAGGAATACGACCCGTGTGCCTACAAGGAGCGGATGGAGGCTCACGGAAAAGGGTATCCCGCCCCCTTCACAGGTTCCTTGGACCTGTCCTCCAGAAAGCGGAAAATGTTTGTCTCACCCAGGTCCTTCACCAGCTTCTCCAAATTGGACCTGACAGAAGCATCCCTCTAAGTCCAGACAAGCAACCGGGAAGAGATACCGTGTCAAAGTCAAGCCAACACCATATCACCGTTCACAGGTGTGGCGTATTGTGCAGGTCGAAATAACTACTCCAGTTTGCTCCAGGTCAGTCTTAAGCTCTTTGGATGTTCTACGTGGTGTTTTTCCAACAGTTCACACTAATCTTCTAAGGCTTCTTATATTAACTTTCCTCTTCCCATCACACCCTGGGAGGTTCTTGACAGTTTCATGAGCAGAAAATTTCTTAAGATTGTGAACTGTAGAAACAAGAATCCCCAGGAGATGGCCTTGTACCCCTTTGAAGTTTGATAATGTTTTTTCTGAGGGTCTCAGGCAGCTCTCTTGTCTTCACCATTGTAAAAATGGAACAGGGAGTGAATGTGGCCATTTTAAACATTTAAGACATCATTCATTGGTTGATTCAAGTCATGTGAATACTGACAGTTGATCACAGGTGCGTCTGATTTTACTGCAATGGGAATATGGTTCTTCTGTTCAAACTGATTTGAATTGTTTATAAGGATGTCAATCATGTCCTGGCAATGTCACAGTTTTTATACTGTTTCCTACTATTTCATTTTTTTAATTGGTCTTTTTGTGTTTGATTTTTTTAAAGTGTCAAATATGTGTACATAAGCCATTTCGCTGGCCACTTTTTTTTTTTTTTTAGGAGATATTGGACATTAAGGGGTTCAACTGCAAGGGTGCCAATAATGTTGATCACAGCTAAGTCCTTGAAAATTTTAAATATCATTTTGGATTTGGCGTTAACAATGGACGCCCAAGTTGAGATTTTAAGTAAAAGGTTCCAGCTCCTACAACAAGCAAAATCCTATTTAATTTATCTGAAGGTAATGTGAGAGATATAATTCCAGATTGTTATCTTAGCACAATTGGGCTATATTACAATAATCAATCTTGGGTTATCAAGAACACTAGAGATCTGTCTGCAGGTATTGCAGAAAACAGCTGCAAAGCTTTTCTTGGGAGGAAATTGCTGCAATTGTGACAGTTCTTTTCTAGTACATCTGCATTGATTTTCAATTCAAGCAAACATGTTTATTTTTCTGTATTGTCCTACTAGACCTGTCCAGACAAGTGGGTTGTGTTCCCCTACCAGTAGATTGATGGAGGCAAAGAACCAATGAAAAGCCCAGGTTTCAATGGCATCACTCCTTGCCTCTATCCACCTCTGACACCAAAGGTCGCCTCAGTATTTTTTCGCCTTCAGCAGATGGCAGCTTCTGAATCGTCCCTGGAGGGCTTGCTTCCACTCTTTAGCCAGGGGATGCAGTTAGTCTGGCCTTGCCTGCCTCAGGGCAGGAGGTGACTGATGGTGCTGTCGATAAGTATATCCAACCGGCCAGAGGGTCTGGCGACCTTGCTGTGGGTTCTGTGGCAGCTATGCCCCCTGGTGTTGGGGGTCTTTTCCAAGATGAGAACTGGAATTATTTTACTGTTTGCAGCAGGCTTGGTCCTTGTGTGAAAATTCAGATCCAACAGCCTCTGGATACCCCTGGGCTCAGTCTCATGAGGAGCAGGCTGAGAGGAAGCCCTGTTCAACCACCTCTGTTTAAGTGTCCCTGACGAGGGGTGCCCCCTTGAGATAGGGATCAGCTGGGATCTATTAGAGATGTGGAACTGAGCTCGGATGTGTACGAAAAAGTACTCTCACCTTCTGAGGATTATGAAGAGGCAGATGTGATCTGCCAATTTCTGGAAGCAGTTGCTGGTGGTGTTTGCCAGGTTCTCATCCACCTTGAACTTGACGGATGCTCCAGGTATGGAGCAGGAGCCAAAGGTGCATCCACTCCTGCAAGGTGTGCAGAAATACATTATTGGACTTCCCATTCCCGGAGGTGCTCGAGGGCTTGTGGTCAGAGTAGGATTCCCCCGACTCCCTGCCTAAGGAGCTAAAGGTATATAAGAAGAGGCATACTCTCCTGGAGAAGGAGTGCGATATTTCCAAAGAAGATCCACAGGTAACATAGTATATGACGGCAGACAAAGACTATTATGGTCCATCTAGTCTTCCCAGCAAGGTGGCAAGAGTAGGTACACCTGCCGTTCTGTGCAGCTCCCCCCCTCTCCGTGCCTTTGTTTAAGGGTGTATCCACTGCTCTGTGCAGGTCATCCCTATTTGTTGAAATATAAGAAATAGTTGTTGGTTTTTTTATTTTATCCTGTTGCTATAAAAGGGATCCACTGTGTCTGTCCCATGCCTTTTAAAGTCTGTCACTGTATATGCCCCCACCATTTCTATCAGGAAGGCATTCCAAGCATCCACCACCCTTTCAGTGAAGAAGTATTTCCTGTCGTTGCCTTTCAGTTTACCCCCTTGCAGCTTCATGTTATGCCCTCTAGTTTTACAGCTTCTCCATCTTTGAAAAGGTTGGTTTGTTCATTTACATTTTTAAAGGATATCGTATCTCCCCTATCCCACCTCTCCTCCAGTGTATACATATTTAGGTCTTCAAATATCTTCTCATACATCTTCTGGCACAGGCTCCAATTCATTTTGGTCGCCTTCCTCTGAACCATTTCAAATCTCCTTATATCCTTTATAAGATATGGTCTTCAAAACTGAATACAATACTCCAAGTGAGGCCTCACCAGCGACTTGTACAGTGGCATTAATACCTCCTCCTTTCTGCTGGTAATTCCTCTCTCTATGAAACCCAGCATCCTCCTAGCTTTGGTCACCGTTTTGTCACACTGTTTTGCCATCTTGTGATCCTCAGAAACAGTTACTCTGAGGTCCTTGTGGTCCATTTAAACCAAACTCTTGCCCCCTGTCACATATAATTCCCTTGGATTTATACATCCCCAGATCCTTGTGGGACTGCTCCACCCCCCCCCCTCCCCCCCCCATTAGCAGGCTTGGGGGTTAGGAGGAGGCTTTGGGCGGCCAGAAAAGTTAAAAAAAAAAAAAAAAAAAAGCCACGATCCGGACCAGCGGGAGTAAAGCTCCGCCGGAGCCTGTGCGCCGTCAGGGCCTTTGCACATAGCCTTTCCTGCCTCGCTGCAGAAGCCCTCTCGGCGGCCGAGGGCGGGAAGGCACGGCCGGCAGAGAGAGAGAGAAGCTGCACGGAGGAGGCAGTACCGGCTGGCTGTACATGTGCCGGAGAGACGCGAGAAGGGCCATGGACCACTCGGTCTCCGGCGCGGGAGCAGGACCAGACCTTCCTTCCGGGAGCAGCATGGAGGAGGCAGGTAAAGCTGATTTTTCTTTCCCACCTTTTTGGCGCGTCGAGCAGTTCTGCAGGGGCGGCTTCAGGAGTGCTGGGGTCTTTTCTTCTTGATGTGAAAGCACACATCGAAGGAGAATAAAGGAAAGTAACACTGCTGGAGAAGGTGCCTTTAATAAATTTTGCCTTCTATATTATTAATTTGGCTCTTCTGCAGATGCCTGCATTTCATCCTCGGGGAATGCTTGCCTGTGTTTAAAAAAACAAAAAAAGTTTTATTTGTGGTTTTAGATTATAGAGAGTTAGTGGACTTCCACTTTGGGTCACTATGCCGGCAAGACTGCAGTGTTCTGCGGGACACGGCGCGGAACGGTTTCTGAGGCCAGCGTTTGCAGGAGCTGTGTAGTAGAGGCGGTCTTGGTGGAGCAGGGGCTCAAAAGGATATAAATAGGTTGGAGTTGATGCAGAAGGTGGCTACTAAAATGGCCAATGGGCTTTGCCATAAGGCATATGGGGATAGACTTAAAGATTTCAATATGTATACTTTTGAAGAAAGATGGGAGAGGGGAGATATGATAGTCGTTTAAGTATCTCCATGGGATAAATGCACAGGAGGAGAGCCTCTTTCACCTTTGCCCTATGGCTCCTCATAGCAGAGCTTTCTTTCAGCTGAAAGGAGATAGGAGTAATATGCGGAAATATTTCTTTACAAAGAGTGGTAGATGTGTGGAATAGTCTCCCAGTTGAGGCAGTTGAGAAAAAAAAAACAGTATCTGAATTCAAGAAAACATATGACAAACATAGAAGATCTGTAAAGGAGAAAGGGCTGTAGAGGTTAGTGGTTCCTATAGAAGGGCAGATTAGATAGGCCGTATGGATTTTATCTGTCATCTTGTTTCTATGTTTTTATGCTACGTGCCTCTGCCAGGGACCACACTCTCCACGTGCGTCCCCCCTTTGTGCACGCCAGTCCAAAGAGGAACAACCATCTATACAGCAGTTCCTCACCCCTTAGCCACGACGTCACCCCTCTCGGGTCCTTCCGCCTCTGCAAAGCCACTCACTGCCAGATCCGCATAAACAGACACCGTATAGCCTTGCCACTCAAACTTGCTCACAGAACACATCTTGGCAGCGATTTTCTCCTTCGTTTCAAATTCCTATAGGCAGACACATTGTCTTCTAGGCAGGTTGGCCCTAACTGGCCTCAGTGCCTCATGCGCTCTGTCCAATTTTATCTCTGCTGGCAAATTCTCCACGGCACCTCTGTGCAACAGTTCTTTGAACACCAAGACTGCAACTTTATTGACATTGTTAAACTCTGGCTCTTCTGGGATGCCTTGGATCCTAAGATGGTTCCATTGGGGCCTATTTTCCAGATCCTCCAATTTCAGCATTAAGTGCTCTTTTTCAGCCTCCGTCTCGCCAAATTCTTCCAAACTGTGGCCTCTTAAATTGGCCAACAAGCTGCCCAATTCTGCTTTTGCCACATTTACTGTACTTCGTCTTTCACTTTGTGGAACCAGCTCTTCAATTCAACTTTAGTGATCTGGCTCACCGTGATTATGCCTGCAGCCTCTCTTCCGCCACCTTCCTCCTCATTCTCTTCATCTGAGCCCTGTGGTGCTGTGGCTGTCATCTTGGGCTCCACACAGCTTTCCGACTTGCTTGATGCGTGTGCAAAGTCCCTTAGGTAGTTTTCCTCCTCATGGCCATTGCTCTGCACTCCTCCACTCTCGGGGATGCCTCCTTTACAGTTTTAACATTCCTCATACCTCGCAGGGGATAGTTGCACTCATAAGCAGAGAGATGGCACCGGAGCACTCTCCCTAGATGGTCTTATCGGGTGGTGATGTCACTTCCTCACCTGACCTGTGCGGTGCTGCTGCCCCCACTGCTGCTGATTCCAGCAGTGGGGGAGGGGTGGCTCTGCAGCAGGCCATGTGCTATGGCACACATGGCCTGCCGCTTCTAACCTCCCTCCGACATAACTTTGGGACTTCAGAAGAGGTAGGCAATGTCTGCCAAAGTACATGGTCTGCCGCCACCGAACTGAGCTGCACCCTCTACGACCCTGTTGCCGGAATCAGCGGGTGGGGGGGGGGGAGGTGGCAGCATACATCAACAAGAGCAGGGAGTGGCACAGTCGCCCCTCCCCAAAGGGCAAGCAGAGTTCCGGAGTCCCAGTGTGTGGATGAGATGATAATGCAGGGAAGAGTTTTAGGTTTTGGGGTTGTTGTTTTTTTATGTGTGGGGGGGGGTTCAATTTTTATTTATGCTGTTTTCAAAATTCACAATCAAAGATTGTACAAGAAAAGTGCAACAAGGAAAATAAAAACCAAAAGGAATATACAAAACTATGTTGTATATAAATGATCTACTCACTAAACATAAAGGAGAGAGGCAAGGCAAGGCAAAAACCTGAAGAAAAAAAAAGACGAGAATAATAATGCTCAAACCCCCATTAATGCCTGCATAGAGCTTTCATAAGTTCAATTACAGCTCAGCACATTTCAGCCTCTGGAGTCTAGAGGTTCTTAGCGTCTAACAAAACCTCAATTGCTGAGGCTCAAAAAAATCCCATATTTCACATTAGAAATCACAATTACACATTTTACAGGGAACCTCCTGGCACAGTTTAAGAAACATTTTCCTCCTATCCTGCATCTCGTGACACAGGTTAGGATAAAGCCATATTTTTGAGCCTAGAAACAAACAAGACCTTTTTGAGAAGAATAGCCGTAACACATGTTCACAATCTTGAGAGGAAACAAAAACACTAATAGTTTGTCTATAATGATCTTTTACATTGGACTTCTCCATATAATTATAGAGGCCCAGACTATCAACTGACATCTTGGCTTTCTGCCTGGAGGCAGCTCCCAGATCTTCTTTTGGTGGAGTGATACAATAGGCTTTAGCTAATGGGGGCAGAGCTAATTCTGGGATAGCTAATACTCCTTCATATATTTTTGAACATACTATATCCATAGGGGAGACAGTTGAAATACTGGGAAATAGTCAGTGGACTTGATGAGTCTCGGCAAACTCTCAGTAACATCTCTGATTTTGGCACCTGGCAGACAGCATACCGCACTGGATATTGTCTGGTCAGCAGATGGAAGCCTTAGTACCCCTCAGAAGAGAGTCACCAACCACCACTATCCTTCGTCACTGATTCTGCAACTTTGGGGTGCTCAAACTCTGGTTCTTTTCGTCCCTCTAGTCCAGTCCCAGAACCTCTGAGGTAAAATTCAAGGAGAAGTGTTGGGGGCACCTGCGGATGTTAAAAGATTTTTACGGGCCATGTTGCTCATGCGGCCTCCTCGCAGATGCGCGGTTCCTGCGTGGGGACCTGAATTTGGTGTTAGACGCATTGGTTAGAGAACCTTTTGAGCCGTTAGGTAAGGAGTCATTGAAGGATTTGACATTAAAGACAATTTTTCTAGTAGCCATTTGCTCAGCTCGCAGGATTTCAGAGTTGCAGGCTTTGTCTTGTAAGGAGCCGTTTCTTTCGTTCTCAGATCAGAAGGTGGTGTTGCGGCCAGTTCCCGCCTTTTTGCCCAAGGTAGTTTCTGTGTTTCACGTCAACCAGGTAGTCTCGTTACCAGTATTTTCTGGAGAGGAGATGGGGTCAACGGGAGGAAGGTTACGTCTTCTAGATGTTCATCGGACACTCAAACGGTACCTTCGTGAGACAGCATCCTTCCGTAAGTCAGACAGGTTGTTTGTGGTGTTCGGAGGTCGCGGAAGGGGGAGGCTGCGGCAAAATCTTCCATTTCCAGGTGGTTAAAGGAATCTATTGCTGCGGCATATATTTTGAAAGGTAAGGAGGTACCGGAGGGTCTCAGGACTCATTCAACTAGAGTACAAGTGGCCTCTTGGGCGGAATACAGTTTGGTGCTGGCCGAGGATATTTGTAAGGAGGCAACATGGTCGTCCTTAAATTCCTTTGTCAAACATTATCGGCTAGATGTGCAAGCGGCAAGAGATGTGTGTTTTGGATCGGCAGTGCTTCAGACTGGTCTAGCAGGGCCCTCCCGTTGATATTTACTGCTCTGTTACATCCTCAGAGGTTCCAGGACTGGACTAGAGGGACAAAAAGGAAGGTGAAATTAGACTTACCTGCTAATTGTTGTTCCTTGAGGAACTCTAGTCCAGTCTTTGCACAGCCTTTTAAAAGCCAACATTGTTTAGCCACAAGCTATTTAGTTTTAATGAGAAATTTTAACATCAACAAAAAGAAGAAAGAATCTATATATTAGAAGTTCCTTTAGTGGGTTGGTGAAGTTTGGATAATGCACTGTGTTACTTTAAATTTGTTAAATGGGTCGTTGATGTATTACTGGGATCAATAGTAGGTCATTTTTGGCCACATGTTCCCATTTTCTGAGACCTGTTATGTTGCAATAAGAGTGCATGTTTGATTGAACAAATATCCACATAAAGTGCTTGATCAAAAATTTCCGTTACAAGATCAGTGATATATTTGGAGTGTAAAATTTGTTTGGACTTTGCTAATACACACTCTAGGAAAGATACCCTTGAATACGTGTTACCTTGTTTAGAGGCATTTATAAAAGAACTTCTCTTAGGAAAACTTTCTCCTGGCTGTAGTTCTCTGTCTTTATAGCACTGCTTGTTGGCATTAGAAGTACCTTTTCCCCACGTGCTGCTTTTCTCGAGGCTGGCTAGGTCTAGGCTTTTCCTGGCAGTAAGAGTTTCTTGCAGGGTACGTTGGACTCCCAGGCTGACTCTTCCGGGGTTCTGTCTTCTCACAAGGTCCTAGTGCTGTTCTCCTTGCTTCTAGGGTTCCAGTACTCTGCACTCCTCTCACAACGTTCTTTTGGACTTGGATATCCTTCCCCACGCTATCCTCTGGGATATTCTCCGTGGTCCTCTCTGCAACCACAACCTGTTCACCTTTCTCCTCCTTCCTCCTCACCTCACTTTCAGCTCTCTGAGGTTTTAAAAAGGGCTTCAATTCCCGGCACTCCCTGCCGTTCCCTTGGGTGTGCCCAATCAGAGCTGAAGCCTAACTCCTCCCCTGGACTGGGGTGTGTCTTTGGCTCAGCAGAGAACTGTGTTTTTTTTCAGGTCAGTTTTGGAAATCCTGTGTGATTTAGCTCTGCGCTCAGGATTTTCCTCAACATCCATTTCTTCTGAACGGCCATCTTCACCACAATAGTTACTCACCTGTAACAGGTGATCTCCGGGAACAGCAGGAATTTAGTCTTCACAACCCACCCACCTCCCCTAGGAGTTGTATCTCTCTGTCTGTCTCTTTCTCTTTCCCTCTCTCTCTCTTTGTCTCAGCTTTAAACTCAACTGGAGAGAGGCAGTTGGGAAAGGCGGGAAGGCAGCACGCAGGCGCTGTGGGATGCTCCCAAAAGCTTTCTAATTGGACACTGGGGAGCGTTCCCGCGCAGGCTCCATCGGTACCGACGATACCCATTTGTGAAGACTAAATTCCTGCTGTTCCCGGAGATCACCTGTTGCAGGTGAGTAACTATGCTATACAGTACTGAATGTATACTGCTTTGGTAGAAAAGTGGTATATAAGCCTAGTTAAATAGCTCAATTAATCTGAACCAAGGACTTGTTAAACTCGGGTATAACATACCATAGAGTCTCCAATGATACATGTTAAGGTTTATTCAAGATGGAAGCAACCTGCTCCTTCATAGTAGACCCAGCTTCAATAAACTCAGACGGTCAGCCACAGCACCTTCCTCTAATATGATAGAATCTAACTTATCTGGGATCTTTGCAACGCCCCTGGATCTGTAGCCTGCATAGCTGCAGCCTCCAGCTGGCTTTTGCCGTCTTCCCAGCTCATCTTCTGGAAAGTCTGCGCTCTCACCAAAGCTGAGCCAACCTCTTCCGAGTTGCTAAGCCTTTAGCTCTACAGGCTGGGGAAACCAAATATGGGAGCAGGAAGAGCTGCATGCTTACCCGGACTTAGACAGCAACTTGGCCAGGGTGTTTGCAGCCTTAGTGGGTGAGTTAGTAAGCCATTGCAGTGTTGCCTGCTTGATGGTTATTTGTTGTAGCTGGGGGCCTGTATGTATTGAGAGGGCTTCAGTTGCACTGTTCCCTTCCGTTTGCTGGATCATCTGCCCATAACGGCAAAGTCTCCATAAACACCAGCACAGAGCTCAAGGCAACATGTCCGCTCCTGCGGTCACCATCTTGCCTTGCAAGGAAGAGTGTTTTAGATTTGTTAAGAGCTGGTCAACATTATGGGGGGGGGGGGGGGGGGCGGGGTGTAAAAAAAAAATGCCTTACTGGATCAGACCCTCAAAACCAGTATCCTTTTTCCAACAGTGGCACAAGTACTTGGCAGGTTCCCAAAGAGGCACACAGGTTTCACAGTGCTTGTCCCAGGGCAAGCAGTGGATTTCCCAAGCACTTTTCCAAAAGGATTGGCTCCATCTTAACTAGGGTATAACCAGGCATTTTACTTTTAAAAAGGAGCTTTTAAAATAGATAACGGGGGAAAGCCAATTGTTGTCTAAGAGTGCATGGTTCAGATTGATGTACCCTTTGAAAGGATACTAGCAAAACAAGGAAGTTAGGGTATAGCAATAGGTTCCAGTAACGGTAAAAGTGACCTAGGTGCCTTTAAGAAAAGAGCAGAGAGAGCTGAAAGATTCCAAGTAACCTCTGTCAACTGATAACCAGATCGTTAATAGAAACAAACAAGAAACTTTGATATGCCTTATGCAAATGTTAGAAGTCTAAATATATGATGGAAGAGTTAGAATATATAGCGCTGAGTGGAAAATTGTCATTTCCAAAATAGACTATTGCAATATTTTTTTTGTCTTAGTCTCCCCCAACATCAATTACATCACATCCAACTTATCCAAAATACAGAAGCTCATATAGAAACATAGAAACAGAAATATGACGACAGAAAAAGACCACATGGCCTATCTAGTCTGTCCTTCCACTTTTTGCCTTTAGAGATCCTCTGTGTTGGTCCCATGCTTTCTTGAATTCAGTTACTGTCCTCATCTCTACCACCTCCACTGGGAGACTATTCCACGGATCCACTACTCTTTCCGTAAAGAAATATTTCCGCATATCACTCCTGAATCTATCTCCCTTCACCCTCATCCCATGTCCCCTCGTAGCAGAACTTGCTTTCAATTGAAAGAGGCTCTCTCCCTGAACATTTATGCCACGGAGGTATTTAACATCTCAATCATATCACCTCTATCCCGCCTTTCCTCTAAGGTGTACATATTAAGATCCTTAAGTCTGTCCTCATATGCTTTATAATGAAGCCCATTAATCATTTTGGTAGCAACCCTCTGCACCGACTCCATCCTGTTCACATCCTTTTGAAGGTGCGGTCTCCAGAATTGCACACCATACTCCAAATGAGGTCGCACCAAAGACTTATACAGAGGCATTATCACCTCCTTTTTTCTGCTAGCCATTCCTCTCCGTATGCACCCAAGCATCCTTCTAGCTTTTGCTGTCGCCTTTTCCACCTGTTTAGCTACTTTAAGATCATCAGACACAACCACGCCTAGGTCCCGCTCTTCTTTAGTGGACAAAAGTACTTCACCTCCTATACTGTATTGCTCCCTTGGATTGCTGCAGCCCAAATGCATGACCTTACATTTTTTAAACATTAAATCCCAGCTGCCAAATTCTAGACCATTCTTCAAGCTTAGCTAGATCCCTCCTCATGTTATCTACCCCTTCCTGGGTGTCTACTCTATTGCAGATTTTGGTATCATCCGCAAAGAGGCAAACCTTACCCGACAGCCCTTCCGCTATATCACTAACAAAGATGTTAAAAAGAATTTATATATACTTGCCCATGTCTCCAGGTATGAACATATTACTCCACTTCTCATCCATTTTCATTGGCTCCCAGTAAAGTCTGGTCTCAATACAAACTCCTCATCCTGGTCCATTGAGCATTACATTCTGGTTTCCCCCGTATTTCTTTCTGATCTATTACTTTTGCATTACGCACATCATGCCCTTCATTAAATTCATGCCAACCATTTACACCTTCCTTCTGCCTCTCAAGCACTGTTGTCTTCCACTCGCTCATCCGCTTTCTACTTCATTGCTCCTGCCTCCTGGAACCTCTCCTCTTCTCTCTGCCTTCACTAAATTCAAAGCTCTCCTAAGACACACCTTTTCAATACCACTTTTGACATGTCAGTTCCCTGACCTTTCTCAGTCCTCACATCCCCACTGTCCTGGTAAGATTAATTTTTAACTGTTCTTTTAAATTATGGAGTTTCTTTTCTACCGTTTCTTTCTTTTTCAATTTTTAATTTGTTTTATATTTTGTATACCACTCTGCTGCTTATGTGAAGGGCGGTTAAGCAAATTGAATAAACATATACATATAATTGGCATCTCAGAGAACCAGTGGGATACTGTGATACCTGGGTATAAATTATATCACAATGATAGGGTAGCTCAAATTGGTAGAGGCATGGCGCTGTATGTTGAACAGGGCATTGAATCAAATAGGATAAAAATGTTGCTGAAATCTCTGTGGATAGAAATGCCATGTAAAAAGAGGAGCGGGGATGGCAGTGGGGTTGTACTATCATCCGCCTGGTCCGAATGAACAAACAGATGAAATATAAAAAATTAAGGAAGCTAATTACAGCACAGTAATAACTGTGGCTTCAGTTACCCCAGTATCGACTAGGTCAGTGTTGCATCAGTACATGTTAGGGAGATAAAAGTTTCTAGATGAAATAAATGACTGCTTCGTGGAGCAGCTGGTTCAGGAACTGACAAGTAGGGGAGCTATTTTATACCTAGTCCTTAGTAGAATACAGAATCTGCGGGAGATAATGGTGTTGGGGCCAACTGGCAATAGTGATCATAACCTGATCACATTTGATTTGATAAATGCAGGGAGGATAGCGAGGACATCCCACTGTGCTAGCATTTAACTTTCAAAAGGGGAAAATGATAAAATAAGGAAAATGGTTAAGAAAAAACAAAAAGCAGCAACGGCAAAGGTAGAGTTTACATTAGGCCTGAGCATTATTTAAAAATACTACCTTGGAAGCCTAGACCACATGTATTCCACACTTCAAGAAAAGTGGAAGGAAGGTCAAACAACTGTTGGCATGGTTTAAAGATGAGGTCAGAAAGGCTGTTGAAGGCAAAAAAAAAAGCATTTTTCATAAAAATGAAAACGGGAAACAGCATAAGCTCTGGCAAGTTAGATGCAAGACATTTGATAAAGCAAGCAAAGGGTGAATTTGAAAAGAAGCTTGCCATGGAAATAAAAACTTTATAATAAAAACTGTCAAATATAAGTAGACAAAGGTAAGTCGGTTGATATAGTGTATCTGGACTTTCAGAAAGTCTTTGACAAGGTCTCTCATCAGAGACTTTTGGCAAAACTAAAAAGTCATGGGATAGGAGGTAATGTACTATTGTGGATCAGGAACTGGTTAAAAGATAGAAAGCAGAGGGTAGGGCTAAATGGCCAATTTTCCCAATGGAGAAAGGTGAATAGTGGTGTACCCCAGGGATCTGTGCTGGGTCTGCTGCTTTTTGACATATTCATAAATGACCTGGAAAGTGGAATAACGAGTGAGGTTATCAAATTTGCAGATGACACAAAACTATTTAAAGTTGTTAAAACCCATGAGGATTGTGGAAAATTGCAAGAGGATCTTGATAAATTGGAAGACTGGGCATCAAAATAGCAGATGAACTTTAATGTGGACAAGTGCAAAGTTATGCACCTAGGGAAGAACAGCCCAAACTATGGTTACACGATGCAAGGTTCCACATTAGGAACCACTACCCAGGAAAACGATTTAGGCGTTATTGTGGATAACATGTTAAAACCCTCCGCCCAGTGTGCAGCGGCAGCCAAGAGAGCAAATAGAATGCTAGGTATCATAAGGAAAGGAATGGAAAATAAAACAAAGGATATTATAATGCCTCTGTATCGTTCCATGGTGCGAACGCATCTTGAATATTGTGTGCAATTCTGGTCGCTGTAGCGAAAAACTGTGAGAGTTCTGCTGGACCATTAAATATAGGGCTAAAAGAGGCACTAAGGGAGGGCAAGGCCACAGTGGAAACTGAATGAATTCTTTGCTTCAGTCTTTACAGAAGAATATGTAGGAAAGTTACTCAGGCAGTAATGATATTTAAATGTGATGTGTTGGAGGAATTGAAGCTAATCTCAGTAAACCTGGAAGATGTAATACAGCAATTTTGATAAACTAAAGAGTAGCACATCATCTTGACTGGATGGTATACATCCAAGGGTACTGGAAGAACTCGAATGAAATAGTTTACAAATTACTAATAGTAAGTCTACAATTGTTAAAATTGTCTATAGCACCTGAAGATTGGACAGTGGCCAACATAACGCCAATTTATAATAAGGGTTCCAGAGATGATTTGGGAAATTATAGAATGGTGAGTCTTAAGTCGGTGCTGGGCAAAATTATTGAACGCAGAGTCATGATTTAATGGGATAAAGTAAACATGGATTTAACCAAGGGAAGTCTTGTCAACTAATCTCTTTTTTTATGGTGGTGTGAATAAACAGTTACACTATAGGTCTCTAATGAGAGACTCTTGAGGAAATTATAAAGTCATGGGATGAGAGCAGTGTACTTTTGTGGAATGGGAGCTGGTTAAAAGATAATAAATGGATAGTAGGGCAAAATGGGCATAGTAACAGTGACATAGTTTATGACGGCAGATAAAGACCAGTATGGTCAATCTAGTCTGCCCAGCAAGGCGGCAAGAGTAGATGCAATTGCCGCTCCGTGCAAGTCACCTCTCCCCATGCCTTTGTTTAAGGGTGTACCACCCACCCGCTCCATGTGGGTCACCCCTATTTGTTCAGATATAAGAGACAGTTATGCTTATTTTGATTATCTCCAGGAACAAGCAGGAATGAGTCTTCACATATAGGTACGTCGGTACCAACGGAGTCCACGCGGGAACGCTTCCCAGCGTCCAATCAGAAAGCTTTTGGAAGCATCCCAACACGCCTGCGTGCTGCCTTCCCGCCTTCCCAACTGCCTCTCCTCAGTTTTCGTTTTTCCGTGGAGCCGGCAGGACGTCCTCCTGTCACCGCAGAAAATTCTTCTTTTATTTTTTAGTTTTCTTGTGGTCGCGGCTGCCTTCCCCGACGCCACCGGTACCGCCGGTGTTTCTTTCTTCTTTTCATGTAAAATTTTTTCCTTAAGGAATATATTTTTCTTTCTTAGTGTCTCACGGTTCTCAGGCCTTCTAGGCCTCTCCATTTTTCATCATGGAACCGCCAGCCACTTTCCCCAAGAAATGTACAAACTGTGGCGGTACAACTTTATTTTTAGACACAATTGGTGTCTAACCTGCTTGGGTCCTGACCATTTTCCTCCGGAGCCCTCGGGCACCAGTATTGTGAGAAGAAGTTTTCAACATCGAGTTCCCCTCGACACGCGGTCCCCTTCCAACTTCAGGGCACCGACCATATCTTCTTCTACACAGGATCAGGTAACCCAAAAACAGTCTGTTAAGACTAGCCAGTCCTCGAGCGGCACTTCTCATGCACAGCATAGAGATGCCTATGGCCTTGTCCTCGAGAATCCACTGTTTTCAAAACTCCGGTGGGAGTCTTCGGCCTCCAAAGCCTGTGTGGGGTTTCAGGTTGTTCCTGAGGTTCACCCCTCACAGAGAACATACCTGAGCCATGCCCGGTGGTGGCATCTGCTTTGAGCGGTACCGATACCCCGGCATCGGCACTGGTGTTGGATGAAACATTCCTCACCAAGGATCGTCGTCTGGTGTCCTTGGTACCTGCGGGGCCGGTGGATACGCTTCGACCTTCCAGTATCGGTATCGACACCGTTACTAGTACCGACGTCGGTACCCTCCAGACGTGCATCGATAGACTCGCTTCCTTCGATGCCGAGTCTCGAATCGATCTCCAGTCTGGAGGACTGGGTACCGACTCGCCTTGGTACCGACTCCCATCGGTACCGAAGGCTCGGTTCCGATAATTCGTATCCGCAACTCTCGGTTCCTCCGATACTGTTAGAATTTCCAACGGCTGGTCGTCTTCCACTGGTATCAGATACGGTACCGAGATCGGTACCGATATCCACAGTACCATTGCTGTCGGTACCTTCCATGCTTCTCTCGTCAGGCTCGCTTCCCTCGATGCCGAATCTGGAATCGATCCCTAGCATGGACGATCTGCTACTGACTGTCGCTGGTTCTGACCTGCAGTACCAGCGACCACCATCTAAGGATCCCATACTGCACCATTCAGGATCTTCTATTCCTATATACTGGAATAGATCCCTCGGTGCCAACGCTAGTTCTTCATCAGATCTAGCCTATCCAAGGGAAGTTCCCTCTGGGGATCCTTCTTTCCAGATTTTCCTCCTGGATATGGCAAAATCACTTGCCATTCCTATTCCTGGACAAGATCCTACACAAGGGAATACAGAATACCTCTCTGTTCCTAGCAAAGCAAAGGAGAATATAATGCTTCCTTTGCATCATTCTTTGCAGGATCTCCTTCTACGAATGTGGGAAACTCCTTTAAGGGTACCCCCACCTTCCAGAGCAACTGATCTCCTCCTATATCAGGTGCCCCCCTCTCCAGGGTTTCAAAGGACTCAACTTCCTCATCCTTCCATTGTGGTAGAATCAGCAATAAAGCGAGTGAAGAGTAATAAAAAGCACTCTTCTTGTCAGCCAGGTCGTGAGTCTAAGACACTAGATGCCTTTGAACGTTGTCAGACGGGTGCCTGAGTGAGAATGTTCACAGTCTTGGCAAAGGCATATATCAATATGATTTGCAAGGGATTGTGGGAAATGCAGTCCATTCACACCAGACACAGCCGCTCACAATAATTAGTTGTGCTTGAGTGTAAAGCCAATAAGATATTTATTTATGGGGTTATTTCTCCCAACACAGATATGCTTGGTAGCACATAAAACAGGATACTTGCTTTCAGTGTTAAACTTAGAAAAACAAAATCAGGAAAACAACAGTTGAACTTGTCAGGCAATCAAATCAAAAGAATAAAGACCTGGTTGGTAACAAACTGGTCTTTTCTGTAGGCTCTAGCTAATATTTTCTTAGCAGTGCATCAAACAACAAGCAAAACCCACAAAGAAGGGAAAAAACTGTTCTTTTCAGGTTAACTTCTTATATCTTCACATATAGACTCAGAAGTGATTTCCTCAGAGCTCACAAGCAATTAGGTAAGGCTCAATTGCTAGCAGTTACCCAGCTGAAACCCCTTAGCTGGCTTGCTTTCTACTGCGTGGCTCAAAATCCTACTCAGGAGCTTTTCTGAGTAGATTAAAGAACAAGTTTGTATTTCTTTGTGATGGTTGTTGTACTTTGTAACAGTAAATTACCAAAGGAGTTTAGACAGAGAGCAATCGATGTATTCACAGCCTGTATCTAATACCTCTCCCCCTTCTTCAACAATCATGGGTTCAAAATCATGGATTGGCACAGAGGAATTTCTCAATGGAGCACTTTCAGGAGAATACTTGTTTCCCTGCTGTCTTTCAAGGGTATAGCTAGGGCATAGGTCAGTGTTCATACCTGAGCTTCCATTGCTGTTAGAGTTCCTCTCTAAATAGCCTGGCCAGTATGTAGTCCAGTTCTTATGTCCAGCCTTCCAATCCAGATCCCTGGACACAGGATCTCTCTTCACATACCTTCTGGCACGGGTCCTAGGGTCCCTTCCACGTGCAGCCGTCTCCCTCACAGTTACCGTCTGGAGATTCCTAGCCCTGCAGCACCATTCCTCTGGCTTTCCCCAGTCCAATGGTGTATGCTGGCCCTTGGAATGCCTTCCAGTATACGTACTGCTCTGGACTCCTTTAGACCTCCCAAATGCTTTTCTCTTCTTTCTTCCAAAGGGTTTCTTGCCCTCTCTGTCCGTCCGGTCTGGCTTCTGCTTCTGATGATCCTCCAGATGATGAAGCTGTCCAAGATGAATCTGAGGATCTCCCAGATGAAACTGAGGATAATTCTCTGTAGAATAAACTCTACCTTTATTCTGCTTAGATGAGTGCTCCACCTTAGCACAGCGCAGCTGTGCTGAATCTTGCCCTGCCCTTTGAGATGAGTGCTTGGGGATTACCTCATAGCCCTCCTGATTTAACACACGTTTCCCCACTTCAGCTCCTCTAATGGCTGTTGGAAACCTGGTGCATTCTGGGACTGGTAGTCTTTTTTTATAGAAAAATTCTGTTTTCTTATTTCTAGCAGAACTGACAGGTTGCTTGTTCAGAGTCACTTCACCTTTACTATAGCTCCTTCCTGAGCTATGATAAGCTTCCTTATCACAACGTCAAGCCTTCCAGACATCCATGCTTTCAGCAAGAATTCTCTCATATATTTTTTATATGGGTCTATCTCTTGAGGAGGTCACAAGGAAATTACATCTTTTGACTCCTTTTCTTCAAGAGCCCATACAAGCAGACTATTCCTTACTGGTTAGTCATGCTCATAATATCTCTAGGTTTCTTACTCGTGCTTCCCTAGACTCCTTTGAGTCTGTTAGCAGGACTTCTGCTATAGCTATAGGGGCACGACGTAGAGCCTGGCTCCAAGCTTCAGACTTGGACAAATGGGCACAAGAAAGACTGGGAAATACTCCTTGCACTGGAGAAAATCTCTTCAACAAGGAGTCTTTACTCCAGGTTACTCAGTTATCCACTGACCTTCCTGCTTCCAGAGGCTGTTCTACGCCGCCTTCTTTCCCAGTAGGTAGGAAATGTCCTACCAAACTTTCTTCCCCTAGGGGGAGAAGGTTTTGTCCATCATCTGCCCATCATACAGATGTTCCCAAACAGGGGAAACATCGCCCTCGTCTGAAGAATCCACAAACTCAACAGGGTCAACAAACCCAGCAGTCACAGAGTTTCAAGTAGATCATTGTCCCTCTTGGATGGTGGTTAGGGTGGCAGTCTGCTTCTTTTCACTTGCAGTATCTGCACTAAATTTATCCTAACCTACCTATATATCTCTTCATGAGACATCTTTTCTCTAAGAGTCTTCATGATGATCATGCCCATACTTAACAGATTTTCCTCTTCCTCTTGGAGGAAAGAGAGGTAACAACTATCAGTAGACAGTTGTTTTCCTGTACTGGCATGTATCATCTCACCTGTCAGAGACTTCCTCCATAGTTGGTCTCTTGCAACTCTGTCTTACCTCCCTCTTACTACAACATTTGGTTTGTAAGAGTAACTTTTTACACGGGTAAGTCCCTATGGTCCTCTACCTGTTCTACTGGGGGATTCTGCCTTCTGGAGTTGTCTTCCCCCTTGTTACCTTAGGGCAGCTCCTCAGACGATAGGAAGTCTTACCATGTCTGTTTCTTTTTCCCAACCTAAAAAAAGAGGAGGGAAAAGAAATTCTTCATGCTGCCCTGATAGTTGCTGCAGATGCAGAAATTCCTAGTGGTTAAGCCACTGGTTTTGTTCACTACACAACCAGGGCTTCCCCTCCACTAGCAATCCTCCTAGCCTCAGTGCTAAGTCCCAAACAGGTTATCAACCTCGTTTGGGAAACCCTATTATCACAGTTTGGTTGGTTAACTTCTATTCTTTGCCCCCTTGTCCTTGGCAGAATAGTTGGTTACCTGCTGGCTTTCCACATTCCTCACCAAGGATCGTCCACAGCCAGTTTTTTCTTCTAACCAACCTGCAGCATGCTCTCTGCAACTCTACAGAGTAGCTTTGCACTATGGGCCCTTGCTAGAGAGCATTAGTATCTTGCCTAGCAGATAACCCCAGATGGTTAAAAAAGGTTCCCCCAGTCATGTTTCATGCCTGGCAGGTATTCTCTACCCTTTCCATCTTATCTTAAATCTCTTTTGAGGCATAAGCCTCAGGCCTTTCATTACGTGAAAGCCTAAAAGAAGGGCCAATTCCCTAGCTTGGCCCATATCTCCTTGGGTCTTCCCGTCAGAGATAAATTCTTCACTGGCAGCTAGAGGACACCTAATACCCATCTTGCCCTCATAGGCGGATCACTAGGGTATCTTCCTCCAGAGGCCTCCTCTATCCAATCTCCATACTACAATTCTGGATATATCTGGACTTCCTGTCTGCAGACTGACGTTATCCTCTGCCATTTTCACGTAGGCCATCCTGGTTATTCAAGAGTTCAAATTCTGCAAAGAATTAAGCCGCCTTCTTGTCAGGGACACCCTTCCTCTGACTATGCCAGTCATAACCATGAGAAGAGGATTTTTTCTAATTATCTATTCAAGCAGGTATCAACCTTCTTGCTGTCAGATGAATCTTCCTCTCTCCCTATAAGGGGGGATGGGGTTCTCTGGACATCTCTCCGTCCATATACCTGGAGACATGTCTCTATATGCCTGCCTATTCATCTAGGTATCTATATATATCTATATATCTCTATATCTATCTATCTATATCTATATATCTATATCTATACTTATTTATATCTGTGTGTCTTCTGCCCATACGTATCTCTTTATAGATATATACATATATACTCTATATGTGTATATATTTAAATATATATTAATAGATATAATGAGAGATATTTTTAGATAGATCTGTATCCATCTACTTATCTATCTGTCTGTTAGGTTCAGATATCCTGACATTCCTATATGATCCTGACAAATGGGCACTAACCCTATCAATGCTGTACCAGCATACCTAGGGTACTACACCTATAACCACTCCTGTGGTAATTAACATCTTTTTCCCTTACCATAACCTTTTCAGGTTAGGTACTCCTGAAGCTCTCCATGTACCTTTCTTTCCTAATTGACCCCATTTAGGAAAGATATTGCGGAGCTTCCGTTGCTCTAAAGCTTAGCGCTTCTGAGTCTGTCCTTACTTTCTTATCAGATACAAGGGTCTCCATACCCTTTCTCCCCTACATGGACTGATTCCAACCCCAGTCCAGTTGGGTCAGACTCAAAGTTTTTCTCTTGGTCCTAGATTTGTACTGTTTTTGGACAAAAACAGCTTAAGCTTTCTTTAATAGTATCTTCTGCGTCTCCGCTGAAGCTCTACCTCTTATACTACCCCAGTTTTCCCCGGGGCTATTTCTCACCCTGAAGGGTTCTGACCTCCACTTGTTTTTGTTCTACTTTATTACCTCTACTTCTCAGTGAGGTACCCCTTGAGCACATTCACTGGCTCTTCTATCAGATCCATATGTAGCTCAGTGCACCTGTGCAATGCCAACAAGGGAGGCCCAGATTACAATATTTTACTACTAAATGCCCTCGATACAGGGTCTTCCCCTTTTGAAGCCCTGTTCTAGCCAACTGTTCCACAGCTCCTTTTCTGTATTCAACTCCTACCCTCCATCCCCAGAATGCCTGAGGTCCTGAGGAATAGCATGGCTCGTTCTAGACTTGCAACATGCTAGGACTCCCTCCGGGCATCTGAGCTTGGGAGTCCCCATATGTGAAGACTCATTCCTGCTTGTTCCTGGAGATAGCACAGTTACTTACCTGTAACAGGTGATCTCTGGGAACAGCAGGAATAAGTCTTCACAACCCACCCACCTCCCCTAGGAGTTGCATTTCTCTATCTCTTATCTTTCCCTTCCTTGCTCTCTCTCTCTCTTTGTCTCAGCTTTAAAACTTAACTGAGGAGAGGCAGTTGGGAAGGCGGGAAGGCAGCACGCAGGCGTGTTGGGATGCTTCCAAAAGCTTTCTGATTGGACGCTGGGAAGCGTTCCCGCGCGGACTCCGTCGGTACCGACGTACCCATATGTGAAGACTTATTCCTGCTGTTAGTGTAGCTGGGTTTAAAAAAAGGTTTGGACAAGTTCCTGGAGGAAAGGTCCATAAACCATTATTAAGAAGGGACCCAGGATATCAATGCTTGACCGAGTACGAGCATTGTGGAACCTGTGTCTTTTGGTGAAACTGTTAGGTACATATGACCTAGATTGGCCACTGTTGGAAACAGGATACTGGTCTTGATGGACCTTGGTCTGACCCAGTATGGCATATCTTATGTTCTTATGTCCATCTGATTATCTTGCCTTTGACCCTCGCCATCTCTTTACAACTCTCAACTCTCTTCTCCAGGTGCCTGTGCCTGTGCCTCCGACCCGTCCTTTTCTTCCTGCCCAAACCCTGGCTATTTCCATGACAAAATCCACAAGATCACCCTCCAATTTCCCTCAATGCCAGTTACTTTCCCATCTCCCCCTCTTCACTCCCAACTTCCCCCCCCCCCCACCTCTGCTACCCTTTCTTCCTTTTCTTTGATCTCTGAGGAGGAAATCACATTTTCTTTCTTCCTTCAAAATCACCACCTGCTCCTCTGATCCTATCCCCACTCGTCTCCTAAGCTTCATCTCCTCCACTGTTGTCCCTTCCATCTCTCATATTCTCAACTTATCACTTTCCACTGCAACCATCCCTACAGCCTTCAAGCATGCTGTGGACAATTTCTCAATGGAAAAAGGCGAGTAGTGGCGTACCCCAGGGATCTGTGCTGGACTCGCTGCTTTTTTATCATATTCATAAATCCTGGAAATGATCAGATTTGCAGATGACACCAAATCATTCAGAATTGTTAAATCACATAAGGATTTTGAAAAATTGCTAGAGGAACTTGATAAATTGGGAGATTGGGGTCCAAATGGATGAAATTTAATGTGGACAAGTGCAAAGTTATGCACTTAAGCAAAAACAACCCAAACTATAGTTACGTGATTCAAGATTCTATTTTAGGAATCATCGCCCAGTAAAAGGATCTAGGCGGCATTGTAGATAATATATTAAAACAATCTGCTCAGTGTGCAGTAGTGGCCAAGAAGGGAAATAGAATGCTAGGAATCATAAGGCAAGGAATGAGGGATAAAATCAAGGATATGATAATGAATCTGTATAGCTCTTTGGTGTGACTGCACCTTTAATATTTGTGTGTGGTTCTGGTCACCATATCTAAAAAGGATCAGGCCAAGGGTCCATCAAGCTCAATATCCTGTTTCCAACCGTGGCCAATCCAGGTCGCAGGTATCTGTCAGGTTCCCAAAAGCTATACTGGAATTAGAAAAAGTGTAGTGAATAGCGACCAAAATGATGAAGTAGCTGGTTTTAAAATAAATTTGGGGAAGTTCCTGGAGGATTAGTTCATAAACCATTATTAAAGTGGACTGAGGATTCTACTGCTTACCCCTGGGATAAGCAGCATGGAATCTGTCTACCTTTTGGTGTGACCCAGTTTGGCATAGTTTATATTCTTATGTTCTTCTATAAGTTTACTTCACTCGTGATGTTTCAAATGGCGATGGGCAAGATGAGTTTGAAGAAATTTAAATAGTGTAAGTTGCATAGAGAGGACCCTTGCCACCTTTATTTTTATGGAAAGATTTGGTTATATCTGCTGTTGCCACTTGCTGCACTTGGGCTAGTCCATCCCCTAACTCTTCAAATCATAGAGAAGTTGAACTCTGCTCTCTCTGACCTTGACTTGCAAATGTAAAGTGTTGCTGAAGAGGACTTCCCTCCAGGCCTCGCTTTAGAGCCATGGATAGCAGGAAATTCATTTCTCCGGGAACAAGTAGGAAGTCGGTCCTCACATATGGGTGACATCGGCACCAATGGAGCCATCGCGGAAGCATCTCCCCAGCTTTCAAAGAAAGCCTTTGGGAGATGCCACCATGCATGTGTGGTCCCCTTCCTGCCTAAGAGTGCCAACTTGCTCAGTCTCCTTTCTTCCGCGGAGCCTTTCAGATGATGTCTGGCTTGTCCCTGGAAAAAGTTGATTATTTCTCTCCTCGAGTTTTACACTCGCTGCCGGAATTGCACCAGTACTCTTTCCGCCTACCTGCCTCGGTGTCTGGTTCGGTCTAATTTTTGTAGTCTTTTGTTTTCTTTTCTGACGTCTTCGTGCCTTTTTTTTCCTCCCACTGGAAGCCCGGAAAGTCTTCGATTTTGCAGAGGTACTTTATTCCCCCCATGGCTACCAGTGGCTTTAAGAAGTGTGATCGGTGCTCTAAAATTATGTCTTTGACCGACACACACCACTGTTGTCTAAGCTGTCTTGGGCCAGGCCACGACCTGGTGGCCTGCAGTCTCTGCAAGAGGATGTCTAGCAAGGCCCTCAAGAGCCTTCAGCAGCAGCACAATACGTTTTTTTTTCCCCGAGTCCCTGATGCCTCTGACGGCCAGGGCCTCGTCTGAGGCCCCAAAATCTCGGGCGGAACTCTCCGTACCCGAGCCTCGTCGTGGGCCCTCAGAAAGGGGTCTCCCTCAAGGGAACCCAGGAAGAAGAAGAAACCCTCAAAGGCAGCATCCTTGGATGGTTCTGACTGGCTGGGGGCTCCCCGGGCCCGGTCTCACAGTCCAAGACTCTTGTCTGAGGCATCGGAGGAGGAGCGACCTGCGAAGGTCCCCCGGAAGGATCTGGTCACAGACCGGCCTCTGTCCCCAGACAACAGCCTCGTCGAGGATTCCCTTTTGGGGGAGCCAGCATCGGGCCCATGTCTCTGTGCCCGCGCCAAAGGCTGTAGAACCTTCTGTCTGGAGTCCAGAATGGCAACCCTGGAGCGCTGTTTGTCTGCCTTCATGGACCAGCAGCGGGCGCGGTTGTCCTGCACGACCAGTTCATCCGTCCCGACCACTGGGCCTTCGTCCAAGATGTCCCCAGAGGCCGAGCCAATCCTCGAGGTCCTTCAGTCTCGAGTTGATCCTCGGCCAAGGTTGCGCTCTGAGTCCCACTTGACAGAACCACAGTCATCCCTGGCAAGTTTACCGCGCGCTGGCTGTAGGGCATTTGGGGCCCCGAGGCCCATGGGGCAGCCTTCTTATGGAGATCCCAGCATACTACTCCGAGTGGGAGATGGAGGATGAGGAGTCTGCTGATACCCGTCACCACAGCAACGTCCTGTCTGACTCTCCCATCTCGGAATCTCAGTGGCGGTCCCTGCCCGAGGACAATGGGCTTCCTGGCATTCCCGACAGAGTCTGAGGACGACCCTCGGACGGATGAGTTGGAAATCCTCCAGTACGACGCCCCTCCGTGGGAATCACTCACGGTACCCATTCCTCCCATCCTGGAACGGCTCATGCTCTGAATGTGGGAGAAGCCGGCATTGCTGCCAGTGGTGAGCAAGTGGCTTGACTCGATGTATTGAGTCCGCCGGAGCCCAGGCTTCCAGAAGTCACAACTGCCGCATAACTCCATGGTGGTGGAGTCGGTCATGTGTCAGCTGAAAAGCCAAGACGCACTCCTCGGTGCCCCCCCCCCCCCGGCAGGGAGGCCTGCACCTTGGATGCCCTCGGCAAAAAGTGCTACCAGGGCTCAATGCTCATCTTGCGCATCCAGGCCTACCAACTGTAAATAGGCATGTACCTGAGAGACCTGGCGAAGTAACTCACCAGGTTCTCGGCTGGTCTCTCCGAGGAACCTTTGCAGCGGTTTCAATAACCTGGCCAAGGCAGTCCGAGAGTGCTCCAAATTCATGTCTCGAGCAGCCAATGAGTGGCTCGAGTTGGCGGCCTGGGTAGCCGTGGTGGGCATCGGTGCATGCCACCAAGCTTAGCTTCAGTCATCCGACCTCGAGCAGTGGGTTCAGGATGAATTGGTCGATGTCCCATGCCAAGTAGAGAACCTCTTTGGCAAACTCATGACTGACAAGGCTACTGAGCTGAAGACCGAGTTCATAACAAGGACCAGGCTCTCTTAAGAAGACCGCTGCCCCTCCCCGATGGAAGGGCTCGGGTAAAAAGTCTTTTTACCCCAGGAAGGGAGCTGCTTACCGAAACAACAACTACCCACATTTTCAGATCTCCCTGGCTCCCCAATAGGGTCAGCAGGCCAATGGACATGGGCATGGCCAGCATAAGCAGAAGGCTCCAAAACCCCAGGCACCGGCCCCGGCCCCGGCCCAGCCAGGGGGGAACGTTTGACTCCTTGAGCATAGCCTCTTTATCCCAAGGAGATCAGTAGCCCACAGGGGGACATCTGGCCCTCTATGCCCAGAAGTGGGTGACCATCACCACCGATTCCTGAACACTATAGGTAGTCAGCCTGTGTGGGGTTTCAGGTTGTTCCTGAGGTTCACCCCTCACAGAGAACATACCTGAGCCATGCCCGGTGGTGGCATCCGCTTTGAGCGGTACCGATACCCCGGGGTCTCAAGCCACAGGCTGCCTCAGTGACCCGCCAACTGGCAGACTCCCTGGTCTGGTGGCAGTCGACCCAGCATCTGGAGGTGGGCATGCCCTTTCAGGCCCCAAGCCACTCAAGGGTTCTTACCACAGATGCCTCCCTGCTTGGCTGGGGAGCCCATTGCGGAGATCTCTGCACTCGGGGGCAACTGGTCGCTGGACGAGAGTACCCAACAGATCAATCCCTTGGAGCTCCGAGCCATACACCTAGCCCTGAGGGTCTTTTGTCACCACCTGCGTCACCAGCTGGTGCTGGTCCTGGTCCAGACGGCGATGTTCTACATGAACAAACAGGAGGGCACAGGGTCTCGTACCCTTAGTCAGGAGGCATTGCTCCTCTGCTTGTATGCAATCCAGCAGGGTATCCTCCTGCAGGCAGGCCGACAGACCCAGCAGGGTTCTCCAGCTGCACAAGTAGTAGCTGGATCCCAGGGTAGCCAGTTGGCTTTTCCAGCTCTGGGAAGAACCCGTGATGGACCTGTTTGCCAGCTGTGATACAGTAGCCGGTATAGAGCCCATGATAATAGGTGAAAAAGGAATTTACCTTGGAGTCTGATAGGCAGCAAACACACACAGCTCACAGGAGGCAAAAGAGCAATAGAATAAGTTTACCACACACTAGTCCTGACGTAGCAGGAAGGTTAAAGGCTAATCAGGATCACCTGTCCATGAAAGCACAGACAGCGTGCAAAGGACATGAGGATAAAAGCTGCTGGGTAATTCCAGGAGAGGCCAGTTGGGGCAGCGACCTGGGAGGAGTGAGCAACTAGCCTGAGAGCAGACGTCACACAGAAGGAAGCCTGCTGAATCAAGGAAGCAGTAGGTGTGGCACGGTAGCAGGAAGCAGCCGGGGAAAAACTTCTCAGGAACGTGGCCATAGCACTGCTCAGACTGCTGGTAGCTGGAGGTCCCGGGAAGGAGCTGTCTGTAGCCCAGAGAGAGGAGCCAGGACAACAGAGAGATGGTGGGAACCTAGCTTTAAGAGAGAAAAAGCTAAGAACTCTGTTTTTTCTGGAGGGCCAGGGCATGGCATAAGAAGTAAAGTAAACACTGGGAGTTAGGACGTAATGCCTCATTACTGAAGAGAAAAGGAAAGCCAGAGTGAAACTGTCACAGTACCAGGTATTCAAAACCCAGCTTGCATAGAACAGTTTCCTGTTAAGCTAACCAGTGCCTCACAAAGAGGGTTTTACAATGTAAACAGCTATGAGGATTTTAACCCACCTGCAACCCCGGAGGATTGTGAACTAATGCAGTGGGAAAATAATAGCTGTAGCCTTGAAACCACACCAATGGACTGTACGTTATGTTTCTCTGATGATATTGAATCATTGTGCTGAACAAGTGGGCAGAAGCTCTGTAAAAAAGTACCGAAGGAAAAGAACATATTTTTCTTTGAAGAAGCTGTTTTTGTTCCTGGTTTTGTTATATAAAAGGAAATCCGTAGGGAAGGGGAAATAAAGTCCAATTCTTATTTTGCCTTAATTACTCGACTGCAGACTGTTATTGTGCTAGAAGGCAACTGGATCCTCAGGGCCCTAGGCGGATGCCTAATAGGGACCGGGAGAGGAGTCACAAATGGCGTAGTTTTTCGGATTATTCCTGGAGATTATACAGCAGGAACCCAGCAGATTGACGTTGCTGAAGAACAGGACGAGTATCACGGCTGGACACATCCAGAAGGTTCCAGAACCGGTGGAAAAGAAAAATACCTTCTCAGACCGTGAATCTCCACCTGGCTCAGATAATGAGTATTTGGGCACAGGCAGTGGGGGATTCCAGTGAGAAGGAGTGGTAAAAAGGAAGAGAGACTAGGCACGAAAAATAGTAGTAGTGCCACACTTGGTGTTTGTTGTCTGTTTGTTGTAGTGTGCAAGCATGGAGATGGATCCCCAAGAAGTGCTTCGGTGGATGAGCCTACAATTCGAGAAACAGAGGGAGCTGGCGCAGCTGAGCCAAGAGCAAGCCACGGCAGCCTTACAGGCCCAGCAGAAGCCCCTGACAGAATTGTTGCAAGCTTTGCTGGCAGACCGGACAACGGAGAAAGCACCAAAAGAACATTACTGTGGGGTAGGCCCACAGGACTGTGGGATATTATCTTTTGGACGGTTATCTGAGGCCGATAACATAGATGACTTTGTGCAGGCTTTTGAAAGGGTAGCCCACAATGCAGGTTGGCCGAGCGAGCAATGGGCAGTTAGGCTGGCCACCTCCCTAACGGGAGAAGCCTTAGCAGCTTACAAGGCCATGCCTTCTGCTCTGGCAACCGACTATGAAGAAGTTAAAAGAGCCATACGGGATAGGCTAGGCTTGACGCCTATGGTTTACAGACGTATGCTGAGAGCCACCAAGCTCCAACCAGGTGAAACACCTAAGGCACTATGCCAGGGGGTGCGTAGCCTGGTATGGAAATGGCTCACTCCAGAAGGGAAGACCCTTGAGAGTATTATTGATACAATTGTGTTGGAACAATTTTCAGAGGCAGTTCCTGCCGAAGTGAGGTCCTTCTTAACTTTGCAAAACTGCCAAACCTCAACCGAAGCAGCTCACCTCACGGAACGGTTTATGGAGGCTGAGTTGGCCAGTAAACCACAGGGAGGCGCTGGTAGCACGTTTGGTGTGGCAAATTTTGGTAAAGTAATTAAGGAGCCTAGGCTGTATGTTCCAAATGTAGCTGAGTGTTTGCCTAAGAAAGAGGTTAAAGACGCACTGATAAAATGTTTTAAGTGTGGTAAACGGGGTCATAGAAAAAAGGATTGTGTCTGGCGAACCGCACTGATAATCGGTGACAGAAAATGTATGCAAGAAGGATTCTGTATAAATGTTGAAGTGCAAGGTGTGGTAGCTCAAGCATTGCTTGACTTGGGCGCGGACCAAAGTATGGTCTCGAAAAAGTTCTGGTGAACCCTACAAGCCCGCAATGGGTCCACACCGAGCCAACCAGAAGGAATAGCCAAGATACGCTGTATACATGGAGCATCTACCTGTTATCCTCTCTATAGCCTGGTAATAAAAGGGTTAGGAACACGAAAGGAAGTTTTAGTTGCCCTAGTCCCCAAATTACCCTTTGATGATGTGCTAGGTAGGGACTGGCCACCATTTGATAAAGGGATAAGGGAAGGCATACACCTAAAAAGAGGTATGACCTCTGCTGGGTCCCCAGCCCAAGTAGCAGCGGCACAGGTTGAACCCCCAGAGGGATATTCGGATCCTCTAGAACGGGAAGGAGAACCCCCAGTGGAGGAGGATAGACTGGCAGAGATGGGTCTAGGAGAGCTTCCCAAGAGGGTGGAGACCGGGAAAAGCCCAGAACAAGAGGGTAAGCCAAAGGGGGAGGCTATGGTGACACTAGTTCCAAAGCCACTGTTTGCAAAAACCAGAAAGACGGGCTCGGATACAAAGGAGCCAGTGAAAGCGGAACTATCCGGTAAGGCGGGTTTTGTTCTAAAGTTCTGCAAAACGTCCCTTAACGCACGGAGCCCGCAGAGGGCTACAGCCGCGGCTGCGGGGTATGATCTCTTTAGTGCGGTAGAAGAGGTAGTGCCCAGGAGAGGAAAAAACTTAATAGACACAGGGTTGCAAATAGAACTGCCTACGGGTTGTTATGGACGGATAGCCCCTCGTTCCGGGCTAGCCTCCAAGTACTTCATTGACGTCGGGGCAGGGGTTATAGACCCAGACTACAGGGGAGTAGTCAGAACTTTACTTTTTAATTTTGGTGACCAGGATTTTAAAGTTAAAGTGGGTGATAGGGTGGCACAGCTCATTTGCGAAAGGGTTGGGTTCCCAGTGTTGGAAGAGGTGCCACTATTAACTCCTACCAGCCGGGGAGGGGGTGGATTTGGCTCCACCGGGCAGAAGGAGGTGAAGGGTCTGACCTCCACATCTGAGGAGAAGGTGGAGGACGATCTAGGCCCACAAGTCATAGACTGTAAAGAAAACCCAACACCTAAAATAGGCACAGAGTTGTCACTACAACAAAAACATCAGTTGGTCCAGTTGCTTGCGAGGTTCACGGACGTCCTAACGCCGATGCCGGGGGAAACCAGTTTAGTGGCACACAAAATTCTTACCCCTCCCGGGAAAGTGGTGCGGCAAAGGCCTTACCGCCTACCAGAGGCCCGGAAGAGGGAAGTGATATCCCAGGTGCAGGAGATGCTAAACATGAGCATAATAGAAGAGTCGAAGAGTCCATGGTGTAGCCCAGTAGTCCTGGTACCCAAGCCAGATGGAAGCCTGCGCTTCTGCATCGATTTTAGGCAAGTAAACGCCATCTCACTTTTCGACGCCTATTCCATGCCTCGGATTGAGGAGTTGCTAGACCGGCTAGGACAGGCACGGTATCTGACCACCCTAGATATGACCAAAGGGTACTGGCAGATACCGTTAACCCGGGTGTCCAGACCCAAAACTGCCTTTAGTACGCCACTCGGGTTATTCCAATTTCGACGGATGCCATTCGGGTTACATGGGGCAGCGGCGACATGCCAGAGGCTGGTCGACCAGGTCCTACGACCCCACCAAGATTACGCAGTGGCATACATGGATGATATTGTCATTCATAGTACCAGCTGGGCACAACATCTGCCCAGGGTGGAGGCCGTCTTGAGGGCCATAAAATGCGCAGGGTTGACCCTAAACCCAGGGAAATGTCTGTTCGCCGGAACAGAAGTTAAGTATTTGGGGCATATGGTCGGGAAGGGAATGGTCCGGCCTTTGCTTAGCAAGGTAGAAAGCGTACAGAACTTCCAGAGACCAGTAAATAAGAAACAACTCAGAAGTTTATTAGGCCTTATAGGATATTACCGCCGGTTCATACCCCGATTTGCAGAGGAGAGCACCGTCCTGACCAGTATGTTAAGGAAAAATGCTCCTAATAATATAAAGTGGACACCAGAGGCGGAGAGGACATTTGCATTGTTGAAGGAAAAACTATGCCAGGCCCCGGTGCTATATGTGGTGGATTTCAGGAAGCCTTTCATCCTCCAAACTCATGCCTCAGAGTCCGGATTGGGAGCAGTCCTCTCCCAGGAGTTCGAGGGTACAGAACACCCGGCCATGTATATGAGTAGGAAGTTGTCCCAGGCAGAGGGCAACTACTCAACAATAGAGAAGGGGTGCTTGGCCATTAAGTGGGCAGTTGAGGCGCTTAGATTCTATCTCACGGGCTGTCACTTTGTGCTAATAACGGATCACGCACCTCTGAAGTGGTTAGGCACTATGAGGAACCATAACCCCCGCCTTACGCGCTGGCACTTGGCACTGCAGGCGTTTAATTTTACAGTACAGCACAGGGTGGGCCGATTACATCTCAATGCGGACGCATTGTCTCCGATTCCGGGCTGTGAGAACGGCTGTTCCCCAGCCCGTAATATCTTAAGGGGGGGGATATGTGATACAGTAGCCGGTATAGAGCCCATGATAATAGGTGAAAAAGAGGAATTTACCTTGGAGTCTGATAGGCAGCAAACGCACTCAGCTCACAGGAGGCAAAAGAGCAATAGAATAAGTTTACCACACACTAGTCCTGACGTAGCAGGAAGGTTAAAGGCTAATCAGGATCACCTGTCCATGAAAGCACAGGCAGCGTGCAAAGGACATGAGGATAAAAGCTGCTGGGTAAATCCAGGAGAGGCCAGTGGGGGCAGCGACCTGGGAGGAGTGAGCAACCAACCTGAGAGCAGACGTCACACAGAAGGAAGCCTGCCGAATCAAGGAAGCAGTAGGTGTGGCACGGTAGCAGGAAGCAGCCGGGGAAAAACTTCTCAGGAACGTGGCCATAGCACTGCTCAGACTGCTGGTAGCTGGAGGTCCCGGGAAGGAGCTGTCTGTAGCCCAGAGAGAGGAGCCAGGACAACAGAGAGAAGGTGGGAACCTAGCTTTGAGAGAAAAAGCTAAAAACTCTGTTTTGTCTGGAGGGCCAGGGCATGGCATAAGAAGTAAAGTAAATGCTGGGAGTTATGACGTAATTCCTCATTACTGGAGAGAAAAGGAAAGCCAGAGTGAAACTGTCACAGTACCAGGTATTCAAAACCCGGCTTGCATAGAACAGTTTCCTGATAAGCTAACCAGTGCCTCACAGAGAGGGTTTTACAATGTAAACAGCTATGAGGATTTTAACCCACCTGCAACCCCGGAGGATTGTGAACTAATGCAGTGGGAAAATAATAGCTGTAGCCTTGAAACCACACCAATGGACTATACGTTATGTTTCTCTGGTGATATTGAATCATTGTGCTGAACAAGTGGGCAGAAGCTCTGTAAAAAAGTACCAAAGGAAAAGAACAAATTTTTCTTTGAAGAAGCTGTTTTTGTTCCTGGTTTTGTTATATAAAAGGAAATCCGTAGGGAAGGGGAAATAAAGCCCAATTCTTATTTTGCCTTAATTACTCGACTGCAGACTGTTTTTGTGCTAGAAGGCAACTGGATCCTCAGGGCCCTAGGCGGATGCCTAATAGGGACCGGGAGAGGAGTCACACAGCCCAGACAACTTTGTTGCCCTGCTTCTGCTCTGGTAGCGGACACATTCCTGGTAGCGGACACATTCCTAATCTCATGGTCGGAAGGCCTCATGTATGCCTTCCCTCCAATGCTGCTGATCGCCAAGACCTTGTTCAGGACCCTCCATGACAGGGCCTCGCTTATCCTGATAGCTCCTCGGTGGCCCAGGCAACCGTGGGTCCCACTACTTCTACAGTTAATGGTGGAGGACCCCATACCCTTGGGGACTGCCCCAGGACTTTTATCTCAGGAGGGGGGCTCTGTCCTGCACCCCAACCTGGGGTTCCTGTCGCTGATAGCGTGGCTGTTGAGAGGGTGACTCTGGCCCCTTTTAACCTTCTGGTGGAGATGGACGACATTCTGCTGGCCTCTCACAAGGCCTCCACTAGGAAGGCTAATGCCCTCAAATGGTGCAGGTTCTCTGTATGGTGCACCGGACACGGGGCTGATCCATTCTCCTGCCCAGTGGATCTGGTGTTACAGTACCTTCTCCACCTTTCTCAGTCTGGGCTCAAGTCTAACTCCGAATGCACCTCAGTGCCCTGGCGACGCACCACCATCCAGTGGATGGTAAGCTCCTCTCTGTCCAACCATTGGTGACCCATTTCCTTCGGGGCCTGCTCTTATCGAAGCCCCTGGTTTGCCCTCTGGCAACTGAATGGGACTTCAACATGGTGTTGGGGCAGCTCATTCGTCCACCCTTCAAGCCTCTGGCTACCTGTCACCTTTGCTACCTCTCTTGGAAGGTGACTTTCCTGGTTCCGCTCGCAGAGTTAGCAATCTTCATGCCCTAGTGGCAGTGGCGCCTTATACCAGGTTCTACAAGAACAGAGTGGTGCTTCACACGCTCCCCAAATTCCTGCTGAAGGTAGTGTCGCCCTTCCGTCTCAGTGGTGCTCCATACCTTCTTTCCAAGACCTCACTCTAGTCGGTCTAGTCTAGAGACGGTCCTTCACACCTTAGACTTTAAGAAGGCCTTGTCGTTCTATATCCAACGCACTCAGGGCCTCTGCAAAGCTTCTCAGCTTTTCATCTCCTACGACACCAGGGTTCTGTGCTGGGTCTGCTGCTTTTTAACATATTCATAAATGACCTGGAAATGGGAATAATGAGTGAGGTTATCAAATTTGCAGATGACAAGTTGTTAAAACCCATGAGGATTGTGGAAAATTGCAAGAGTATCTTGATAAATTGGAAGACTGGGCATCCAAATGGCAGATGAAATTTAATGTGGACAGGTGCAAAGTTATGCACCTAGGAAAGAACAACCCAAACTATGGTTAGACGATGCAAGGTTCCACATTAGGCACCACCACCCAGGAAAAAGATTTAGGCGTCATCGTGGATAACATGTTAAAATCCTCTGCCCAGTGTGCAGCGGCGGCCAAGAGAGCAAATAGAATGCTAGATATCATAAAGAAAGGAATGGAGAATAAAACAAAGGATATTATAATGCCTCTGTATCGTTCTATGGTGCGACCGCACCTTGAATATTGTGTGCGGTACTGGTCGCCATATCCTAAAAAGGATATAGCGTTATTCGAAAAAGTACAGAGAAGAGCCACCAAAATGGTAAAGGGGATGGAAGGATACCCCTAAGAAGAGAGGCTAAAAATGTTAGGGCTTTTCAACCTGGAAGAGAGACGGCTGAGGGGAGATATGTCTATAAATTAATGAATGGAGTGGAAGGGTAAACGCAAATCGATTGTTTACATCATCAGAATATAGAAAGACTAGGGGACATTCATTGAAGCTACAGGGTAACCTATTTAAGACAAAAAGGGCGCCGGAGAGAGGTGTTGTGGGATGAAAACACTAATGATAAAGTATAGTATATAAGTTATCAAATCATAATAACTTCAATATACACATGGAGTGAGAGTATATGAATTGTGACAGAATTCTTTCACTCTGAGAAAAGACCAAGAAGGATTGTTTCATCACAAACATGGAAGGTCAAGCCTTATGGAAAGAGACATTTAGTTTTTCAAGTGAATATATATCTGATTTATGCAATGAAAAAACTCCCTTTACAATGGAAGAGGTAAATGTCAACATCCCAGATACAACTAGTTGGGATGCAATATTTAAATTACAGAAGCGGATTGTGTGATCAGAACTACACAGGTTGTCATTAATTGAATATGTAAGACGTCAACATATCGGGGCCTTAGGATGTATAAGGAACCCCATATGTATAACATAGATCAAGCGTTTTTGGAAAAATGGAATCGTATTTTGAACAAATGTTCTTTGAATCTGATGGTATTAGTGATAGACACCACCAAGACCAGTATAATTGACTTGAATAAAGAGGCAGAATCTATGATAGATAGTTTAAAAGAAGCAGAAACAAAAGTACGGTTTGAACAAAAGTCCGAAGATCTAAAGAAACAGCTAGATTCACTTCGTGAAGAAGTAAAAAAGATCAAATCGAAGTTAAAAAGAGACTATGATGATTATACCATGGGATAAGTCTATCCTTGGATGAACACCAACCGGAAAAATAATAAGTCAGGCAAACAGGTGGATTTTGAAATAACGTCGGATGATACCAACACCAAAGATTCAAGTAAAACATCCAAAGAAGATTTTTTAGATGAAGGAGAAGGAAAGAAGAAGGGGGGCGAGGATGGTATCGAGGTCGAGGCACGACACGCCAAAAGACCTGAAAGTATTACAAGGTAATCAGCAAAAAACCATCAACATTGGTAGTAAATCTATCAGGTTATGAGTTATCTCAAGAACATTTACAAGTACTTAATAAAGGTTTATCTTATGTCCCCAAAACCTTTTTTGATCCGTTTCAGTTTAGAATAGATTTAGAAGGACTTTTAAGAAAGTTGAATTTGAAAGTATTTTTTGCATCTCGGACACAAGTAATAGAACCTATATCAAGGCAGATTTCCAGAAGGATAAAATTACCTTTGAAATCAACATGATCTCCCCCAGGGCAAATCCATCCTTCTTTAGTAATTTTTAAGGAACTAATTTTGAAGGATGTTAAGCAGTTAGAACAGTCATATTGTGTGTTCTCCAAAGAAGAAAAATCAGCATTAAAAGATTTACAGCTAAGATCTGATTTAGTAATTCGCTGTGCTGATAAGGGAGAAGCAATAGTGATCCTTAATCAGGAGAATTATGTAAAGGAAGCACAACAACAATTGTCGGAAATCAAAGTACATAGGCCGTTAAGTGAAGATCCAACCCATTGTTTGCAAACGCATATAAAGGAAATCACATCAAAGGCCTTACATGATAAATTAATAACACAAAAAGAATGGACTTTTTTGAATGCTCCGGTTTCAGCAATAGCGAAATTCTACCTGGTACCAAAAATACATAAAAATTTAATGGATCCGCCGGGAAGACCCATAGTAACCACACGTGGTACAGTCCTTGAACCTTTATCGATATTGTAGATTCATTTTTTGCGTCCTCTACTGACAGACATTCCATCCTACATCAGGGACACCACTCACTTTCTTCAGATTTTAGCAAACCATTCAGAATGGGCAGGGGGAACAGATGTAGTCTTAGTCACGTTGGACGTGATGGCCCTGTACACCAACATCCTTCAATTAGCAGCACATGAGATTGTAGAATTATTTCTACGACATCGAGGGGATTTATCTGAGGAGCAGATAGTTGTTTCTTTTACATTTAACAGATTTAACAGTATTTCAAAATCATTTTATGTTTGAAAAAAACAATATACCATCAAATATCAGGGGTGGCCATGGGGGCCACTTGTGCCCCCTCCATAGCAAACTTATTTATGGGAGGTTATGAAGAGAAGTGGCTTAAAATATCGCCATATATATCTCATTTGAAGTTATGGTGTCACTACATAGATGATGTGTGTGTTCTATGGAAAGGACCAATAGCGATTTTGGAACAATTTTTTGAATGGCTGAATAAGTTATATCTTAATATTCAGTTCACCTATTCTTATCACAGTGACAAAATGGTGTTTTGGGATGTATTGGTCTGTAAAAGCAATGCTGGTTTGGTCACTTCGGTTCATCGTAAACCCACAGATAGAAATGCCTTTCTTCATTATAAAAGCGCACATCCAGTAAAGTTTAGGGATGGATTACCATTTTCCCAGTTTATTAGGTACCGGAGGAACTGTTGAGAAAGTTCAGATTTCAAACGACAGTCTCAAATTCTGTCAAATAATTTTATAGGTAGAGGATATCCAAAACATGTAGTGAAACAGGCCTACCATAGAGCGCTCTTTAAGAATAGAACGTTCCTTTTAGATCCTGGAGATAAGAGGAAAGATGAAGATAATGAGAATTTGAATCTGGTTACTAAATATTCCCCTTTTAGCTTTCGGATACAAAGTATTGTAAATAAGCATGCAAATGTCTTAAGCACAATTCCAGGGCTAGAGAATAAAAAAGTGAGATGTGTATGGCAACACCATCAGAATTTAAAAGAAAAATTAAGCCCAGCAGTTTTACGATCTCCATCAACTGTAGAGGTAGAAAGTAATCCTGGCCACAGTAAATGTGGAAACTGTATGATTTGCTTAGTCTCCAGTGAAATAAACAGTTTTGAATATCATGGCATAACATACAAGCTTAAGAAGAAAACTTCATGTGGAACGACGCATGTAGTATATTGTATCCGGTGCCCATGTGGTTTATTATACATGGGAAAAACGATTAGGTCTTTTAGGGTATGTATAGGTGAACATCGAAGTAGATTAAAATATAAAACATGTGAAGCTACGATAGTGCAGCATTGTATAAATCAAGGACATCGGTTTGAGGAGTTAAGATGTTTTTGTATTGATATGGTACAAAGGGGATGGGCGGGAAGATCGCAAGAACAGTCTTTGATATGTGAACAAAGGTGGATTTTCACTTTACAAACAGTATTTCCAGGAGGACTTAATGCACAAATTAATTGGGGTGCTTGTGTTTGATCGATATAGAGAAAAGAAAAAAGATCTGTTTCTTTTAATATTAGTAGGTCTTATTGGGAATGGCAACTGTTTAAAAGAAGTTGGAGAGGGCGGCATTATGGAAGCCAAGATAGGCTTTAGGAACATGTATGGCTGCCAGTTTACTAAAGATTACTTTGAGTCGGGTAGATTCAACACGAGACAGCTACCAATCTATTTCTCCTTTAAAGTGATGTTTCTTATAACGGAGAGAAGACAAAGTTGAGAGAGAAGACGTCATGAGAATGATGTCATGAGACGGGTTGGTAGAGTATAATAGTGATCCCTAGAGTGGAGTTTGCATGCGCGGAGTTTTTTGTGGAGCCGAGGGGCCATGATGAGCATACACACGATTGTGGAAGGCATTTGCAGCATTATAAGATATCGGTACGATTATCATAAAGTTCCAATGATTAGCAGATTGAGTTGGGAGTATGATTTTTAGTATATAAGGAATAGGTTTATATTGTTTAGATAATAAGGGATAATTTTTATGAAGTTGTGTATTTGTTTTTGTCAGTAGTACTTTTAAAACATACCCCCTGAAGAAGCTTTGATAAGTGAAATGCAAAAAAGGCGCCAGAAAGAGGCGTTGGGGGATGAAAACACTAATGATAAAGTATAATATATAAGTTATCAATACATAATAACTTCAAGATACACATGGAGTGAGAGTATATGAATTGTGACAGAATTTTTCACTCTGAGAAAAGACCAGAAAGGATTGTTTCATCTCAGATATATGGTTAATGGCATTATTGTTAGGAGCGGAAGTGCTGGATGCAGGACCGGCAATAACCGGGTTTGGATAATTGGATGATGCAGGCCGGATGGCTGGTGTAGTCATAGTAGTGTTATGTGGGTTGATAGACATATTAATTTTGTTCCTAAAAAAAAATTGGCAAAGACCTGAGGGTGCAGTGTACTTTTAGTGTATTGCTTTGTATTATTTGTTATTATTTATTATTATTATTTAGCTGTATTTATATCCCGCTTTTCACCGGGTCAAAGCGGTCAATTGGGGGATACATTTAACACGAGGGGATATGAGACACATACACTAATACTTACAGGGAACATGGGCAATGGAGGGTTAAGTGGCTTGCCCAAGACCACAAGGAATGCCTACAGGACTAGAAATCCCAGTCCCTCCGGCCTGAGATTGCTGTCCCCAGGTGGGACTTGAACCCTCCGGCCTGAAGTACCTTGTCCTAACCACTAGACCATTCCTCCCTCAATTGTATTGTCTTTTATTAAAGTTTGAGTGATTCTGAAAAGCTCTTGGGGTCTGTTGATGGAACGTGATGTTCCCTTCTCAAATTAACTATGTTGCGGTGCTCCTGTAAGGTCTTCACGTAGTCTTGTCCAGTTGGAGCTTAGAGTGACACCATTTTTGCTCTAATTTGCTTAGCTGTCGTAGGGATTCTCTTAAGTCAGCTGTGTACCAGATTGCAGTTCTATTTCATTTATTGGTTTTTCGTCTGAGGTGGTAGGAGTGCAGTTTTACTTAAGGTAGAGTTCCATGTATGATCCAATTTAAGTAGGTCAGTTTTGATTCAAGGTTGTGATCTTCCAGGAATTGTTCTTTGATGAATGTTCGAAAACGGTGAAGTGGAGGCAGTGCTTGGTTTTCGGAAGGCAGAGGATAAGTTGATGTAAGGGGGATATGGAAAAAGATGGCCTTGTGGTCTGACCAAGATACTGGTATAATTTGAAGAGGACATAATTGGGGAGCTTTATTTGGTTTGTGATGACGACTATCTGTATCGGTTAACCATGATTCAGTTATGAATAACATATCTAACATGGGATTTTACATAGTCTATGATTACAGGCCATTTGTTTTGAATGGACCGTGTATTAACAAGCTAGGTGTTTGTCCAGGAGCTTGCGTCCATGATTTTTTTCTGGAGGTTGACACACAGTATGAATTAGGTGAGTGTGGCATGTGGTACGATACATTTTCGTATCGAAGTATGGAACTCCTTGCCATCTCTGGCCATAGCTACGTATGATGGGTATCTGGCTCTGTTGTTGGGAGTGAGGGTCTATGAGAAGCATGGGATGGGCTATGATAAGTAGGAATATGGTGAGTATGTCTGCCTTTCTATACGAGAATGGATGTGTTGTAATAGAGGGGAAATGGAATTAGTGGGATTTAGGTAAGATTACTAAATGCAGTAGCGGTAAATGGAGTCCTGGTTCTGAGCAGGGTATTCCAATGGGTGAACTAAATAAGGTAAAATGGTACTACTGTTATAAAATAGTGTTGAGGGAATAAAATGGTCGTGGGAGCTGGCACAAAGTTTCAAGATTGTTACAAAATTGTAGTTTCAAGATCGTTATACAATTGTAGACATAAAGATGCAATATTGTTACATTGTAGACAGATTGGCGTTACCTAGTAGTAGTAGAGAGATACATAAGCAGCGTGGGAGGCATACATTAGCAGTATGAAGTTAATGAGAATTATTAATTCTTAAATGAGAATAAGCAATTTGTGACATCGTTTGCAATCTATTTAAAGCTGGTCTCATCTGTTAGCTGGTGTTTCTGTAGTGATTTCCAGATGCCTAAGTTTCACGGGGTGCACCGGGAGGCGCTGGCATTTGAATGTCCCGCATTGGGCCCTGATTGGCCTTGAGGTGCAGAGCAGGAGGGGTTTCAGCCTCCCGCTCTCTGTCCAGATGCCGATCGGGGCTCAGGTGCTCTGGCGGTGGCTGCTGGTGATGGCGCCAGGAGGCATTGGCTTTTGAATGTCACACGATGGGCCCTGATTGGCCTTGAGGTGGAGAGCGGGAGGGGTTTCAGCCTCCCGTTTCTTTCCCAATGACTGTGGATGATACTTTGACCTTTCTTAGATAGGTGGACACCATCTCTGTTCAGGCTTTATAGTCAGAGTGGAATTGACTGTGCATCCCCTAGATTGTAAAAGCACATTTTTTACATTTTTACATTTCCGAATTCCTTAGTTCTTTTTGAAGGTTTTCTGAATCCCCTCCCCTAATTACACTAGTCACATCAGTTCATCCTGCTCTTCATGACCCTAATACACTTGGCATGACTGTTTAAAAAACCAAAACAAACAAAACGCACATAACTGGACACTTAATCTCAGAATCATATCAGTTTGCTATATCATAGTAAGCCTAACTTTAGAAGTTGATTTATATGCTATTAACAGGTTTTTTAAATACTTTCTTATCAATTTCAGTCAAAGCGGTTTACCCTTGTATCTTATACATTACACAAGGACATTGATAATTTGGATTTTTCTGAGGCAATGGAGGATTAAGTGACTTGCCCAAGACCACATAGAGTGCTAGTGGGAATTGAACCCTGGTCTATTGGTTCCATTAGGCTACTCCACCACTCCACTTGATATAAAAGTTCATAACCTAACTTTGCCAAGATGGGCCAGTACCTCAGAGAGTCGTTAGTGGGATGGGAACAGCTGGGGGATGTAGGAAAACAGTGGGCAAAACTGAAAGGGGATATTTTAAGAGCAACCAACCTTTTTGTTAAAATTGTAAATAAAAGTAGATGGAAAAGGAGACCGCTATGACTTTTGAAAGAAGTAGTTGAAAAAGTGAAGAAAAAGAGGGAGGCCTTCATGAAATACAAGAGATCACAAAGAGAGGAACACAGGCATCTATATTTGGAAAAACATAGAGAAGCTAGCAATGTAGTCAGGAAAGCAAAGTCAAAAAGAGGAGGAAATAGCCAATGCAATAAAATGGGGGGAATAAACAATCCTAGACGAGCTCATATTACACCAATCCTCTATGATCTCCACTGGCTCCCAGTTCATCACCGAGTGAAATTCAAGGTTCTTACTCTAATACACAAAATTATCATTAAGGAGTCAGCTCCATGCCTCTCCCCTCTCCTTGCCTTCTCCAACAACACTAGAAATCACCGTTCTATCACTAAAAACTTACTGACTATATTACTACAACTAAAAAACACTGTAAACAATCCACATGTAACAAGACCTTTTCCCTCTATGCTCCATCCCTTTGGAACTCCCTTCCGCATGAGCTGCGCAACTGCGTGAGCCACACTGATTTCCGGAAAAAGTTAAAGACCCATCTAATTGATCATTTTTCTCTCCCACCCTAAAACCTAAACCCCTTATTTTTTACCTCCCTGCCCTTGTTCCTTCAATCTTTACAATACTCCCTTCCGTAGCTTTGCACATACATATGTAAATAGTTGATCATTGTTTACTGTAATTAATTGTATAATATAATTTAGTTACTCATGTTTTTATTCTGTATCCTGTTACTCGTTCCTTGTAAACAGTTGAAATACACTGCTTTTATTGTTCTATGTAAACCGTTTTGATTCGTAGAAAGACGGTATATAAAAAATGTTAAATAAATAAAATAAGACATTTTTCAGATATGTTAGTGAGAAGAGGAAGGGCAAAAGTGGTATTGTCAGACTCGAGAGTGAAGGGGAGGAATATGTAGAAGCTGATGAGGATAAAATGGAATTGCTTTACAAATATTTCTGTTCTGTGTTCACAGATGAAGAACCAGGAGCAGGACCTCAGAAAACACCCACAAACAGGGGCATCTTGAACAATTTTCAGAAGACTCTGTTCGTGAGAAACTAGCTAAACATAAAGTAGATGATAGGACCGGATGGGATACACCCTAGAATACTGAGGGAACTTGGGGACGTTCTAGCAGCTCCACTGACTGACCTTTTCAATGCCTCGTTGGAGTCCGGAGTGGTGCCAAAGGACTGGAGAGAGGCTCATGTGGTGCCTTTACACAGAAGTGGAAGTAAGGATGTCGTTAAACTACAGGCCGGTTAGTTTAACTTTGGTGGTGAGTAAATTATTGGAAACGCTGCTGAAAGAAAATAGTGAGGTTTCTGGAGTCCAGCGGATTACAGGATCCGAGGCAGTATGGATTCACCAGAGGCAGGTCTTGTCAGACAAATCTGATTAATTTCTTGGACTGGGTGACCAGGGAGTTGGACCGAGGGAGAGCCCTAGATGTGTATTTAGATTTCAGTAAGGCCTTTGACGCCATTCCTCACAGGTGACTCATAAACAAACTGAGCATCCTAGAGATGAACTCTAAAGTTACTGCTTGTGTTAGAAATTGGTTGAGTGGGAGGCGGCAAAGGGTACAGGTAAATGGAGCTCACTCTGAGGAGAAGGAAGTTACCAGTGGTGTGCCCCAGGGATCTGTCCTTAGTCTGATTATTTTTAACATCTTTGTTAGTATAAAGCGAAAGGGCTGTCTGATAAGGTTTGCTTCTTTGTGGATGATACCAAAATCTGCAATGGAGTGGACACCCAGGAAGGTGTAGATAACATGAGGAGGGATCTAGCTAAGCTTGAAGAATGGTCTAGAGTTTGGCAGCTGGGATTTAATGTTAAAAAATGCAAGGTCATGCATTTGGGCTGCAGCAATCCAAGGGAGCAATATAGTATAGGGGGTGAAGTACTTTTGTCCACTAAAGAAGAGCGGGACCTAGGCGTGGTTGGATCTAATGATCTTAAATAGCTAAACATGTAGAAAAGGCTACAGCAAAAGCTAGAAGGATGCTTGGGTGCAGAAAAAGGGAGGTGATAGTGCCTCTGTATAAGTCTTTGGTGCGACCTCATTTGGAGTATTGTGTGCAATTCTGGAGACTGCACCTTCAAAAGGATATAAACAGGATGGAGTCAGTACAGAGGGTGGCTACTAAAATGGTTAGTGGTCTTCATTATAAAGCATATGAGGGCAGACTTAAGGATCTTAATGTGCACACCTTAGAGGAAATAACTCTGTGGCGTAAATGCACAGGGGGAGAGCCTCTTTCGATTGAAAGCAAGCTGTGCTATGAGGGGACATGGGATGGGGGTGAAAGGGGGATAGATTCAGGAGTGATATGCGGAAATATTTCTTTACAGAAAGAGTGGTGGATCCATGGAATAGTCTCCCAGTGGAGGTGGTAGAGATGAGGACAGTTTTTGAATTCAAAAAAGCATGGGACAAACACAGGATCTCTAAAGGAAAAAAGGGGACTGTTGTAGTTGTTGATATGGAAGTACAGACTCTATAGGCCATGTGGTCTCTTTCTGTCGTCATTTTTCTATGTTTCTAAATATGAGATTTTCTATAGCCGGTCTATGGTCCATCTGACAACTTTCCAGAGCTTCGCTATGAGTTGATATAGCCTCGACTGCACTTGATGACAACACAACAGTAACATGGTCCTGCTAGAGATCTATCTGCTGCTTTGTGCAATTTACTCTCTTATGTGCCTTTGTTTAGGTTGTGCCTGCTGCTCTGTGCAGTTTAGCCCCTCTATATTTTTTGAAGTTCAGAAGTTTTATTTAAATTTGCTGCTGTTTTATTCTCTTGCAATATAGTGATTATCTCTGTCCCTTGACTTTGAATTCTGTCACTGTTTTTCCCCTGACCAGCTCAATCAAGAGGATATTCCAGACATCCATCATACTTTCTAAGGAAAATAATTTTCTGACTATGCTTTTGTTTACCTCCTAAGTGTTTATTTGTCGGGCTTTATTGTCAAGAGAGCTGCTATTGATCAGCTGCCATCAATTCATCAGTCCAGTCCATTTTATTAAGCATGTAAAAACTAAAAAAACTTTTCTGGAATAAACTTTCTTGAAATTGATATATCTTGCTGACTACGATCTTAGAGGACCACACTATAGTGTTTCGAAGTATAATTGTCTCTTCTGCTTCAGGGCTCCACTCAGTGTGTACTAAAGGTTTAATGGTATTTTAGCCAAACTTTGAACTTATCTTTATTTGAAAAAGGGTTAGGTGTGCTGTATCTAGTAATTCTTTCAAAGATTCTCTGCATTTTTTACTTCAAAAATTTCTCTGCTATTCCTTGAGTCTGTCACATTAGTGAGCATCCTAATGTTATGCCTGTCTTCAGCCAAGCATCCTTCTGGTTTTGGCCACTGACTTGTCACATTGTTTCGCTACCTTGAGATCCTCTGACACTGTGAGGTGGTTCTCATGATCTATGCTCACCAAGCTCTTGTTTCCTATCGCATACAACTCCTTTGAATTTCTGCATCCCAAGTGCATTATTCTGCACTTTGTTGCATTAAATTTTAACTCTCAATCTACCAAAAAAAAATCTGGACATCTCACGTCACATCTCTAGCTGTTTTTTGTAATTCTACATGTGCTTTTGCTATCCTGATTTCTCTCATTGTCTGTCTTTTTTAAGCTTTATCTGGTTTTCTTTTCTGCATGCCTTGTTGTGATCAGATTTCTGTGAACACTGACTTTTTTGCTTCATTGGAGAGCCATATAGGTTTCCTTTGTCCCCTTGTTTTTATTTCTTTCGTTACATATAGATCAGTTACCATTTTTATAGTCTCTTAGTTTAGCTCTTTGTCCTTTCATTTCTCTCATTTTTTTCCATCCTGCCATCTCCGCCTAAAAATACTTTTCCATTTTACTGAAGTTAGTGTTTTTGAGATCTGGGACTTTGTTTGCTGTGATTGGACTTTGCCTTGGCTTTTACCTCTAACCATTGCTCAATAAACCCCAGGCGCCAGGTCTCCATGGCAACTGAAAAATCTCGCTTGGGTCTTAGAGCACATATGGGGAGAAGGGCTTGGAAAACGCCACCATCGTGACCAAGATTGGTGCTGTTTACCAGTGAGGATCCCATCTCCCGCAGGCAGATAATGCCACTCTCGTCCACAATCAGTCTTTGCCAGCACTTCTCCCTGCAAGAGATAGAATCCCTGTGAGCAGAAGTGCTGTAAAAGGCTGTGATTGTGGCTGACATCAGTGTTATCTGCCCATGGGAGATGGGATCCCCACGGGCAGAAGTGTAACAGAAGTACTGCAGCTGCCTCAGGAGTCTGCAAAAAGAAAGTGCAGAGGCTGAAGAAATTTTAAAGTGGCAGCAGGTTTTATTTAAGACAGAATGGGGAAGAGAATGGAGGGCAGGGGGCTGAGTTCAAGGGGGGAGGGAGAAGGAGAGAGTGTCTTGGAAGGGAAATGGTGATGGGGAGGGACAACAGACGAAGAGTTGGCGTGTTGGGAGAAAGTGAAGAGTGCAGGCGGTTAGAAAGTGAAGCAACACGCACACACCACACACACAAACAAAGGATCATTGGGTGTGGTGTTAGAAGAGAGGAGGAAGAGTAGGACGTGGTTTATTAAGGTTTTTTCCATTAAAAAATGGGAAAGTTTTAATAAATCAGGCCCTAAAACCTCAAAAGGTAACTGATATTCCTTTTTGGGTGGGCAGGGGTGTACACTATGACCTAGGTTTCGGTGGCCAGCCCCTAGATTTTTAGGCTGATTGTGTGTGATATATAGATCACGCAATTGCCATTTTGTCAAGAGTGTAGATAACTGTAAAGTGATTTGAATGTTGACTTTTTCAGAGCCTTGATGCAGTTCTTTTGGTGTTAGAAAAACATGAATTCATGTCGGGGATTTTGAGGTAATGAGAATCTGAAAATTAACTTTAGTTTGTTTGGCGACTTCTGTATGGCATATAAGTTACTGGCACGGAGAAGTAATTTTTTTAACTTTAGCTTTAATTGTATTCAACATAATATGCAAACACATCACAATATATCCAACAGTATAGTGTCATCCCAATCACCCCTTACATTCCTGCCACCGTGATCCCAAATTATTTTAACAATGACAATCCCAACTTTATCTCCCCCCTCAAACCCCATCTTCTCCTCCTCTACCCAGTAGAATGTCCAGATTTCCTCCAGCTGTTCCTGTCGCCCCTGCTGGAATGCTGTAAGTCTCTGGAGGCTATAAAACCCATGTCAACAGCCATTAAAGCCGGATATAGCCGGCTTTAATGCTGTTTTTCAGTGTAGAGAGATCTCCCCTCTTGTAGCAGCAATCGCATATTTCAGAAAGTCCCAAAGTTTCTTCCTCACACCTGGGTCATATTTGTGTAACAAAAATGATTTAGGGTCCTGGTCCATTTGGACCTCTACAATGTCATACACTGAATACATTTCTCCCAGTATGCAAGCACTACAGGAGAAAGCTACCACATATGGTAATAGGATTTCTTTTGTCCAGAACCCGCCACGATGCCTCAGAACCCCCCCCCCCCCTAATTTTGCCTAGGCACGTGGGAGTAAGGTGCTAGCGAAATAACATCTTCAGCGCATTTTCCACAGCATTAGTTGTAATAGGGATCTTATGGATGTTGAGGAAAATGCTCCTCCATGCCCTTGGCTAAAACTCCACCCCTAGATCTCTCTCCCAGTGGGCCATACGATGCGGTGGGCCCAGGTGGGCCTTCCAGTGCCTTATAGAGCTTAGATATTATGTCCCGTCCCGCCCCCCCCACCCACCTCACCTCACAGAAGGCCTCTGAAAAGGTCTTTCCTTTCCCCATATCCTCCCCCACTTCCTCAGACTGCAAATAGTGTCTAATCTGGAAATAACAAAATCTGTCTTTCCAAACCAACCCATACACTTGTACATCTTCAAATGCCCGCAGAACTCCTCCCTGATCAAATAATTGTCCCAAACAGATCAACCTCTTCTCCTCCCATTGTTTGAATACCTCCCTTCCCTCTGAAGGCCCAGGAGGAAAATTGACATTATACCATATAAGGGTCAAAAAAGAAGCCTGCTTCCCCTCCAGTAACCTTCGCCGGTCCCCCCTCCACACTTCAAGTGATAAGCAGGTGTATGGGTTCCAAAATCCAGCAAGACCAAGCCGCCTCCCCCCCTGAGGTAGCCAAATTCTATACCCCAAGGTTATACCCTCTACAAGCTCCTGTTTTATGATGACCCATTGTTTGTCAGGGCTCCTTATCCACTCCCAAAAGACCTGCAGCTGTGCTGCTACGTAGTATCGTTTAAAGTTAGGCATGCCAAGGCCACCTTGGAGTTTACTTAAGCTCAAGGTCTTCTGCAGCACCATAGGTGGAATATTTTTTTGTTCTAACATCGGCAAAGTTTGACATGCATATAGAAGCCGGGGTGGGGGGGGGGAGGGACACCATTATCTTCACTGTAACTGTGTGCCTCAGCCAAGACAAATGAAGTCCATGCCATCTCTCCAAATCCCTCGCTACCTTATCTCCCAAAACCAGCCTTATAAAGGCATCCCAGGTCTAGCATGAGCTGCAACCCTAGGTACTTCACACCCTGTTTAGACCATAAGAAGGAAAACTTTGGAGACACCATAAGAGGAAACACCTCTGATTTTTGCATATTGATCTTAAATCCCGCCAGTATTCCATACTCCTGCAGCTCCCAAACAATCAGGGGTAATGAGATGTGCAGCCTCCCTACACTAAACAAACTTGAGCCAATTCAGGAAGGCCCTGAAACACTTTCTCTTTATCAAACACCTCACTGACTGCCCCGAACCCCAGCCACCAAATATGAGCAATACCCAATAACCCCATCTGACATGTATATAGTTACCCTTTTCAGTGCTCCGCATATGTATATAGTTTACCCTGTTCTCCAAGTTACTTGTTCCTGTTCAATGTAATGACCTGACTTTGTTTATTGTCGGATACCATTTTGTTGTATGTAAACCTCGCTGATCGCAAATAGTGCGGTATATAAGAAATGTAAATAAATAAATAAAAAGATCTGCAAAAAGCGTAATGTGGTAATCCCCCTCCCCCCAACACTTTGATCCCCTGAATGTCCTCACTCAACCTAATCAGAGTTGCCAGGGGTTCTATAGACCAAGCAAACAATAAGGGGGATAAGTGGCACCCCTGCCGCATTCCCCTCTATAAGGGGAAAAAATCATAATACAACCCATTTACTTTAAACACAAGCTTTTGGCTCTGCATACATAGTCTGTACCCACCCAGTAAAGGCAAGGCCAGCCCAAAGCCCCTTTTCGCCAACGTCTGAAACATAAAAACTTAACTAATCCAATCAAAGGCCTTTTCAGAGTCTATTGACAAAAGGACAGAAGGCCCTTCCCCTTGTCCGGGCAGCTCATAATAGATTCAGTATCTTTTGCACATTATCAGCTGCTTGCCAGCGTGATCATAATGAATCAAGGTCATGATTCCTAATTGCTTCTCCGGGCCAGTCCAGGGACAGGTAGGGTTGTCAATCCTCTATAGCAACTGAGGACTGAAGACTTCAAGTTTTGATGAGAGGTGAAGCCACTCCCCCTGAGGGTTACCCAGCGGTCTTTCAGTCCTCAGCAGCTAAAGAGGATCGAATCTCTGGTTCTCCCTCATTTTTATTTCTGCTGTTTATTTTTCTTTGTTATTTTCTATATTATATATTAGCTCTAGCAGAGCTGATATTTTTCTTGAGTCCTTGTGCAAAAATTTGGGGTGCTGCAGCTTTAAGATAATTGGAGACGTCGAGTGAGTTAGTCCCCCGGTGAGAGGCAGAGCCTGTCTCCAATCACCGACTCCGTCTCCGTCGGCAGAGTGTTTTTCTGGGAGCCCCAGTTGTGCTTCTGCCGCAAACGCTACTACGGTAGGCTGTTTCCCGCTGGCTGCGGGACTACCTGCTATGCTCCGCGGGTGCTTGCTGTTCTCGGTGAGTCTCTGTTTTTCTTTTTCTTTCGCCCGTTCCGGTTTTCCGAGTCCTCCTGTCAGCGTGTAAATTTTGCGGTGCTGTTCCAGCTTGAGCCGACATCATTTTTTTCCACAGAGTCGACTTTCTTTTTTTCCCCCGTTTTCGGCATGGCAGACAAGCTAGTGAATAAATTAGAGGAGCCTTCTTTACCCGCCGAAAAGGCGGGAAAGTCGGCCATTTTGTCAGCGCCAGTCAGCTCTCCGACAGAGCAGCCTCGGCCACACAAACGGAAAGCGAAGACATCTAAGGAACCTATTCCTTTCAATCAGCCTGCACATCCCAATTTAATGGCTCAGGGGGACATAGCTTCTTTTTTCTCGCCCGAATTTATCTTGGCGATGCACAGGGCATTCTTGCTGAAGTCAGCTCAGCCTGAGCAGTCTGCAGCATTTCCCACTTTAGACGCACTCTCCTCTAGGGTGCAGGGCGCAGAGGATCCTGGAGAGGGGTCTTCTAAGACTAAAGATGGTCTTGCAGATCCGTTGGGCCTTTTTCTCTCCCAGGATTCTACACTCCTCGCTCAGGGTGACACAGAGGAACTAGCAGAACCATCCTTGGATCAGGACACTAAAGAGTTGGAGGAGGGGGAGATTGCCCCTGGAGAGGATCCTAATGTTTTCAGGGTTTTCCGTAAGGAGGAGCTCGCAGCTCTCATTGCACAATCTTTGGCGGCTCTCCACCTACTTCCTCCTGCGTCCTCTCAGGAACCTTTGGAAGATCCCTTGTTGCAGGGCTTTAAGTCTCAGCAACGTTTTCCCATGCATCGGGTAATTAGGCAGATGATAGATTCGGAATGGGAGTGTCCCGAAGCTACCCTGCGCGGAGGACGTGCCTTAGCACGCCTGTACCCTCTTCCGCAAGAGGAACGGGATTTATTGCGCATGCCTAAGGTGGATGCCTTAGTGTCAGCGGTCACTAAGAAAACTACCATCTCTGTGGAAGGCGCAGCGGCGCTTAAGGATCTCCAGGATAGAAAATTGGAAATTCTGCTCAAGCAGGCTTTTGATTCTAGCGCTTTGGCGCTGCAAGTTGCAGTTTGTGGAGCTTATGTTTCTCGTGCATCCATTCGCTGGCTGCAGGTGGACGCGCTGGGAGAGTCCGCTTCGGAGGTTCCAGATACGGCGAAGTTAGAATCAGCCGCGGCTTATGCGGCGGATGCCTTTTATGATTTGGTGAGGATTGCTGCGAAAACCATGGCCTCTATGGTAGCAGCCAGGCGTTTCCTCTGGTTGCGTAACTGGTCGGCGGATGTTTCCTCGAAGGTCCGTCTTAGTAAACTGCCTTTTAAGGGGAAGTTGCTTTTTGGGGAAGCCTTGGAGAAAATTGTGAAAGATTTAGGCGACTCCAAAGGCGGGCGTTTGCCTGAGGATAGGCCTTAACCGCTGCGTGGTTCTGGAACTATTCGGGGCTCCGCTCGGGATTCCCGCAGGTTTCGTGGAGCGCGCTTTGCGCCCTATTCTAGGGGGCGGTCCAGTTTTCGTGGTCAGTCCTTTCGAGGAGCCAGAGGTTTTGGCCGGTCTTACGGAGCAGCCTCTCAACCTTCCGTTAAAAAGCCACAATGAAGGTCGGCTGGTCCAGGCGTTAGTTCCGGTAGGCGGGCGCCTGCAGAATTTTCTAGCAGCCTGGACCGCAATCACTTCGGACAAATGGGTTTTGGAAGTAATTCAGAAAGGCTTTGCCCTGGACTTCGCCTGCCCTTTACAACCCGCCTTTGTAATGTCCCCTTGTGCGCTCGGGCTGAAGATGCAAGCCATTTCCGACACGCTCGTTCATCTTTTTCAACTACAGGCGATTGTTCCCGTGCCGTTGGACCAATACAGCTGCGGTCGATACTCGATCTATTTTGTGGTTCCCAAAAAGGACGGTTCTTTTCGTCCCGTATTAGATCTCAAAGGTGTAAACCGTACTTTGCGGGTGCCACATTTTCGCATGGAAACCTTGCGCACAGTGATTCGGGCGGTGCAGCCGGGAGAATTTCTCTCGTCCATAGATCTCACAGAGGCTTATCTTCATATACCCATCAGACAATCTCATCAGCGCTATTTACGTTTCACCCTTCCAATGGGACATTTCCAATTTCGCGCCTTGCCGTTCGGTCTCGCGACGGCTCCGCGTACATTCACGAAACTAATGGTGGTAGTGGCGGCGGCGCTTCGAAAAGAGGGTATCCGGGTCCATCCATATCTCGACGATTGGTTGATCTGGGCCGATTCTCGGGAGGCTTCTGTGACGGCGACAGCTCGCGTAGTTCAGCTTCTCGAACAACTAGGTTGGGTGATCAATCACTCCAAGAGCCATTTGCTACCGCGTCAGCAGCTAACTTATCTCGGAGCCTGCTTCGACACGGAGCGGGGGATGGTTTTTTTTGCCCGATCTGCGGGTGGAGAAGCTTTTGCAGCAAGTTCAAGCTTTCCTGTGTCTTCCAGCTCCATCGGCATGGACCTATTTGCAGCTATTGGGGTCCATGGCGGCGGCTCTGGATCTGGTCCCGTGGGCCAAAGCCCACATGCGGCCTTTGCAGCAGGCGCTTCTTTCCCGATGGTCGCCGCAACTTCACCCGCTCTCGCAGCGCCTTCCCTGTCCAGATCAGGTGCGACACAGTCTGCAGTGGTGGTTACTTCCGGAACATCTTATGGTGGGAGTTCCTTTAGAGGAGCCCTCGTGGGTCTTGGTTACCACCGATGCCAGTCTCTCGGGCTGGGGAGCTCATTGTCAGACGCAAGTCGCTCAGGGTTCCTGGTCTCCCGAAGAGAGTTCGTGGTCGATCAATCGGCTGGAGCTGCGCGCAGCTCGTCTCGCCCTGCTTCGCTTCGCGGACTTGCTCAAGGGCACTGCGGACAAGATTTTCTCCGACAATGCGGTGATGGTCGCTTATATCAATAGTCAAGGCGGCACCAAGTCTCTCGCTCTCCTATCCGAATGTCAAGAGTTAATGGTTTGGGCGGAATCCAATCTCACAGCGATCTCAGCAGCACATGTCGCTGGCAAGGACAATCTCCAAGCCGATTATCTCAGCCGCAATGTCCTCGAACCCGGAGAATGGGAACTGAACGCGGCAGTTTATCACGACCTGACTCTGCATTGGGGGTCTCCAGTAATGGATCTGATGGCAACGTTTGCCAGTGCCAAAGCCAGCCGCTTTTTCAGCAGACGCAAAGAACGCATGTCCGAAGGGCTCGATGCTCTCATGCAACCGTGGCCACAGGACTCCCTCTTGTACGTTTTCCCTCCTTGGCCAATGTTGAGTCGGGTCATTCAGCGGATTGCGCATCACCGCGGCAGGGTGATTCTCATAGCTCCGCCTTGGCCTCTTTCGGTTCGCCTCAATCTGTTACATCAGGGTCCGATTCTCATGCCCAAGGTGGATCGCTTCTTACTTACGGCTTGGCTCTTGAAAGGGCTCGCTTAAAGCGCAAAGGTTATGCAGATTCCGTGATAGACACCTTGCTTCAGTCTAAACGGCCGACGACCTCTCTGGCTTATGTGCACATCTGGCGTCTGTTTGAGTTATGGTGTGGTCAGCGTAATGTTCTTCCTATGTCGTCTACCTTGCCTCAACTTCTCCTTTTCCTTCAGCATGGCTTCGACAAAGGTCTGGCTCTCAGTACCCTTAAGGTTCATGTAGCCGCACTTACTTGTTTTCGGGGGTGCGTTCAGCATCGCCGTCTTTCGGCGCTTCCCGATGTCCAACGCTTTTTACGGGCAACAAGGATTCTCCGTCCTCCAGTGCGTCCCATAGTTCCACCTTGGGATTTGAACGTGGTTTTGGAGGCTTTTTCTCAGTCATCTTTAGCTTCACTCAGCTCTCGTGAGATCCGCGAGTGTTCCTGGAAAACGGCTTTTTTGGTCGCTTTGTGTTCAGCTTGCCGGATTTCCGACTTACAGGCTTTGTCTTGCCGGGACCCTTATCTTCAATTTCTGCCGGAGCGTGTGTTACTATGAACCGTTCCTTCCTATTTGCCTAAAGTACTGTCGGTTTTCCATGTTAATCAAACGGTAGCCTTGCCCGTGTTTACAGATACCTCCAGTTCTCCCATGGATCGGGCTCTCAAGCGTTTGGATCTTGCAAGGGTCTTACGTACGTACCTGCGAGTTTCCAAATCCTTTCGGAAAACGGATAGACTCTTTGTCCAATACGCCGGCTCTCGTAAGGGTCAACCAGCCTCCAAATCCACCATAGCGCGTTGGGTTCGCAGTGCTATTGTAGCGGCTTACGCTGCTAAGGGACTTTCACCACCAGTTGGTTTACAGGCTCATTCTACTCGAGCTTTAGCCACTTCATGGGCGGAGTTTGCGTTTGTACCGCCAATAGATATCTGCAGAGCGGCTACTTGGTCTTCCTTACATTCTTTTACTAAGCATTATAGATTGGATGTTCAAGCCCGGGACGATGCGAAATTGGGGGCCGCGACTCTTATCGCAGGGCTCGCGGGTCCCTCCCATATTTAGGTACTGCTTTGGTACTGCCCTACCTGTCCCTGGACTGGCCCGGAGAAGCGATTAGGAATAGGAAATTAGTTCTTACCTGCTAATTATCTTTCCTTGAGCTTTCTCCGGGCCAGTCCAGGGTCCCACCTCTTACGGTTTATAGGGTTTTTTTGTTCGTATCCTACAGAGCTAAACCGTTTCAGGCATTCGTCCGTGACAGAGGTCATAATTGGGGCTTTCAGATTTCATTCAGTGCAGACTAATGTTATGTTCTCATAGTTTGAAAAAAAAAACAAAAACAAAAACATAATACAATATAGGAGCCCATTTCAGGGCTTCTATATTTTGCGAGGACTATAGAACATTATCAGTGTTTAAGGGTTCATCTGGTATTTTCAGTTATTTCTTTTAGTTGCTTTGTCATAAGAAGACTGCTGGGTAACCCTCAGGGGGAGTGGCTTCACCTCTCATCAAAACTTGAAGTCTTCAGTCCTCAGTTGCTATAGAGGATTGACAACCCTACCTGTCCCTGGACTGGCCCGGAGAAAGCTCAAGGAAAGATAATTAGCAGGTAAGAACTAATTTCTTATTGCCTTATTGAGGCACTGATCCAGCACCTTTGCCCAATTTCTTGATATTCAAGTTAAGTAAGGATATAGGGCAGTAGCCTTCACAATTGGCATGATCCTTGCTGTATGGAATCTACTGCTACTAATTGTTTTTATAGCACTATAAGGTGTGCGCAGCGCTGTACATATAGATGTAAGACACAGTCACTGTTCATCAGAGCTTACAATCTAATCAAGATAAAAAAAAAACACAAACGGGACTAGAGTATGGCAAAATACACATAAGTAGAGGACAAGAGAATGAGGAGAATCGGGATCCAAAAGCAGTCAGAGAGGTGGGTTTTCAGCCTGGACCTGAATAGGGCCAGAGAAGGAGCCCTAAGTGTCTCTGGCCAGTAGGCTGTTCCTGAGCTGGGGCACCCACAGATATCTGCTTCAAGGCTACACAGGAAAGCAGTCAGTCAGTCAGAATGTCCCCAAACTTAATGTATAGCCACAGTTAAACCTTATATTAGCGATATCCCCCAAAAAACAAACACTTAAACTATATTGGTAGCTAGAAACCAGCAGAGATAATAAAGAAAATTATAGTCTTAACTTTTGGCTTTGTGAGCACGCCAGAGCTCATGCAGTCTTCTGGTCTTTGTGAGCACTCCAGAGCTCATGTAGCCTGCTGGACACTCCCATCAGCCCCCAGTGTGTCCAGTCTCCATGCAGCAGGAGGACGTAGTGAGTCTAGGTGCTGGGCTCACTTGAGGAACAGATAAGGAGCAGTTAGTCAGGATTTCGTTTTAAATCATTCAGTTTAATGTCAATTGGCAAGGATTAATTACAATTTATTTAATAGCTTAAATTGCTTTCATTTCATTTAAATTCATTCAATTTAATTTGGTTTAATTTAAGTTAGTTCAATTTAATTTGAGGGAATTTAATATAATTTAGCTTGAGTTAATTTGAGATGTCCCTTTAAAAAAAAAAAAAAAAAAGTTTCCCGCCTAGCTTTCTCTGCCTTCTGCCTCGATTAGTCACTCACCTTTTCGGATCTCTCTCCCTGGACGGTACAGGGGAGAGCTCCGTGGCCTGTACCGGCACACTGAGTGTGTGCGCGACGGCTGCTTTCTGGCGTGGCGGGATCAACTCCTTTTTCATTCCCTGAGCCGGTGGAGCAGCTCCGAGTGGCAGCGCGGCTGGAGAGCCTGCTTGTAGCAGGAGCGTGCCTTTTAGATCTTTAGCATTGCAGGTAAGGCCCTTGAGCTCGCAAAGGGTAATTTCAGGGGTGTTTAGCAGAGAGTGTTTTTGGCGCCTAACTAGGCCGACGTGGATCGGCGCCATTTTTCTCTGCACAGTTGGTGCCGCGTGGTGAGAGTTACAGCAGCCCGCGTTCTCGGCGAAATTGCCAGGCCACAGAGCATTGCTTAAGTTTACTTTATTTGTTTAAATACCTTTATTCCTCATTTTGTTTTCGGGGGGGGGGGGCCCTTTCACTGTTTAGTGGGGGATTATTTGATTATTTTAGTTTCATAGGCCCCTATTTAAAAAAAAAAAAAAGGTGGGGTCAGGTTTCTTTTAATGTTTTTCTTTTTTTTTTTTTTTTTGAAAATTGTTGCGGGGCATAGCTCATGTCGTCGTGCCCCCAGTGCGTGGTCTGCGGTTCCCGCGGGGGCACAGTCACAGACACCGGAATCTGTCGCAGCTGCGTTTGTGTCTACCAGCGTGGAGCAGTAGATGGAGGTTACGGGGGCTCTAGATGCTTTGGAGCCACCGGCTGCGACCGGAGAAGAGGCGCTGATAGTCACTCCACCAGGGCTTTCTCAGGAGGACCTACCGGGTCCCTCAAGTGCGTTACCTGCACAAGGCTCAGGTCTGCAGCTGGGAGATTTCTGTCCGGATTTTGTCTTAATAATGCATCAGGCATTCTGTTTGAGGCGTCAGGGGAAGTTGCCTGAGCTATTACCAATGGCGTCTTCTACGCAGCAGACCCGATCTGGGGAGCCTGGTAGCAGTTCGCCGAAACCACCAAAGAGGTTAAGGCCTAGTGAGCTTTCTCCCTCAGATTTGGAGTGGCACGAGGCAGAGAAAGCGGAGGTAGACCTAGAGGCTGCTGTGGATGAATTGGAAGAAGGAGAAATACCTGAGCCTGAGGATCAGGCGAAAATAATTTGGGTATTCCGGAAGGATGAGCTGACGGCACTTATCACGGAATCCCTTCAGATGCTAAATCTTGCTATGGCACAGCCAATAGAAGAAGAAGACGTGGAAGATCCTATCATTCAAGCGGTGAGACAGGCTCAGGTTGTACCCTGTCCACCGAGTGGTAGATCGGATGATCCAGGACGAGTGGGATCAGCCAGAAGCAGGAATGAGAGGGGTCAGGACCATGAACAGACTTTATCCCTTGGCGGATAAGGACAAAGAGAAGTTTCGGTGCGGCAGTCTCAGCGGTCACAAAGACCACTATCCCGGTGGAAGGTAGCGCGGCCTTAAAAGATGCACAGGATAGGAAAGTAGATGTGTTATTGAAACAATCATTTGAGGCTAACGCGTTATCCTTGCAGGCATCCATTTGTGGGGCGTGGGTGGCGAGAGCATGTCTCAGATGGTCTCAACACTTACGCCAGTCTCTGAGATTAGAGCAGGAAAGTATAAGAGAGCTCGATCGTCTAGAGTCTGGATCGGCATATTTGGCAGATGTGCACTATGACTTGATCAGAGTGCTAGCAAATAGTATGGCTTCATTGGTTGCCGCCCGGAGAGCACTGTGGTTGAAGAATTGGGCAGCTGATGGCTCGTCTAAGTCGCGTCTCAGTAAGCTTCCTTTTACAGGAAAGAAGTTGTTTGGAGAAGATCTTGAAAAGTTGGTTAAGGATTTAGGAGAGTCCAAGAGTGGAAGGCTTCCGGAGGATAAACCTAAACAAGGGAAGTCTTTGCCGGCCTTTCGGGATCAGTTTAGAGATTTCAGGAGATTTCGTACTTCTCGCTTGGGTGGTTTCCAAAGGGGGAGATTTGCTTCTCGAGCCCAGGTGTTTCGTGGGTTCCGGGGAGCAAACAGAGGTTTCGCTGCGGCGTCCTCATCGACTTTTCGGAAACCACAGTGAAAGGAGGCAGGTCCTGGAAGGAAGCCAACCGATAGGAGGTCGGCTTTGGGGATTTCTTCCTGCCTGGGCCCAAATAACCACCGATCAGTGGGTGTTGGAGATCATTCGCGAAGGTTACACGTTGGAGTTGGCAAGACCAGTGCTGGACTCCTTTGTGATGTCTCCCTGCAAAGGTCCACAGAAACTTCTTGCGATTCGTCGTATGTTAGACCGGCTTTTACAGTTGGAAGCAGTCATGCCGGTTCCAATAGTGGATTGCGGCGTGGGTCCGCTACTCCATTTATTTTGTGGTGCCAAAGAAAGACGTATCTTTCCATCCTATTCTGGATCTAAAAGGGGTGAATCGCTGCCTTCGAGTGCCGCATTTCAGGATGGAAACGTTGAGGTCAGGCATTGTGGCGGTGCGCCAAGGGGAGTTTTTGACTGCCCTTGATCTCACTGAGGTGTATTTGCATATTCCAATAAGAGATTCATCAAACGTTTCTGCGGTTCTCTCTGCCTTGGGGACATTACCAGTTCCAAGCATTACCATTCGGTCTGGCGACGGCTCCACGAACCTTCACCAAGATCATGGTTGTGGTAGTGGCGGCATTACGACAGGAAGGAGTTCTGGTGCACCCTTATCTCGACGATTGGCTGATTCGGGCAAAGTCAAAGGCCGAGAGCATTCAGGTTACAGACAAGGTGGTGAAGTTTCTACAGCGTCTCGGCTGGGTGGTCAATTTGACCAAGAGTTGATTGGTTCCGTCCCAGGATCTAGAATACTTGGGTGTGCGGTTCAACACGCAGAAAGGGGCAGTGTTTCTACCGAATCGTCGACATCAAGGCCCTCAGTAGCTGGTATGCAAGTTCAGGGCCGCACCGGCACCATCAGCGTGGACTTACCTTCGCGTGCTGGGAACTATGGCGGCAGCATTGGAAATAGTTCCATGGGCCAGGTTTCATATGCGACCACTACAAAAGGCATTGCTTCACTGGTGGTCACATCAGTCAGACTCGCTCCGGGTCAGGCAGTCTCGCTCCAGGTCAGTCAGAACTGGTGTCAGGCAGTCCCTTTGGTGGTGGCTGCTTCCAGAATCCCTGAAGACCGGAATGCCTCTGGAACAGCCGGAGTGGCTTCCTTTGCTGACGGATGCGAGCATGGTGGGATGGGGAGCACATTGCGGAGATCTCTTCGCGCAAGGCACTTGGACAGCACAGGAGAGCAAGTGGTCAATCAACAGGCTAGAACTGAGAGCAGTCTGCCTGGCATTACGGGCGTTCAAAGCTATGGTGACAGGTTGAGCGGTGCGAGTGCTGTCCAACAATTTTGCAACAGTAGCCTACATCAGTCGGCAGGGCGTAACAGGAAGTGTGGCCATGGAAGAAGAAGCAGAGGTTCTGTTCTCGTGGGTAGAGCCTCGACTACCAGCAATCTCGGCGGCACACATTGCAGGGAAAGACAATGTGATGGCAGATTTTCTCAGCAGGGTCAGAGTAGATGCCGGAGAATGGAAGTTACATCCGGAAGTGTTCGCGCAGATAGTTCACAAATGGGGGCCACTAATGGATCTCATAGAGACGTTTCAGTCGGCAAAAATGGGTCGTTTCTTCAGCAGACGGCACGAGAGGATGTCTGAAGGAATCAAAACACTGATTCAACAGTGGCCGACGTCAGGTCGTCTCTGTTTTTCCTCCGTGGGCGCTCATAGGGCGAGTGGTTCAGCGTATCGAAACTCATCAGGGAAAAGTGCTGTTGGTGGCCCCGGAATGGCCAAGGCACCCGTGGTATGCCAATCTCATTCGGTTGCTCAACGGGAATCCTTGGCGGTTGCCAATGTCGGAGAATCTGTTGTTACAGGAGTCTCTTTGAATGCTTCAGGTGGATAGGTTCTCGCTTACGGTATGGCCATTGAAAGGGCAAGGTTAAGGAAAAAAGGTTACTCGGCAGCAGTCATTGCAACTTTACTGCGAGCGAGGAAAAAGTCCACGTCTCTTGCATCTGTGCATATATGGCGTATTTTTGAGGACTGGTGCTCGCGGAGACAAGCTTGCGCAGCAACAGTATCCGTTCCCTTGCTGTTGAGTTTCCTGCAAGATGGTTTTGATAAGGGTCTAGCAGCCAGTTCCTTGAGAGTTCAATTAGTAGCCCTGTCTTGCTATAGAGGCAAAGTCTAGGGAGTGGCTCTAGGTTCGCATGCAGATGTGTTGCATTTTCTTAAAGCAGTTACCAAACTGCGGCCTTCTCAGAGAATTGTGGTTCCGCCGTGGGATTTCAACCTGGTTTTAGGGGCGCTAGCTAAAGAACCATTTGAGCCCTTACACCAGGCGTCGGTTAAGGATTTAACCTTAAAGACAGTGTTTTTGGTAGCCATCTGTTCATCGTGGCGAATTTCGGAGTTACAGGCATTGTCATGTAGAGAGCCGTTTTTGTCTTTTTCCAAAGAAAAAGTGGTATTGAGACCAGTTCCATCCTTTTTGCCAAAGGTGGTTTCACCGTTTCACTTAAATCAAACGGTTTCTCTTCCAGCTCTAGGTTCGGCGGAGGAGAGCGTATTGGACCGTAGTTTACGCCATTTGGACATAAAGAGAGTGCTGCGGCACTATTTAAAGGTTTCAGAAACTTTTCGCAAGTCGGACCACCTCTTCGCGTTGTTCGGAGGTCCCCCGCAAAGGGGAAGCGGCGGTGAAGGCATCCATTTCTAGATGGATTAGAGAGGCGATTGGGTAAGCATATCTTTTGCAAGGGCATGCAGTCCCAGTGGGCTTACGAGCTCACTCTGCCAGAGTGCAAGCGACTTCCTGGGCGGAACACAGTTTGGTTCTGCCAGTAGAAATCTGTAGAGCGGCCACCTGGTCGTCTCTTCATACTTTCAGTAAGCACTACCGCCTGGATGTTTTGGCGGCGAACGATGCCTGTTTCGGATCGGCGGTGTTGCAATCCGGCTGGAAAGATCCCTCCCAATGATTACTGCTTTGATACATCCCAGAGATGGAGGACTAAACTGGAGGAACGATAAGGAAATAGAAATTACTTACCTGGTAATTGTTGTTCCTTGAGGAACTCCAGTTTAGTCCTCATTCCCGCCCGGGGATGGTGTCATTAGTGGTGGGTTTTCAGTTGGGAGAAGTGCAAGGTTACAGGTGGGTATAGCCTTTAACTAGATCACAGTCATATTAATTCAGTTCATTTCTTCTCTCGCTATCCCTGTTTGCTTTGGTCTATGGCTAAGCATAGGGCAGAAAGAAGAGAATGCAGAAAGCAGTCCCCTTATCTCTGGAGGGGGGGGGTTAATGGTTAAACATATTTGTGTTATGCGTTCAGCTGAATAAAAGGTTAAAATTATTTTTTAAAAAGCTACTTATTTGTTGCTCCTTTGAGTCTGCTTTGTTAATAGTTCACTGGGAGAGACCAGCAGGCTACATCCAGTAATGTCATGATTTTGACTTGCCCAGTCTCCAAGCTGCAGGAGGAGGTACACTACCCAGAGGTGGAAGACTAAACTGGAGTTCCTCAAGGAACAACAGTTACCAGGTAAGTGTAATTTCTATTTCTTAGGCAGCTGGCATCACCCACTAGCCCCAGTAAACTCAGTCTCCAAGCAATTGGAGAGAGCTGATCCTAGATGCTGGGCTCACTGCAGACACAAATAAGGGGCAGTTTGTTATTTTGGATTTGGAATGGGCTTTTGTCCATAAAGAGAAGGATTGTCTGCCCTGACTAAGTTAAGAATTTGGGGGGAAAAAAGTGGCAGAAATTTAAAATACCAGGGAAACGCCCAACCCTTCAAGGAGCATGGGAAAGTGATTTCCAGACTGGTAGGCAGACTTAGCAGCTCCCGAAGCCAGGCTGGGTGAGGAGCCACTGTCAAAAGCAGGAAACTTTCAATTGTAGAGTTTCAGACCTTGAAAAGCACTCGGGTGTTTTATCTGCCAGCAGTGGGGAGAAGCAGCTGCATGCGATAGCAAGCAGTACTCCTTGAGCCCGAGCATAATTAAGTGTGGAGGTAAGATCGGGGGTGCTTGTTTTGGACAAGGGAGTGCTGAGCAGCATTGTTGATGGGAATGTCGGGTCAAGTACTGTCAGGCCAACTTGGGAAACTATGTGGCTGCACGGAGGCCATTTTACAGACACAGGAAATAGTGCCATTTTCTCAGGGGACCGGTTTAGTTTTGCACTTCATGGGGAAGTGGTCACAGATGCAGGGGGAGCTGGTCCATCATGTTTTCTCATTTTTAAAGGGGTTCCTTTCCCCACAGAACTTATTGTTTAAACTGAAAGTGAAAAAAGGAGAAAAAAAAGAGAGAAAGCAATCAAGCAATGCTATAGAGCTTGTACTAGTTTCTTGGATCCCCAGGGAAAATCTATTTGGCATTCCTTGCTGGAGAGTGGCTGTGTCCTGCAGACTACAATGCCCTCCAAGGCCACATGTCTGGCATGTGGTGCCAAGCGCAGTTCCATTTCTGCAGCAGGGTTTTGCCGTGGCTGTGAGTGGAATACAGATCTCTGGAAGACCAGTGCTACAGTGGGACAGGTACTTCCCCAGTGGGGCTGAGGTGACTGTGCAGACCTTGGGAGGATTGCCAATAGGAGATCCAGGATCCCCACCAGTTCTGGAGGAGGTGGACAGGCAGGGCCTCAACATTTTAGAAGGCAGGGACGCAGAACTTCTGTCCCCACTTCCCTCAGCATTTAAGGAATTTCCGGTGAACGCACCTCCAGTGTCTGGGCTTACTCCGGAATTTGTATTGCTCATGCATAAGGTGTTCTGCTTGAAGCAGCAGGGACAAGAACCAAAGGGGCCGGCTGAGGGGGAAAAAAACATAAAAGGGCACCGGAGTTGGACGACTACTCCGCTAGGGTGAAACGGCGTCTGGAGCAGGACTCCTGGGAGGACACAGGTATCTTTATCTTTATTATTATTTGATATACCACCCTAGGCAGCAAGGCATCAGAGCGGTTTGCAATAATTAAAATAGGGAGAAAGAAGAAGAGAGACTGAAAGAAGGCAAGGAGAACCAGTCGGGGGTGGGGGGGGGGGGGAAACTAACCTAGGGGAGGCAAGCAAGAGGGGATCCTGATGGGGCCGAGCCAGGAGAGTTGGAGGAAGGCAAAATACCACGGAAGGATTCGCAAAATGTACGAGTGCTCTGCAGGGAGGAGCCGCCGGCACTCATATCCCAATCCTTATGAACTCTGAACATGGAAGTGGGGGTATCCCAGGAGGAAAATCCCTTAGAAGGTCCCCTGTTTCAGGCAGTGTGAAAGTCGCAGGTAGTTTTTACTATGCACAACAAATGATTCAGGAATCTGCCCTGAAAGGGACGAGGATCATGGCACTCTTCTATCCCCTGCCTGAGCAAGAGAAAAATATTCTCTTCTCCCCTAAGGTGGACACAGCGGTGTCGGTGGTCACGAAAAAGACCACTATTCCAGTAGATGGGAGCACTGTGCTCAAGGACGTGCAAGACTGGAAATTGGAAGCCTTGCTGAGGCAGGCTTTCGATGTTAATGCCCTGTTGCTTCAAGCTTCGGTCTGTGGAGCGTTTGTGGCCAGGGCCTATCTATGCTGGGCGCAGGGCATCTTAGAGACTGCGGTGCAAGGGCAGTTGCATCCCCCGGAAGCAACAAAGCTGGAGTCTGGAGTGGCATATTTGGTGGATGCCTTTTATGATCTGATCAGGGGGCTATCTAAGGGTATGGCCTCAGTGGTGGCAGCCAGACCATTACCTCTGGTTGGAAAATTGGCCGGCGGACGTCTCTTTGAAGTCTCGGTTGAGCAAATTGCCTTTTAAGGGCAAGCTGCTCTTTGGAGCTGCTCTTTGGATAAATTGGTCAAGGACTTGGGGGAGACCAAGGGCGGTAGGCTTCTAGAGGATAACTGCCACCTCATCCAATTCCTCCCGACAGCTCTACCAGGTATTCTGCTTCCTTTCAGCAATCAGGATGCCTGCTTTGGTCCTTGCCTTCCCCCCCCCCCCCCCCCGCCACAGACACAGCCCTCTTGACTGCTTTCTTCTCTAAGAAAACAGTCCCTACATACCACTTTTTCCTTTTGCCCCCCCCTACCCTTTCCCCACTCTCTCGCCCCCTCATCTCTCTCCCTTTCGCCCCTATCCCCCTCCCCAGCATTTCTGCATGCTTGGCACTCCTTCTGGCCTGTTATGGCTGCTGAACTCACTAAGGCCCTTATGTTTGTTTATTTTATTTGATATACTGCCCTTTTGGAAAAGCAGAGTGGTTTACAACATACAAAATTAAACCTTAAGGTAGGCACGAGGCCAGGAAGAAGGAAAAGGAAGTTGCAATTGTCGACAGGAGAGCAGGAGAGAGAAAGAATACAGGACAATGTGCAGTAGTTGAGGTCACACAAACGGGGAGGGGAGGTCAAAGGCTAGGGAAAAGAGGTGGGTCTTAAGGTCGCGCTTGAAGGTAGGGTGGTGAGGCTCGAGTCGGAAGGAGGCAGGGAGTGTGTTCCAAAGGGCAGGACCTGCAAAGAAAAAGGCTGAGGAGCGAGTGGAGTGGAGATGCGCAAGGGGGGGGGGGGGAGAATGAGGCGGTTAAGGTGAAAGGAGCGAGGAGTATGTCTGGGAGTGTGGAATATGATGAGGTCTGCCAAGTATTGTGGGGTGCTGGTGTGAAGTACCTTGTGAACAAGGGTGAGAAGCTTAAAACGAGTGCGAAAGGGAATAGGAAGCCAGTGAAGATGAACAAGCAAAGGTGATATGTGGTCCCTATGAGAGGCGTGAGTGACAATGCGGGCAGCGGCGTTTTGGATCCTCTGAAGTCTATTGAGTTGGGATTTAGAGAGATCAGTGAACACAGAGTTAGAGAAATCTACGCATGACATAACTAGTGACAGCAGCAGTGTGGTGAGAGCAGATGGGGTCAGGAAAGGGCGAATCGCACGGATTTGGCGAAGAAAGAAGAAAGATGTCTTAGTGATATGTGAAACGTGCGCTTGAAAAAGAGGTCGGAGTCGAAAAGCACACCTAGGTAGTGGAAAGTAGAGACTAGAGGTATAGGAGAGTCTGAGAAGGAAGGAGCCAGGGAGGGGGACGGGCTGCCATGGGAGAACCAGATCGCGATTGTTTTAGTAAGATTGAGGTGAAGACAGTTCTGGGTCAACCAGTCCGCAACGGTAGAAAGACAAGAGTTAAGTGCAGAGAGATCTGGGTGAGAGGGGGAGGTATGATGGAGGACGATGTCATCTGCATAGTAAAAAGCGGAAATGCCGGATTGTTGTATTGAGCGAGGGGAGCCAGAAAGAGGTTAAAGAGAAGAGGAGCAAGTACAGAACCCTGGGGGACCCCACAAGGTGAGGGGAATGGGTCGGGGGGGGGGGAAGAGGGAGAGGAGGAAAGAACTGCACAGGATCGAGAGGAAAGAAAGGAATGGAACCAGCGGTGAACAGTGCTACGGAGGCCTGCTTCGCATAGGCGAAGAAGGAGAAGGGAGTGATCTACAAGGTCGAAGGCAGCGGACAGGTCAAGGGCAACCGCCACTGAGATATCACCGGTGAAGGCAAGTAGGATAGTTTCAACACCCTGACAGAATCCTGACTGACGGGGGTGAAGGAAATTGGTGGAATCAAGGTGATGGGAAAGCTGTGCAAAAACGACTTTTTCGAGGAGTTTGGAAAGAAAGGGGAGGTTAGAGACAGGGCGGTAATAGACTGAAACTAGAAGATCAAGTGAGGACTTCTTAAGGATGGGGCGAATTAAGGCGTGTTTCCAGGAGTGGGGGAAGGTCCCTGCAGAGAGGCTTGTGTTGAACATAGGATAGAGGGAAGAAGAGCCAAAGAGGGAGTGAGGAGCCAGGAAGAGGGAATGGGATCAAGGGCATGTTTTATTGGATGAGGAAATTGGTGAAGTTCGGCCATGGTGATTGGAGAGAAGGAGGGCCATGTGTGTGAAAGGAGAGAGGAGGGAGGAGGCAAAGGGACGGGGGGAGAGTGAATGGGAGGGGGGGCAGGAGGGAAGGGAGGCTCTTAGGGATGAAATCTTGCTACTGAAGTAGGAGGCTAGAAGTGAAGGAGGGGGAGAAGGCTGAGCTGACGCAATAGAAGGGGTGGAGTGGAGAGAGATGATGGAGTTAAGAGTAGAGTAAAGGTGACAAGTCTGGTTAAGGGCATTAGCGATGGCATTGGAAAAGTATGCTCGTTTGGCAAAGTGTAATTTGGAGAGGTAGAGGGAGTAATGTGCTTTAAAGGAGGACAGAGTACCCGGGGAAGGGGCCTTCTGCCATAGACGTTCGGCTGTGCGGAGATGTGTGTGAAGCAAGTGGAGGCTGCTGTGGAACCAGGGTTGCTTGGGTCGAGTTCTTGGTGGACAGGGCTGCAAGGGGGTTAGACGGTTGAGGGTGGCGGCGAGAGTGGAGGACCAGAGGGAAGGTTGGGAGTTGGGTGAAAGGGAAGGGAATTCGGGGGGAAGAAGTTCGGTTACAGGGGGAAAGTGCTGGATAGTGAGTGGGGTGATACGACGAGAGTATCGGAGAGGGGGGTTAGTGGGAGAGGGGGAAGAGGGTGATGATGCCTGCGAGTGGGAACAAGAGGCAAAAATGCAGAAGTGATCGGTCCAAGGGAGATGAAGAGAGGACAGGTTATGAAGTAGCAGAGTGGAGGAGGATGAGGTCAAAAGAAGATCGAGGGTACGGCCGGCTGTGTGAGTAGGGAAAGGAACATGTTGCAGAAGGGACAGGTCCTGAAGGAGGGAGGTGAAGATGTGATCTCTGGTGGAGGAAGGGGGATTAAGGTGAAGATTAAAGTCACCTGCAATGAGTAGATGAGGGAAAGCCAGGGAGAGATCCGAGATGGTTAGGAGAAGGGAATCCCAAAGTTCAGGCTGGAGGGCTGGGAGGGAATAGATGAGAAGAATATGTGTTGGGGGGGAGGTGTGAAGATGGAGTAGAAGAGCTTCGGGGTAATGCAGTAGAGGGGAATAGATCTGAGTGAAGGTGAGGGAAGGGTGCAGAGTAGCAGCTGCGCCACCGCCAGAGTGGCCTATTTGGGGGACGGAGACTGCGGGAAAGCCAGGGGGAAAACAGCGGGCGAGGAGGGCATCCTTTCTGTCCTTCAGCCACGTTTCGGTGAGGAGGGTGAGGTGGGAAGAGTGCGTGATGAGATCCTGAATAAGCAGGGTTTTAGATCTGAGGGATCGGCAGTTTAAAAGACCTAACTTGAAAGGAGGTGGAGGGGGAAATGAGGAGACAAGGGAAGAGGAGAGGGCAAGCAGAGACGAAGATTGGAGTAGCAGCGAGACCTAAAAGTAGTGGTGTTGGTCTGGCGACAGCCCCACACCACAGGAATATAGGCCATTAAGGGAAGAGCAGAGGGAGAGGTGCAGATAGGAGAAGAGAGACGTACCTGGGACAGGCAGGTTGCTGCAAGTAGAGAGTTTGCAGTGGACCCCGTAAGCAGGCAGGGGGTTAGCAATGTGGTAAGAAGACAGAATGAGTTAAAGAGGAGGCCTACGCCGCCGGAGCGGCCCCAAGGAGCGCACCTAAGGAGCACTGCGTGGAATATGAGCACGGCGTGCTCCTTAGGTGCGCGCCGACGAGCGCTGCTGGTGCTGCGAATTTATCTGGAGTGAGCAGTGTACCTCGCAGAGCGCGGCCATGTTTGCGCGGCCGCGTCACTTCCGGGAGGGGGAGCAGACTGGAATCAGGAAGCTGATGGTACAGGTGGAGAGGGCAGGCTCTGTAGGGAGATAGCAAATCAACATGTAACAGGCAAAGCAGGCAAAGGGACAGCATCAAGAGACAGAACATTCAAAATGATGCTGCTGGCGCTGCGAATTTATCTGGAGTGAGCAGTGTACCTCGCAGAGCGCGGCCGTGTTTGCGCGGCCGCGTCACTTCCGGGAGGGGGAGCAGACTGGAACCAGGAAGCTGATGGTACAGGTGGAGAGGGCAGGCTGTGCCCGCTTGATCCCATTCCTTCCTCCTGGCTACTGGAGCCCTCTCTTACCCTCTTGCTGTTCATTCTTCACATAGTCTATTCAAGTTTCTCCTCTGATCTTTTCCCCACCACCTGGAAACATGCGCTTATCCGACCCATGTTCAAGAAACCATCTCTTGATCCCTCCACCCTTGCTCACTGGTGCCCAGTATCTAACCTTCCTTTCTTTTCTAAAGTCCTGGGAAAGCTGGCCTTTTCACAACTTTCAGCTCATCTCGATACCACCCCCATCAATCTGGATTTAGAACTGGGCATAGCACTGTAACCATCCTCCTTTCCTTTCTGAACGAGCTTCATCAGTCACATGAAAAGGGTAATTTCTTTCTTGCAGTATCTTTGGATCTGCCCTCCGCCTTCGATCTGGTAGATCACTCCACACTCCTCATTCATCTTCATGACCTCTGGATCCATGGAATTGTTCATCACTGGTTCCATTCTTTCATCACTTCTTGCACTTTTTGTCCAGAGACTGGCTCCTCCACTTCCACTGTAACCCCCCTTCCCTGTGGTGTCCCTCAGGGTTCCGTGTTGGCCCCTCTTCTCTTTAATGTCTTCCTTGCTCCACTTGCCCTTATTATCCAGCAATCTGGGGTCTCTGATTGCTACTTTGCCAGTGATATCATTCTCCTGTTCCATACCAGCCTCCTTTCTCTTAGCCTCACCCCACTGGACTCCTGCCTTGCTATTTATCCAGGAGGAAACGTGAGCAACTACCTACACATTAATCCATCCAAATCTGCCGCTATCTGGTTTACCTTTGGTACCTCTTGTCCCTGCTAGCCCACATGTTGTCTGCTACCCCCGATACCTCTGGTAACATCTCTTGGGGTTACTCTGGATTCCTTTCTTACCTTCCACCAGCACATCTCCTCACTTATCCATTGTTCCTTTGTTTCCCTGTGCCAAATTTGTGCTGTCTGACCTCTCCTCTCTCTGTCATCTTTAACCACCCTTGTACTGTCACTCATTATGTCCAGACTCAACTATTGTAATGTCATCCTTTCAGGTCTGCCCCAATATCAACTTCGCCAACTACAGCTTATCCAGAACACCGCAGCTTGCCTTCTTACTCACTCCTCCCAGCCAGATCACGTTACCCCTTTACGCGTACATTTACAATGGCTCCTTCTTAAATCCAGGTTCACGTACAGAATACTCACCATTGTTCACAAGGTTATTCACACTGGTGCCCCTCAGTATCTAACAGATCTTACCCTTAATGCCTCTCCATACCTACTCCGGTTCACCCACATAAACCGTCTTTCCCTCCCCTCCCCCACACAAGCACACCTTGAGCTTACCTGCGAACCTGCATTTTTCTTCCTGGGCCCTGCACTCTGGAATTCATTGCCACTCATGCTTTGCACTGAACTGTCTTTTCCTAGATTTAAAGCCAGGTGCAAAACTCACCTATTTCACTTTGCTTTTGACCTTCCCTTTCCCCACCCTTGACTGCCCTCCTCTCCCGCCTGCCTGGCTTCCCTATCTCTCTCTCTCTCTCTTTCAAACCAAGTATTGTATCTGTCTTTTTATCTCCTAATTCTGCTTTTATATCTACTCTCCTTTTCTCTTTCCTGTCTACTGTCACGCCCTTGCCCCTTACATCCAATATGGAGGGGCGTGGTTATCATAGAAAGTTTCACCTTCCAGCCTTTAACTGACTGGTTCTTTTGCAATGCCTATTGGGAAAGGTAGTTCAGTCACAATTCACTTGGCTTCAGGTAAAAAAACACTTGTAGTTGGCTCGAATGATAAGGCAATGATAGAAATTTATTAACTCAACGCTAGGTTCACAAATATCACCTTTGGATTCTTTCTCCAGGATTCTTCCCAATACACATCAGGACATAAACTCAAAGCAAAATTTCAGATTATAATGTTCATCAGCTCAAAGATAAAGTCCTTTAACAGCCAATGCTACCAGCCTTGGCTAGCATTGCTGGTTAAAGCAAACAAAAACAGCTTTCCTTAAAGCAGATTTCTTTTCTTACATTCCCAACACTTCCAGGTTGTTTGGCTCCTTATAAACAAAGTAAAACTTTCACCAAGGATAAAACTTCTCATAAGCAAACCATGCCCTATGCAAGGCTTTTGGAATATTCAAAAGCAAATCAGAGCTTTACTTCCTCTCTCCGTTAGCTCGGCTTCTTGAGGGTGCACTGCTCTGGATAGCAAGTGTTTAACCAGCACAATTAGAGAGCTTCAGCTTGCTCTTACTTTCTCAGCAAGCGTATTTCTTCTTTAACACAGGACATGCACAAATTATCTACAGGCTTTCAAGGGTACCTGGGTCTGAAGGTTTTCAATTAATGGTTGGCTTTCTTTCAACTCCTCCGTAGTTAAGGACTGGCATAAAGAGCAATCCATGAAGGTCTCTCCTTCATTCAAAGCTACGTCTGGTTCACCTATTTGAATAGGTTCAATGTCTCCTACCAGCATACAGGGCTCAGCTGACTGCCTCTCGTTAGAGCTGAGAGTATCTCTTGCAACTCTGCACTGCTCCGTGTTAGAGAAACTTCTAAGGCTTCTACCTGGCTCTGGACTTGTGTCAGCTTCTCCTTTCTCATGCTCTGGCCACCATTTTCCTGTACTTCCTCGTCCTGTCCTCCAGCTCGTGTTCCTTCTGCCTGTGTTCCAGCTTGGGTCTCTGCCTGGATCTCTCCCTGGATCTCTCAGTGGCAGTCTCTCTGGTACTCTCTGCGTGTCCCCCGGAACTCTCTGCGTGTTCCCCCCCTGAATAATCTATCCTGGACTTAAATTCCCAAGGCTTCAGCCCCACCTCTTCTCCCCTCAGGTGACGGAGATCAGCTTGCCTCCGTGCAGCTGAATAATTAGGAAACTCAGTGACGTAAGGGTCTCTTACCTTGGGTCTGCATTCCCTCACCTTTACTCCACTAGGGGAACTCTGAAACCTATCCCCGCTGTGAATTTCCTGCTTTCTAGGTGTGATTGGGGTTCTGTTTCTCTGACCTTGTAAAATAGGTCCTTTTATAAGGGTGAATTCCTTTTCTTTTTCCCTTTTTCCTAAGTCATGATAAGCTTCCTTATCACACTACCAATGGCGTTCCTTTCCATTTTCATATTTGCAGCCTATATTTGATTTTGTACACCGTCCTGACACTTATGCTTGGGCGGTATATCAAGTGCACAAAGAGACACTCGCAACCTCCCAAACAAAGAGACAAAACAGACACAAATCAAACCCCAACACCGGCCCTAAGGAAGCACAAGTCGCAACAACCTCTTCCACAAAGAAAACATCAATTGAGCTCATAAACGCCAGATCCATCTGCAACAAGATACACACTCTGGTAGACCACATTGAAGAGCGACAGCCAGACATAATATGCATCACAGAGACATGGCTCAACCCTACCGACAGTGTACTACTCAACCAACTAGTACCGAACAACTACTCAGCATACAACTGCCCACGCATCCACAAGCGTGGAGGAGGAGTCCTAATAATAGCAAAAACAGAACTCAAGTTCAAGACACTGAATCTCACAGATACAAAGCAGTGTAACACAATTAGCATCAAGAACAAGAATATTGCAATCTGCCTAACCTACAGAGCACCCCGTGCTCCACCCGACGAACTAGCCTTCATACTCGAAGAAGCCTGTGCCATAACGTCAAACAACAAACCAGCACTACTAATCGGAGACTTCAACCTCAAGTCCGCCAATACAAAAGATGCAGAGGCCTTCCTTCAGGCAATGTCATCACTTCAATTCACACAGATAGTCAATGCACCAACACACAGACTAGGATCATCCCCAGACCTCATCTTCGCATCAAACTACCTAACTTCAAGAGACCTAATCTCTACACCCACCATCACCCCAGTACCATGGTCTGACCATTACTTAATCGAGACAAATCTGCAATCACAAGAAGACTGGACAAGCGAAAGAGCGAACTTCCCACACACAAAGACGATTCAAGTCCTTTGACAAGGACGAATTCATCCAGGACACAATACAACACTTGAACATTGACTCAGAGGACCTGGAGGAACAAGTTTCCAACTGGAACAATGTCCTAGCTAACGCCGCCAAACCATCCGTTGACAGGACCAAGAAACAACACCACAACAAGAGACAAAACAAACCATGGTACTCAGCAAAAATACGACAGGAAAAGAGGGAGCTCAGGAAAATTGAACGGAGATGGAGAAAAAACAAAACTACTTCCGACCAACATCTTTACCTAACAAAGCAAAAACAATACAATGAACACATCAACCAATCAAAAAGAGAATTCCACACAAACCTGATAAATTCTTCCATCAACAAACCCAGAGAACTTTTCGAAATAGTAAAAACCCTGACAAAAGAGCAAGCAGCAGAAAGAGAAATACAAGTGGATCCACAGATATTCGCCGACCACATCAAAGACAAATTTCACTCCACAGAGCGCTCAACACCCAGTAGAACCAACAGAACGAACGTCCACCCCAAAACCTGGGGCACATTCCACTCACCCTCAAAAGAGCAGATATCAGACATCATCTCCACAATCAACACAAGCACTGCTCCTACAGACCCTTGCCCAGTGTCATGGGTCAAAGCCACCAAAGCAAGCCTCATACCAAACATTCATAAAATGGTACACAACTCACTCACTCAAGGACTCATGCCACAGCAATTAAAGCTTGCCTCAGTAAGACCAATCACAAAGAAAACTTCTCTCGACAAAAAGGACCCAGCAGCATACCGACCAATCTCCAGCATACCCTTCCTCGCAAAAATAATCGAAAAGACGGTTCAACTACAACTTCAGGAACACATTGACGAACACGGAACTCTCGACGACAACCAACACGGATTTCGTCCCAACCATGGAGTCGAAACTCTCCTGATCTACCTCTTCGACAGCATCATAAGAATAATTGACGACATCAGGAATGGAATTATAATGATCTTCATCGACATCTCCTCAGCGTTCGACACAGTTGATCACAATATACTCCTGGAGAGACTGAAGAACACTGGTATACACGGTACCACTCTAAAATGGTTCCACTCGTACCTAACAGAAAGACAGCTACAGGTCAAGGTGGGACAGGACACCTCCCGGCCCATAAACGTCCAACAAGGAGTACCACAAGGATCCGCACTCTCAGCACTCCTTTTTAACATCTACATCCAACCAATATGCAACATTATGAAAGAGAATAACATCCAATACACAATATACGCAGACGATATAATGGTATACTCCCCGATATCAATCGAAAACCCGGACTTCTCTAAGATAGCAGACTGCCTTACCCAAATGGCGAAGTGGTGCCAAAACAACAATCTAGCTATAAACTACAACAAGACTGAAGCTTTAATCATCACTCGAAACCAAAGCTTCACACACCCACCAAACATAAAGATACAAAGCACCACGATACCGATAAGATCGGAGGTGAGATACCTTGGGGTTACTCTGGACAGTAAACTCAACCTCAAACCACACATAGACAAAACAATCCAAAAAGCATATTACAGGATGCGAATCATCAGGAGACTGAAACCACTCCTCGCTCCAGAACACTTCCGTACAGTCTGTCAAGCACTGATAACCCCAATACTGGACTTCTGCAATCCGATATACCTCGGACTACCAAAACAAGCTCTCAAACCACTACAGCTGGCACAAAACACTGCAGCTCGAATCATATCCGGAGCCGCAAGGCAGGAGCACATCACACCTACACTAAAGGACTTACACTGGCTCCCAATCATTGCTCGCATCAGATACAAGACTATCATAAACCTATTTAAGATAAAAGAACACACATCAGCCAACAGCCTCCACCTGCTCATACAACCGGAAACCAGCGCACGTCCCAGAAGAAGTCAAACACGCAACCGAGTCAGCACCCCAAATGAGTACAAGCACACACGCAAGGACACAACAGACAGAGCTCTCTCCATGGCTGCTCCAACAATATGGAACAATCTACCGGACGATCTAAGGGCAACTCCAGACCTCAAAGACTTCAGAAAACAACTGAAAACCATGCTGTTCATAGAGCACTATGGTCACATCACATAACCTAAGAGAATGGATAACAGCACTCCAATCCTCCCAAACAACTGAATATATATAAAATATGATTCTAGCACCACTGTAAATAGCCCACCCTGTATATAGCTCAAACAAATCAAGCACCCAACACATCCCTCACACAACTAAGTTTTATCCTCACTGCATGTACAACACACACACTTTACCTGATTGCTTGCTGTGATACCACCTTGATTATTAAGATAAGGCGGTTTAGAAATACTGTTAAATAAATAAATAAATAAAAAGCTAAAGCTGGGACGGTTGGCTGGCCTGGGGAGGGGTCAGCCGCGAGACATCTGGTGCTTTTGGGCAGTACAGTTTGCGCTTTATGTGAGATGGTGCCATCTGCCCGGAGGCAAGGTTTTCAGGAGTTCCAAGGATTGGGGAGAGTGTTTTACTCCTTCACCTTGGCGGTTTCCAAGAAGACACAATGAGATGAGGAAAACCCAGCTGGAGGTCATTCCCATGGGAGGTTGGCTATGAGAGTTTTATCCAGCGTGGGTCCACATAGTCTTCAACCAGTGGGTGCTGGAAATCATCAGGGAAGGCTATGCACTGGAGTTAGAGAAGCCCATCCTGGACGCTTGCAAGGTGGTGGGCAAGTGACAAGCCATAGAGGACAGTCTCGCTCGGCTGCTGCAGTTAAAGACGGTATTAGAAGTACCATGAGACCAGTGCGGCTATGGTTGATACTCCATTTATTTCATGGTTCCCAAGAAGGAAGGAACTTTTCGGCCAATACTAGATCTAAAACGCATAAATCGGTGTCTCGGCATACCCCGTTTCTGCATGGAATCGTTGCGGTCAGTGATTGTAGCTGTAAGGGCAGGCGAGTGCCTTACTTCCCTGGACCTCACGGAAGCCTACCTGCATATCCTGATTCATCTGGAGCATGAGAAGTACCTCTGTTTCGTGGTGCCAGTAGGACATTTCCATTTCCAAGCGTTACCCTTAGGGGTCCTGACTGCTCCTTGCACGGTTACCAAGATAATGGTGGTGGTTGTGGCGGCCCTCCGACAGGAGGGCATTTTGCTGCACCCAAACCTAGACAACTGACTCATCAGAGAAAAGTCTGTGGAGGAGAGTGCACGTGCCATGGCACGAGTGGTAGAGTTTCTGCAGGAACTCGGCTTGGTGGTCAATCTTGCAAAGAGACGACTGGTCTTATCCCTAGTTATTTCGCGACTTGATTACTGTAATGTTGTTTATGCCGGTCTTCCCTCTCACCAACTTCACCGTCTTCAACTCGTTCAAAATGCCGCTGCCCGTTTTATTACTTTATCCCCTCTTCGTTCTCATGTTTCTCCCTGTCTTCTTTCCTTACATTGGCTCCCTATCAAGTTTCGGTTCATGTTTAAATTACTCATCCTTGCACATAAGGCTCTTTTCTCTGACTCCCCCCAGTATTTAGCTAACATTATTCATCTTCAGCCCTCTCCCCGCCTTCTCCGATCTGCTCATGGTAACCGCCTCTTTCTTCCCTCACCCACTCAGGCCCGCCTCGAATCCACCCGACACTCTGCTTTCTTTTTTCTATGTCCCGCCCTCTGGAACTCTCTTCCCTTACCTCTTCGCCTAGAACTATCCTACACTCGTTTTAAAGCCCTCCTCAAGACCCACCTTTTCTGTCAAGCGTTCGATCTCCCTCCCCCTAATGATGATGTTTTCCTCCCCTAGTCTCCCATTTCTTTCCCCCCCCCTATTCCCTTCTGTTCTCCCCACTGATGGTGTTTGTCCCCCTAGTCTCGCCCCCTATTCCACCTATGTCTGGTTCGTGTTTCCTTCTCCCCTCCCCTGCCTTTTTAATCCGTCTTATTTTTAAGTTATTATTTTTATTGCTTTTACAATTTTGTTTTATCAGTTTTACTGTCTTACTGTTCTGCTCTCTCTTTATTCTCTACTATTTCTTTGCTGTTCTATTATTTTTGGCGTTCTTTTCTTCTTCCTTTCTCAGCAGCTGTCACATTTTATGATTGTACACCGCCCTGACGCTTTGGCCTGGGCGGTCTATCAAGTGTTTTAATAAAGTAAAGTAAAGTAAAGTGGCGCCTTCCCAGGACCTCGTTTATCTTGGAGCCAGGTTTCCAGTCTTCCAATTTATCAAGGTCCTCTTGCAATTTTTCACGATAGTCTTGTGTTTTAATAACTTGGAATAATTTTGTTTTCCCTGCAAATTTGATCCTCACTCATTATTCCCATTTCCAGGTCATTTTATGAAGATGTTAAAAAGAAGTGGGCCCAGCACAGATTTCTGGGGTACTCCACTATTCACCTTTCTCCGTTGAGAAAATTGGCCATTTAGCCCTACTCTCGGCTGTCTTTTAAACAATTCCTGATCCACAATAGTACATTACCTCCTATCACATGACTTTTTAATTTTGCCAGGAGTCTCTAATTAGGTGAATAGTGGAGTACTCCAGGGATCTGTGCTGTGCCCACTGCTTTTTAACATCTTCATAAATGATCTGGAAATGGGAATAATGAGTGGGGTGATCAAATCTGCAGATGACGCAAAATTATTCAAAGTTGTTAAAAACCCAAGAGGATTATGAAAAATTGCAGGAGGCCCTTGATAAATTGGAAGACCGGGCGTCCAAATGACTGATGAAATTTAATGTGGATAAGTGCAAAATTATGCACTTAGGGAAGGAGAACCCAAATTACAGTTACAGGGATGCAAGGTTCCACATTAGGAACCATCACCTAGGAAAAAAATTAAGCGTCATTGAGAATACATTAAAACCCTCCACCCAGTGTGCAGTGGCGGCTAAGAAAGGAATTAGAATGGTAAGGATCATAAGGAACGGAACTGAGAACAAGCCCAAGGATATTGTGTGCAATTCTGGTTGCCGTATCTTAAAATGGGTATAGTAGAATAAGAAAAGGTACAGAGAAGAGCCACCAAATAGTAAAGGGCTATGAGAAAAGATTAGGGCTCTTCAACTTGGAAAGGAGATGGCTGAGGGGCGATATCATTGTGGTCTATAAATTAATGAGTGGAGTGGAAACGGGTAAACGTAGATCAGTTGTTTACTCCTTCAAAAAGTTGAAAGACCAGGAGACATACAATGAAGCTACAATGTAGCCCATTTAAGATTAATAAGAGAAAATATTTTTTCACTCAATGAGTAATCAACTTTGGAATTTGTTACCATAGGATGTAGTAAAAGCTGTTAGTGTAGCTGGGTTTAAAAAAGGTTTGTATAAGTTCCTGGAGGAAAAGTCCATAAACCATTATTAAAGAGGACCCTCTCCAACCCAATATAACTCCTCTCTCACCCAGACATATTACCCATCCCAAGTTCTTCCCTCCTTCCCCCAGATGCTCCCCTCATACACTGTCCATCTGATATGGACTTTCCCCAGACTATGTATTCCTCAACTCCTAATAATAACTAATTGCTCTGTATATACCATTTGCTGCATTAATCTTATCCACTGCGACTACACATGTAAATTATTTGTAACCCCATGTAATCATCCAAGTTTAGTTCTAGGTAAACTTCCTCTTGGTTCATGTTATATGTAAATCGCTCTGAATCCAATGATAGGGCAGTATAAAAAACCTGTTAAATAAATAAGATAGATCGGGTGATGGCTAGAGGAGAGGGCCAATGAAAACCCAGGTGCCAGAGTTCCATTTATAGTCACCATGGTGACCTGGTACCTGGGATTTGTCAAGCCCTGGTATATCACACAAATATTTATGTAAATGACTTATGATTTGCTTATTCAGTACCTACATAATGTCTTAGGTGGGGAACAATTTAAAACTTTATATAACGAAAAAACATTGCTAGAGGGAGCTACATTTATGATGTCCTACCTGGAGGTGTACTGAGAGTGCACGATGCTTGTTCCCTTCTGCTCCGTCAGCCCTCTTGTTGGCATTAATATGCAGGTAAGAGGAAAACAAAGTTGAAGCGAGGTCCTGATGCTGTCAGCGATCCTGTGTAAAGGCAGGTCAAGTTGGACGAGTGACCGGGTTTCTCTCTGCTGAATTTGGCAGAAACTGTGACTGGCTTGGGACCTTCAGTACTGGATTGGAGCACCAAAGGGGTTTCATTAAACCCCGAGGAGAGAGCAGCCTCCTCCCCCCCCCCCCCCCCCCCCGCGTGCTCCGGAAGTGGATTCTGTGGTGGCATTGTTGCAGCCATGCAGAGTGCTAAAGTGCGTCTGGGAACCGTGGGCCATTAAGACTGCCACCGCTGACCACCTTGCTGGTGGAGTCTAGTGTGGGACGAGTGATGGGCTCTTCTGGCATTAGCGTGGGTGAGGTGATGAAGCCTGCTTGTGTGTCGAAGCAGATGTTGTGGGAAGCTCTGAAAGGCCTGGATCCCTCATTAACTGCCTCGGTGACTGCCTTGAAAATTTAGGACATCCTCGCCCCTCGGAAAAAGTGCTTCGTTTTTTGGCCCCTGGCCTACTATTTTTTTCCAGTTGCACCAGTCTTCTACCCGTTCTTCCCCTGCTCCCATTCCTTTTGAGCATAGGGGACACTTTTCCTAACATTTTTTGCTGTAGCGGGCTTTGCGCCCTTTTTTCTTCTAACTACTGGCCACATGGGTCTTCAATCTCAGGGGGCCCTTTTTGCCCCGATGGCCACTGGCTTAAAAGAATGTGATAGATGCTCCAAGAACATGTCGCTTACGGACACCCATGTCTGTGGTGTCTCAGGGCCGACCATGATCCAGAGCTCTGTTTGCTTTGTAAGAAAATATCCTCCAAAACCCTGCTCAGTCGTAAGCAGAAGTCAGAGGACATTTTCCGTAAGGCTGTCCTGGAATCCCTGGTCGCACCCTCTGTAGTCTCTCTGCCGGTGGGATCCCCCCACCTCGGCTCCGCAATCAAGACAGCACTCCGAGCAGGGGTCCTCTGAAGTGGAGTGGCATAAGAAGAAGGCCTTGAAGTCACTGTCAGAGGCTCCCGACAAGCATGAGCACTCCCGTGCTCGATTGCTTAGCCCCCCTCGGTGTTCCTGAGAGTCGGACAAGGAGCGACCTCGTAAGGTACCCTGTACAGACTCTGAAGCCCCCGGCGATGGCGCCAGGTCTCAGCCATCCCAGCAAGGACCTCCTCTCTTCCTTGATGCCTGACCCAGTGACCCCGGTGTCGGCGTCGCAGGGCCCCACACCCATGTTGCAGTCCCACTAGAACGTAGCATTTCTGCATTCATAGCTTCCCAGCAGGCACGCGTATCCAGCTTTGCTGGCCCATGCCTAGAGACCGAGGTTCTCTTGAGAGAGATACCAAAATCCGCCCTAGAAACCCCCAAGAGCCACTGGCCTCGTGAGGGTCCTCTGCATCGGTCTCGCTTGCCTTCCTGTTCCTCGAGGACGCGATCCTCTGGCTCCAAGTGGACCTTTGGCTTCCGGGCGAGGTGACCAGCCCAAATCAGGTTCCTCCTCCGATTTCTTGGACAGAGTCAGACGGGGATACCTCCCCAGAGACCCGTGCCCATCGGTACCTCCCATCGGACCTGTCCCCACCTGCCTTTCAGAGGCATTCGCCACCTGAGGACACCTCCTTCATGGTGTTTGTACGGGATATGGCATGGGATCTCAACCTGGCTACCCAGGCTGAGGAGGAACCTCGAGCTGAAGAGCTCGATTATTTTGCAGTACGAGTCCCCGCCTCGGGAATTTCTTACTGTTCCAGTTCCCCTCCCATTCTGTCCGGGCTGCTACTCCGCATGTGGGAGACCCCTGCTTTGGTCCCCATCGTGAGTAAGCACCTCGACGCGATGTACAGGGTCCAGTGCAGTCCTGGGTTCAGGAAAACCCAACTTCCCCACACCTCCATGGTGGTAGAATCGTCTATGAGGAAACAGAGCCCGAAGTCCCACTCTTCAGTTCTGCCGGACAGGGAGTTGAGAGCCCTAGGCCACAAGGCCTATCAAGGGTCCATGCTCTCATGCCGTATTCAGGCATACCAATTGTACCTGGGCATGTTTTTGTAGGACCTAGCCAAGGAACTCGGGGGTTTCTCTGCGGGCCTCGCGGGTGAACCCCTTAGTAGGTTACGGACCCTTCTGAAGTCCATAGCGGAGTGCTCAAAATTCCTCTCCTGTACCGCCTACGACGGATTCTAGTCCTCTACGTGAGTGGCGGCCGCTGGCATTGGGGCCCGACACCAGGCATGGCTCCAGTCTTTGGACTTGGAGCAGTGGGTCCAGGAAAAGCTCCTAGACGTACCCTGCCTGGGTGAGCAGCTCTTCGGTAAACAGATGTAGCATAAGGCCGCCGAGATAGAGACAGAGTTCGTCACCCGAACCCGCCTCTCGTGCAAGACCTCCTCCATCCCTCAGAAGAAACAGCAAATTAAGAAACCATTCTTCCCGTGGAAGGGCCTACCCTACTGAAGCTACCCACCATACCCTCCTACTCCCGCATTGCGACCACTGCGATGCAGGGAAAGTCCGGACCCCACGGTCATTGCAAGCTGAAAGGGCCCAAGGCCCAAACCCTGGTACTGCCTCAGCTCGCCCAGGGATTTTGACACCAGCAGCATAGCCTTTCGCCCCCTAGCAGTGCCGCAGCTGGTGGGGGGGGACACCTGTCCTCCTTCACCCCCTCAGTGGGTGTCCATCACGTCAGACCCTTGGGTCCTCCGAGTAGTCCAAGATGGCTACCGTCTCCTTTTGGACAGACTTCCCCCTCCCTTCTCCCCAACGGAGCTTTCTCGACTTCCTGCGCACCAGACCTTCCTACAGCGGGAGTTAGACAATTTCCTCGCCCAGCGAGTGGTCGAGAGGGTACTGATGCACCTCCGAGGTCGGGGCTTCTATTCCTGGTACTTCCTTGTCCCAAAGAAGACGGGGGGCCTATGGCCCATTTTTGACCTCCGAAAACTAAACAAGTTTCTGGTGCGGGAGAAGTTCAAAATTATCTCTCTTGGTGTCCTGCTGCCCTTCCTCCAGCAGGGCAACTTGCTATGCTCCTTGGATCTCAGGGACGCTTATGTCCACATTTTGAGTCACCCCCAGCACAGGCAGTTCCTGCACTTCAGGGTGCACGGGAAGCATTACCAATACAGGGTGCTCCTCTTCGGACTCGCATCTGCTCTGCCCCTCTTCGCGGCCACTGCCTCCCTCAGGCGGCAGGGCATACCGGTCTTCCCTTACCTTGATTGACTGGCTCATTACGGGACCCTCGACCGGAGAAGCCCACCTGGCAGCATCACGCACAATTCTCCTCCTCGAGCGCCTGGGATTCTTGGTCAGCTACCCCAAGTCCCACCTCGAACCGGTACAAGCCTTGGAGTTTATTGGCGCACGCCTCAACACTTAGAGGGTGATCACCTTTCTACCGGCAGACAGTGCAGCTCGCCTCCGAGCATTGGTGGCCCAGGTCCAGAGTAACACTTGGGTTACAGTGCGGACTATGCTGCGCCTCCTGGGGCACATGGCCTCCACCGTCCATGTGGTTTCACGTGCCCACATGCACATGTGGATGGCCCAGTGCTGCCTCAGCACTCAGTGGAGCCCAGCCGCTAGTGGCAAGATCCCCGCAACCTTCTCCGGGGGCTGCCATTCCTTTCCCCGCAGCACAAAATGGTGCTAACGATGGATGCTTCCCTGCTGGGGTGGGGAGCCCACTGCAGTGCACTGTGCACGCAGGGGCGATGGTCACCTGAAGAGTCTCATCAGCAGATCAACTTGCTCGAGCTTCGGGCGGTCCGTTGGGCCCTGAGGGCCTTTGAGGACCATCTCCAAGGAAAGTCAGTGCTCGTGCAGACCGACAGTCGAATAGCGATGTTCTACATAAACAAGGAGGGGAGCATAGGATCACGCCTCCTCTGCCGGGAAGCGGTCCTCCTCTGCTCCTTCGCCTTACGTCGAGGGATGACCCTGTGAGCGGTCTAGCTCCCATACCACGAAAATGTCCTTGCGGACAAACTCAGCAGAATCCTCTGCCCTCACGACTGGCGGCTGGACCCAGAGGTGACCAACTGGCTGTTCTATTTGTGGGGGACCCTGACCATGGACCTGTTCGCCAGCCCGGCAAATACTCAGCTCCCCTGCTTTTGCGGCCCAGTCGCGCACCCAAGCAGGGAGGCGTGAGATGCATTCCTCTTGCGCTGGATCTCCGGGCTTCTCTACATGTTCCCTCCCACTCCTCTCATTGCGAGGACCCTCCATAAAGCTCAGTGGGAATGAGTGTCGATGATACTCGTCGCTCCCTCATGGCCTCGGCAACCGTGGTTCCCACTCCTACTCCGGCTCGCGTCCCAGCCTCTGATTCCCCTGGGCTGTGCCCCAGGCCTGCAAATGCAGGAGGAGCGACGAGTGCTACACCCGAACCTGGCCGTGTTGTCCATTCCAGCCTCGCGACTGAACGGGTCACCCTAGCCACGCTAGACCTCCTGGAGGAGGTCGAGGAGGTGGTCCTCACGTCGAAGGACTCAACAAGACGAGCTTACGCCTTCTTGTGGTGACGCTTCTCGGTCTGGTGCTCCGAGCTCCAGATCGACCCTTTCTCGTGTCCCACTCTGTGGGTCCTCCAGTACCACCTCCATCTCTCGAAGGAGGGGCTGAAGTCGAACTCTGTTAGGGTACCCCTGAGTGCCATCTCAGCAAATCACTTACCCGTAAAGGGCAAACCCCTTTCGGAGCAGCCCTTGGTCTCCTGCTTCATGCGGGGCCTCTTGCTGTTCAAATCTCCCATCCGGCCCCCTCCGGCAGCATGGGACCTGAACGTAGTGCTCATGAAGCTTACGCGTTCACCCTTCGAGCCGATGGCAACATGCTCTCTTCGGCATCTATCCTGGAAGGTGGTCTTCCTGGTGGCTTTGACCTCGGCCTGCCAAGCCATTGAGCTCCAGGCTCTCATGTCTGAAGCCCCTTACACCAGGTTCTATAGGAACAGGGTGGTCCTCCGTACCGACCCTAAGTTTCTGCCGAAGGTTATCTCGGACTTTCATCTCAATCAGTCGATAGTCTTGCTGACCTTCCTCCCGAAACCCCATGCCGACCAGGCGTCGGCGGTTTTGCATACACTCCACTTCAAGAGGGCTCTTGTCTTCTATCTGCAGCACACCCAGCGTTATCACAAGTTTGGCCGGCTTTTCGTGACCTATGATCCCAATCTCCTGAGGCAGGCAGTCACAAAACGCACCCTCTCCATCTGGATGGCGGTCTGTATCGCCTTTGCTCATGTGAAGGTGGGTGCCCCGCTGGATTGGCAGGTCACTGCACACTGCGTCCGAGCCAAGGCGGCTTTGGTGGCTTCGCTGCGCTCAGTGCTGCTGTCTGACATCTGCTGGACTGCGACCTGGGCTTTGGTAAACACTTTCGCCTCACACAACTGCCTGGAAAGGGAGTCCCGCCAGGACAGCGCCTTCGGCCAGGCTGTACTCCATAATCTGTTCGGGGTATAAGCAACTCCTGCCCGCCGACCCTTCTCGATGGCTACTGAGGGTTCACCCCGGGGACCTTCGGGCATCGGCTTCTGCTCACGCCTTCACGGAGGCGTTTTTTGGTTACAGGTTCAGTAGCCTGTAGCTGGGGAGTCCCTACCTAACACATTGCCTATACAACCCCAGTCTTAACCCACTTCAGCGCAGACAATTTATTGTTCACACCTTACACAAATGTATACACCACCTTGTATGTGCCACCTTGAGCCCTATTCAGTGCCTCGAGTTGTTAATAGTTACTATGTTCAACTGTTTTATTATAATGTCCAAAATGTTCAATGTATGGTTCCTCTTCTATGTAAACCGCCCCTGATCTTTGGAAGGGGCGGTATATAAAAGTTTCCAAATAAATAAATAAAAATAAAATAAGTGAGGACTGACTTATTGCTTGTTCCTGGAGAACACGTAGTTACTCACCTGTAACAGGTGTTCTCCAGGGACAGCAGGAATCAGTCCTCAGTACCCTCCCACCTCCCCTGATGAGTTGCTGGATTTTTATCCTTCCCTTGCCATCTGCTTGGTAGGGCTCGAGCTAAGGGACCTGACTGAGCAAGATGGCACCCTTGGGCGGGAAGAGGACCACGCATGCGTGGCAGCACTCCCAAAGGCTTTCTTTTAGAACTGCGGAATTGCTCTGCATGCGCTCCATCAGTGCCGACGTCACTCCTAAGTGAGGACTGATTCCTGCTGTCCCTGGAGAACACGTGTTACAGGTGAGTAAATATGCTTTTCGCAACATGCACGCCAGCTTTCTGGGGTCTGTTGGCTGTATATTTCCTGACTTTTCCCAGTCTACCCAGGCCTGTAGGAGGGCCTTACGGCCGAGGGTGGTGGCCCTTGAAGCTGGGTTTGCCTTAAAATTTCCCTGTACATGTGTGGTGTCTGAGGGTAAAGTTTTTTTTTGTTTGACCCTAGTCAGCTAAATTAATTTGTTTGCGTTAGAGGGTAATTTGGGAACAGTAGGGGCAACACAGTAAAGTATGTTCAGTTGCTTCTGCTTAGCCACCTCCAGTATATGAGAGGCTTTTTAGTGCCATCAAGTCAGTGCTCCTGGCGACCCAGTTGCTTCTGGTTTTTCCCTTTATGATGGTCTATTATGCAGGAATGTCTTGTTTTTTGTTTTACTATTTCCTTTGACTTTTTGTGATTTCCTATTCTATATCCTAGTGATATGTATTTTTGAAATGTTGGATAAATAAAAAAAAGAAAAATCATATAACCATTAAAAATACAATCATAAAATCATAAAAAAATAAAACTTTTAAGTTAACATTGATTCCATTGTTTTTTTTAAATTTAAATCATGTTATTAATAGAGAGGGGTTACCTGCCTGGAGCAGGAGATATCTTTTAAGCAAAGGCTTAGAGGGGGAGTAACCTGCACCTTTCTGGGCAGACTAGAATGGAACATGTTGGTTTTTATCTGCCTGTCATTTACTGTTATTATGTAATTACAAAACTGAAAATAAGCATATAATAAAAAAACAAAAGTATTGAAAAAGTACATAGAATTAAAACCCCTCCCAATGGCCCAAAACTATTCTATATTCTTTAAACATCAATAATCTGCACAAACAGTGGAACATTTGCTTTTTTACAGATAATGGATTCACTAGTTTTAGATTACTGTTTTTTATAGTGAACATCACTATTGACAGAATACCAAAATTAGGTATTTTTGTGAGTGCGGTTTATATATGCACTTAAAAAAATAGAACTTTGTGTGGAGATGCAGAAGCTGAATTTAATGTTAAGTGCATTCTTTTAGTTGAATGATAAGATGCAGAATTCCAAGTTGTAGTCTTCTAGCTTTTTAGTAAAAGTTCAGTTTATTCATATGTATTTATAAATTTCCTTCCCAGGCCATTTTTAAAACGTTATCTACTGTTTTCTTTGTCCTTAGGTTGATTTAAAAGATTACATGTTCAGTGGACTGAAGGATCAGACTGTGGGCCGCCTACCTGGGAAAGTTGCAGGACAACAGTTCGTTATTCAGGAATGTGAGAACTGCAATATCTACATATTTGATCACTCTGCAGCTGTCACCATTGATGATTGTACAAGCTGTCGCATCTTTCTGGGACCCATAAAGGGCAGCGTTTTTTTCCGTGACTGCAAAGATTGTAAATGTATTGTTGCTTGCCAACAATTTCGTACACGGGACTGCAGAAAGCTTGATGTGTTCTTGTGCTGCGCTACTCAGCCAATTATTGAATCATCAACTTGTATTAAATTTGGCTGTTTCCAGTATTATTATCCTGAATTGGCTTTCCAGTTCAAGGATGCTGGGCTGAGTATTTTCAATAACACCTGGAGCAATATTCATGATTTTACACCTGTCGAAGGAGAGAACAACTGGTCTCTTCTTTCTCATGATATTGTTGTTCAAGATTGTATTCCTCTGCCTGACTCTGAAGAACTCAAAGCTGTCCGTATTTCTACAGATGCCAATAGAAGCATCATTCCAGTAACCCAGGGTCAGAGACCAAGGAAAAGTGATGAACTATGCCTAGTTGTGTTTTTTGCAGGTGATTATACAACTGCAAATTCTAGAAAACTAATAGATGAGGTAAGCAGTTAACTGAATTAGCACCTATTCTTATTCTTTCCAACCCAACAGATGTTAAAAAGAAATTGTAAAGAATGTCTGTCTGGGAGACAAAGTACATTTCTGTAAATGAAAAACAATTTTGGTTTGTGTGCATGGATGGTGGAGAGATGCTGGATAAATGAGTTTGAAAATGGGCCAAATTACACCAAGGGTTTAAGAGAAATAAGTGCAACTTTGATACACTGAAACATAGCGTTTAGAGAATTTCCCCTTACAAAACTGCCTCTCCCTGGTCAGACACATACAGAGCCAAGACAGATCTGTTCTGGGATTAGCAGGCTGTCATGGAATTAAATATTCCTTCCACAAACACAGAGGGGATGGAAATAATTCTATGAAGTACATTCTGCATGCTGTCACCCCCCTCCCCCATACCAGCTGTGAAACCTAGTATAGAACCATATAGATTTCCTAATGGTAGCTGTGTATGGTGATTATTAATGACTGAACTATGCAGCTTGCTTGTGGTTTGTGTGGATGTTGCTAATTAGTGGTGGTGAAATATAGCATTCCTTATCGTCCCTCTAATCCAGTCCAGCACCTCTGGGTAGTGTACCTCTTCCAGCAGCTTGGAGACACTGTGCACTTATACAGCTGCCACTGCCTACCAGTCCCAGTATGCTCAGTCTCCAAGCAGCTGGAGGAGTTAGTGAGCCAGGGTGCTGGGCTCACTGAAGGGACTATTAGGAGTATAGGCTAGATTTCCTTTCTTTTCTTTCCTTTATTTCTATTGCACAAGGTGCTGTGTTTATTTTTTTCCTGGTAAAGTTTAAAAAAAAGAGACCAAAGGGCCTCATCCGGGTAGCCTGCATATGAGGAGGATCCCTACTCCCTTCCCTCCCCAAAGGTGGTTCGAGGGGCTTTTGGGGAAATTTTTGGCCACATGGGGGCTTGGCGGCTCCCAAACCCATTATTGAGTGAGGAGCCACCGCGGGTGCAGTCCTGTGTGTGAAGTTCTGAACAGCAAAGGTCACTGACAGCCCCCAGTCAGCTCTCTGATGCCGAAGCCCACTATATCGACTGAGTGCGAGGTGTTTGAGTGGATAATCACAGAGTGGGACCTCATGGCCTGAATAGCGCCTCACTAAAACAGGTGATTGGGGTTTTCAGTGAGAGCAAGCAGGCGCGTGGTGTGTGTTTCTGGCCCGGCAGTGGTCCTGCACTGCATGAAAGAGGCCCAAGAGTGTGGTTGCAGCGCGGGAAAGTGCAGAGGAGCTTCTTTCTGTGCTAGTTCCCCTGCGTTCGTTGAGCAGGCCTGCAGCTTTGCGCCACCAGTTTGTCCCGGGGGACTTGCTTGCCGTGGTTTCCTGGCCTGCCTGTTACAACAGGATATAGTAGATGTAGAAAAGTTTCTTTCATTTTTCTTTCCTTTCTGGGAGTTTCATATAGTTGAAGCTAGAAGGGGCTTTTCTACTTCACCCACCCCTCCTCTATTTTTTTCCTCTGACATTGGAATTTTGAAGGGGCTCCACCTCTATGGAGCAGGGCCTGTAGGATAGGGCAAGACAGGACAAGTTTGTCTCTCTGAGAAGCCCAGGCCTCAGTGAACCCTCCGCTACTGCCACCGGAGCCGTCTCCATGCCCCCGGCCATTCTCGAATCTTCCACGTCTCAGACACTGGGGGAGATAGGCGGTCCCAGTGTTTTTTCACTGGAGTTTGTCCTGCTTCTGCATCAGGAGTTCTGTATGCACCAGCAGGTCTCGCCTGGCAGCTCTGCAGCCTGGAACAGAGAGGATGGCAGATAAGGTGGGAGAGCCGGGTCCTACAAAGCCCTTGGAAGAGTGGCAGGGGCAGTCTCCAATGTCGGAAGGACTGGACGGGGATGATCTAGACACAGAGTTGGATTTGGAAAGCGAAGAGCTGGAGGAAGGCGAGATCCTGGAACAGGAGGAGCAGTCCCGAATTGTTCAGGTGGGTGAATTGCCGGCACTCGCCATGGGATCTTTGAAGGCTCTTCACATGCCTCCAACCGGGCCTGCGGAGGATGACGCGTTAGAAGACCCACTGCTCCAGGCAATGTGGAAGACACAGGAGGTGTTCCCAGTGCATAGAGTGGTTAGGCAAATGATTCAGGATTAGTGGGAAATGCTGGAGGCTGATCTCAAAGGGGTATGAACAGTGACGCGCCTGTACCTACTGCTTGATCAGGACTGCAAGCTGTTTTGGTCTCCTAAGATGGACGTGGCAGTTTCGGCAGTTACCAAGAAGACTACGATACCGGTTGAAGGTAGCGCAGCCCTAGAGGATGCCCAGGATAAGGAAGTTGGACACGCTGTGGAGACAGGGCGTTGACATCAAAAGCCTGTTGCTGCAGGCATCCATTTGCGGGGCCTGGGTTGCGAGAGCCTGCCTCTGTTGGTCTCAACGGGTGCAACAGATGGACGAGCCAGCGCCGGATTTGTTGACTGAGGCAGCCAAATTAGAGTCTGGGGATACTCACTACGATCTCATTAGAGGGCTGTCCAAAAGCATGGCCTCTTTGGTAGCGGGTTGTTGCTACCTTTGGCTCCAGAATTGGGCGGCAGACAGTTCTTCTAATTCCCTTCTCAGCAAGCTTAGTTTTAAGGGAAAGCTCATGTTTGGAGAAGACCTAGACACGTTGGTCAAAGCCTTGGGAGACTCCATGGGTTGGACGTTTGCCTGTGGATAAGCAAAGGCAGAGTCGCAACCCTTCTACGATTCAGAGCCAACCGCGGGACTCCCAGCAGTTTCATACAGCATTCTTTAACCACTTCCAGAGAGGAAGATTTCCCTCGAGGGGACAGGGTTTTGTGGGTTTCGAGGAACAGGCAGGGGATTCAGAGATTTCTTTCGACCAGTGGATCCTGGAAGTCACCAGAGAGAGCTATGCTTTCAAATGTGCTCATCCGGTGAACCACTGTTTTGTTCGGTCCCCCTGCAAAGCGCAGGACAAGGCAGTGGCAGTAGAAGAGACTGACTTGTCTCCTGCAGTTAAGAGCTGTGTAGCTGGTTCCCCGAGACCAGTACAGCTGCGGTAGATACTCCATTTATTTCGTGGTGCCCAGATTCTTGATCTCAAGGGCATGAACCGCTGACTCCAGGTACCGCATTTCCACATGGCGCTAATGACTGGGGAGTTCTTGATGTAACTCGATCTTACGGAAGTGTATTTGCACATCCCCGTCCATCCGGAATATCGGCAGTTTCTTTGCTTTGCGGTGCCAAGGGGCCATTTCTAGTTTCGATCATTGCCCTTCGGTCTGGCGACTGGTGGTGGTAGTGGCAGCCCTCCGCAAGGAAGAAGTTCCTCCAAAGTCTCGATTGGGTGGTCAACCTGGCCAAGAGTCATTTGAGGCCGACCCAGGAATTGTAATATTTGGGAGCGCACTTTGATACCTGTGTGGGCATGGTCTTTTTGACGGAACGCTGAGCCCTGGAGCTCCGAAGGTTGGATGGCAGTTCTTGCGGATGGTGAGGTTGTCGGCATGGCGTTATCTGCAGGTACTGGGGACCATGGTGGCCACTCTCGGGCTAGTCCCACAGGCAAGGACGCACATGCGTCTGCTGCAGAGGGCACTGCTCTGTTGGTGGTCCCATAAGAGTCAACCCCTGTCCCAAATACTCCCCAACCCGCGGAGCGCCAGGACAGTGTCCAGGGAACCTGGAAGGGGGCATGCTACTTGAGTCCCCGAGGTGGATCCCGCTGATGACTGATGCCAGTCTGTCTGGTTGGGGAGCCCATTGCGAAGGGTGGTTAGTTCTGGGACAGTGGAGCCCGCAGGAGGACTTGTGGTCGATCAACAGACTCGAGATACGAGCAGTGACCTTGGCGCTGGACAGTTTTGAGCCATGGTTGCCGGAGAAAGCGGTCAGAGTTTCTCAGACAATGCAACCACGGTGTCTTACATCAACTGACAAGGAAGCACGGGCAGTGCAGCCCTGGAGGAGGAGGCCAAAAGACTGTTCGAGTAGGTAGAGATTCATCTCCAGGCATTGTCGATGGCCCAAGTCGCAGGAGTCGACAGTGTGACAGCGGACTATCTTAGCTGAGAGTGCGTGGTCCCCAGGGAGTGGTAGCTCAACCAGGGAGTGTTCGAGCAGCTGGTCTTCCAGTGGGGCACAATGTTCATGGATCTAATGGCAAAGTTTGAGTTGGCCAAGGCCTGCTGTTTTTTTCAGCAGAAGAAGAGAAAGGATGTCTGAGGGCCTGGATACTCTAATACTGTGGTGGCCCAAGTGGGTCTTCTCTATTTATTTATTTTATTTAACATTTCTTATATACCGCGCTATTTGTAACAATAAAACACATTGGCCAGATAAATTGGTCTTCGTTTACAGATAACAGGGAATTAACATGGAGGTAAACCCGGGGAACTATATACAATCTGTTTTTTCCCCCATGGGCCCTCATAAGCCGGGTATTGCAAAGGCTAGAGGCACACAGGGAATTAATAATTCTGGTGGCACCAGACTGGCTGCAGCGCCTGTGGTATGCCAACCTGATTCGGATACTGGTGGATCAGAAGGGGTGGCTTCCAGTTCGAAAGGACCTCATGAGGCAGGGGCCGCTTTACGTGCCTTAGATGGATCAAGTCTCGCTTGAGAGGGCAAGGTTGAGACAGAAAGGATATTTGAGTTTGGTGATAATTGCTACAGGCCCGGTGGAGGTCTACAAGTCTGGTGTACCATCTGTATGTGGTGCATCTTTGAGTCACGGTGCAGAGAGAGGCAGACTCGCCCTTCCACGGCCTCCGTCCCGGACATCTTGTCATTCTTGCAGTCCAGTTAAAACCCTTATCAAAATTGATAAGGGCTTAGCCACCAGTTCCTTCGGAGTGCAGCTGGTGGCGATTTCCTGTTATCGCGGAAAAGTCCACGGGGTATTGTTGAGGTACATCCTGGGGGTGATGAGATTTCTGAGGGTGGTGAGCCATCTCCGCCCTCTGAGGAGGCCGGTGGAACCGCCTTGGGATCTCAATCTGGTGGTCAACACTGTCAGGGGGGAGCCATTTGAGCCATTGAGTTGAGCTTCCCTGAAGGATTTGACTCTGAAAACAGTATTCCTAGTGGTGATTTGCTCAGCATGCAGGATTTCGGAGCCTCAGGCCCTACTGTGCCAGGAACCATTCCTTTCCTTCTCCAGGGAGAAGGTAATCCTTCACCCGGCACCTTTCTTTTTGCCCAAAGTGAGGTCAGAATTTCATGTGAACCAGGTGGTTACATTACCAATTCTGACGAACGTGGAGTGGGGGATCCTGCCACTCTGCAGCTGTGCCGCCTGGTTGTTAAGAGTCCTGCAAAGGTATTTGAAAAGGACATCGTCCTTTTGGAACTCTGATCTTCTGGTGGTTCTGTTTGGAGAGCCGTGCAGAGGTGAGGCTGCAGCAAAGGCCTCCATTTTGAGATGGAAAAGGGAGGCAATCTACTACTACTACTGAGCATTTGTAAAGCGCTACCAGTCATATGCAGAGCTGCACAGACATGTAAGAGACAGTCCCTGCCCATTAGAGCTTACAATCTAGTCAAGACAAAACTCAAGACAAAAAACAGAAGGTGTAAGCAGGGATAAACTAGGGGAAAGAAAAGGGGAGAGAAAAGGAGATCAGGTGAGTCAAGATCCAAAAGCAGCAGCAAAGAGGTGAGCTTTCAACTTGGATTTGAAGAGGGTTAGAGAGGGTGCCTGGCATACCCACACAGGTAGTTTGTTCCAGGCATAAGATGCAGCAAGGTGAAAGGAGCGAAGTCTGGAGTTAGCAGTAGAAGAGAAGGGCACAGATAGAAGTAGTTTGCTAGAAGGAGTTCCCGAGGGGGGTTGTAAGGAGAGATAAGAGAAGAAAGGTACTGAGGAGCCGCAGAGTGAATGCATTTATAGGTCAGCAGGAGAAGTTTGAATTGGATGCGGAAACGGATAGGGAGCCAATGAAGTGACTTGAGAAGAGGAGTAATATGGGCATGACGAGGCTGGCGGAAGATTAGTCGCGCAGCAGAGTGTTGAACAGATTGAAGGGGAGAAAGATGATTCAAAGGGAGACCAGCAAGGAGTAGGTTACAGTAGTCAAGGTGATTAAGGAATGGATAAGCGTTTTAGTAGTGTGTTCAGAAAGGAAAGGGCGGATTTTGCTAATGTTATAGAGAAAGAAACGGCAGGTCTTAGCTACGAGCTGGATATGTGTGGAGAGAGAGGAGTCAAAGACAACCCCCAGATTGCGGACCGAGGGAACAGGAAGTAGTACAGAGTTATCCACAGACTGAGAAAGGAGGAAGAGGAGGGGAGGTTTTAGGGGGAAAGATGAGAAGTTCAGTCTTGGCCATGTTCAATTTCAAGCGGCAATGAGACATCCAGGCAGCAATGTCAAAAAGGCAGACAGAGATCCGGGTCTGGATTGCCGGAGAGATTTCAGGCGTAGAGAGGTAGATCTGGGAATCATCGGCATACAGATGGTACTGAAAGCCATGGGAAGAGATAAGCGCACCAAGGGGTATAGAGAGAGAAAAGGAGTGGGCCCAAGACAGATCCTTGGAGTACACCAACTGGGAGCGGGGTAGGAGAGGAGGAGCCACCAGAACACACACTATAAGAGCGATGGGAGAGATAGGAGGAGAACCAGGATAGTACAGAGCCACTAAAACCAAGCGAGGACAGGGTATCGAGGAGAAGGTTGTGGTCAACAGTGTCAAAAGCAGCAGAGAGGTCGAGAAGGATGAGGACAGAGTAAAGGCCCTTGGATTTTGCCAAGAACAAGTCACTAGAGACTTTGGCAAGAGCCGTTTCAGTAGAGTGTAGAGGATGAAAGCCAGACTGTAAGGGGTCGAGGCAGCGGCGGTGAACCGCACGTTTGAGTAGTTTAGAAATGAAGGGGAGAGATGGGTCGATAGGACAGGTGGGATCAAGTGAGGGTTTCTTGAGGAGAGTGTGACTAGCATCCTTGGAGTCAGCAGGGACTGTTGCGGTGGAGAGCGATAGGTTGAGAATATGAGAGATGGAAGGGACAACGGTGGAGGAGATGGGGCTTAGGAGACGGGTGGGGATAGGATCAGAGGAGCTGGTGGTGAGTTTGGAGGAAAATAGGTGGTGTGCAGTTTCCTCTTCAGAGATCACAGAAAAGGAAGAGAGGGTAGCAGAGGTGGGGGGGGGGGGGAGGGAGAGAGTTGAGAGGGGGGAAAGTAGCTGACTTTGTGGGGAATTGGAGGGTGATCTTGTGGATTTTGTCATGGACATAGCTACGTTTGGGCAGGAAGGGAGGGAGGGATCAGAGGCGGAGGCACTTTGAGGAGAGAGCTGAGAGTAGTAAAGAGACGGCGAGGATCAGAGGCAAGGGAGTTAGTCAGATGGACGTAGTAGTCTTGTTTGGCAAGAGCTATGGCTGACTGGAAAGAGACAAGCATGAATTTGAAGTGTAGAAAGTCTGCAGGGAAGCAGTATTTGAGCCAAGCACGCTCAGCAGAACGGGCACAGGAACGTAGATAGCGGGTAGTGGGTGAAAGCCAAGGCTGGGGTGTAGAATGTCTCACAGGACGTGGGATGGGCGGAGCAAGGGCATCCAGAGCCGAGGAGAGTGCAGCATTATAGGAAGTTACTGCCTTGTCAACAGACTTGGATGACATAGTGTAAGAAAGAGATGAAGAAATAGTGGAAGAGAGAGCCAAGGTATCAGTAGCATGAAGATTTCTAAATAGGTTGGAGGAGACAGGACAAGGCTGAGTTGGCGGGTGATTTATTATTTATTTAACAATTCTTATATACTGCACTATTTTTTGTCAGTGCGGTTTACATTTAACAAAGAATACTCAGATCAGAGAAGACTGATTGAGTTTACATTATAACAGGGAATAGAACTTGGAGAACATGGGTAACAACTACAACAGTCCCCTTTTTACCTTTAGAGATCCTCTGTGTTTGTGCCATGCTTTTTTGAATTCAGTTACTGTCCTCATTTCTAACACCTCCACTGGGAGACTATTCCACGGATCCACTACTCTTTCCGTAAAGAAATATTTCCGCATATCACTCCTGAATCTATCTCCCTTCACCCTCATCCCATGTCCCCTCATAGCAGAACTTGCTTTCAATTGAAAGAGGCTCTCTCCCTGAACATTTATGCCACGGAAGTATTTAAACATCTCAATCATATCACCTCTATCCTGCCTTTCCTCTAAGGTGTACATATTAAGATCCTTAAGTCTGTCCTCATATGCTTTATAATGAAGACCACTAATCATTTTAGTATTTATTTATTTTATTTATTTAGCATACATTTATAACCCGCAACTTCCAGAGTTCAGTTGCGGTTTACAATAAAACAACAATCCACAAAGCAAAAGCTTAGTTTTACATTGAACATTTTGTAACAATAAAAGTAAATTTTAGTAGCCACCCTCTGCACCGACTCCATCCTGTTCACATCCTTTTCACATCCTTTTGAAGGTACGGTCTCCAGAATTGCACACTATACTCCAAATGAGGTCGCACCAAAGACTTACACAGAGGCATTATCACCTCCTTTTTTCTGCTAGCCATTCCTCTCCATATGCACCCAAGCATCCTTCTAGCTTTTGCCGTTGCCTTTTCTACCTGTGATGGTTGGATAAGGGAAGAACTGAGCTACAGAGGTTCGAGGGTAAGCAACTAGAGAGAAATATCAGGTCAAGGCAGTGGCGTCTGCATTCATCTTGAAGGGTAGAGGTGCCGGCGGAGTTGTGGATGCATTCCACGAGGGCTCAGGCAGCCTCGTTAGCAGAGTATAGTTTAGTTTCGCCAGTGGAGATCGGTAGGGTGGCAGCATGGTCCTCATTACATTCCTCCTTTAAACATTATCGCCTGAATGCCCAGGTGGCAGGGGATGCTTGTATTGATCGTCAGTGCTTCAGGCTGGTTGGGTGGCCCGTTGATTTAACTGCTCTGATACATCCCAGAGGTGCGGGACTAGACTGGAGGGACGATAAGGAAAGAGAAATTAGACTTACCTGATAATTGTTGTTCCTTGAGGAACTCCAGTCCAGCCCCAGAACCCTCCCTGAGTGCTTTCTGGGTTAATCAGTGAGCGCTCCAGTCCTGAAGCTGGTTCCCTTGGTGAAGGATGTAGCCAGGGGGTGCCGGATAGTGGGGTGAAATCGACACTGTGGGGCAGGGCAGACCGGAAGAGCTGTCGGTCTTTTGCTCCCACTAGTTAGAGTTGCTCTGGCGCTTAACAGGAGGGGGAGGGGGGAACAGGGTATCCTTCCCAGGTGGTGGCAGGGAGGCTAATTTATTTAGGTGTTAAAATGTTTGTTGTATGTTTAACTACTTATTTGTTGCTCCTGTGAGTCTGCTTTGTCAATAGGTACTGGGGCTGGTAAGCCGTACCAGCTGCATAAGTACACTAGTGTTATCAAAAGATGACATGCTCAGTCTCCAAGCTGCTGGAAGAGATACAGTACCCAAAGGTGTGAGACTGGACTGGAGTTCCTCAAGGAACAACAATTTCTAATTTCTCTATACCTGTTTCCACTGGATAGTGGGACCCTGTGGTTAAACTATGAAATCCATCCTTTATCCTTTGGAATTTCAGTGACATCTAATGGTTTGATGTATAATTACACTTAATTGCATTATCTTATTCTTACCAAACCAACTGAATGTTTGGGTACTGTTCATTCAAACCGACCTCTTCCCTCAAAAGAGACGCACATGAGTTGGAAAGAATTAATAAGCCATGCTCTGAATGCTTTTCTCCTTAGACAAGCAGGAGGATGCAGGCACGCTCCACGGGGATATGAGACACATACACTAATACTTACAGGGAACATGGGCAATGGAGGGTTAAGTAGCTTGCCCAAGACCACAAGGAGCATCTGTGGGACTAGAAACCCCAGTCCTTCCGGCCCAAGGTTGCTGTCCTCTAGTGGGATTTGAACCCCCGACCTTCCGGCCTGAAGTACCTTGCCCCAACCACTAGGCTACTCCTCCCTTGCACCTCTGCTGCTGGGATCCTTTACTACGGTTCTGCATTCTCGGCAGCACTCCGACCAGGGGTCCCCTGAAGTGGAGCGGCGTAAGAAGAAGAAGGCATCAAAGTCACTGTTGGGGGCTCCGGATAAATGAAGATGCTCCCGCGCTCGGTTGCTCAGTCCCCCGCGGCATTCCTGAGAGTCAGACAAGGAGCGGCCTCGAAAGGTACCTCAGATAGATACAGAGGCCTCCGGCAATGGCGCCTGGTCTCCTAAGGGTCGTCCTGGTGAGGACCACCACTCCTCCTCCACGCCAGACCTGGTAACCCCGATGCTGGCATCAGAGGGTCCCACACCCGTGTGGGAATCCCGAATGCTGGCACTAGAGCGCAGCGTTTCTGCCTTTCTAGCTGCCCAGCAGGCACTCATGCCCAGCATGGCTGGCCCGCGCCTCGAGAGGGACAGCAAAATCAGCCCTGGAAAGCCACGGGTTTCGTGAGGGTCGTCTGCGTCGGTCTCACTTGCCCTTCCGGTCCTCGGGAGCACGATCTTCCAAGGCCTCTGACTCCAAGTGGACTTCGGCCTCTGGACGGGGTGACCTGCCCAAGTCAGACTCCTCCTCGGACCTCTCGGGCTGGGAGTCGATCGGGGATACTTCCCCGGAGACCCGTGCCCACAGGAACTTCCCATTGGACCCGTCCCTGTCTGCCTTTCAGAGGCGTTTGCCACCTAAGGACACGTCATTCCTGGCATTCGTGCGGGACATGGCATGGGCCCTCTGTCTGGTTACGCAGACTGAAGAGGAACCGTGAGCTGAGGAGCTCGATATTTTACAGTATGAGTCCCCACCTCGGGAATCTCTTACTGTCCCGGTTCCTCCCATACCTGCTTCGGTCCCCATTGTGAGCAAGTGCCTCGACGCCATGTATAGAGTTCAGCGTGGCCCGGGGTTCCAGAAGACCCAGCTCCCGCACACCTCCATGGTTGTGGAGTTGGCGATACGGAAGCAAAAGAGCCTGAAGTCTCACTCTTCGGTCCCCCCAGGTAGGGAGTCAAGCGCCATCAACACCTTGGGGCGTAAGACCTATCAGGGTTCCATGCTCACTTGCCGTATCCAGGCATACCAACTCTATATGGGCATGTTCCTGTGAGAACTCGCCAAGGAGCTCGGTGCTTTCGCCGCAGGCCTTGGGGGCATACCACTCCTAAGGTTCCATACCCTCCTTAAATCCGTCACGGAGTGTTCGAAGTACCTCTCTCGTGCCGCATAGGACGGGTTTGAGTCCTCCACCTGGGTGGTGGTGGCTGGCATCGGGGCCCGGCAACAGGCATGGCTCCAGTCTTTGGACCTGGAGCAGTGGGTCCAAGAGAAGCTCCTGGATGTCCCTTGCCTTGGCAAACAACTGTTGGGTAAACCAATGGAGGATAAGGCCGCTGAGAAGCAGAGTTCGTGACTCAAATTTGTCTCTCATTCGTCCCTGAAGAAACAGCAGCCTAAAAAGCTGTTCTTCCAAAGGAAGGGGCTCCCTTACCAGGGTTACCCGCCTTTCCTGCCCACTTCTGCACCGGCTCCCAGCACACAGGGCAAAAGAGGTGCACATAGCCACTGAAAGCCTAAAGGGCCTAAAGCCCAACCACCGGCGCCACCCCAGCCTACACAGGGGTTTTGACGCCATTGGCATAGTTCTCAAACCCCCCCCCGGCAGCTCTTCCACTGGTGGGGGACACCTGTCCCTGTTTGCCCCGGAGTGGGCGACGGACACATTGGACACCTGGGTCCTTCGGTTAATTCGAGATTGATACCGTCTCTGCCTGGACAGGCACCCTCCTCCCTTCTCCCCAGCGGAGCCCACTTGGCTCTTCGCGCACCAGACCTTCTTGCAGCAGGAACTGTCCAACCTCCTTGCCCAACTAATGGTCGAGAAGGTACCGCGGCACTTTGGAGGTCAGGGGTTCTACTCCCGCTACTCTCTCGTTCCGAAAAAGACGGGGAGCCTGCACTCCATCCTCGACCTTGGAAACCTCAACAGGTTCCTGGTGCGGGAGAAGTTCAAAATGTTATCGCTTTGCATCCTGCTGCCCTTCCTTCAGCAGGGCGATTGGCTATGCTCGTTGGACCTCAAGGATGCTTACGCCCACATCCTAGTTCACCCCCAGCACAGGCATTACGTGTGCTTCAGGGTGCAGGGGGAACACTACCAGTACAGATTGCTCCCCTTTGGGCTTGCGTCTGCACTGCGGGTTTTTACAAAGTGCCTCTCCGCGGTCGCCGCCTCCCTCAGGCGGCAGGGCATACCTGTCTTCCCTTACCTCGACGACTGGCTTGTCATGGGGTTCTCAATCGGCGATCTTTCTTCTCGAGCGCCTCGGCTTCCTGGTCAATTACTCCAAGTCCCACCTCAAGCCGGTGCAGACCCTGGAGTTCATCGGCACACACCTCGGCATGGTGCGGGCGACTGCCTTCCTTCCCCCAGACCAAGCAAGACCGTCTTCGGGCCGTGGCCTCCCATGTCCAAAATAGGGCTTGGGTTACAGCGCGGGAGATGCTGCTGCTCCTCCTAAGGCGCATGGTCTCCACCATCCATGTGTTCCCCCATGCTGTTATGCACATGCGGACAGCCCAGTGGTGCCTGAGGGCACAATGGAGCCAGGCCTTTGGTCATCTCAGAGACCCTACCTGGGTCTCCCGCAGCCTCAACGACTCCCTGGGTTGGTAGCGGTACCCCCGAAGTCTCGTTCGGGGGATGCCCTTCCAGACCCCACAGCATGAGCTCGTCCTAACGACGGATGCTTCCCTGCTGGGGTGGGAGCCCACTGCGGCGCATTGTGCATCTAGGTGCATTGGTCGACCGAAGAGTCTAGGCAGCAGATCAACCTGCTCGAGCTTCGGGTGGTCCGATGGGCCCTGTGGGCTTTCAAAGACCATCTGAAGGAGAAGTCGGTGCTCGTGCAGATCGACAACAGGTTAGCCATGTTCTACATCAACAAGGAGGGAGGAACGGGAAAACGCCTCCTCTCCAAGAGGCGATCCTTCTTTGCTCCTTTGCGTCTCGCCGGGGGATGACCCTGTGAGCGGTCTACCTCCCAGGCCAAGAGAATGTTCTCGCGGACAAACTCAGCAGGATCCTCTACCCACACAAGTGGTGCCTGGATCCGGAGTTCGCCGGCATCTTGTTTCATTGGTTGGGGACCCCATCCATGGACCTGTTTGCCAGTCCGGCGTACGCGAAGCTTCCCCGCTTCTGCGGGCCTATTCCGCACTCGAGCAGGATGGCTCCGGATGCATTCCTCTTGAGCTGGACCTCTGGCCTTCTTTACGCATTCCCTACCATTCCTCTTATTGCGAGGACCCTCCACAAGGCTCAGCAGTGATCCTCGTGGCCCCCACAGCCTTGGTTCCTGCTTCTGCTCTGGCTCGCGTCTGAGCCCCCAGTCCCCGTGGGCTGCACCCCAGGCCTGTTGACGCAGGAGGGGATCAGGTATTCCTCCTGAACCTGGCCCTGCTGTCCCTCGCAGCTTGGCGCTGAATGGGTCACCTTAGCTCCGCTGCCTCTCCCAGAGGATGTCGAGGAGATCCTCCTCGCGTCGAGGAAGGACTCAACGAGACGAACATACGCCTTTAACATCGACCTGGTACTCCGACATGTTCTCCTGCTCTACCAAGTGGATTGTCATAAGAACATAAGATATGCCATACTCGGTCAGACCAAGGTCCATCAAGCCCAGTATCCTGTTTCCAACAGTGGCCAATCTAGGTCATATGCACCTAGCAGTTTCCCCAAAAGACACAGGTTCCACAATGCTTGTATTGGGTCAAGTATTGATATCCTGGGTCCCTTCTTAATAATGGTTTATGGACCTTTCCTCCAGGAAGTGGTCCAAACCTTTTTTTTAAACCCAGCTACACTAGCAACCTTTACTACATCCTCCGGTAACAAATTCCAGAGGTGTTTTTTTTTTGTTTTTTTTTTTTTTTTTAAATTTCAAACCTCTTTATTGAAGATAAACAAGGAAATACAAGCAATAATTATAACATCACTGTTATCAAAAGAAATAAAATCCACGATTATGATAATCCTCAGCCCACAAAATGGAGTGCTGATAATAACAACTAGAAAATGTCATAATAACCTGAAACAGAGGAAGTCAATGAAAGTAAAAAAAACCCTATTAACTAAGCAGGAAGACAGTAAATTACTTAACGATTGAGCCCTGCAAAAAGGCCTCTAATTGAATTGAATCAAGAAAAATATACGTTTTACCCTGAAAAGTTATCACACATTTACATGGATATTTTAAAACAAACAAAGCTCCCAATTCCAAAACCCGAGGACGCAAAGCAAGAAAGGCCTTCCGTTTTAACTGTGTGCTACGACACACATCAGGAATTCCAGAGTTTGATTACACGTTGAGTGAAGAAATATTTTCTTTTATTAGTCTTAAATAGTTTACCCTGTAGCTTCATTGCATGTTCCCTAGTCTTTCTATATTCTGATAACGTAAACAATCGATCTACGTTTACCTGTTCCACTCTGTTCATTAATTTATAGACTTCTATCATATCTCCCCTCAGCCGTCTCTTTTCCAGGTTAAAGAGCCCTAACCTATGTAGCCTTTCTTCATAGGAGTATCCTTCCATCCCCTTTACCGTTTTGGTGGCTCTTCTCTGAACCTTTTCTAATAACGCTATATCCTTTTTAAGATATGGCGACCAGAATTGCACACTATATTCAAGGTGCGGTCGCACCATGGAACGATAAAGAGGCATTATAATATCCTTTGTTTTATTTTCCTTTCCATTCCTTATGATACTTAGCATCCTATTTGCTCTCTTGGCCGCCGCTGCACACTGGGTGGAGGGTTTTAACATGTTATCCACAATGACGCCTAAATCATTTTCCTGGGTGGTGGTTCCTAATGTGGAACCTTGCATCGTGTAGCCATAGTTTGGGTTGTTGTTCCCTAGGTGCATAACTTTGCACTTGTACACATTAAATTTCATCTGCCATTTTGATGCCCATTCTTCCAATTTGTCAAGTTCCTCTTGCAATTTTCCACAATCCTCTTGGGTTTTAACAACTTTAAATATTTTTGTGTCATCTGCAAATTTTGATAACCTCACTCGTTATTCCCTTTTCTAGGTCATTTATGAATATGTCAAAAAGCAGTGGACCCAGCACAGATCCCTGGGGTACACCACTATTCACCTTTCTCCATTGGGAAAATTGGCCATTTAGCCCTACCCTCTGCTTTCTATCTTTTAACCAGTTCCTGATCCACAATAGTACACTGCCTCCTATCCCATGACTCTTTAGTTTTGCCAAAAGTCTCTGATGAGGAACCTTGGCAAAGGCTTTCTTTAAGTCCAAATACACTATATCAACCGACTTACCTGTTTATTCACACCTTCAAAATAACATAACAGATTAGGAAGACAAGATCTTCCTTGTCTAAAGCCATGTTCACTGTCTCCCATTAAGCCATGACTATCTACATGTTCAGCAATTTTGTTCTTTATGATGGTTTCTACAATTTTTCTTGGTAGTGATGTCAGGTTCACCGGTCTGTAGTTTCCTGGATCACCCCTGGAACCCTTTTTAAAAATTGGTGTTACATTGGCCATCCTACAATCTTCAGGTATTACAGATGATTTTAATGATACTTCACAGATTAGTAATAGCAGGTCTGCAATCTCATATTTCAGTTCTTTCAACACCCTTGGATGTATATCATCTGGCCCAGGTGATTTGCTACTCTTCAGTTTATCTAATAGTTGTAATACATATTCCCGATATATCGATATTTCCTTCAATTCTTCTGCACTTTAAATACCACTTCAGTCATAGGTAACATCCCTACATCTTCCTCAGTAAAGGCTGAAGCAAATAATTCATTCAGTCTCTCCGCTGTCGCCTTATTGCCTCTTAGTGCCCCTTTAACCCCTCTATCATCTAATGGACCAACTGATTCTCTCAGGCTTTTTGCTACGAATATACTTGAAAAAGTCTTCATTACGCGTTTTTGCTTCTGCAGCAAGCTTCTTCTCAAATTCTCCCTTTGCCTGCCATATTAATGCCTTGCATTTGACTTGCCAGTGCTTGTGCTGTTTCCAGGTTTCGTCATTTGGCTCTTTTTTCCATTTCCTGAAAGATGCTTTTTTCGCAGCAACAGCTTCTCTGATCTCACCTTTAAACCATGCTGGCAGTTTTTTGGACTTCCTTCCACTTTTCTTAAAGCGTGGAATATAGCTGGTCTGGGCTTCTAAGATAGTATTTTTCAACAACACCCAAGCTGCTCTTTTTAGTTTTTTTCTTAACTATTTTCCTCATTTTATCATAGTCTCCCTTTCAAAAGTTAAAAGGTAGTACTGTGGATATCTCCAGGAACAAGCAGGAATGAGTCTTCACATATGGGTACGTCGGTACCAACACTCCCAGCGTCCAATCAAGAGCTTTTGGAAGCATCCCAGCACGCCTGCATGCTGCCTTCCCGCCTTTCCCAACTGCCTCTCCTCAATTTTCGTTTTTCCACGGAGCCGGCAGGACGTCCTCCTGTCACCGCAGAAAATTCTTATTTTTATTTTTTATTTTTCTTGTGGTTGCGGCTGTCTTCCCGACGCCACCGGAACCGCCGGTGTTTCTCTTTTCTTTTCTTGAAAAATTTTCCTTTTCCACGGGATATTTTTTTCTTCATAGTGTCCCACGGTCTCTTAGGCCTTTTAGGCCTCTTCTTTTTCCTTCATGGAACCGCCAGGCACTTTCTCCAAGAAATGTTCACTCTGTGGCGGTACAACTTTATATTTAGACCCTCAAAGTCGGTGTCTAACCTGCTTGGGTCCTGACAACAGTTTGGTGAGAAGAGGTCTTCAACATCGAGGTTCCCTCGATACACGGTTGCCCTCCAACTTCGGGGCACCGTCCCCTTCTTCTTCCACACAGGATCAGGTAACCCACAAACAGTCTGTTAAGACTAGCCAGTCCTCGAGTGGTAGGTCTCATGCACAGCATGAAGACGGCTCCGGCCTTGCCCTCGAGGGCCCACTGGCTTCAAAACCCCGGCGGGAGTCTTCGGTCTCCAAAGCAGATAAGGGGTTTCAGGTTGTTCCTGAGGTTCACCCCTCACAGAACATACCTCAGCCGTGTCCGGTGGTGGCATCTCATCTCTAGGCGTCTTCTGTCTACTTACCATGCTAGAGTCCTGGAAGACTCGGGACTTGCTGGCTACTCATTGACATTGTCCTTTTGTTTTTCACGTAACAGTCCTGGTTATTTTGCACTAACTAGCATTCTTGCAGATCATGACCAGGAGGAATAGATTCTCTATATGTCTTCTCAAGTAGGTTCCACCTCCTTGTTATTAGATGAATCTTTCCTCTCCACATCTCCTATGTGATCACTGTGCTGTAGGCATATCTCTGTCTGTTTAATTGCAGACACCCATATGTAGGCCTACATATCCATATTTATTTTTTGTGTGTATTTTATGCCCTGCCATATCTCACTATAGATATATTCTTATATGTCTGTCTATCTCTCTCTCTATCTCTCTCTCTCTATATATATCTATATCTATATATATCTATCTATATATATATATATATATATATATATATATATATATATATATATATTGTCGCCCCCGCCTGGCCAGGTGGATAACTGATACCAGGTGAGGTCGCCTTTTTGGCTTTAAAATAAGTTTCCCTCAAAATGGCTGCCAGGAGGGCTGCTGGGAATTGTAGTCCTATCTTAAAGCAAAGGAGTTGTGGTCCGAGGGTTAGGCATAAGACAGAGAAAATTTATTTAATGTAATCAGGGGTTCCTTCATACACAGGACACAGGTGGAAAAATCAAATAAAGGATTTTTAATCCCACGCTACAGCTTCAAAAGAAATAGGAACAACTTTGCTTGTATCTCAAAAATGCAAAGAAACAGGCACAACTTTGCTTGTAAATCAAAATGTCACTTATTCCAAAACGTTTAAATTCTTAAATGTTTCTCTTCTTTACAGGAACAAAACTCTTGCAGCAAAACAACTCTTTAAATGTCCCTTGAACATTAGTATCAGCTTTCAACCTTGAACTTAGCTCTCAGCTGTTTTCTTCGGTTGTGACGTCTTCACAATTCAGGCTGCTTCCTAAGCAGGCATACATTCAATGGCTTTCTGGCTCAGCTCTCTTCTACGTCAGAGTCTTGACATACAGCACATTGCATTTCAAAGGAACTGTCTTCCATATCTGTTATCTCCATATCTTCAACGCTATCATTCTCACACACATCCAAAGACATCTGAGGGGAGAGCTTACTATTCTCTTTCTTAATCAGTTCACTCAATTTCTTAAGCAGGGCTTGTTTCTGCACTAGCTCGTCTGCTATATGAGCTGCTTGATACTTAGATAAACAGTCTCTCTTTATCCTGGGGTTTGGCTTATTGCTGGAATCAGCTTTTAACTCTAAAGCTAATTCTCTCAAACTTTTACTGGTTAAGAACTGAGAAGGACACACTTGCCTGGTTTCAGAGGTATTCAGAATCTCTGCCCTGCAAGCCAGTCATGCTGTCTTCCGTTTGCAGCAGCTTCGTTTGCTTGCACCAGCCTCTCTTTCCTTGCTCTCTCAGCTGTGCTTGGCAATCTCTCATCAGTTCTCTCTCTTCGGCTTCCAGTGTTTCCTTCACACTGTCTCTCATGCTCAGCAAGCACTCTCTCACTTGCTCTCGCTTCCCTCTTTGCGTTCCTTGTTCTTGCTGCTTCACTTCCAGCTCCACTCTCACCTCCTCCTTCTCCGTCTCTTTCTCTATCTGTGTTTCTGAAAGTCAGCTTTTTAAACTTTCCTTCTTCCTGAGCCACACCTTGCTCCCAGCACATGTGATTAGGGTCAAGCTTCTCCCTGACGTGCTGCTGTGGGCGGGGCTTAGGGATGACTAGGTTCTGAGTCAGAGACTCTTGGTTACTAGGGAAACCCTTGATACTTTCTGAATTAAAGTGATAGGACTCATTTCCCTGTGTATCTCTATGTTCAGCAGTGCTTTCCTCACCACAATATATATCTTTTGAGATATTTTATTATAGATAGATATGTATCCACATACTTATCTATCTTGCTGTCTTTTCTCATATAGCTATATGATTCTGACAAAGGGACTTTACCCATACTTATCCTATCTAGCAGGTTTGGGGTTCTACACACACACCCACTCCTGTGGTAGTCAACAATTTTTATACCATAACCTAACAGTTTAGGTACCTCTGAAGCTCTCCGTGCTCAATATCTCTCCTAGCTTACCCCAGTTAGGAGAGACATTGTGGATCTTCAGTTAATCACAGGCTTTAACGCCTCAGGCATTTGTCCTCTCTTTTTGGGATACAAGGAGTTCCCACATCCTTTCTCCCCACAAGGACTGTGCCTGTTTGTCCAAATCGGTTAGCCTTCTCTTTCTGCTCCTAAGAGTGACTCACTCTGCCTCCAAAAGAGCTAGGTGTTTTCTCATAAAGCCTACTGCTGAAGGCCCACCGTTTTTGGACTACCCCAGTTCCCCTGCTGGGGTTACCTGTTACTTTTCAAGATTCTGACCTCCACTAGTTTTCCTACAGGATTATTACTTCCATTTACAGTGAGGTCCTCTTCAAGGTTCCTCTACTAGGTTTCCCAGTAGATCCATGAACCTCCATACTTCTGTGAAATCCTGTCAGGGGAGGTCCATATTGCAATATCCTTTGTAATATTATTGATGACCATCATCATCCACACATGGACTCCATCTCTGCAGTCCTATGCTAGGTTAGCTGTTCCACAGCATCCTTCTTTCTTCAACTCCTACCCTCCATCCTCAGAATGCCTGGTGTTCTGGGAGATAGCATGTTCCAGCCTATGACATGCTGGGACTCCAGGCATCTCAGCTTGGGAGTCCCCATATGTGAAGACTCATTCCTGCTTGTTCCTGGAGATAGCACAGTTACTTACCTGTAACAGGTGATCTCTGGGAACAGCAGGCATAAGTCTTCACAACCCTCCCACCTCCCCAGGAGTTGTATCTCTATCTATCTTTCCTTTCCTCTCTCTCTCTCTTTGTCTCAGCTTTAAAACTTAACTGAGGAGAGGCAGTTGGGAAAGGCGGGAAGGCAGCACGCAGGCATGCTGGGATGCTTCCAAAAGCTCTTGATTGGACGCTGGGAAGCGTTCCCGCGCAGACTCCGTCGGTACCGACGTACCCATATGTGAAGACTTATTCCTGCTGTTCCCAGAGATCACCTGTTACAGGTAAGTAACTGTGCTTTCCTTACTATCCCTCCTCCACTAATTAAATCAAACGCGATCACGCTATGATCACTATTGCCAAGTGGCCCCAACACCCTTATCTCTTGCACCAGATCTGGTGTTCCACTAAGGACTAGGTCCAATATGGCTTTCCCTCTGGTCAGTTCATGAACCAGCTGCTCCAAGAAGCAGTCATTTATTTCATCTAGGAACTTTATCTCCATAGCATGTCGTGCCATGACACTGACCCAGTCGATACTGGGGTAATTGAAATCACCCATTATTATTACTGTGCTGTAACTTTTGTTAGCTTCCTTGATTTCTTTGAGCATTTCATCATCCATTTGTTCATTCTGGCCAGGCGGTCGATAGTACACCCCCACTGCCATCGCCTTCCCCTTTATATAGATGGAATTTCAATCCATAGAGATTCTACAGCAATTTTGTTTCCTGCAAAACTTTAATCCTTTCTGACTCAATGCCCTCTCTAACATAGAGCGCAACCCCTCCACCAATTTGATCAGCTCTATCATTACAATATAGTTTGTACCCAGGTATCACAGTGTCCCAATGGTTGTCCTCCTTCCACCATGTCTCTGAGATTCCAATCATATCTAACCTCTCATTTAGTGCTATATATTCTAACTTTCCCATCTTATTTTTTAGACTTCTAGCATTTGCATACAAGCATTTTAGAGACTTTATTATTCATATTAATCTGGCTATTGGTAGGCATGGGTAATTTGGGATCTTTAAGCTCTGTCTGCTCCGTACTCTAGGGCATTTGGGCTACTTTACTCTTTCTTGGAACCTCTCTGCTTTTGGTAGTATCCTTCAAGGATACATTCTTCCGATCCATGCGCTCTTGGGTGACTGTCGGCTTTCCCCTATTATCTAGTTTAAAAGCTGCTTTATCTCCTTTTTAAAGGTTAATGCCAGCAGCCTGGTTCCATCCCAGTTAAGGTGAAGCCTATCCCTTCAGAAGAGCCCTCCTTTCCCGAGAATGTTCCCCAGTTCTTAACAAATCCAAAACACTCATCCCTGCACCATCATCTCATCCACGCATTGAGACTCCGGAGCTGTGCCTACCTTTAGGGTTCTGCGCGTGGAACGGGAAGCATTTCGGAGAACGCTACCCTGGAAGTTCTGGATTTCAACTTCCTACCTAAAAGCCTAAATTTAGCCTCCAGAACCTCCCTACCACATTTTCCTATGTCATTGGTATCGACATGTACCAAGACAGCAGACTTCTCCCCAGCACTATCTAATAACCTTATGTAGGTGGCGCGTGAGGTCCGCTACCTTGGAAACAGGCAGGCATGTTACCAGGCGATCCTTACGTCCACCAGCCACCCAGCTATCTACATGCCTAATGATCTAATCACCAACTATAACGGCTGTCCTAACCCTTCCCTCATGGGCACATGGCCCTGGAGAAACTTACTCTGTGCAAGAGGGTATTACATCACCTGGAGGACAGGTCCTAGTTACGGGATCACTTCCTGCCACACTAGAGTGATGCTCTTCTGTCACGTGACCTCTCTCCTCCATGGCAACAGGGATGCTGCCATACTGGAGGTGGGACTTCAGGACTATATCCCTGTAGGTCTCATTTGTGAACCTTTCTGTCTTTCTTATGTCTTCCAAGTCTGCTACTCTAGCCTCCAGAGAACGGACTCGTTCCCTGAGAGCAAAGAGCTCCTTGAACCTAGTGCACACGTAAGACCTCTCACCAACAGGGAGAAAATCATACATGTGACACTCAATGCAAAAGGCTGCAAAGCCCCCATCTTGCTGCTTTACTTCTGTCTGCCTCCTAGTCCCAAATTTGTGTTTAGATCTTTAAGTTCTTTTCTTATTAAGGGTTGCTATGGATACTTACACTAATATAATTGTACCTAATACGTTTAATATACCTTGTTCACCTGAAGCTTAATTAATCTCAGGTCCTTAGTGTATGACTGATCTAGATAAGCTGCACCTGAGAGCACCTCTTTTCCTTTAAGTTGTGTAAGTACCTATAAAGCTACGATTATCCCAGGGGTGGTTGGGTGTTGGGGAGGGAGGGAGGGAAATAACACTTATTAAAAGAAGGCTGCTACACAGTACCCTGTCCTGTGCTTCTGAGGTAAGCTGTGACCAACTTCCTTCACCTCTCGAAGGAAGGTCTGAAATCTAATTCGATCAGGGTACACCTGAGCGCCATTTCAGCAAACCATCTCCCCGTCAAGGGAAAAACCTTCTCGGGGCAGCCCTTGGTCTCTCGCTTCATGCAATGTCTACTGCTTTCCAAACCTTTCATCCGTCCTCCGCTAGCAGAGTGGGACCTCAACGTGGTGCTGATGCAGCTCAAGCTGGCACCCTTTGAGCCGATGGTGATGTGCTTGCTTCGGTATCTCTCCTGGGAGGTGGTCTTCCTGGTGGTTTTGACATCAGCTCACCGAGTCAGCGTACTTCAGGCCCTCCTGGTTGAGGCTCCATACACCAGGTTCTATGGGAACAGGGTTTTCCTCCACACCTATCCCAAGTTCCTACCGAAGGTGGTCTTGGACTTCCATCTCAACCAAGGATCTAGTGTTACCAACCTTCTTCCGGGGAGCGCATGCCGACCAGGCATCAGCGGTGTTGCATACACTCAACTGCAAGAGGGCTCTTGCCTTCTACCTGCAGCGTACCCAGGATCATCGCAAGTCCGATTGGCATTTTGTTACCTACGACCCCAATTGCCTGGGGCAGGCAGTCACCAAGCGCAGCATCTCTGTCTGTGTGGCATACTGTATCACCTTCGCCCAGGGAAAGGCGGCGCCCCACTGGATCAACATGTCACCGTGTATGGCGTCTGAGCCAAGGCGGCTTCGGTGGCTTCGCTGCGTTCAGTGCCTCTAACGGACATCTGCCGGGCTGCGACCTGGTCTTCAGCGAACACTTTCATTGTCCACTACTGCCTGGAGAGGGAGTCTCGCTGGGACAGCGCCTTCGGCCAGGCTGTACTCTGTAATCTGTTCGGGGTATAAACAACTCCTGCCCTCTGACCCTTCTTCAACGGCTACAGAGAACTTTGCCCCGGGGACCCGAAGACTCTGGCTCCTCCTGGCATCGACTTCTCACAGCCTCGCTGAGTCGTTTTTGGGTTACAGGCTTGGTAGCCTGTAGCTGGGGAGTCCCATAAGTGAGGCCTGACTTCCTGCTTGTTCCTGGGAAAGCGTAGTTACTCACCTGTAGCAGATATTCTCCAGGGACAGCAGGAATCAGTCCTCATTACATTCCCACCTCCCCTGAAGAGTTGCTGTTTTTTATCCTTCCCTTGCCATCTGCTTAGTAGGGCTCTAGCTAGGGGACCTGACTGAGCAAGATGACACCTTTGGGTGGGAGGAGGACCACGCATGTGTGGCAGCAATCCTAAAGGCTTTCTTTGAAAGCTGGGGAATTGCTCCGTGCGGGCTCCGTTGGTGCCGACATCACCCATAAGTGAGGACTGATTTCTGCTGTCCCTGGAGAATACCTGTTAAAGTAACTACACTTTACCCATATCTGGATGTTTGGCTCATATCGGGGCCCTCCACAATGGTTCAAGACATTATAATCCTCCTTCAAGCTACAGGCTTTGTTATAAATGAACAAATATCTCAGCTGAATCCTCAGCAAAATCTCTGTTTCATTAGGGTATGCATAGACACACTGAAGGGCAAAGCCTTCCTTCCCAACGAAAGGCTCAGACTTCAACAACATTTCAGAAACAGACTGCTTCACCTCCGGGCTCCAACTGCTTGCACCCTGCTTCAGTTATTGGGCCACATGGCTGCCTCTATACATGTAGTACCACTTGCAAGACTCTACATGTGACCTCTTTAGTGGCACCTCAGAGCACACTGGAATGAACACACACAGCCCCTATGGATGAAAATCCCGTTGTCCACATATGCAAACCAAGACCTTCACAACTGTCTGTGCTGGTGGATCGTCACATCACACCTACAGTTATGATCAGCATTATCGGCACCTTTTAGATATTTATTATTTATTTATTTATTTTTATTTATTTAACAAACATTTCTATACCGCACTTTCCCATGGATCAAGTGCGGTTTACAATGAACAGTGGTTTACAAGGTATGGTAAAATACATACCTAGTCATATTACATAGAACAATTGTGAACGTTTTACAGATAACATGGTAACTATATACATACAGTACAATTTACATTCCAGGAGGTATACTTGGAAGTACAATCTGAGCTTTTTACATTTTTACATTACTAAGGGGATGGAGAAGCAACTATATACAGGGTGGAATATTTGTTTGCGACAGTATTAGTTTAGTTTTGGGATATAGGTTATTGTTAGTTAGCCTATGTCCCTTTGTATGTCTATGTTAAACCTGTGTAGCATCAAGTGTTAGCCTGTGTCCCTTTGTGTATTTAGGTTAACTTGTGCGACATAGTGTGTGGTAAATAGGTGTGGTTTTAATTTTTTACGGAATTCCTTAATGTCAGTCAGCTGTCGAATGTCATCAAGTAGTTCGTTCCAGAGGGTAGGGGCATAATGTGAGAAAGCCCTATTATTGGTAAGTTATTTAGCTTTTGCAAATTCTTTTGGTATCGCTAATTTATTTGTGTTATTGCTCCTTTGGGTGCGTTTAGGTATTTCCTTGGTGATTAAGGTATTGAGAGCGGATGGTGTGAGATTATTTACTAATTTGAAGGTAGTTACTAGTATTTTGTAATTTATTCTGCAGTAGATTGGTAGCCAATGAAGTTTAGCTAATATGGGTGTGATATGTTCTATTGACCTTCAGTATGATCCTGGCTGCTACATTTTGTGCTAACTGGAGCTTTTTTAGATTTTGTTTAGGGATGCCTTGAAGGATTGTGTTCGCAAAGTCGAAGTGGGGTGTTATAATTGCTTGGATTATGACTATGAAGTCTTGCAGGTGAATCAACGGACGTATTTGTTTCAGTGTCTTGAGTTTAAAGTGTATTTTTTTTGTTAAGTTTTTAATGTGTGAGTCCTTACTAAGTCTCTTATCAAGTATCACTCCTAGGTACTTTACTTCATTTTTTGTTTTAATCTCGTGGTTATGTAGGACAATGGAGGTTGGGGGTGTGTAGGTTTGATTTCTTGTGACATATAGGACCTCTGTTTTTGCGAAGTTAATGTGGAGGTTGTGGTCATTGAGCCATGTTGTCAGTTCACTGAAGCATTGGTGGGTTTGGGATCTTGAATGTGAGGTATATCATTATATCATCTGCGTAGATATGGTAGTGGACGCAGAATTGTTTGAAGATGTTGCAAACTGGTTGAAGGTAAATATTAAACAGGAGTGCTGAGAGGGCAGATCCTTGTGGAAGGCCCTGTTCCTGATATGTTGTGTACAATATCTTGAGAAATAAATGGAAATATTCCAACTGTATGTCATACTGTTTTAACAGTATGTTAAAAGGTGTACAACAAAAAAAATATCTGTGCAACTTAGACTTAGTAATTTTAGATAAAAAAAACAAAATATGACCTGGACAGGATTAATGGCTTCCTTCACTAATATTTGGTTGCACAACCCTTGGCAGTGATGATAGCCTACAAATGTTTCTTGTAGCCATCTGTGTTTCATACATCTGTTTTCTGGTAGTTTCTTCCACTCTTCAACTGTGATTTGTTCCAACTCATGAATGTTTCTAGGATTCCTTTTACCAATGACAGATTTCAGCTTTTTCCAAAGGTTCTGAATTGGATTGAGATCAGGATTCATTGCTGGCTAGTTTATAATGGTCCATTTTTTCCTCTTTTGTATTTTTGGATGTATGTTTTGAGTCATTGTCCTGCAGGAGGACCCATGAACTTCGACCCAAACCTAGCTTTGCTCCAAAATACCTTGGTAGTCCTCTGACTTCCTGAATTCTTTCATACATTCCAGGCCTCCAGTTCCTAAGGCAGCAAAACAGCCCCACAACATTATGGAACCTCCACCATATTTTAGGAAGGGTGTTTTCTTTTCCTTCTAAGCTTCATTTTTTCGCCTGTAAATGCATTGCTGGTCTGTATTGCCAAATAGCTCAAGTTTGGTTTCATCTGTCCACAGAACATTTTCCCAAAAGGATTGTGGTTGCTCAAGATGGGTTTGGGCAAAGATCAAGCGTGCCTTTTTGTCTGTCTTTGAGCAGTGGGGTCCTCCTTGGCCTTTGTCCATGAAGTCCTTCTTTGTTTCGTGTGCGGCATATGGTGTGGGTTGTAACCACCACTCCAGATTGCTCCAGATCAGCCTTAAGCTGTTTGGATGTTTTGCGTGGTGTTTTTTCAACAGTTTGCACTAACATTCAAAGGCTTCTTGGATTACTTTTCCTCTTCCAACCACGTCCTATGAGGTTATTGACAATTCCATGAGCAGAAAACTCCTTAATATTATGAACTGTAGAAACAGGAATCCTAAGGTCTTTGGAGATTTTTATTTATTTATTTATTGACTGATTGCTTTTATATACTGCGCTGTTTAAAATCAGTGCGGTTTACAGATAGCATTTTGTACAGAGTAGGAAGAGCCTGCTCTGCACTTACATCGAACGGGTAATACAACTTGGATTTAGAAACAGGGGTAACTATATACAGACTATATACAGTCTAGGCAGGAAGTCGCTATGCAGATGTAGCGACCTGGTTTGCCCTGAGAGCTATGTACAGGGATGTAGTTTATTTACTGGGTTGTCTGTTTTTTGCGGGTAGGTTGTAGGGTTGTGTCAGGTGAGGACGTGTTGTTGGCTGGGTGTAGTGTAGGAGAAAAAGGTGGTGCTTTAGTGCCTTTCTGAATTGGGCAAGGTCACTGGGAGCTCGTTCCAGCAGGTAGGTGCGTAGAACATGAAGGCTCTGTTTTTTGTTGCCTGAGTGCATTTTGTTACTTCGCTGGGGGTTATTAGTGTGTTGGTGGCAAAGGACCTTCTTGCTCTGGTTGCAGGTGTGGGGTGGATAAGGTTCGTCAAGGAGCTAGAGGTTGTTTTGTTGATGGCCTTAAATGTTAACAGTACTACTTTGTAGGTGAGCCGGCAGTAGATTGATAGCCAGTGCAGGTCTTTTAGGATTGGAGTAATGTGGTCCCTTCTAGATGCCCCGTATAGGAAGTGGGCAGCAGCGTTCATTGCTAACTGTAGTGGGTTTAGTGTGTTCTTAGGGAGTCCATGAAGGATCACATTGGCGTAGTCAAAGTGGGGGGTTGCTAGTGCCTGGAAAACTGTTTGGAAGTCGTCTGGCTACAGCAAGGGTCGAAGATGTTGATTTGTCCTCATCTTATGGTAGATTTTCTTGACGGTGTTGCCTATGTGTGCTTTCAACTCGAGGTGCTGGTCCAGCGTGACTCCTAGGTAGCGGATGGTGGATCGACTCGAGAGCTTGGCATCTCTCGTCTTTAATGTTGCTGGTGGGGAGAAGGTTTGGTTTCTCATGATGAACAGCACTTCTGTGTTGCTGAAGTTTATCTTGAGACTCTGTGAGTGGAGCCAGTCAGTGATGGCATCAAAGCATTTTACTAGTGAGGAGAAGTCTGGTTGCTCGATAGTGAAAGGGGTGAAGAGTAGAACGTCATCTGCATAAATCAGGCAGGAGATGTTGAAGGAGCGGATGATTGCACATATGGGCTGCATATACAGTGGTGTGCAAAAGTCTGGAATCACTTGTAAATTTGACGTTTTTTCAACTTCGTGACCTTATATCTTAATTTCTTTTTCCTCCCAGTGGCTTTTTCTGTGTATCTCATGATAAGTGATAGATTTGGCTATTAGGGCCAACTTTTAGTATTGCTTTGGCCCTTATTTTCTGAGTTTGTTCCCCATATTTGTTCTGTTGATAGATTTTCTGTGAAAATCGCGTAATGTACATCGTTGGCCAACAATATATTATTGTAAGTATGCTTTAGACATACTTACAAATCACCCATCTGGGCAGCAGCAGAATGGGATAGTGTTGATGGTGGAGGATCACATTTCTGTGACAACGGCAACAACACCAAACTTAAACTGCGCGGAAGAAAGGCACAGCAATCTACTTCTGTATCTTGCCATGAAAACCCAATGGATAGTTACAACAAAACAAATTGTGCTATAGTGCTGGAAGATGAGACCCCCAGCTCTTCCCCAGCTACTTCTCAGAGTAAAGCCAGCATTTATGATGTGGTTGGATCAAAGCCCTCGGGACGTCTGACTGCTGATGTAGCTACGCATGAAATGAGAGTCAGAAGCTGTAAAGATATCTTACGCATTGGAACATGGAACGTACAAAGCATGAACCAAGGGAAGCTGGAGGTGGTCAAGAATGAAATGGAACGTGTACAACGTGATCTGTTGGGTTTCAGCAAACTGAAATGGACTGGCATCGGGGACTTTGCATCAGATGATCACATGGTCTACTATGCTGGAAATGAAAGACAAAGAAGAAATGGTTTTGCATTTATAATAAAGAAGAAACTTGCAAGAACTGTAATGAAATACAATGCAGTCAGCGAACGCTTAATCTCTATTCGTCTACGAGGAATGCCTATCAGCACAACTATAATTCAAGTATATGCCCCAACAACAGCTGCAGAAGAGAATGAAATTGAAGAGTTCTATGAACAAGTACAAGCTGAAATTGACAGAACATGCAAACAGGATGTCCTGATAGTCATGGCTGACTGGAACACAAAGGTTGGCAACAAAGAAGAAGGCAAAGTAGTTGGAAAATATGGACTTGGCAACAGAAATGAAGCTGGATAAAGACTGATAGAATTCTGTAAGACCAACGATCTATTCATCTCAAACACCTTCTTCCAGCAACACAAGCGGCGACTGTACACATGGACTTCACCCAATGGATTGTATAAAAATGTAATTGACTACATCTGTGGAAGTCAACGATGGAAAAGTTCTATAACATCAACAAAGACAAAACCTGGAGCTGACTGTGGTACAGATCATCAACTACTAGTATGCAAACTCAAGCTAAAGTTGAAAAAGAGCAAACCACTCATGAATGCAACAAAATATGACCTTGAGAATATACCACTGGAATTTAAAGACTGCCTGCAAAATCGATTTGCTGCTTTAGATACAAATGACAGAGCTCTGGAAGCGTTATGGAATGACATCAAGAAGGTTGTGTTGGAAGAAAGCGAGAAGTCTGTACAAAAGGTACGGCCAAAATAGATGACGGAAGAAACTGAAAATTGCCCAGAAACGCAGAGAAGCTAAAGCCAGAGGAGAAAGAAAGACAATAACAGAACTCAACAGAGATTTCCAACGTGCAGCAAGACAGGACAAGGAAAAGTACTACGACGACGCATGCAAGGAAATAGAAGCAGAAACTATTAGAGGAAGAACAAGATAGGCTTTCCTAAAGCTACGAGAGTTAAAGAAATAGTTCCAGCCTCCAATTGGAATGTTACAAGATGCTCAAGGTTCTATGTTGAATGATGCTGAGAAGATCAAGAAAAGGTGGAAGGAATATACAGAGATTTTGTATGATAAAGATCAAGTGGACCAACAGCCGTTTCAACCTGTACCTTATGATCGGGAACCATCGGTGATGAAAGAAGAAGTTAAAGCAGCATTGAAAGCCTTATCAAAGAACAAAGCACCAGCCATTGATAGCATTCCCATAGAAGTATTACAGCAATCTGATGCAGCTGTTACCGTACTTACAAGGCTCTGCCAAGAAATATGGAAGAAGACATGGCCAACTGACTGGAAAAGATCTGTGTTTATACCAATACTAAAGAAAGGTGATCCAACTGACTGTGGAAATTATCGCACAATCACTCTGATCCCACATGCCAGCAAGATTCTACTGAAGATTATTCAAAAGAGATTACAAGCATACCTGGAACAAGAACTACCTGAAGTGCAAGGAGGGTTCAGGAAAGGGCGAGGAATGAGAGACATCATTGCGGATGTGAGATGGATCCTTGAAAAGACTAAAGAATACCAAAAGAATATCTATTTTTTATTTATTTATTTATTTATTTATTTTTTATACCGCACTCTTTAGAATCAGTGCGGTTTACATGTATACTAACAGGTACTTTTTATTCCCTTGTCCCCGAAGGGCTCACAGTCTAAGTGTACCTGAGGCAATGGAGGGTTAAGTGACTTGCCCAAGGCCACAAGGAGTGGCCATGGGACTAGAGACCCCAGTCCCTCTGGTCTGAGGTTGCTTGTCCCCATGTGGGAATTGAACCCCCGGCCCTCCAGTCTGAGGTAACCTGTCCCAACCTATTTGTGCTTTATCGACTATAGCAAGGCTTTTGACTGTGTAAACCATGAGAAACTCTGGGCCACATTAAGAAGCATGGGTATACCAGAACACCTGATCGTACTCTTGCACAATCTGTACATTGATCAAGAAGCAGCAGTTTGAACGGAACAAGGCGAAACAGAATGGTTTAAAATAAACAAAGGTGTAAGACAAGCCTGCATACTTTCCCCCTACCTGTTTAATTTATATGCAGAACAAATCATCAGAGAAGCAGGATTGTATGAAGACAACAGAGGTGTGAAGATTGGTGGAAGACTCAACAACCTTCGCTATGCTGATGATACCACATTACTGGCTGAAAGTGAAGATGATCTGAAACATTTGCTTCTCACAATCAAAGAACATAGTCTCAAAATGGGCCTGCACCTTAATGTAAAGAAGACAAAGATCATGACAACTGGCATAATCAACAGGTTCATCGCTGAAGGAAAAGAAATTGAAATCGTGAACAACTTTAACCTACTTGGATCAACTATCAATAAAGAAGCAACAAGCAGTCAAGAAATCAGACGATGCATTGCTCTTGGCAGAATTGCTATGAAAGACCTAGATAAGATTTTCAAAAGCAGAGATGTCTCTCTCCATACAAAGATTTGACTTGTTCAAGCCATGGTATTTTCAATAACATCATATGGATGTGAAAGCTGGACAGTGAAAAAGATAGACAGGAAGAAAATTGATGCCTTTGAATTATGATGCTGGCGGCGAATATTGTGTATACCATGGACTGCCCAAAGAACAAACCAGTCTTTACTAGAGGAGATCAAACCTAAGCTTTCTTTAGAAGCTCAGATGACAAGACTTCGAATTTCATACTTTGGACACATCATGCGAAGAGAGAGATCATTAGAGAAAGACATCATGCTTGGCAAGATAGAAGGTCAGCGTAAAAGAGGAAGGTCAGCAATGAGATGGATCGATACAATAACAGCAGCTACGGGTACCAGTCTGTCAACAATGAGCCGCCTGACTGAATACCGAACACAATTTAGGATAGCTATCCATAGGGTCGCCATGAGTCGACTCCGACTCGACGGCACTTAACAACAAACAACAACACACCAGGTTTCCTTCAAATTTAATGTATGTGGCCTTGAAAAAGGCCGTTTTTATGTGTCAGTGATGGCTCAGTATTTGATGGGCCACCCTTTGTTCTTGATCACCTGACTGCACCTTGTCGGCATTGAATGAACCCGTCTGACAAGGTGATCGTTGGTGACAATGCGGTTCCAAGCTGCAATGAGTGACTCAATCAGCTCATGCTTTGATGTCAGATGCCTCTTGGATATTCCCAAGGCCACCTTGTGCCACAGGTTCTCAATTGGATTCAGATCTGGAGACTGGGCAGGCCAGTCCATTGACTTGATGTTGTTCCGCTGCTTCCATCTGATCACCTGTCTGGAGTGATGGCAGGGTGCATTGTCATCTTGGAACTGGAACTGGCCAGGAAACAGCTGGTGTGCTGATGGCACCATGCACCTTTGCAGTATGGTGATGTACTTGGCCCCGTTGACCATTCCATCGATGATGTGAAGCTGTCCAACACCACTGGCAGCCATGCAGCCCCAGACCATGACCTTCAAAGGATGCTTCACAGTGAGGTTGAGACTCTCAAGCTTGAATTCCTCTCCAGGAAATCTCCTCACATAGGTGTGGGCCTGGTTACCAAACAGGCAGAAGGTGCTTTCATCGCTGAATAGCACCTTTTCCCACATTTCAGTCGACCAGGTTGAGTGCTTTCTCGCCCACACAATCCGGTTGCGCCTTTGTATGTCAGTCATCAGTGGCTTATTCCGTGCTTTGCAGCCCCAGAGACCAAACTGCAGGCACCGGCGACGAACTGTTGAGCTGACACTGACCTCAGTCTTGTCTGACCACTCTCGAAGTAGCTGAGGAGAGGTCAACTTGCGATTAGTCAGTGAAGTGGTTTGTAGTGCGCGGTCGTGGCATGATGTTGATGCACGTGGACGACCTGAATGAGGCTTGTCCACCACTGAACCCATTTCTTTCTTCTTCTGTACAATCTTAACAACAGCGCTTTGATTGCAGCCAACTTTCCTGGCTATCTGACGGCTTGAAAATCCTTCCTCGCTCATAAAGGACACACGAACACGCTCCTCCAATGTCAGGGTCCGAGTCATCTTCATGGTCGATCCAGAAAGCGTATGAAATTCAAAAATTCCATGCGTTTTTATAGCTGCACTGTTGGCTAGTTATCTGCATTGTGATTGGTTAGTGAAACCAGCCTCCTGATTGGTCAGAAATAACGTGTGCATATTGGATAATCTCGATCCAGTTTTGACGCAGGATCCACAAAAATCGCAGTAGCTATCTCCCAGTGTCTGTAAAGTATTTAAATTGGAAGCAAGGAATGCAAAAAAAAATCAGCTCTAATAGCCAAATGTATCCCTTTAAATGTGGTAGAAAGATGAATATGCTGGGCTAACGCAAAATTTAAAAAAAAAACGTTAGTACGAAAAACGCAAAACTCACAAGTGATTCCAGACTTTTGCACACCACTGTATATATTGAATAATAGGGCAGATAGCGAGGGACCCTGGGGAACTCCATGTTTTTGTTGAAAAGGCTCGGAGGTCTTAGCGCCTGTTCGTACCTGCTGCCATCTATCTGTTAGATATGATTTCCACCAGCTCCAGGCTGAGCCCTGGATTCCCTTTTCCTGGAGACATATCAGGAGCTGCTCGTGGTTGATGGAGTCGAAAGCTGCGGAGGTGTCCAAGAAGATCAGGGCATATCCTCGTCTGTTGTCATTAATTCCTGTGATTGTTGAGAAGCGTGGCAAGAAGCGTTTCGATGCCATGTGCTTCCCTGAAGCCATGTTGGCATGGATCAAGGGGGGCAGTGGAGCCGATGTGTTCTTGGATTTGCCGTTGGACGGCCTTCTCAATAATCTTGGCTAGAAGCGGGATGCTTGAGATTGGTCGATAGGATTCTATCTTCTTGGGGGTTCAGCTTGTTGTTCTTCAGAAGGGGCCGGATTGACGTCTGTTTGAGGCATGCTGGGAATGTTCCTGTGGAGAAGAACCGCTCCATGATCTTGGCTAGAGTTGGACTGAGCTCATTGCGCAAAGATCTTATCCAATATGCTGGACAGGGGTCGTTTGGAGCAGTGGTGGAGTTGATGGTTGCAATGATGTCCTCGATGCCTCTGGCTGATGGTGTTGTAAGTGAGTTGAGTGACAGTGGTTGCTGCTGATGTTGCTGGATTTGGCTAGTATGTAGTCTGCGTATTCCTGTGGGTGTAACATTGTAGTTTGGGTGGGCGAAGGTTTTTTCATCAGGGTCTTCACTAAGTTGAAGAGGTCAGAGGTTTGATTAGTGAGCGGCGCAGGAGTTCGGAGTGGTATTCTTTCGTTTTCACTGATATAGAGTCTCGGTGTGCGTTCAGGTGGGCGGTGTAGGCTGCCATCTTCTTTCTAGTTTCCTAAGGAGAAGTAGTGAGGACCGTAGCTCCGCAGAGTACCATCGTGTAGATTTCCTACCTCTTGGTGTCTTGTCTGAGGCCGGTGGCTTGTTTGAGGCAGGTAGGTATGCAAAGGATTTCAGGCTGTTATTCCATGTGGCCATCATTTCATCCAGGTTAGGCAAATCTAGCTTGAGGTTTGGAAGGACTTCGTTGAGGATCGCCTCTTTGTCGAATGGTCTGAAACGTTCTGTGGGTGCTGATGAGTTTTTGGCTGCTTTCCTAGGCAGGTTCCTAGGTGCATAGGTATCTGGAATTTGATTAGGTTGTGGTCAGACCATGGGACTGGGGTGATATCTAGGTCAAAGTTGTAGTTCGGACTTATGTCTGGTCGTGGGATGAATACGAGGTCTAGTGTATTTCCTTTCTGGTGGGTGGGTGTCTCAACTATCTGTTCGTAGCCAAGTTCGTTGAGTGCTTCAAGGAAGGTTTTGGAGTGGGTATTTTGAAGAGCTGGTAGGTTAAAGTCTCCCAATATCCAGTTTGGCCTGTGAGTGTTCTTGGGGTTACAGGCAAGGTCAATTATGGATGCGAGGTCGTCAGGGGAGGAGGATGGGGATCTGTAGATTAGGTTGATGGTGCTGTGGCTGTTGGTTATGGTGATTGTATCAAGGTGTGTTGTGCTGCTGGAGTTGATCAGTTGATATTGGAGCTCTGTTGTTTTTTATTTTTTATTTTTTTTTTATTTACACTTTATATACTTATACACAACATTTGCGATCAATACAATTGTAACATTTCAAATGCCACCCTTTGGCTCATCCATACCATTACACAAATGATTTCCAACTTTAATAATTCTCCTAAAACATTTTCTATATCCCCACCCCCCCTCCCATCCTACCGTCTCAGTTCCCACACCTCTATCTACCTGTCACCCACGTGCTATATGCCCCCCATATTCTAGTAAACCTCTGGGTGCAATTATTTTTTTCCGCCGTTAACTTGCTCAACAAGTAAGCCTGATCTAGCGAGGCACCAAATTCCCCCAAAGTCGGCACCCTCTTTTGCCTCCAGTGCCGTGCCAGCAATAATCGAAAGACAATACACCCCAAAGTGACCCACATACTCTCCGCCTGATTTAGGTTTCCCGGCTTAACCCCTAGCAGGGCTGTGGTGGGTTGTGGCTCTACCGTTTTCCCCAGTATCCTACTGAACTGTCCGAAGACCTCCCCCCACCATTCCACCACTATTGGACAAGACCACCAGATATGCAGATAGGTGCCCTTCTCCCCGCACTCCCTCCAGCACCCGTCTGTCTGACTCTGGTACATGGTCTGTAATTTCTCTGGTGTCAAATGCCATCAGTACAGCAATTTATAGTTATTTTCCATAAAATGGGCTGCCAGCAGACCTTTAGCTCTATTCTGGAAGATATGATCCCATTGGGCCTCCTCCCAACACACTCCTAAATCTCGCTCCCATTGCCTCTGAAAGCTCCCCTTAGGGCCCTCATTCTCCATCATATTATAAAACATAGTCAGAATCTTTTTCGTTTGCCCCATCAGAAAAACCTTCTCAATGGCCACTGGGTCTTTCTGTATATGAGGTAAAATCTTATGCCTCAAATAATGGCACAACTGATGATATTGGTACAAATTTACGAGTTCCAACCCATATTGTTGCCTCAGAACCTGGAACTCCTTGACTTTTAAACCATCCAGGAGCTGACCAATATGGGTTATCCCCTTCATAGTCCATTTCTTAAATTCACTATTCCCCACCGCTGGCGGAAACTCAGGGTTATCTATAATAGGTATCAATCTAGAGACTCCACCTGGTCCCAACCACCTTCGTTTCCATTTGTTCCATAAGCACCATGTCCTGTACACATAAGGGTTACTATCCCGTCCTCCCCTCAGTTTCCCTTGTGGCAACCATAACCAGTCCCCAATTTTCCCTTCCAGAACCTCTTCAGCTTCCAAACGAACCCACTCTTTCCCCCCCTCTTTCCCCCACTCCACTACCACACTAAGTTGCACTGCCTCCATGTACCTATGCAAATCTGGTACCGCCATTCCCCCTTTTTTCTTACTCTTAGTGAGGGTCGACAAGGCAATTCTATTTGTCTTCCCTCCCCCAATAAATTTCATAATAGCCCCCTGCATTCTTTCCAGAAAAGCCTTATCCACCTCCACCGGTAGAGCCCTAAACAAATACACCCACTGGGGCAGCACCATCATTTTGATGGCAGCTACCCTCCCCAACCAAGAGAGTTTTTTGCTCTCCCAGCGTTCCAATTCTCTTCTCATTTTCCGTTCCATAACCCCGAAGTTCACTCTCCCCAGGTCCCATTCGTTGGGCGTTATATATTTTACACTCTGTTTAAGCCCATTTAAAGGGGAATTTGCTCTGCAGGTAGTGTTTCAGGCCTGCCTCTATGGACAGATTAAGGATCTCAGATTTTGTAACATTTATTCGAAATCCCGAATGTCCCATATTCTTGCAAAAGGTTATATACCGCCCCCAGGGAGCCTTCGGGGTCTGTCAGTATAAACAATAAATCATCTGCGAACAGTGACACTTTACTCTCCATCCCCCCCCCATATCCCCTTCACCGCCTCACTTTCGCGCACTCGTTGAGCCAAAGGCTCCATAGAAAATACGAAGAGTAGCGGCGAGAGCGGGCAGCCCTGCCTGGTTCCCCTCTCCAGTTCAAATGCCTCAGTATATTCTCCATTGATGCTGATTCGCGCCATAGGCTTTGAATAAATAGCCCTAATCCAGTTAAGGTATGCCCCCTCCAACCCCAGGCGTTCTAAAGCCTGGAACAGATAGGGCCAAGACACACGATCGAACGCCTTTTCAGCATCTATAATTAATAAGAGCATCGGGGCCCCGCTCTTCTTCCCCTTCCAAATCGCATTCAGCACCTTCCTGATATTATCTGTGGTTTGTCTGCCCGGAACAAAACCCCCCTGATTCTCATGCACCAGGCGCGGCATATAGGGTAACAGTCTGTTCGCCAGTATTTTAGTAAATATTTTAAAATCCGTCCCCAATAGGGAGATGGGTCTATAGGAGCCACACAAATTTGGGTCTCTCCCCTCTTTTGGTAGCACTGTAATCCCAGCCGTACGCATGGACTCCGGGATTCCCTCCCCTTCCTTAAAGGAGTTATACAATCTAGTCAAGGGTCCACTCAACACCTCTTTAAAAGTTTTATAAAATTTATTGGTGAAACCATCCATCCCCGGAGCTTTATGGGATGGTAAAGCCTTAATCACAGCCCCCACCTCCACCTCAGTAATGGGCATGGAAAGCAACTCTGTCTCTGCCCCCGTCAGTTTCGGTAACTGGGTTTGCAAATACCCTTCAATAGCTGTCCTTGGGCAGGTGTCCTCCGCCGTGTACAGCTGTTTAAAGAATTGTACAAACTGGGCCTTAATCTGTTCCCCCGTTCGTACTTCTCGCCCCCCTGCATCCCGAATTTTAGTGATCAGATTCCTTCTCTGATATTGTTTCAACTGATACGCTAGCCATTTAGTAGGTTTGTTCCCTAATTCAAAGAATTGCTGCTTAAATTGATCTTGAGCAAATTTAATCTCTGCAATTTCTATTTCCCCCAGCTCTCTTCTTGCGTCTCTTAACTCTCTGAGCTGTACCTCCCCCAACTCCTTTGTCTGTTGGAGCTGTTCCAGACCCCGGATTGTACCCCACAGGGTCTCTTTGTGGCGCTCTTTAATTTTTTTCACATGCGTTCCAATGGAAATCAAAGCCCCCCTTACCACCACCTTCAAACATTCCCACAGAGTACCAATTGAACAGTTGTCCCGATCATTAAACTCTAGGTACTCTATGATAGCTTGTTTTACTTTTTGAGTGATCTCTGGATCATCCAAGAGGGCCTCATTTAACATCCATCTCTTCCTCTTCGGTCCAGTATCCCCCACCACCCAATCTATCCAAAACGGGGAGTGATCTGTCCAAATTCGCTCCCCAATTTCACAATGCTCCACAGCTGTCATGGATTTTGACACCCATATCATATCAAGTCTGGAGAAGGACTGGTGCACCGAGGAGTAGAAGGTAAATTCCCTCTCTCGGCCCCGCAGTTCCCTCCATGTGTCCTGGATCCCCAAATTTGCCCCCATAAGTTTCAACATCCGTCTACTTCTCATGCTACCCTCACTACGCCCTGAGGAATTATCCAATTGGGGGTTAAGGGTCAGGTTAAAATCGCCCCCCCATGATTACCTGCCCTTCCGCAAATTTTTCCACACAGGAGGTTAACCCTTCAAAGAATCCCCCCTGTGCGGTATTCGGGCCATATACATTTACTGAAGTAAACCATTGTTCTTGCATTTTCAATTTAAGCAATAAAAACCCTTGTGATGTCTCGTCTGGATTACTGTAATGTTTCCCTAGCTGGTCTGCCCCAATCTCAACTGTCTCGTCTTCAGCGTGTCCAAAACACTGCTATTCGCCTTTTAACTTGTGCCTCTCGTTTCGATCATGTCACCCCTCTTCTTCTTCATCACCACTGGTTACCTGTCCCTTTTCGTGTTCAGTACAAAATTCTTATCCTTACGCATAAGGCTGTTCGCACTGGCATCCCTTCCTATCTTGCTGATCAGATACACTTCCGTACCCCGTACTTCCGTGCTTCGTTCTATCCACACGAATCGTATGTCTCTTCCCTCCCCCTCTCAGGCTCACCTTGTTTCTACCCGCTCCTCTGCCTTCTATTTTTTGGCCCCGAGCCTCTGGAACTCACTCCCCCCCTCGCTCCGTGCAGAAGAATCTTATCAATCTTTCAAAACTCAACTCAAAACCCACCTCTTTAACCTAGCGTTTGACCTTCCATCCTCTTTTTCCCCCCTTCCCCCTGTCCCATGATGTTGTGTTGTAACTGCTGCATTGTATTACTTTATCTCTTCTTTCCTCTCTCTCTCTTTCCTATTATTTTAATGGCGTTCCTTTTTTCCTTTTCCCACAGCCTTATTTTTAATTTGTTTTAAGTTTTATTGTAAACCGCTCAGGTGCCTATGGTGTTGGGCGGTATAACAAGTTTTAATAAACATAAACCTCCCTCCTTTATCCCGATATACCTCACTATCAGTATACCGGACCCTCTCACTTATCAAAATTCCCACCCCTGCCTTCTTCAGCTCTACTCTATTGTATGCAAACCACCTCCCGGGATACTTCCCATGTGCCACCCTCCACTCATCCGCTCTGCGCAAATGCGTCTCTTGTAATAAGACAATATCCCCTTTAAGCCTATGCAATTCTTTGTACATTCGTTGTCTCTTTATCGGGGAATTCAACCCCCGTACATTCAGCGTCAATACTCTCAACTTATCCATTAGTTATAATCATCAAGACCCTTGTAGAGAGGTGCTGCTCGGTAGGATATCCTCCCCATCCCCCCTCCTCCCCCTCCCCCAGCCCCCCTCCCCCCCTCCCCTAAACCTTCCTCCATCCTCCCTTCCAAATATGTAAGGCATGACCCACCAGACTCCCGAAGCAGCCAGCACTTTCACACTCAGTTCCTGCAAATAGCACTTCTTCCATACATCAATAGCATTCCCCCGCACTCTTCTCACACACCACTCAGCCCCACTCAACATAGTCCATAAAAGAGGCAGTCCTGTGTATCATCTTCTCTCTCCCATTGGGCCCGGAGTCGTCTTCTGCCGCCGCAATCACTTCTCCCCCATGGATGCTCGCCTCCATCTGTTTTCGTCGTCTTGTCGCTTCCCTAAGTGGCTGCTGGAACTGCCAGGACCCTCCAACCATCCTGCCTGCCGCATCACCTCCGTAGCTTCCTCCACTGTACGGATGTAAGAGGAGACTCCTTTCAGGCTAAATGATAGTCCAAAGGGGAAAGTCCATTTATACTTAATGTTCTCCTCCCTCAGCCTCTTCGTTAGGCCCGCCATCTCTCTCCTCTTCCTCATAGTGATCGCCGACAAGTCTGCATAAATCTCCACTTTGTGGTTTCCCCACTGCACCTCGGTAAGTTTCCTCGCAGCTGACACCACCGCATTTTTTGTAGCATACTCATGAAAACAGGCAACAATGTCCCGCGTCCGCCCATCCGTCTTCGGGCCCAACGCATGATGTGCCCGGTCTATCTGCCAACACATGGCTGCACCAGCAGCGCCAGCTTGATCCATTATCTGGCGGCCTAACTGCTCCACTATTGTCACACAATCCTCTTTATCCCTCGGATCCTGATATTAGATCTGCGGGATCTATTTTCAAGGTCTTCCAGTTTAGACCACAGTTCGTCCTGCTCCCCCAGCATCCCCTCCACTTTGTCTTGCAGGCTTTTGATGGTGGTATCGTGCTCCTCCATTTTGGTCTCCACCTCCACTAATCTCTGGCCCACCTCCTTCACCTCAGCTTTCAGCTCCTCTATCCAGTTCTGTGCTTCCGATTTAAAGTGGGCCAGATCTTGCCTAATGGCCGTGAACCAGCCCTGCAATTCTCCTTTTAGGCTGGCAATTTCACTTTCTCGGGGGGTTTCACTTCCAGCCACCACACTTGCCTCCTCCGTGTGCACTGCACATGTCGACGACATCTTGCCCTTCCCCGCGGCACTCCCATTCACATTCTTATAAGCGAACGATTTTAAGTCCACAGTGCTTTTCCGCGCCACTGCCATATCCACTCTCTCTGTGCCTCCTCCGGTCCCAATACCGGCGGTTCGATGCTCCCAGGGGCAACTATTAGGGGCTATTAAGCAGGTTTTTCACTTCAATCGACGGAGCTCCGTGCTTTTGCTGCCGTCTAGTCCTGTGACGTCATTTCCTCCCCTCGAGCTCTGTTTTTGATAGGATGAATGCGCCACCACCTCTGCGGTTCGGTCTGTGGCAAGTGTGGATTGAGAAGTTGGGGATGAGTTGGTTGATAAGGACTGAATCTGAGTCAGTGAGCCATGATTCAGTGACCAGTAGGATTGTCTAGCTCAAGGTGTGTTATAAGGTCGGTGATGGCTGGCCATTTCCTGCGGACTAATCGTGTATTTATGAGGGCACATTTCAGGTTTCATGGGCTTTGGGGCTGCACCACTTTGGATTTTGCGGAGTGTTGGAGTAGTATGTGGATTATGTGTGGGTGAGAGTCTTGATAGAATTCTGATGGTTTACAGCGTGTGCTGCCATGATATCTCCTTCATCGGCCTTGTAGGATATAGGGTTGAAGTTGGAGGCCGAAGTGAGGGAGCCAATGAGTGCGTTGCTGAAGAGGTACAAACTGGTTAGGGTTATGATGGATACGGCCATGTTTTATTTATTTATTTATTTACATTCTCTTATATACCGCGCTATTCTGCATCAGTGTGGTTTACATTGAACAAACTGAAATTACATTGAACAGGGCATTATAACTTGGAGATAACTATTTTACAGGGAACATGGGCTATGGAGGGTTAAGTGGCTTGCCCAAGACCACAAGGAGCACCTGTGGGACTAGAAACCCCAGTCCTTCCGGCCCAAGGTTGCTGTTGAGTTGTGGGGCAGTGAAGTTTGTGTGTGGCAGTAATTATCTAGTACAGCAAGGATCAGAAGCGGCTGACTTGTATAGCAGTGAGTTTTTTCTTTTTATTTTTTGATGACCTTGTACCCCTTTGATGTTTGGTGATAGTGGCTTTTCTGACGGTCTCAGGTAGCTCTTTTGTCTTTACCATTGTGAGAATGGAACTGGGAGTGGATTTTAAACATTAGAGCCATCTTTTTATTGATTGATTCAAGTCAGGTGCATCAGATTTTACTGCATTGGGAATGTGGTTATTTTGTTAATTGATTTGAATTGTTTTATAAGGGTGCCAATAATCATGTCCTGGCATTGTCACCATGCTACTTCCTTTTTTAATTGGTCTTGTTTTATTTAATTCTCTTGAATGGCCATTTCACTGGCCACTTTTTTAAGGAGATGGGGTGGGGAGCCCACTGCGGTGCACTGTGCACGCAGGGGCGCTGGTCACCCGAAGAGGCTCAACAGCAAATGAACTTGCTCGAGCTTCGGGCGGTCCGGAGGGCCCTGAGGGCCTTTGAGGACCATCTCAAAGGAAAATCGGTACTCATGCAGACCGACAACTTAGTGGTGGTGATCTACATCAACAAGGAGGGGGCATGGGATCACGCCTCCTCTGCCAGGAAGCGGTCCTCCTCTGCTCCTTTGCCTTCTGTTGGGGGATGTCCCTACGAGCGGTCTACCTCCCGGGCCATGAGAACGTCTTTGCGGACAAACTCAGCAGGATCCTCTGCCCTCACGAATGGCGGCTGGACCTGGAGGTGACCAGCTGGCTGTTCCATCGGTGGGGGACCCTGACCGTGGACTTGTTCGCCAGCCCAGCGAACACACAGCTCCCCCACTTCTGCGACCCGATCCCGCACCCAAGCAGGGAGGCCTTGGATGCGTTCCTCTTGAGCTGGACCTTCCACTCATCTCATAGCGAGGACCCTCCACAAAGCTTAGCGGGACATAGCGTCGATGATACTCGTCACTCCCTCAAGGCCTCGGCAACTGTGTTTCCCGCTCCGGCTCGCGTCCGAGCCTATGGTTTCCCTGGGCTGTGCCCCAGGCCTGCTAATGCAGGAGGAGGTGCGGGTGCTGCATCCAAACCTGGCCGTGTTGTCCCTTACAGCCTGGTGGCTGAACGAGTCACCCTAGCTGTGCTAGACCTCCAGTAGGAGGTCGAGGAAGTCCTCCTTTTGTCGAGGAAGGACTTGACGAGACGAGCTTATGCCTTTAAGTGGCGACGCTTCTTGGTCTGGTGCTCCGAGCTCTAGATCGATCCTTTTTCATGTCCCACTCGGTTAATCCTCCAGTACCTTCTCCATTTTTCGAAGGAGGGGCTGAAGTTGAGCTCTGTCAGAGTACACCTGAGAGCCATCTCCACAAATCACTTCCCAATCGAGGATAAATCTTTCCCGGAGCAGCCCTTGGTCTCTCGCTTCATGCAGGGGTCTCTTACTGTCCTAGCCTCCCATCCAACCTCCCTCGGCAGAGTGGGATCTGAACGTGGTGCTCAAGCAGCTTACCCGTTCACCCTTCGAGCTGATGGCGACGTGCTCATTTCGGCACCTCTCCTGCAAGGTAGTCTTCCTGGTGGCTTTGATCTCGGCGCGCCGAGTCAGCAAGCTCCAGGCTCTCATGGCTGAAGCCCCTTATACCAGGTTTTATAGGAACAGGGTGGTCCTGTGTACCCACCCCAAGTTTCTGCCTCAGGTTGTCTTGGATTTTCATCTCAATCAGGAGATAGTCTTACCGACCTTCTTCCCGAGACCGCATGCCAACCAAGCATAGGCAGTATTGCATATACTCAACTGCAAGAGGGCCCTTGCCTACTATCTGCAGTGCACCCAGCCTCATCACAAGTCTGGCCGGCTCTTTGTGACCTATGATCCCACTCGCCTAGGGCAGGCAGTCACAAAGCGCACCCTCTCTGTCTGGGTGGTGGACTACATCACCTTCGCTCATGTGAAGGCGGGTCACCGTAAATGGCGGTAGCTTCGTTGCGTTCATTGCCTCCGGGCATCTGCCAGGCTGCGACCTGGGCTTCAGCGAATACCTTTGCTGTCCACTACTGCCTAGAGAGGGAGTCCCACCGGGACAGCACCTTTGGGCAGGCTGTATTCCGTAATTTGTTCGGGGTATAAGCAACTCCTGTCCTCCGACCCTACTCGACGGCTACAAGGGTTTTGCCCCGGGGATCCGAGGACTCGGGCTCCTTCGGCATCGGCTTCTGCTCACTGCCTCGCAGAGGTGTTTTTTGGTTACAGATTTGGTAGCCTGTGGCTGGGGAGTCCCATAAGTGAGGGCTGACTTCCTGCTTGTTCCTGGAGAAAGCGTAGTTATTCACCTGTAACAGGTGTTCTCCAGGGGCAGCAGGAATCAGTCCTCAGTACCCTCCCATCTCCCCCGATGAGTTGCTGGATGTTTATCCTTCCCTTGCCTTCTGCTTGGTAGGGCTCGAGCTAAGGGTCCTGGAGGTAGGGACGGGGTATCCTTCCCAGGGGATGGAGGGGGTACTAGTTTATTTAGATGTAGAAGTGTTTGTTGCATGTTTAACTACTTATTTGTTGCTCCTCTGAGTCTGCTTTGTCAATAGGTACTGAGGCTGGTAAGCGGTGCCAGCTGCATATGTACACTAGTTTCATCAAAAAGATGACATGCTCGGTCTCCAATCTGCTGGAAGAGGTACACTACTCAGAGGTGCGGGAATGGACTGGAGTTCCTTAAGGAACAACAATTAGCATGTAAGTCTAATTTCTCTTTTTGTGGATAGCATCTGCCTTACCATCGTCTCTAGCACCATTGTAGATACCGCCGATTCCCTTATTTCTTTTCTCTTAAATTTTCTTTAATAGAAAAAAAAAACTCTGGGCATGTTGACACCCTCTTAGGTCTTAAGCCTACCATACCCTTCCCATGGAAGGCATGGAGAAACCAACTAGTGGTTTCAAAAAAATGTTCCCAGTGTGCCAGCACCATCTCGGTAACTGACCCACATGACTGGTGCCTAAAATGCCTTGGCCCAGACCATCAGCCGAAAGATTGTCCTCTTTGTCAAAAAATGACACGGAGAGGCCTACAGAACCAGGCTTCTAAATTTGGGACACTCTTCGCCTCGGATGCGGTATCGTTGGTATCCACTTCGTCTTCTCATGGATCTCAGGTATCCTTGAAGTCCAAGCAGAAGTCCGCATTGAAGGTGGACAAAACCACCGATCTTGCTCGAAACATCAAGATCCCTCGGGCATTGCCTCCGTGGTGGGTCAGCCTGCCAAACAGCCCTGGCTGGAGGCCCTGTCCTCCAAAGCCATTGAGGAGCCCCAGTATGGTCATGAGGCCTCGACTTCCAGAGAGCTTCTTGTGCCATGCTCTGGGACAGCAGCACAAATACTCGTAATTGACGCCCAAGCATTGGCAACCTCGATATACCAGCACATACTGGCCATCGAGCGGAGCTTGACAGCTCTCCTGGCAGCCTCAGTACCCTATAAAATCATTCACTCCAGGTACTACCCCTTTGGTACCAGTTCCGGTACTGACATCGACACTGGTTGCGGGCATGATATCAGGGCTGCTGCAGATGACATTGGCATCGCTTCTACCCATGCTCTCCCTTGAAACTATTACTGATACCTGTACCGAACCCAAGCGGCTGACCTCGGAGAATCGGTACCAGCATGTAGTTTCCAGCAAACACCGTGCTCGTTAATACTTCGAGTCCTCCGATTCCAATTCTTCTGGTTCAGATGTGCAGTCACTCAATTCGCAGGGCCCCAGGACCTTCCTTCGGACCATTCCCTGCCTCAACGGCAATGCATGTTGCTTCTGGAAGGCATGTCCTTCCAGGAATTCATTCGAGACCTGGCTAAGGGTCTCTCTATCACTGTAACATCGGAGAAGGAGCCAAGAGCGGAGGAATTTGAGATCCTCCAATACCCAACAGCACCCAAAAAGGCAGCCACTCTGCCAATGCACTGCATCCTTCATGACCTTATGCTCCGAATGTGGAAGACTTCTCTCACGTTCTCACCTCAAAGTCGACGTCTCAATACTATGTATCACGAACCAGAGTGTCCGGGCTTCCATAAGCCAGAGCTTCCCTACCACTCCATGGTGGTTGAATCAGCATGTGCCGAATCAAAAGCTCAAAAACTCACTCCTCTAATCCTTCAGGTAGAGAATCGAGAACTCTCGACACCTTAGGACGTCTGTGCTTCTAGGTATCCATGCTTTCGGCTAGGATCAATTCCTATATTCTTTACATGGGAATGTTCCTCAAAGAAGTATCCAGGGATCTCGATGCTTTTGCTCCACTCCTAGATGACAAGAGAGCAGATTATCTTGCTCAAGTATAACCAAAATGTCTTGAAGTTTGTCAATAGGGCTATCTTCAATGCCTTCGAATGCACAAGCAGGATCTCAGCATTATGCGTCAGTGCACGTAGGATTGCATGGCTTCAAGCCTCAGATTTTGAACAGTGGGTTCAAGATAAGCTGGGCAACATACCTTGCACAGGAGAGAACCTCTTTGGCAAAGACTGGGAAGATAAGGCCTCTCAGAGTTAGAAAATACTACTCTAAAGAGATTGTCCAGAACAACAGCTGACCCTACTAGGAAAAAGAGACCTGCAAAGAAATCTTTCTACAATAAGAAGAAGAGATTCTACTCTTCTTATCCTCCTGCTTCTCAGTCCAGGGTCAGGCCCCACATAAGAGGCAGGAGCCTCCTGAGCAACAGAAGAAGCCACAGGTGCCTAAATCTCTGCACCTGGTTTTTATCTCTTTCCTAGAGAACATGGCCACTCTGCCTCTGGAGGATCCCCACCCCCTCCACATAGCAGGCAGACTGTCACTATACCCACAGATGGTACCTTATCTCTGAGCAATGGACACTCACCATAGTTCAGGAAGGGTACAGACTTCATCTGCAAACTTTGCCCCCCTCTATTTTCATGGGGGAATATCAAATGCAATCCCCACTCACTGCTGTCCTATAGGATGAGGTGTCTTTTGTCTCAGGGCGCCATAGATGATGTCCTAACATCACAACAAGGAATAGGTTTCTACTCTCCGTACTTTCTTATTTCAAAGAAAATCTGAGGGTACAGGCCCATTCTGGACCTCAAAAACTTAAACAAGTTTCTAGCCGGCGAAAAGTCCAAGATGATCTCCCTCGGGACTCTTCTTTCCTACCTCTAGTCAAGACTGGCTCTGTTCTCTAGATCTAAAAGAAGCATGCACACATATCCTCATCTATCCAGGACACAGGCAATATCTATGCTTCACCTTTCAAGGAAAGCATTATCAGTACAGAGTCCTTCCTTTCGGACTTGCCTCTGCCCCAAAAGTCTTCACAAAGTGCATGGTGATTGTTGCTGCATACGTAAGGTCTCTGGGTCTTCAATTACTTAGACAACTGGTGGTAAAAGCAGACACCTCCCAGGAGATACTGGGAGCCACAAGCTTGAAGAAAAAGAATTTCCAAGCACATCTTGACAAACTTACCCATACATGTTACATCTTATTAACTCCAGCAGGAGGCTCTCTTTGGCACGATGCAAATATGCTGAGCATTAGCAGTTGTCATCAGGCCCGCCTACTGCCTAGGGCGAGTAGGGTTGGTCTGCCTTGATATTCTATCTTCAGGGAGTATGACACTCATTTGCTCCTGCAATGCCTTGTGGGAATGGTAGTCCCCTTTCTACCCTCTGATTCAAGAAGGAGTTGCAGTCGAGTGTTACATAGTGTGTACATAGTTAACCCTGTTTCTCCAAGTTCCACTTCCTGTTAAATGTAATGACCAGACATATGTAAGTTGTCGGATGTTTTCTGTTCCATGTAAACCGCGCTGATGGCAAATAGTGCGGTATATAAGAAATGTAAATAAATAAATTAAATTAAATTAAATAAAGGCAAAAATGACAAGGATTTTATTTCCCCTCCCAACAGAACTTTAAGTGCAGATGAAATTAGGACAACTTTCCATATATTTGGTAGGAGGAATACATACAAGAACTAAGGTAAAGGTGCCTCTTCACTCTCAGGCTTCCAAACGTGCAGTGCTCGTCACAAAAACGAAAGCAAACAAACAGCTTCTGATAGCAAAGGAAAATGTTCCCCTTTGCCGCTTTATCAGCACTCTTATAGTAATGCTCAGCACAGGGATTCAATATGGTCAGCTAGACATAGGGTGCAATCCATCTGTATATCAGCTGCGTCATAAACGTCAGAGTCTATCTGCATCTCTTCTAGCTCAGCGTTAGCTGGGTGTGTCTGTAAACTGCTATCGTGGGTTTTAAAGTAACCTTCTTCTAGGCATTCAGGGATCTTCCCTTTATACCATTCTAAACAGCAGGGCTTGAAACTACCCTGTACTCTGGAGTTGCTTCCTGGGCTGTTTCCTAATTCTTGGCAACAACAAGGAACTACTTTTAAACTAGATTCATAGCTGGGCAAACTATGAAGCCTACCTTCTGGCTTTAAGGAGGGAGGAATTCTCTGCTCTCTTGGCTCAGGCAGGTTTCCAAACACCGGCTGTGTTTTCTTTCCTCTTAGCTTGCTGGCTTCTGCCTCAGACCTATAAGTATTTTCCTGCCACCGTCTCTCTCGCTCTGGAGCCTCCGAGCTTTTCCAAGCCTGCCTCACAGGAGGTCTCTCCTTTCTCCTGCCTTTCCTGAACGGCACCTCTCTTGTGCTGCTTCCTTCAGGCCCTCGGGCTTTGGCTTCCTTGGCTCTTGCTACGGCTCTCTTTTGAACTGGTCTCTGACTGGGACCTTCACCCGGTCTCTCTCTTCCTTGCTTCTGTGTTTCTCTCGGTCTCTCTTTTAAAGCTAATGACCAGTTATTATAGTCCTGTTTCTCAGGGCTTAGCTCTGCCCTTCCCCTGAACAGGTGTTTCTCATTAACCCCTAAGCTTGATGATACGTCACAGCTTGGGCGTGTCCATTCAGCTCCTGACTTTCTCTGTTTACTTTCTTCTTGTAAACATTGAGCCATGTGCTCAGACTGCCTGTCAGATTCTAAGGTGGAATCTTCTACCATCCCTATCTCCATGGGTTCAGTAGGGGCTTCTACATTACACAGTATATTTGAGAGACTAAAATCATACTCCACGTACCCTGGCTTAGAAGTGAGGTTCACAACTGCCATAATATATGCAAGATTAACACATTTGGAGAAACTACCCCGAGGTATAGCTTTCCTTGCATTGTGCCATCCCAGTACTATGACACTAGGGATTTGTCATAAACTTCCTAAAATCCCAGCTCATGCCAACTCAAATGCTAGAGTTCATCGGAACCCTACTAGACACCCAACAGTCGAGGGCATTACTGCCCCAGCTCCATTGTGCCTGTCTAATCGAAATAGTGTCCCAGACTCTCCTACAAGACCATCTGACCGCCTAAGAAATGCTGCAGCTCCTTGGGCAAGTGGCCTCTACAATACATGTCGTTCCATATGCCCTTACTACATATGCGGACAGCCAGTGGACTCTGGCCTCACAGTGGACGCAGGCCTCGAGTCATCTCCGGAGCAGGATCCAAGTCACTGCCCCTCTAACCACATCCCTCTAGTGGTGGTGGTCCCCCAGTAAATCTGCTCGTAGGGTCACCTTTTCAGATACCTCCACTTCAACACACCCTGACAATGCATACCTTTTAACTGGGTTGGGGAGCATACCTGGGCAACCACAATTCCAAATCAATCTCCTGGAACTTCGTGCTATCTTGAATGCCTTCCAGGTGTTTCAACACCACCTCAGGGCACAAGAAGTCCTAGTCAGGACAGACAATCAAGTTGCCATGTTCTGTATGAACAAGCAGAGAGGAACAGGCTCAAGGGCCCTCTGTGAGGAGGCTCTCCACCTGTGGTCCTTTGCCATTTCTCATCAAATACACTTCCAAGCAGTGTATCTCCCGGGGGAACTCAATCTCTTGGCAGACAAGCTGAGTCAGATCCTTCTTCCCCACGAATGGTCTCTCCATCCGGACACAACGTCCTAAATCTTCCAGACCTAGGAAACTCCAGACATAAATCTGTTTATCACGCCGCAGAATGCCAAGCTTCCTCGCTTCTGCACAAGAACTCAGACATCCAGCAACCAACAGGTGGATACTTTCCACCTACACAGGAGTCAGGGTCTGCTTTATGCTTTCCTTCCTATACCTTTTAAGATTCCCATTTTAAGGGTATCCTTCCATCCTCTTTAGCTCTCAAGATTGTTTGATATCAACCTGCGAGGGGCAGTTCTCTCTTGGTTTTCATCATTTCTGTCCCAATGGGACTTACCAGGTAATGGCAGGTCAGGTCACATCTGCAGCACACCTGTTACACTGTGGTGTCCCGCAAGGATCTGTTCTGTCCTGTCCTCACTAGTTTCTTCAGCCTCCTGGCAAATCCTATTCAAGAGCTGGGACTCTTTTTATATATATATGCCGATGACATCCTGCTGGTGTCTCAGTTTGATTCTCTTCATCCACATCTTTCTCAAATTAATAGCTGCCTCAAGAAGATACCAGTGTGGCTATAGATGCATGCACTCAAACGTAACCCTCAGAAAACTACAGTTACTGGTTTGTCATCAGTTCCTTCATTGGCCCCATCTTTGGATTCAACCCCCTAGTTTAGTAAACTCGTGTTTCAAATATCTTGGCGCCTTTATTGATTCAGAGCTGTTTAATACCGAAATTGCTCATCTCTCCCAGTCTGCACTCTACACTCTATATCTGTTTCATGCTCTATGTCCACTATTAGACCTCGCGGCACAAACATCAATCCTAAGTATGGTAATAGCCTGCTTAGACTATTGCAATGCTATTTATACGGGACTGCCAAAGTAGCAACTAAAAAGGCTCCAGACCATACAAAATATTGCGTTTCGAGTTGTCACATGTCGAGAAGTTTGACCACGTGATCACTTTGTTTATTCACTAGTACTGGCTTCCAGTACAGCATTGTATACAATTTAGTTTTCTTTACTAGTTCTTAAGTCCCTTTACGACAGTGCACTTCAATATCTTTCTGGTCAGTCATCAATATCTTTCTGGTCATGCTCCACTGCGCTGCCTTCACTGTCTTCATGGGAATATGCTCATCATTCCTGACCCTTCTAGGGTTAAATTTGAGACTACAAGATGTTCTGCTTTTTTTTTTTTGTACTGCCCCATCCTTATGGAATTGTTCACCCTCCGCCTTCGACAGAACTATTTAAAAAATTGAAAACGCTTCTTAAAACTCATCTGTTTGCACAAGCATTCAGAATAGGGCAGGGCTAGGAAGACAGTTGATGGCTATGCAAGCACTAACTTTATCTTTTTCTATTTCTTTATTGTTACAACTTTCCTATTTGAATACTGGCATTATTTTCTTGTGTCTTTAAAAAAACATTTTTATCAAAAATTGTAAACCACTCTGTATGTATTCCTACAAAGGGCAGTATATCATTTAATAAACTATAACCTTTGGTTGCTCTTCTCTCTATCTTTTCTAATTCCATTATATCTTTGGCCTGATGCAAATGCATGGCAAGCATTAGCCATAAATTTGAAAGACCTCAAATGATTTAGCAACTTAGCTAGCCAAAAATGGAAAAAATAAAAGCTACAAAAATTCATATGTCACAAGCTAAAGTCCAAAACTAATTCATTGTGTCCTTGTAGAAGTTTGGAATAAGTTTTAATTATTTTTTTGCAAAAACTCTAAAACAGGAGGAAAAAGACCTCAGTATAGATAATGAGCTTTATATTGCGGGCTTATTTTATGCCTGCTCATTCTTGCTCAATAGATAGCATCAAAGATCATAAAAAACCTCTCAAATGAAAACTACAAGAGCACTACCTTAAAAATCACTCAGTTTGTACATAGCTAAGTGGTATAAAATGCATATAAGGGGATTCATAACAGTCACTTTAGCATTACTGTCTCAATTCCAATGCTTCCAGTCCTGATCACCCCATCGTGTCAGTGTTTTGCTAGATGTTGCTACATGGCGTGCATGGTTATGTATGAACTGAGTGATCTTTAAGAGGGAGGAGTGGCCTAGTGGTTGGGGCAAGTTACCTCAGGCCAGAAGGTCAGGGGTTCAAATCCCACTAGAGGACAGCAACCTTGGGCCAGAAGCAACCTTGGGTCGGAAGGACTGGGGTTTCTAGTCCCACAGGTGCTCCTTGTGGTCTTGGGCAAGCCACTTAACCCTCCATTGCCCATGTTCCCTGTAAGTATTAGTGTATGTGTCTCATATCCCCTTGTGTTAAATGTATTCACCAATTGTGTTGTGACCACTTTGATTGAAGGATAAAGTGGTATACAAAATTGTCTAAATAAATAAATAAATAATGCTCTTGTAGTTTTCATTTTGGGAGGATTTTTTATTTATAATTTTAAACAAAATAATACAAGTTATAACACTTGCACATGGAATGGGAGCTACCCATCAACCACTTTGCCACACCAGGAAAAAAGAAATACTTAAGGAAAACAAATGAAAAAGGGAGCCCCACTTCTAGCCCACCATATGAAGAGATCCAAAAATTTAGGAAAAAAATTCATTCTATCAAAGCAGAAATTAAGCAACCAGAAACCCAACAGTATCACAGTACAGATTCCACCTTATTCACCTCCCACAGACCCCTTAGTATTCAAAAAGCAAAGTAACTGTACTGGAAAAAGAAACACATAGGAATTACCCTGCAGCTTCACAAGACACTTACATGGGTATTTAAGAAAAAATAAACCCCCAAGCTGTGAAACCCAAGACCGCAGGATCAGAAACTCCTTTCTGTGTCGATGGGTTTCCTGCGTCGATGGGTTTCCGGAAATATACGGACCAGGCAACCCTTAAACATTGTTTTTCTGTAATAGGCATATAATCTCAGCAGCCAATCCATATCTATACAAGTGCAAAACTAACTAAACATGTTGCTAGAACCATATCACTAGAATCAGTGAACTCCAAAAGAGCCAACACATCCAAAACGTTATATTGCCAGGAGCCTCAGCCCAAGCTGAAGACCTCTGGCCACTCTGTAGATAGTACGCTTTGGCAATAGGCAGACAGGTTTCTTCAGGAACACCCAGAGCTTCAATTAGGTATTGCTTGAACATCTCTTTGGCAACTATAAAAGATGAATGAGGAAAGTTAGTTAACCGAAGATTTGACAATCTAGAAAAAATTGTCCAGTTGTTCCACTCGTACTTTCAACTGGTTAGAGTCCTTCATGAAAGCTTCAGATAAGTTCTCCACATGATCAGTCCTCAAAAACTAAACCTTCCAAATCACTCTTGATCTATCCAATTTCTCCAACATTCTTACCAATGGTTCAGTATTTTCCTATACCTGGCCTTGTATCCCTTTTATCTGCGTAGTGATCGCCTCACCAAGCTGGTTGATTGCAGACCAGATAGACTCCAAGGTGAATTGCACCGGTCGTTGTAAAGGAAAGGAAACCACCTTACTCCATGCTTGAAAACACTGGAGGGACTATTGGCTCCATGGGAAGTGAGCCGGCGCCTTCACCCGATGCCGAATTGAATTCTCTGTTCCTTATCGTTCCTCCAGTTCAGTCCTCTACCTCTGGGTTGTCAATCTCCTCCTGCAGCTTGGAGACTGGTATGTCAGAATCATGACATCACTGGATATAACCTGCTGTACTCTCTCCTCAATCCCAGTGTGACCAGTCTCCATGCAGCAGGAGGATGTCGTGAGCCTTGTAGGGGGCTCACTGGAGTAACGGATAAGGAGCGAGTAGGAGAGTAGTTGGGGTTTTTAGGCTGATTTGGTTAGTTTGTTAAGGTGGACACTGTGCCTTTAAAAAAAAAAAAAAAAAAAAAGAGAAGCCTAAGGATTAGGTTCTCGGCATTCTTGCTCTCTGCCTGTTAATAGAATTAATTCAATTGCGGTGGAGTTTTTTCTCTTAAGTGGCCCAGAGGTTCTCTCCCCCCCCGGACATTTCGGGGGAGAGCCCCTTCTCACAGTGTGAGTACCATTTCGGACCGCAGGAGCTGAAAAGTCGCAGCCTCGGAGGTGCTTTAGCTGCATAGTAGGGCAGCGATCAGAGGCCGTTATTGGCAGCGGAAAAGTTCAATTTGGACATCGAGGTAAGCCGCAGACCTGGTCGGTAAGCAATTCACCAGTTTCAGGCTGCGTTTAAGGATGGAGAGCTCGGCCGACGGCCACACTATTGCCTGGGGCTCAGTTTCACGCTTTATTCCCTGTCAGGCACTCTCAGCAGCCATTTTAGGTACCGCGGAAAGGCCGCATGGCTGCCGGGCTGCTTGAAAACCCACGCCTGGGGAAATTAAAGGTAACATCTTTGGTTATAGTGGGATGGTGCCTTCATTTACGTTGATTTCGTTCCCTTTCTTTTATTTTGTTTGAAGTGCTTCGTTTGGTGTTTTCTTTGCGTGTCAGCCCTTAAGGGGGGAGGGATTCGGAGAGTGGCTCTTTCTCCCAGGGGGGGCAGCGCGTGGAGAATAGCAGAGTACAGGGGAAAGGGTTACACTGACGTTTAGTTTGTTAAAAAAAAAAAAAAAAGACATCTATTTTATTTTAAGGCACTTGGTCTGCTGCTGGACTGATTTATGGCGGCGTGACCTCAGTGTATTGTTTGTGGCACTCGGAGGGGCACAGAGGCGGGTTCAGGAGTGTGCCACGGCTGTGCAACCCTCTCGTCTGCGGTGGAGCAGCACATGGACATAAAAGAGTCCCCAGAGGCGCAAGGGGTGCCGGCGGGGGCGGGGGCTGCTTCTCTGCTGCCTTCGGTACAAGGACCGGCATTGGAGGAAATGACAGGAGTCTCGGGGACCCCGCTGATTGCTCAGGTGACGAACCTCGGGGATTTTAGTCCTGATTTTATTTTGCTAATGCATCAGGCCTTTTGTTTACGACGCCAAGGGAACTGGCCAGGTTCCGGGCCGCCTGCCGGTCCATCCCAGCAGCAGGAGGCGGTCGTTGAGGTAGGCGATGAGCCGCCACCAACTAAAAGACCGAGGGCAAGGGGTTCGGTGTTGGTGGAAGGCGAGTGGCCGGAGGTCCAGGATATGGACTGGGAACAGGATGAGGGTACGCAGGATCTGGAAGAAGGGGAGATCCCAGAACCCGAGGATCAAGCCAAGATTATTAGGGTCTTCTGCAGAGAGGAGCTTGCGGCGCTGATCACGGAAACCTTGCAGATGTTGAATCTGGCTATGCAAGCTGCGGCGGAGGAGGAGGTCGAAGATACGGTTATTCAGGTGGTTCGACAGACGAAGGTGGTGTTTCTGGTGCACAGAGTGGTCGACAGAATGATACAAGAAGAGTGGGACCGGCCAGAAGCAGGACTACGAGGTATACGGACTATGAATAGGCTCTATCCTCTGGCCGATACGGACAAAGAAAGGTTCCGGGCACCGCGGTGGTTTCAGCTGTTACAAAAAAGACCACTATCCCGGTGGAAGGTAGTGCTACCTTGAAGGATGCCCAGGACCGTAAGGTTGATGGTTTACTGAAGCAGACCTTTGAGGCGGATTTGCTTTCGCTGCAGGCCTCCATCTGTGGAGCTTGGGTGGCTAGGGCGTGTTTGCGATGGGTCCAGCCTCTGCGTCAGTCTTCTCACATGGATCTTGAGGAGCTAAAGGAGCTGGATCGACTAGAGTCCGGGATAGCATATTTAGCGGATGTGCATTACAACTTGATCAGAGCACTTGCCAATAGTACGGCGTCTGTGGTGGCCGCCCGCCGATCAGTGTGGTTACGAAATTGGGCGGCGGACGGGTCTTCCAAGTCTCGGCTGAGCAAGCTACCGTTTAAGGGCGGATTGCTATTTGGAGAGGATCTGGAGAAGTTGGTAAAGGACCTTGGGGGAGTCCAAGGCGGGGAGGCTCCCGGAGTATAAGCCGAAACAGGGGAAAGCAGGTCAAGGTTATCGGAGCCATTTCGGGATTTCAGGAGATTTCGTTCATCGCGGTTCGGCAGTTTTCAGAGGGGCTGCTTTCAGTCTCGGGCCCAGGGGTTCTGCGGATTTCGGGAGGCTAATAGAGGGTTCTCTTCCGCCTCCGCAGCCCGCAAGTCACAATGAAACGAGGCGGGTCCCGGCAGAAGGGCCTTCCATAGGCGGACGGCTTCGGGAGTTTCTTTCCGCTTGGACCCACATTACATCCGACCAGTGGGTGTTGGAGATAATTCAGCAGGGCTACGTGCTGGAGTTGGCGCGATCCGTGAGGGATTCATTCGTTATGTCTTCCTGCAGGGGTCCCAAGAAATTCTTAGCGGTTCACGATATGTTGGAAAGGCTGCTTCAGTTAGGGGCGGTCATAGAAGTGCCAAAAGCGGAGTACGGTGTGGGTCGATACTCCATTTATTTCGTGGTGCCCAAGAAGGGCAGAGCGTTGCGGCCCATTTTGGACTTGAAAGCTGTAAATCGTTGTCTGCAGGTGCCCCATTTCCAGATGGAGACTTTGTGATCAGTCATTGTGGCGGTATGTCAGGGAGAGTATTTGACATCTCTGGATCTTATGGAGGCGTATTTGCACATTCCCATCTGGGCGGCTCATCAGAAATTTCTAAGGTTCGCTCTTCCTTGGGGCAACTATCAGTTTCAAGCCTTGCCCTTCGGGCTAGCGACGGCGCCGCGAACCTTCACCAAAATTATGGTTGTGGTGGTGGTGGCGGCTGCGTTGCACAAGGAAGGAATTCTGGTTCACCCTTACCTCGACGATTGGTTAATTCGAGCCAAATCAGAGGAAGAGAGTATCCGCGTAACAGTGGCGTTCTTGCAGAGTCTGGGTTGGGTAGTCAACCCGACAAAAAGTCATCTGGAACCATCCCAGGATCTAGAATATCTCGGAGTCCGGTTCGACACGAAGAGCAGACAGGTGTTCTTGCCACACAAGAGGGCGCAGGCTCTGAGGAATCTGGTTCGTCAGTTCATGTCTGTTCCAGCACCGTCGGCGTGGGCCTATCTTCGAGTGCTAGGAACAATGGCGGCGACGTTGGAGGCAGTGCCGTGGGCCAAGGTTCATATGCGGCCCCTGCAAAGGGCGCTACTTCGCCGCTGGTCGCACCAGGCGGATCCGTTGAGCAAGCGTCTCCCGTGTCCAATCAAAGTCAGGCAGTCTCTTCGTTGGTGGCTTCTCAGGGCGTCACTGGCAGCCGGCATGCCGCTGGAACAACCGGACTGGCTTCCGTTGTTGGACGCCAGCCTGGCAGGTTGGGGGGCCCACTGCGGGAGCCGGTTTGCGCAGGGGCCTTGGTCTCCCCTGGAGGCCTCCTGGTCGATAAATCGTCTGGAACTTCGAGCGGTCGTCAGAGCGCTTCAGGCGTTTGAGGATTTGGTGCTGGGTCGGCCGGTGCGGGTACTCTCAGACAACTCGGCTACAGTCGCGTACATCAACCGTCAGGGCGGCACAGGGAGTGCGGCGATGGAAGAAGAGGTGGACGAATTGTTCGCTTGTGTAGAAAGTCGGTTGACCGCAATTTCGGCAGCGCACATTGCAGAGAAGAACAATGTAAAGGCGGACTTTCTCAGCAGGGTTAAGGTGGATGCGGAGGAGTGGGAACTGCATCCCGACGTCTTCACGCAGATAGCTCGATGGGGGATGCCAATAATGGATTTAATGGTGACATTCCAGTCGGCGAAGGCCAGCCGGTTCTTCAGCAGGAGACGGGAAAGGATGTCGGAGGGCATAGACGCGCTGTTGCATCAGTGGCCTTCCGAAGGTCTTCTATATGTTTTTCCTCCGTGGGCGTTAGTAGGCCGGGTGGCGCCCGACTGGCCGAGACGTCCGTGGTACGCAGACCTCGTGTGTCTTCTAGACGGCGAACCTTGGCGGCTCCCGGCGAGGGCGGATCTGTTGCTTCAGGGGCCTCTTTTCATGCCCCAAGTGGATCGGTTCTCGCTTACGGTATGGCCATTGAGAGGGCTAAGCTAAGGAAAAAAGGCTATTTGTCGGCGGTTGTGGCAACGTTGCTTAGGGCACGGAAACAGTCCACATCATTGGCGTATGTGCCTGTCTGGCAGATATTTGAGGACTGGTGTATGTGACATCAGGTTCGGGTGTCCTCGGTTTCTATTCCCTCGATATTGGAGTTTCTGCAGGACGGCTTTGATAAAAGTCTTGCAGCCAGTTCCTTGCGCGTTCAATTGGCTTCCCTTTCTTGTTATCGCGGCAGAGTCAACGGGATGCTGCTAGGATCTCACCCTGATGTGGGTCGCTTCCTGAAGGCGGCCTCTAGGTTGCGGCCGGCGCGTAGGGTGTCGATTCCGCCGTGGGATCTCAATTTAGTCTTGGTGGCATTATCCAAACCTCCCTTTGAGCCGTTGTGTCAGGCTTCGGTGAAAGACTTGACGTTGAAAGCGGTGTTCCTGGTGGCGATTTGTTTGGCTAGGCGGATTTCGGAGTTACAAGCGTTATCATGTAGAGAACCATTCTTATCCTTTTCCAGAGAGAAGGTGGTATTATGTCCGTTTCCGTCCTTCTTGACTAAGGTGGTGTCTCCCTTTCATCTAAATCAGGTGGTGTGTTTGCCCGTCCTGGGTTCTCTAGAAGGCGGTGAATCGGATCGCAGTCTGCGTTGGCTGGACGTTAAGAGAGTATTGCGTCAGTATTTGAAGGTGACGGAGAGTTTTCGCAAGTCTGATTGGTTGTTTGTGTTCGGAGGAGTGCGCAAAGGGGAGGCGGCAGCTAAGGCCTCCATTGCTCGGTGGATTCGGGAGGCGATTGCCTCCGCTTATCTGCTTCAAGGTTGGTCCGTGCCCGCGGGGTTGCGGGCGCATTCTACCAGAGCGCAGGCATGTTCCTGGGCGGAGCACAGTTTGGTGCCACCAGGGGAGATTTGTAGGGCGGCAACTTGGTCGTCTCTGCATACATTCAGTAAACATTACCGTTTGGAAGTCGCAGCAGCTACTGATGCCCGTTTCGGGTTGGCGGTGTTGGCTGCTGGCTGGAAGGGTCCCTCCCAATGATTACTGCTCTGGTACATCCCAGAGGTAGAGGACTGAACTGGAGGAATGATAAGGAAATGATAATTACACTTACCTGGTAATTGTAGTTCCTTGAGTGACAACAGTTAAGTCTTCTGTCCCACCCAGAGTTGTTTCAGGAGGGGTCCAGGGGTAGTAACAAGAAGAGGAGTGGTACAGGTAGGTCTGGATTTATTCAATCGGGTTTATTGTTCATTCTCTCTGTGGCAGGGAAGGGAGTAAGAAGGCCTTGCCGGAGGGGTTTGAAGGTTCAATGATTAGTTTGGCCTACTTGCTGTAATTAGTTTTAGTTACTTATTTGTTGCTCCTTTGAGTCTGCTTTGTTAATAGTTCACACTAGGATTGAGGAGAGAGTACAGCAGGCTATATCCAGTGATGTCATGATTCTGACATACCAGTCTCCAAGCTGCAGGAGGAGATTGACAACCCAGAAGTAGAGGACTGAACTGTCGTCACTCAAGGAACTACAATTCTCCAGGACCAAGCAGGAAGTCAGTCCTCACTTATGGGTGACGTCGGCGCCGACGGAGCCCTCGCGGAGCAATTTTCCCCAGCTTTCAAAGAAAGCCTTTGGGAATTGCAGCGCGCATGCGCGGTCGTCTTCCCGCCCGAGGGTGCCATCTTAGCCAGTCTTCTTTTTTCCGCGGAGCCCTACAGACGTCCCCGTCTTGTCCCCGCGAAAAAGTCGATTTTCTTCATTATTTTATTCTTTTTCCTTCGGTTCGACGCCGATCTTTTTCCCGCCCGGACTCGCGACGCCGGTCACGAGTCCTCTTACTTTTTTCGGTTTTTTCTGACTTTGTCAGCTTTCGTTTTCGATTTTTCCCTGGCAGCCCGGTCCTTTGACCTCGCAGGGGCCCTTTTTTCCCCCGATGGCTGCCAGTGGGTTTAAGCGGTGTGGTCAGTGTGACCGAAATATGTCACTAACTGACACACACGACTTTTGCCTCCGCTGCCTGGGCCCGGATCATGAGGAACTGATCTGTGGGCCCTGCAGCAAAATGTCCTCAAAGGCGTTGAGAAGTCGGCGGCATCAGCGTGAGAGAATCTTCGCTGACCCCAGCCGTACCCGGACCTCGTCGGAGGCCTCCGCGTCGAAAGGCTCCAGCTCGGACCGTCGCCGGAGTTCCTCCGACCGGGGTTCTTCCTCCGGGGACCATCGTCGGAAGGTGAAACCCACGAGGGCGGCGTCGGTGGACGCTCCTGGTTCCGCGAGGGCCAGGTCGCATAGCCCCGACAGCCGCCCCGGGTCCTTGGAGAAGGAACACATCCCGAAGCGACCTCGCCTGGAGTCGGAGATGCCTGCTCGGGTAAGTCCTGTGGTCCTTCTGGACTCGCCTCCGCGACAGCCGACGTCGGGGCCCGAGTCGGGGGCTGCTGGGTCACCTGAGCTCGGACTCAGGTTGACGGCCTTGGAGAGCAGACTGTCTGCCTTCATGGACCAGCAGAGGGCACTGCTCGCTGGCCTCGCTGGCGCCGCTGCCCCGACCGCCGGGACGTCGACGTCCAAGTCGACCCCGGAGACCGAGCCGATCCTCGAGTCGATGAGAACTCGAGTCGATCCTCGGTCGAGGTCACCCTCGGCCTCCCGTTCGGGACCGAGGTCGCCGACGCCGACTCCCTCGGCGTCGGGGCGGCTGGCGCCGCGCCCTGCCCGGGCCGACCCCACCGAGTCCTCGTCGGAGTCGGTCTGGGAGTCTGAGGAGGAAGAGTCGCCTGATTCTTTCCGGACTCGGTGTGTCCCATCGGACTCACCGGAGTCCGAGCCTCGGAAGCAGTCCCCCCCGGAGGATGCCCGGTTCTCGGACTTCGTTAGGGATATGGCCAAGGCTTTGGCCTTCCCTGCGGATCCCGAGGAGGAGCCTCGAGCCGAAGAGCTCGACGCCCTCCAGTATGACTCTCCCGCGAGGGAACACTTTACTGTACCGGTTCCTCCTATGCTGGAACGACTACTCTTCCGCATGTGGGAGAGTCCGGCCTCCTCGCCGGTCCTGAGCAAGCGGGTCGATTCTATCTATCGAGTCCGCAAGAGCCCTGGCTTTCAAAAGGCACAGCTGCCACACCATTCCATGGTAGTGGAATCGGCCATGCATCGTCTTAAGAGCCAGAAGATGCACTCCTCGGTGCCTCCTGGCAGGGAGGCCCGTAACCTGGATGGCCTTGGCAAGAAGTGTTTCCAGGGCTGTATGCTCGCATGTCGTGTCCAGACTTACCAGCTATACATGGGCATGTATCTCCGGGATCTGGCTAAAGAGCTAGCCGGATTCTCCGCTGGTTTGTCCGAGGAACCCTTGCGGAGGTTCCTAGCCTTGTCCACTGGCATTCGGGAATGCTCAAAGTTCATGTCCCGAGCAGCCTATGATGGCTTTGAAGCATCGGCTCGAGTGGCCGCAGCCGGCATCGGTGCCCGCCGACAGGCTTGGCTTCAGTCGTCAGACCTTGAGCCCTGGGTGCAGGACAAGTTGGTCGATGTCCCCTGCCGAGGCGAAAACCTCTTTGGCAAGCCCATGGCGGAAAAGGCTGCACAAATTGAGACTGAGACTCTCACCAGGACCAGGCTTTCTAGGAAGACCTCCGCCCCTTCCCAGAAAAAGAAGGGCTCGGGAAAAAAGTCCTTTTACCCGAGGAAGGCGGCTGCCTACAAACAATACCCCCATTATCAGGCCCCTGCAGCTCCCCAACAGGGCCAGCAGGCCAAGGGACGGGGTAACGGGTCCCGTAGGCAGCAAGCCCCCAAGCCTGCACCACCAGCCCCTGCTCAGCAGGGTGGGGGTTTTTGACTCACAAAGCATAGCCTCTCCCCCCCCGCTGGTTCCTCCCAGCACCGGAGGCCGGCTGGTTCACTTCGCCCACAGGTGGTCCAGCATCACCGCAGATGCCTGGGTGCTTCAAGTCGTGCGGGAAGGCTATCTTCTCCACTTCCACCAGGTCCCTCCCTCCTATTTTCCGGGAGAACCTCCATGACCCCCTCTGCACAGGGAATTACTCCTTCAGGAGTTAGCAGGTCTTCTGCAGGAACAGGCGGTGGAACCGGTGCCACACCACCTGAGAGGTCAAGGTTTTTATTCCAGGTATTTTCTAATACCAAAGAGAACAGGGGGCCTCAGACCCATCCTGGACTTGCGCAACCTCAACAAGTTCCTTGTGCGGGAGAAGTTCAAAATGCTTACCCTTGGAATCCTTCTGCCCTACCTCCAGCAGGGAGATTGGCTATGCTCCTTGGATCTAAAGGATGCCTACACGCACATCCTTATCCACCCAAGCCACCGCCCATACCTAAGGTTTGTGGTGGCAGGAAATCATTACCAGTACAGAGTACTCCCCTATGGCCTGTCCTCCGCGCCGCGAGTCTTCACAAAATGTCTCGCGGTGGTGGCGGCCCATCTCCGGCTTCACGGCCTCTATGTCTTTCCGTACCTCGACGACTGGCTCATCCGAGCAGCGTCCGCTCGGGAGGTCACCAACGCCACGCGCCGCACGGTGACTCTTCTGCAGCACTTGGGCTTTGTTATAAACTTCGCAAAGTCCACTTTGCTCCCCTCGCAGGATCTCGAGTTCATCGGCGCAAGGCTGCACACTCCTCAGGCGCGAGCATACCTACCGCTCGACAGGGCTCAACGGCTCATGGACCTAGCCGACCGTTTTCGCAGCCAGCCCCTGGTCTCCGCCAGGCGCTTCCTGAGACTGCTCGGCCATATGGCTTCCACTGTCCATGTGACCCCCAATGCCCGCCTGAATATGCGGCCTGCTCAATGGTGTCTCCGCCAGCAGTGGCGACAAGCCACAGGCGGCCTAGCAGACCTGGTGCGCGTCTCCGAGCCGCTGATCTCGTCTCTTCGGTGGTGGCTTCGGCAGCCGAACCTGATATTCGGAATGCCTTTCCAGTCACCTCAGCCGACCCGGGTGCTGACCACGGATGCATCCCTCCTGGGCTGGGGAGCACATTGCCAAGGGGCACGTACTCAGGGCCTCTGGACCACGTGGGAGTCTGCTCAGCAGATCAACTTCCTGGAGCTCAGGGCGATCCGCCTGGCTCTCAAAGCCTTCTCCCACCTGACTTCTCACCAGTCCGTCCTTGTCCAGACGGACAATCAAGTTGCCATGTTCTACGTGAACAAGCAGGGGGGCACGGGCTCCTTCCTCCTCTGCCGGGAGGCGCAGAAGCTCTGCTCTTGGGCCGTCAGTCACGGCATTCTCCTCAAGGCAGTTTATCTCCCGGGCCAAGAGAATTGCCTGGCGGACAAACTCAGCAGGATCCTCCAGCCGCACGAGTGGCGTCTGGATCCCTTGGTAGTTCAGAAGCTCTTCCTAAAGTGGGGCCTCCCCACGGTGGATCTCTTTGCCAGTCCTCACAACCGGCAGCTTCCTCGCTTCTGCTCTCGTCAGCCACACCCCCTTCGGGTTGCGGCGGACGCTTTTCTGATTTCATGGTCGGGGAGCCTTCTGTACGCTTTCCCTCCCATCCCGCTAGTCTCTCGGACTCTTTTCAAGGTGCTCCGAGACAACGCCTTCATGATCCTGGTGGCCCCTCGCTGGCCCAGACAGCCATGGTTTCCGCTCCTACTGCAATTAGCGGTGGAGGATCCATTCCCTCTGGGGGTACAACCGGATCTCCTCACTCAGGATCAGGGGTCTCTACTACACCCCAACCTCAGGTCTCTCAACCTCATGGCCTGGCTGCTGAGAGGGTAGTCCTTGCTCCCCTTCTCCTGCCGGCAGAGGTGGAGGAGGTCGTCTTAGCTTCGCGACGCCCTTCTACCCGCAAATGCTACGCCCTTAAATGACGTCGCTTTTCCGTTTGGTGTACCCAACAGTCTCAGGATCCCTTCTCCTGCCCGGTGTCGGTGATCTTGCAATACTTGCTACACCTCTCTAATCTGGGACTTAAGTCCAACTCCGTCAAAGTTCACCTCAGTGCTCTTTCGGCACATCATGTGCCGGTGGACGGTAGACCTCTCTCCAGCGACCCTCTCGTAGCGAGGTTTCTTCTCCGAGGTCTCCTTCTACTTAAACCACCTCTGCGCCTGCCAGCGCCTGACTGGGACCTGAATGTGGTGTTGCAGCGGATCACCTGTCCGCCTTTTGAACCTATGGCTACCTGTTCTCTCCGTTTTCTGTCTTGGAAAACACTGTTCTTGATAGCCCTCACTTCCGCTAGACGCGTAAGTGAATTGCAGGCCCTCGTGTCTGATCCCCCTTACACTCGGTTCTACAAAAATAGGGTAGTCCTACGGACTCACCCAAAATTTCTTCCAAAAGTGGTCTCCCCTTTTCACATCAATCAGGAGGTGGTACTTCCAACCTTCTTTCCCAGACCACACTCCAGCCGAGCTGAAACGGTCCTCCATACCCTGGACTGTAGAAGGACTTTGAACTTCTACCTTGACCGTACGCGGGAGCACCGTAAAGCTGCTCAGCTTTTTGTGTCTTTTGACCCCAATAAATTGGGGCTCCCGGTCTCCAAGCGTACTCTGTCCATCTGGGTTGCGGACTGTATCTCTTGGGCTTATGGGGCAGCTGGACTCTCCTTAGAAAGTCGAGTCACGGCTCATTGCGTTCGGGCAAAGGCTACGTCAGTGGCTTACCTCCGCTCTGTTCCGCTGGCAGACATCTGCCGGGCCGCTACTTGGTCTTCGAGCCAGACTTTTTGCGGTCCATTACTGTCTCGAGAGGGAGTCCCGCAGGGACAGTGCTTTCGGACAGGCAGTCCTCCGTAATCTCTTTGAGGTCTGAGCAACTCCTACCCTCCATCCCGGATGTGGGCTACCGGTGGGTGATAATTCAGCGAAGATTCTTTCCTTCTGTGCTGCTGAGCTAGAGGGAGCTCATTTTTGTGCTTAGGGTCTCCGGTAGCCTTGAGCTTGGGAGTCCCATAAGTGAGGACTGACTTCCTGCTTGGTCCTGGAGAAAGCGTAGTTACTCACCTGTAACAGGTGTTCTCCAGGAGCAGCAGGAATCAGTCCTCACTACCCTCCCTCCTCCCCTTGGAGTTGCAATCGTCTGCTTATGTTCTTTTTGCAAATTTTTTATGCTGTCTTTTTTAGCTATGTCATCTGACTGGCTAAGATGGCACCCTCGGGCGGGAAGACGACCGCGCATGCGCGCTGCAATTCCCAAAGGCTTTCTTTGAAAGCTGGGGAAAATTGCTCCGCGAGGGCTCCGTCGGCGCCGACGTCACCCATAAGTGAGGACTGATTCCTGCTGCTCCTGGAGAACACCTGTTACAGGTGAGTAACTACGCTTTACCATGTAAGTGTAATTATCATTTCTTGGGACATGGCCCTGGCAATAGTTGGTCCCACAAGTTGGTCCTCGGTGCCCAGCACAGCCAGAGCCTCTTCGGAGTTCTACGGCCACTTTTCCTCCAAGCAGAAATCCCCAGAGGTGGAGCACAAGAAGAAACCGTCGAAGACCACCTTGAAGGACGGATCTGGGAAGAAGAGAAAATCCCACCCCAGGACCCTCCAATCCAGGCGTAAGTCCAAGGAGTCAGGGCAGGAGTGGCCTTCCAAGCTGCTCCATAAGGAGTTGTTGGCACTCGCCGACTGGCCTCAGGTCTCAGAGGCCATCCTCATTGAGGACTCCCCCTCGACAGTACCGATGCCAGGTCCCTGTCGAAGGCTGCAGAACCAACTGTTATGGAAACCTAGAGATTAGTATATATAGTGGCCATGCAGCCGGCGTTCATGCCGGCTCATTTGCCCTGACGATGGGACCCTAGATACCCAGGGATTCCCTGAATATTGAGCCGGTCCTCGAATGCCCCCAGTCTCAGGACCCTGGTCCTCCCTGGCGAGCGCCTGCAGCTCAGACCGATGATCCTCCAGAGGTCGTGGACCACAGCAAGCGGTCCTCAACCGAGGTGACAGCAACACCCAGGAGTACCCCAAGGATCCACACTATTCGCCATGCTCTTCAACATCTATCTGCAACCACTCTGCTCAATCACACTGCCCATTACATCAACCACCACATCTATGCAGATGACATAATGCTCTATGGACCGATCACAACCACCAACCCAACGAACAACCACCTATCAGACTGCTTCATAGAAGTTTTCAACTGGCTACAAAAGAATAACCTATCCATCAACATAAAAAAAACAGAAGCCCTCATAGTAACCAAGGACCCAAACTTCACACCACACCACCTCCACACCTCAACTTAGGAGCCACACAAATACAAATTCAGCCTCACATAAAATACTTAGGAATCATCATAGACCAAGCACTCATACTCAAGCAACAGATCAAAAAGACTACCAGAATAATATTCCACAAGGCTAAAACAGTACAGCGCCTCAGGCCTCTCATTGATCCACAGGACCTCAGTACCCCCCACCTGGACTACTGCAATATAATCTATCACGGACTACCCGCCACCCACACCAACCCACTACGAACTGCCTTAAATACCGCAGCAAGAATTATCCAGAAAGCAAAAAAACAAGATCACATCAACCCAATCCTGAGAGAACTGCACATACTCCCTCTCGAAGCAAGAATCAAATACAAATCTGTCCTGTTGTTGTTATCCACAAAGCCCTCTATCAAACTCAGACTTCCCAGCTCCGCACTCTACTGCCCCAACCCACCCACAACAGAACAACCAGACAAACCACCAGCAACATCCTCACCATCCCCCACAAACAAACTAAATACAATCAACAGACCTGCAACAGAGCCTTCGAACTATATGCTCCATCCCTCTGGAACTCCCTACCAAGTCTAATCAGAAACAACGGAGATCCTTCAACATTCAGGAAACAACTAAAAACCGTCCTGTTCCAGGAATACCTCGGACCAGAAACAAACATCCATCACTGACTACCCCTCCAGACCTTCTAACATACCCACAGATCTACCTACTAAGAGACTGATGTCCGTTGTTTAAGTCCTTAATGTCTGTCCAGATCATTAATGTTGGCCTCCCCGGTGACAGCCTCTCCACCCTAAGAATTGATTACTGTCCCCCACCCCTTTGATGTTAAACCGCTTTGACCCGGTGAAAAGCGGGATATAAATACAGTTAAATAAAAAATAAAAATAAAATAAATAAAAATATGGACTTGGACATTGTGGCCATTACAGAAACATGGTTTAATGAATCGCATGAATGAGATATAGCCATAGCTGGCTATAATCTATTCAGAAGAGACAGAGAAAGTGGAAAAGGAGGAGGAGTAGCCTTGTATGTCAAAATCAATATTAAAGCTACTGAAATGCAGGAGTACGGGGAAAAGAAGGAGCGTTTTGGATTGTTTTGGAAAAAGGAGATGGCACCGTCATCCATATTGCTGTAGTCTATAGACCTCCGACTCAAATCGAAGGAATAGATAACGAATTGATTATAGATATTGCCAAAATAGCCACAAAGGGGGAAGTGATCATATTGGGTGACTTTAATCTACCCGATGTGGATTGGATTACTCCTCCTGTGAATCTGGAAAGAAGCCAAAAAATTGTGGATGCTTTCCAAATGGTGATGGAACCAACCAGGGAAAGCTCATTGCTGGATTTAGTGCTCACCAACAGTGATAGCATGTCAAATGTCCGGGTGGGTGCTCCTGTGAGCAGCAGCGATCATCACACGGTGTGGTTTGAGATAAAAGCCGAGGTGCAGTCCAATCATAGCAAGCTCAAAGTCCTAAACTTAAAATACTGACTTCAGTAAAATGGCCAAGTACCTGAAGGAGGAGTTGGCAGGGTGGGAGGGGATAAGGGAAGTGGAATTGCAATAGGCTAAACTAAAGGTGGCAATAAAAGGAGCAACAGATAAATATGTAAGGAAAGTAAATAAAAGCAAGAGGAGAAGGAAACCTATTTGGTTTTCTAAAGAAGTGGCTGCCCAAATAAAGGCAAAAAACACAGCTTTCACAAAATTCAAAAGCTTGCAAACAGAGGAACACAGAAAGGAATACAGGATTTATTTATTTTATTTATTTAGCTGCATTTATATCCCGCTTTTCACTGGGTCAAAGCAGTTTAACAAAAAGGGGGGGGGACAATAATCAGTTCGACAGAGATGGTGGGGGGGGGGCAGGATCAAACTAAAAGAGAAATAAGGAAAGCAAAATCAAAGGCAGAGGAAAAGATGGCTAAAGATGTGAAGTGTGGCGACAAAACTTTCTTCAAGTATATTCGGGAGAGGAGGAAAATCAGAGGTGGAATTGCAGGACTCAGACGTGCTGGGAATGGATTCATGGAAAGTGACAATGAAAAAGCGAAATTGCTAAACAAATACTTCTGCTCTGTTTTTACTAAAGAAAATCCTGGAGAAGGACCACCTGTGACTCCCAAATATAAAAATGGGAATGAATTAGATACCACACCATTCACAGAAGATGATGTATTAGAACAACTTGTAAAACTGAAAGTGGACAAGGCCATGGGACGGAATGGGATACATCACAGGATATTGAAAGAGCTCAGAGAGGTTCTTGCAGGGCCGTTAAAGGATATTTTCAACAGATCCTTGGAAACAGGTGAAGTTCTTCAGGACTGGAGAAGGGCCAATGTGGTACCTCTTCACAAAAGTGGTGACAAGGAAGAAGCGACAAACTATGGAATGGCAGGTGCATCTTACTGGGCAGACTAGATGGACCATACTGGTCTTTATCTGCCGTCATTTATTGTGTTACTATGACCAAGAGGAAACAGCCCACTCTTTGATGCCCCTGGATCTGTTTGTGAGAAAAGATTACTAGGTTGCTGAGCTCACTTCCTACATAGCTACTTACCAGATACTCATGATATGAAGAACTTTTGGTACCAGGTAGGAGATCTGTCATAGTTTCTCCTTCAGGACAAACAGTGATTTTGGATCACAACTGGCCAAAGGGAAGTATGAGATATGCTTGGTCTGTTAAATCTCTGAGACAGCATCGAGAGCCACTGCACTAGCTATCAGTGTATATGGGCTCTTATGGTTGTGGACCTCAGACCTGAGATTTGATGTGTAGGAAAAGATTGCTGATATGCCCTGAAAGAATCTCTCTTCTGAAATAAATGTAAGAAAATGGTGACTCAGGAGGGCGGAGCCTGTGAGGTCCCAGCATGGCGGCGTAAGAGTGTCTCTCCTGGCCCCAGTCAGTCAATCCTGATCTTCTCAGCAAGTCTACTTACCCAGATCGGCGCAAATTTTGGAACGGTGGACTGCAAATATGTCTGGGGGCAAGCAGACCCGTTTGGACTTCGCCAATGCAGCGTCGTCCGGTACCAAAAGAACTAAGACAGACCCGCTATCCCCACAAAAGATGGCGTCCTCCCAAGACTCGGCGGAGGGGCTGCCGGAGATATTGAAGGAGGTACGGGCAATCTGTACTCCGGTGGATTCAAACGGAGAGTCCCTTATCGAAATGCAATCAGATCTGAAAGAACTAACTGCACAAATGCAGTCGCTAGCGCAAAGGGTTGAAAGTGTGGAAGCGGCAGTGGTGGCGCACGAGGACCGCTTGACTCTACTTCCAAAAATCACTCGTAAGCTCGACGGGCTGGAAAAGAGCTTGGAGGACATGAATAATAGAGCCCGGCGTAACAATATACATATTATTGGGATAACAGAGGCCCCCTAGGGGCGACCCTATTTGTTTTCTGGAAACATTAATCCTGAAGTTATTGAAAATTGAATTCTCACGCCCTTTAGAGATTGTAAGGGCCCATCGGCTACCACCAACGGCTACCCAACGATCCAAGCATCCACGCCAGATGATCTTGTGTGTGTTGAGGCACCAATATGCCATTCAAATTCTGGCTGCAGCAAAAGCTTGTTATCCACTACAATTTGAGGGCCAGAAGGTCGCCTTTTATCTGGATTTCAGTAAACCTACCGTCGAGAAAAGGAAGCAGTTTCTCGGTTTGAGACCACGACTTCAACGTTTACAGGCTAGGTATGGCCTATTCAACCCTGCGCGATTCAAGGTGACTTTGAACAATGTAACTAAATCATTTGAAGATCCAGCGACGCTTGCACTGTACATAGAGGATCAAGAGGCCTTACTGATGCAGGCAGGCTAAGCTCGAGGCAGTCATGTTTTCTGGTCGACCGCCTAGAGGGACTGTGGACTTGCTATTTGGAATAAAGGATCTGTGACATAACTTGTATCTCGAGTCAATCCCATTTGTCTAGCAATCCAATCTTGTGGACTTACCTGTGAAGATGAAGTTTCAACAGGCTGGCTGAGCAGTCGAGAATGGGGGACAGGGCGGGGTGCAAGCCCCCGTTGTTTGGACCGGTGGGTCTAATTGCACAGTTTAAACGTTCTTAGTCTACCAGGCTGTAGGAAATGCAATGTGACTCTTGTGGGGGGGGGGGGGAAGTATTCCAGGGGCCAGGCTGTGCTAAGTTGGTTGATCTCGATGTCTCACCCTAATTGTTCTATTATGTTTTGTTGGGGGGTAAGGAATGCTTCTCTGGGGAAGAGTATGGGATGCAATGTTGTGAGAAGCCTACCGCAGGCTGCGTATGGTGATATCTCTTTAAGGTTGTCAGACGGCTGCCTGGGTGAGAATGTTCACAGTCTTGGCAAGTGCATATATCAATATGATTTGCAAGGGATTGTGGGAAATGCAGTCCATTCACACCAGACACAGCTGCTCACAATAATTAGTTGTGCTTGAGTGTAAAGCCAATAAGATATTTATGGGGTTATTTCTCCCAACACAGATATGCTTGGTAGCACATAAAACAGGATACTTGCTTGCAGTATTAAACTTGGAAAAACAAAATCAGGAAAACAACAGTTGAACTTTGTCAGGCAATCAAAGCAAAAGAATAAATACCTGGTTGGTAACAAACTGGTCTTTTCTGTAGCTAATATTTTCTTAGCAGTGTATCAAACAACAAGCAAAACCCACAAAGAGGGGAAAAACTGTTCTTTTCAGGTTAACTTCACACATAGATTCAGAAGTGATTCCCTCAGAGCTCACAAGCAATTAGGTAAGGCTCAATTGCTAGCAGTTACCCAGCTGAAACCCCTTAGCTGGCTTGCTTTCTACTGCGTGGCTCAAATCCTACTTCAGGAGCTTTTCTGAGTAGATTAAAGAACAAGTTTGTATTTCTTTGTGATGGTTGCTGTACTTTGTAACAGAAAATTACCAAAGGAGTTTAGACAGAGAGCAATCCATATATTCACAGCCTGTATCTAAGACCGCTCCTTCCCCTTCTTCAACAATCATGGGTTCAATATCAGGGATTGGCACAGAGGATTTTCTCAATGGAGCACTTTCAGGAGAATACTTGTTTCCCTGCTGTCTTTCAAGGTTATAGCTAGGGCATAGATCAGTGTTCATACCTGAGCTTCCATTGCTGTTAAAGTTCCTCTCTAAATAGCCTGGCCAGTATGTAGTCCAGTTCTTATGTCCAGCCTTCCAATCCAGATCCCTGGACACTGGATCTCTCTTCACATACCTTCTGGCACGGGTCCTAGGGTCCCTTCCCCGTGCAGCCGTCTCCCTCACAGGTACCGTCTGGAGATTCCTAGCTCTGCAGCACCATTCCTCTGGCTTTCCTCAGTCCAAGGGTGTATGCTGGCCTTTTGAATGTCTCCCAGTATACGTACTGCTCTGGACTCCTTTAGGCCTCCCAAATGCTTTCCTCTTCTTTCTTCCAATGGGTTTCTTGCCCTCTCTGTCCGTCCGCACTGGCATCTGCTTCTGATGATCCTCCAGATGATGAAGATGTCCAAGCTGAGGATCTCCAAGCTGAATCTGAGGATGAGGATCTCCCAGATGAAACTGAGGATGAGGATAATTCTCTGTAGAATAAACTCTACCTTTATTCTGCTTTGATGAGTGCTCCACCCTAGCACAGCGCAGCGGTGCTGAATCAGGCCCTGCCCTTTGAGATGAGTGCTTGGGGATTACCTCATAGCCCTCCTGATTGAACACACGTTTCCCCACTTCAGCTCCTCTAATGGCTGTTGGAAACCTGGTGCATTCTGGGACTGGTAGTCTTTTATGGCAAAATTCTGTTTTCTTATTTCTACCAGAACTGACAGGTTGCTTGTTCAGAGTCACTTCACCTTTTCTATAGCTCCTTCCTGAGCTATGATAAGCTTCCTTATCACAAGGTATAACGGCTAATGGGTTGAAGATTTTATCCCTAAACGTGAAGGGTATCAAAACGCCAACAAAAAGGAAAAAGATATTAACATATTGCCGCCGCCAACAGGCAGATATAGTTCTCCTGCAGGAGACCCACCTTACTTTGCAGGAGACTAGAAAGTTGGAGGATAAGCAATACATTCTGGCAGGTTCCTCCCCGGCCGACCAAAAAAAGAATGGGGTGGCCACGCTTGTGCGTAAATCGTTGGGGGCAATGATAGTGAACACTAGTAACGATGCCTTTGGGAGGTGGTCCAAGTCTCTAATTGAAGTTGGGAATTTCAGGTTCTTAATTGTAAATGTTTATGGCCCTAATAGGGATGATCCCGACTTCTTTCGCACCCTAAACAGTAACCTACAGATGGGTAGTGCGACCCCAATCATCATGGGTGGTGATTTCAATATGGTAAGGGAGACTTTGTTGGAACGCAACCCAGGGAGAGCTGAAAGGCCCTCTCGTGCGGGGACTGTCCTTATGGAGGACTGTGGTCTAGTAGACATATGGAGGCTGTTCCATCCGGTTGACAAAGATTTCACCTTTTTATCTCCAGTTCATAACTCCCTCTCTCGGATTGATTACTTTTTAATTTCTAGATCCCTGGTTTCGAGCAGCTGTGAAGCGGATATTGTACAGCGGCGGACAAGAAAGCAAATAAAATGCTTGGAATCATAAGGAAAGGAATGGAGAATAAAATGAAGGATATAATGCCTCTATATCGTTCCGTGGTGCGATTGCACTTTGAATATTGTGTGCAGTTCCTGGAGGAAAAGTCCATAAACCATTATTCTTAGTCGTCCCCCCAGTCCAGTCAAGTGGGATTTATCTCCCTCCACCAGCAGCTGGAGACTGAGCATGCTCAAAGTTGTGAAGTCAGCCTAGAAGAGGTCCCTCTCCTGCCTCTATCCACCAGTATCTCAGGCTCCAGCAGCTGGAGAGGAGCTCCCACTTGGTAGGATCTCCTTGCAAAAAAATAAAGATTCTCAGGGTGAAAGGAGCTAGTATTGCTACAAGGAGGGCAGTAGAACTATGGCCCGACTCTTCCCCATTCCCCAGGCAGACAGGGATCTTCTGAAAACACCAAAATTGAATGCTTTGATTAGGCAATCACTAAGAAGAAAGTGAATGTGGAGTGGCCTTGAAGGATGTGCAATACCGTAAACTGGAATATCTGTTGAAACAGGCATTTGATACCAGTGCTCTGACCCTTCTTATGTGCTTGTGCAAATCTTCTGTCCTCTATACTGACTACTTGCTCTTCTGATCCCATCGCCACCCATCTACTAAGATCTATCTCTTCTGCCATCATCCCTTCCATGTGTCATGTCCTTAACCTATCATTTTCTACTGCAACTGTTCCTATGGCCTCCAAACATGCTGTGGTTATACCTCTTCTCATAAAGCCTTCACTAGATCCTACCCGTCCTTCCAGTTATCGACCTATTTCTCTCCCTTTTTACTTGAAAACTACTTCCTCTCAAGACCACCTGAACCCACTGCAATCTGGCTTTCGTTCTCTATATTCCACAGAATCAGCTCTTGCCAAAGTCTCCATCGACTTGTTCCTTGCCAAATCCAAAGGCCTCTATTCGATTCTTATCCTCCATGACCTTTCTCCTGTTTTTGACACTTTTGATCACCACCACCTCTTTGATACCCTATCCTCGCTTGGATTTAGGGGCTCTGTTCTGTCCTGGTTTTCTTCTTATCTCTCCCACCGTACTTTTAGTGTCCTGGTAGTTCCTCCTCTACCGCCATCCCCCTCTCGGTTGGGGGACCTCTCCTTTTCTCTCTCTACACTCTGTACCTTTGTGCACTTATTTCCTCCCATGTTTTTTAGTACCATCTTTATGCTGCTGACCCCTCAGATCTACTTTTCTGTGCCTGAAGTCTCTCCAGGAATCTAGGCCCGGAACTCTGCCTGCTTATCCAAACATTGCTGCCTGGATTTCTCACCGCTGTCCAAAACTTAACATGGCCAAAACTGAGCTCCTGATCTTTCCTTCTAAACCAACCTCTCTCCCCCTCCCCCCCCCCTTCTTTCCTTCTCTATGTCCGTGGATAATACTACACTCCTTCCTGTTTCCTCAGCTCGCAACCTTGGAGTCATCTTTGACTCTACTCTCTCTTTCTCTGCACACATCCAACAAATAGCTAAAACCTGTTGCTTCTTTCTCTATAACACTGCCAAAGTTCGTCCCTTCCTTTCTACACACACTACTAAGACACTTATTCACTCTTTATTCACCTCCTGTCTAGACTATTGCAACTTCCTCCTTGCTGGTCTCCCTCTGAATCTTCTTTCTCCCTTTCAGTCTGTTCAAAACTCAACTGCGTGGCTAATTTTCTGCCATCCTCTATAAGGTTTATGCTCATATAACCCTTCTTCTCAAATCGCTTCACTGCTCCCTATTCGTTTCCTATCCACTTCAAACTTCTGCTGCTGACCTATAAGTGCACTCATTCTGCTGCTTCTCACTAATTTTCCTCTCTCCTCTTTCCCTACACCCCTCCTCAGGAGCTCCGCTCTTCTGGCAGATCCCTTCTAACTGTGCCTCTCTTCTACTGCCAACTCCGGACTGCGATCCTTCCACCTTACTGCTCCATCTTTCTGGAACAAACTATCTGAGTCTGTGCGTCAGGCTTCATCCCTGCCCCTTTACAAATACAGGCTGAAAACTCTCCTCTTCGAGGCCGCTTTTAGATCCTAATACGCTTAGTCTCCTATGTGTTTCCTTACCATTCCCCTAGATATATCCTTGCCCTCAACTATTGTGTTGTCTGTCTTGACTAGATTGTAAGCTCTGATGAGCAGGGACCATCTTTTACATGTGTCTGTATAGCGCTGTGTATTCCTTCTAGCATTATACAAATGATAAGTAGGAGTAGTACTTACTGTATGTCACGACGGCAAATGTATACGCTGGTCTCGGGGGTTACTGAGTGGGGATGGTGATACTGCTCTTCCCTTCCCAGAGGCGGCCAAGTTGGAATCTGCTTCGGTCTATTTGGCAGATGCCTTTTATGACCAGGTCCATGCCTTGGCCAAGACTATGGCTTCTATCATTGTGGCCAGTTGGTTCCTGTGGTTGCACAACTGGTCTGCGGATGTTTCTTTTAAGATGTCTGTAAGCTCCCATTTTATGCAAATAAATCTCATGAATATTCGTCAGGACATCCTGAAAACCAGGCTGGATTGTGGTGCACCAGGACTGGAGTTGGCCACCACTGGTCTAAGGGTTCTAGACTTAACATAAGAACATAAGATATGCCATACTGGGTCAGACCAAGGTCCATCAAGCCCAGTATTCTGTTTCCAGCAGTGGCCAATCTAGGTCATATGTACCTAGCAGTTTCCCCAAGGGACACAGGTTCCACAATGCTTGTATTGGTTCAAGCATTGATATCCTGGGTCCCTTCTTAATAATGGTTTAGGGACCTTTCCTCCAGGAACTTGTCCAAACCTTTTTTAAACCCAGCTACACTAACAGCCTTTACTACATCCTCCGGTAACAAATTCCAGAGTTTGATTACACGTTGAGTGAAAAAATATTTTCTTTTATTAGTCTTAAATAGTTTACCCTGTAGCTTCATTGCATGTCCCCTAGTCTTTCTATATTCTGATAAGGTAAACAATCGATCTACGTTTACCCGTTCCACTCCGTTCATTAATTTATAGACTTCTATCATATCTCCCCTCAGCCGTCTCTTTTCCAGGTTAAAGAGCCCTAACCTTTTTAGCCTTTCTTCATAGGAGTATCCTTCCATCCCCTTTACCATTTTGGTGGCTCTTCTCTGAACCTTTTCTAAAATCGCTATATCCTTTTTAAGATACAGCGACCAGAATTGCACACAATATTCAAGGTGCGGTCTCACCATGGAAAGATATAGAGGCATTATAATATCTTTTGTTTTATTTTCCATTCCTTTCCTTATCATACCTAGCATTCTATTTGCTCTCTTGGCCGCCGCTGCACACTGGGCCGAGGGTTTTAACATGGTATCCACAATGACGCCTAAATCTTTTTCCTGGGTGGTGGTTCCTAATGTGGTGGTGGTTCCTAACCTTGCATCGTGTAACCATAGTTTGGATTGTTCTTCCCTAGGTGCATAACCTTGCACTTGTCCACATTAAATTTCATCTGCCATTTTGATGCCCAGTCTTCCAATTTATCAAGATCCTCTTGCAATTTTCCACAATCCTCTTGGGTTTTAACAATTTTAAATAGTTTTGTGTCATCTGCAAATTTGATAACCTCACTCGTTATTCCACTTTCCAGGTCATTTATGAATATGTCAAAAAGCAGCGGACCCAGCATAGATCCCTGGGGTACACCACTATTCACCTTTCTCCATTGGGAAAATTGGCCATTTAGCCCTACCCTCTGCTTTCTATCTTTTAACCAGTTCCTGATCCACAATAGTACACTGCCTCCTATCCCATGACTCTTTAGTTTTGCCAAAAGTCTCTCATGAGGGACCTTTTCAAAGGCTTTCTGAAAGTCCAGATACACAATATCAACCGACTCACCTTTGTCCACCTGATTATTTACTCCTTCAAAAAAACATAACAGATTAGTAAGACAAGATCTTCCTTGTCTAAAGCCATGTTGGCTGTCTCCCATTAGGTCATGACTATCTACATGCTGAGTAATTGTATTCTTTATGATGGTTTCTACCATTTTTCTCGGTACTGATGTCAGGCTCACCGGTCTGTAGTTTCCCGGATCACCCCTGGAACCCTTTTTAAAAATTGGTGTTACATTGGCGATCTTCCAGTCTTCAGGTATTAGAGATGATTTTAATGATAGTTCACAGATTACTAATAGCAGGTCTGCTATCTCATATTTCAGTTCTTTCAACACACTTGGATGTATACCATCTGGCCCAGGTGATTTGCTACTCTTCAGTTTATCTAATAGTTGTAATACATCTTCCCGATGTATTGATATTTCCTTCAATTCTTCCGCACCTTTAAATACCACTTCAGTCGTGGGTAACATCCCTACATCTTCCTCAGTAAAGACTGAAGCAAAGAATTCATTCAGTCTCTCCGCTATCGCCTTGTCACCTCTTAGTGCTCCTTTAACCCCTTTATCATCTAATGGACCAACTGACTCTCTCACAGGTTTTTTGCTACGAATGCACTTGAAAAGGTCCTTACTTTGCGTTTTTGCTTCCGCAGCAAGCTTCTTCTCAAATTCTCCCTTTGCCTACCTTATTAATGCCTTGCATTTGACTTGCCAGTGCTTGTGCTGTTTCCAGGTTTCGTCGTTTGGCTCTTTTTTCCATTTCCTGAAAGATGCTTTTTTGGCAACAACAGCCTCTCTGACCTCACCTTTAAACCATGCTGGCAGTTTTTTGGACTTCCTTCCACTTTTCTTAAAGCGTGAAATACAACTGGTCTGGGCTTCCAAGATAGTATTTTTCAACAACAGCCAAGCCTGATGTACGTCTTTAACCTTTGCAACTGCTCCTTTTAGTTTTTTCTTAACTGTTTTCCTCATTTTATCATAGTCTCCCTTTCGAAAGTTAAAAGGTAGTACTGTGGATTTCTCCAGGACCAAGCAGGAAGTCAGTCCTCACTTATGGGTGACGTCGGTGCCGACGGGAGCCCACGCGGAGCAATTTCCCCAGCTTTTGAAGAAAGCCTTTGGGATTGCAGCGCGCATGCGCGGTCCTCTTCCCGCCCAAGGATGCCATCTTGCTCAGTCTTCTTTTTTCCGCGGAGCCCTGCAGACGTAGTTTGTTACCACCGCTGAAAAAGTGATTATTTCTTTGTTGTTTTCTCAGTTCGCGTGTCCTTTTCCTGCCCGGCCTCGATTTCCCGATCGAGTCCATTCACATTTTTTGTTTTCGATTATTCTAACTGGCGTTCCCGCCACTTACTTTTCCACCCCTGGCGGCACGGTCTTTCGACCTCGCAGGGGCCCTTTTTCCCCCGATGGCTGCCAGCGGGTTTAAGAAATGTGATCATTGTTCTAAATTAATGTCTCTTACAGACACGCATAACTTCTGCCTCCGTTGCCTCGGACCCAGCCATGACCCCGGGAGTTGTGGTCCGTGCGGCAAGATGTCCTCCAAGTCGCTGAGGAGTCGGCAATCGCAAAGGGACCGAATCTTCTCTGACCCCGAGTCCGGTCCGGCCCGGACCTCGTCGGAGGCGTCGACGTCTCGTGACTCCGGCCAGGATCACCGTCGGAGTTCCTCTGAACGGGGTCCCCTGGCTGGGAGCGTCGCCGGCAGAGGAAACTCGTGCGGGCGTCGTCGGAGGACGCACCTGGTCCCTCGAGGGCCGGGTCGCATAGCTCCGCCAGCCACCCCGAGTCCTCGGAGGCGGAGAGACCTTCCAAGCTTCCCCGCCTCGAGGTGGAGCCGCCTGGACACGTGAGTACTATTGTCCTCCTGGACTCCCCTACAGAACCGACGTCGGGCCCGACGCCATCGGGTCCCGAGTCGGTGGCTGCCGGGTCTTCTGGGTTTGACCTCAGATTGACGACCTTGGAGCGCAGTATATCTGCCTTCTTGGACCAGCAGCGGGCATGGATGACCGGCCTCGCCAGTGCATCAGCCCAGACCACCGGGACGTCGACGGCCATGTCGACCCCGGCGGCCGAGTCGATATTCGAGTCGATCCTCGGTCGAGGTCCCCCTCGGCCTCCCGTTCGGGACCGAGGTCGTCGACGCCGGCGTCGGGACGAACCCTCGCCCGCACGGAGCCCCTCGATTCCTCCACGGAGGCGTCGGACTGGGACACGGAAGGGGACGAGTCGCCCGGCTCTTTTCAGACCCGGTGCGTCCCCTCCGGAGGATACGCGCTTCTCTGATTTCGTGCGGGATATGGCCAAGGCTTTAGCTTTCCCCGCGGATCCCGAGGAGGAGCCTCGCGCGGAAGAGCTCGAGGCACTCCAGTACGACTCTCCCCCGAAGGAGGCCTTTACCGTACCGGTCCCTCCGATTCTGGAGCGACTGCTCTTCCGCATGTGGGAAAATCCGGTCTCGACGCCGATGTTGAGCAGACGGATCGATTCGATGTATCGAGTCCGCAAGAGCCCCGGGTTCCAGAAGGCGCAATTGCCGCACCACTCCATGGTTGTGGAGTCGGCAATGCATCGGCTTAAGAGTCAAAAGATGCACTCCTCGGTGCCCCCGGGCAAGGAAGCCCGAAACCTGGATGCCCTCGGGAGGAAGTGCTTCCAGGGTTCCATGCTGGCCTGCCGAGTGCAGACATACCAGCTGTATATGGGCATGTTCCTCCGAGACCTGGCGAAAGAGCTCGCCGGGTTCTCGGCTGGTCTCTCCGCCGAACCTTTGCAGAGGTTCCAGGCCTTGTCCAATAGCATTCGTGAGTGCTCGAAGTTCATTTCTCGGGCGGCCTACGATGGCTTCGAGGCATCGGCCCGAGTGGCCGGAGCCGGCATCGGTGCCTGCCGGCAGGCCTGGCTTCAGTCATCCGACCTCGAGCCATGGGTGCAGGACAAGCTAGTCGATGTCCCCTGCAGAGGTGAAAACCTCTTCGGCAAGCCTATGTCTGACAAGGCGGCAGAACTCGAGTCCGAGACTCTCACTCGGACTCGCCTGTCCCGAAAGACCTCCGCGCCTTCGCAGAAGCGGAAGGGGCCGGGAAGAAGCCTTTTTATCCGAGGAAGGTGCTTGCCTATAAGCAACCCCATCTTCCATATCAAGCTTCGGCGGCTCCCACTCAGGGCCCGCAGGCTAAGGGTCAGGGAAACGGCCCCCGTAGGCCGAGGGCCCCCAAGCCCGCTGCGCAGCCCCCTGCCCAGCAGGGTGGGGGTTTTTGACTATGCCAGCATAGCCTCTCCCCCCCCCCGCGCCCTTCGCTCAGCACGGGGGGCAGGCTGATCCACTTTGCCCACAGGTGGTCGGCCATAACATCAGATTCCTGGGTGCTGCAGGTGGTTCAGAGGGGCTACCTCTTGCATTTCCACCAGCTGCCTCCCCCCTACTTCCTAGGGGAGCCTCCAAGGCCCCCTCTGCACAGAGACTTGCTCCTTCAGGAGCTGCAGGGTCTGCTGGGGGAGCAGGCCGTGGAGCCTGTGCCCCAACATCTGTGGGGTCAAGGGTTCTACTCGAGGTACTTCCTGGTCCCAAAGAGAACAGGAGGCCTCAGACCCATTCTGGACTTACGCAACCTCAACAAGTTCCTGCAGCGGGAAAGGTTCAAGATGCTTACCCTTGGAATCCTGCTGCCCTACCTCCAGCAGGGAGATTAGCTATGCTCCTTGGATCTAAAGGATGCCTATACCCACATCCTTATTCACCCGGACCCACCGACAATATCTCAGATTTGTGGTGGCAGGGAAACATTATCAGTACCGCGTGCTGCCCTTCGGCTTGTGCTCCGCCCCCAGGGTGTTCACAAAATGCCTGGCAGTGGTGGCAGCCTTCCTGAGACTTCAAGGCCTGTTCGTGTTTCCATACCTGGACGACCGGCTCGTCCGAGCGCAGTCAGCCATAGAGGTCGCTCAGGCCGCGCAGTGCACGGTGGCCCTGCTTCAGCACTTGGGCTTCGTCATAAACTTCGGGAATTCCACGTTGAGTCCCTCTCAGGATCTCGAGTTCATAGGGGCACGGCTAGACACTCTGCGAGCTCGTGCCTTCTTGCCTCGGGAGCGAGCCGACAGGCTCATGGCTCTGGCTGGCAGGTTCCACAGCGCGTCCCCGGTCCCGGCCAGACGGTTCCTGCAGCTGCTTGGTCATATGGCCTCCACGGTCCATGTCACACCGAACGCCCGGCTGCATATGAGGCCTGTCCAGTGGTGTCTTCGCACTCAATGGCATCAGGCCATAGGGAGTCTGGCGGACCTTCTACAGGTCTCCGACCGCCTGGTCTCCTCTCTGCAATGGTGGCTTCACCTGCCCAATCTGGTACTGGGCATGCCTTTTCAGTCTCCCGCGCCTTCCCAGGTGCTGACGACAGATGCCTCTCTCCTGGGGTGGGGAGCGCATTGCCAGGGAGCGCGCACTCAGGGCCTTTGGACCCCTTGGGAGGCGGCTCAGCAGATCAACTTCCTGGAGCTGCGGGCGATCCACCTAGCTCTGCGGACCTTCTCTAACCTAACCTCGCATCAGTCTGTATTGGTGCAGACGGACAATCAGGTGGCCATGTTCTACGTGAACAAACAGGGGGGCACGGGCTCCCTCCTGCTCTGTCAGGAGGCCCGGAGACTGTGCTCCTGGGCTGTCGACCACGACATCCTCCTCAAGGCTGTTTACCTGCCCGGGCAGGAAAACTGCCTGGCCGACAGGCTGAGCCGGGTCTTGCAGCCTCACGAGTGGAGGTTGAACCCCGGCGTTGCCCAGCAAATCTTCTGCCGGTGGGGCTCCCCCACCGTGGACCTCTTTGCCAATCCCCTGAACCGGCAACTACCCCGGTTCTGCTCTCGGCATCCGCATCCCCTCAGAGTAGCTCCGGATGCTTTCCTCATTTCGTGGTCAAACAAAAGGGCGAGCAGGATGAGGGTCACTTGCACTTTATTAATGAACAACCCCGACGCGTTTCGGCAGGTGCCTTCATCAGGGGGCTAAAAGGAACGTTGTACTCTAGTCATGCATTAAAGGAAGCGCATAAACATTGTGTGACCAATAGTACAATAGATAATGCTTCAGAACCAGCATAAGGAACTGAACCAGCCTTAAACTTATGCTGGTTCTGAAGCATTATCTATTGTACTATTGGTCACAATATATTCTGCATACCTTGGACTGTCGAAGAGCCTTGTCCTTCTACCTCGACCGTACGCGTGAGCATAGGAAAGCTGTCCAGCTTTTCGTTTCCTTTGACCCCAATCGGTTGGGGGTCCCTGCCTCTAAGCGTACTCTGTCCATCTGGATAGCTGACTGTATCGCCTGGGCGTATGAGGCAGCCGGCCTCTCCTTGGAGAGTCGAGTCACGGCGCACCATGTCAGGGCGAAGGCGGCGTCTGTAGCCCACCTCCGCTCTGTTCCGTTGGCAGACATCTGCCGGGCCGCTACTTGGTCTTCCAGCCAGACTTTTGCGGCTCATTACTGCCTGGAGAGGGAGTCCCGCAGGGATAGTGCTTTCGGGCAGGCAGTCCTCCACAATCTTTTTGAGGTTTAGGCAACTCCTACCCTCCGGCCCCAGTGTTGGCTACCGGCCGGATTCAGATTCAGAGAAGATTCCTTCCTTCTGTGCTGTTGAGCTGGAGGGAGCTCCTTCCAGCTTGAGGTCTCCGGTAGCCTTAAGCTAGGGAGTCCCATAGAAACATAGAAACATAGAAACATGATGACAGAAAAAGACCACAAGGCCCATCTAGTCTGTCCTTCCATAACAACAACTACAACAGTCCACTTTTTACCTTTAGAGATCCTCTGTGTTGGTCCCATGCTTTTTTGAATTCAGTTACTGTCCTCATCTCTACCACCCCCACTGGGAGACTATTCCACGGATCCACTACTCTTTCCGTAAAGAAATATTTCCGCATATCACTCCTGAATCTATCTCCCTTCACCCTCATCCCATGTCCCCTCGTCGCAGAACTTGCTTTCAATTGAAAGAGGCTCTCTCCCTGAACATTTATGCCACGGAGGTATTTAAACATCTCAATCATATCACCTCTATCCCGCCTTTCCTCTAAGGTGTACATATTAAGATCCTTAAGTCTGTCCTCATATGCTTTATAATGAAGACCACTAATCATCTTAGTAGCACCCTTCTGTACCGACTCCATCCTGTTTCACATCCTTTTGAAGGTGCGGTCTCCAGAATTGCACACCATACTCCAAATGAGGTCGCACCAAAGACTTATACAGAGGCATTATCACCTCCTTTTTTCTGCTAGCCATTCCTCTCCGTATGCACCCAAGCATCCTTCTAGCTTTTGCCGTCGCCTTTTCTACCTGTTTAGCTACTTTAAGATCATCGGACACAACTACGCCTAGGTCCCGCTCTTCTTTAGTGGACAAAAGTACTTCACCTCCTATGCTGTATTGCTCCCTTGGATTGCTGCAGCCCAAATGCATGACCTTACATTTTTTAACATTAAATCCCAGCTGCCAAATTCTAGACCATTCTTCAAGCTTAGCTAGATCCCTCCTCATGTTATTTACACCTTCCTGGGTGTCTACTTTATTGCAGATTTTGGTATCATCTGCAAAGAGGCAAACCTTACCCGACAGCCCTTCCGCTGTCCATAAGTGAGGACTGACTTCCTGCTTGGTCCTGGAGAAAGAGTGGTTACTCACCTGTAACAGGTGTTCTCCAGGAGCAGCAGGAATCAGTCCTCACTACCCTCCCTCCTCCCCTTGGAGTTGTCGTCATTCTTATGGTTGCTGTCTTCCGCTATGTCATTCGACTGAGCAAGATGGCATCCTTGGGCGGGAAGAGGACCGCGCATGCGCGCTGCAATCCCAAAGGCTTTCTTCGAAAGCTGGGGAAATTGCTCCGCGTGGGCTCCGTCGGCTCCGACGTCACCCATAAGTGAGGACTGATTCCTGTTGCTCCTGGAGAACACCTGTTACAGGTGAGCAACCACTCTTTCCTTACTACCCCTCCTCCACTAATTAAATCAAAGGCGATCATGCTATGATCACTATTGCCAAGTGGCCCCAACAACCTTATCTCTTGCACTAGATCTGGTGTTCCACTAAGGACTAGGTCTAATATGGCTTCCCCTCTGGTCGGTTCATGAACCAGCTGCTCCAAGAAGCAGTCATTTATTTCATCTAGGAACTTTATCTCCCTAGCATGTCCTGACGTGACACTGACCCAGTCGATACTGGGGTAGTTGAAATCACCCATTATTATTACTGCGCTGTAACTTTTGTTAGCTTCCTTGATTTCTTTGAGCATTTCATCATCCATTTGGTCATTCTGGCCAGGCGCTCGATAGTACACCCCCACTGCCATCGCCTTCCCCCTTTTACATGGAATTTTAATCCATATAGATTCTACAGCAGATTTTGTTTCCCGCAAAACTTTAATCCTTTCTGACTCAATGCCCTCTCTAACATAGAGAGCAACCCCTCCACCAATTTGATGAGCTCTATCATTTCGATAGAGTTTGTACCCAGGTATCACAGTGTCCCACTGGTTGTCCTCCTTCCACCATGTCTCTGATATTCCAATCATATCTAACCTTTCATTTAGTGCTATATATTCTAACTCTCCCATCTTATTTTTTAGACTTCTAGCATTTGCATACAAACATTTTAGAGAATGTATTTTATTCATATTAATTTGGCTATTGTTAAACATGGGTAATTTGGGATCTTTAAGCTCTGTCTGCTCTATACTTGAGGGCATTTGGGCTACTTTACTCTTTTGTGGAACCTCTCTGCTTTTGGTAGTATCCTTCAAAGATACATTCTTCCGAACCATCCGCTCTTGGGCGACTGTCGGCTTTTGGAGGATCGTCCCAAAGCCAGGAATTACTCCTAGAGGCCAGCCTCGGAACTATTGCTTGCTTCCCCCTCCTTTCAGAGGGGCCTTTACGTACCCCTTGGTCAGCCCTTTTGGGGATACTGGGGATCCAGCAGAGGCTATTTCTCTGGGATCACTGCACTACCTACGAAATCCCAATGAAGCGAGGCCAGCCCAGGTGGATCTGGAACCAGTAGACAGTTGGCTACAATGCTTTTATTCTGCCTGGGCTACAATAACTTCCGACCAATGGGTGCTGCAAGTGATTTGCGAAGGGTACGTGCTAGTTTGCGAGTCCTCTCACCGAGATTTTCCTTCTGTCGCCCTGCAAACCTCCATCCAAACTGCAAGTAGTGCACGACACATTACAACACTTGCTGCAGTTGGAAGCGGTGATCCCGGTGCCCGAAGACCAGATAGGTTCCAGTCGATACTCCATTTACTTCGTGGTGCCCAAGAAGGAAGGCTCTTTTTGGCCAATTTTGAATCTCAAAATTGTTAATAGGTCCTTGCGGATTCCTCTCTTCTGGATGGAGACGTTGCAGTCTGTTGTTCTCATGGTGCGAAGCAGTGAGTTCCTCACGACTCTAGACTTCACAGAGGTGTATTTCGATATCCCTATTCGACCAGAGCATCAGCCCTACCAGAGATTTGCGGTGCCCATGGGCCACTTTCACTTTCAAACTCTGCCTACTGCACCTCAGATGTTCACCAAAGTACTGATGGTAGTGGCGGCCGTTCTGCGGAAGGAGGAGAACCTGGTGCATCCCTATCTCGATGACTGGCTGATTTGTGCAGTTTATGGAGGAGAGTTGAATGGTCACTTGATGGGCTTTTCTCCAGAATCTGGATTGGGTCGTGAACAAGCCCAAAAGCAAGCTTGACCCCCGCCCCCCAGGATATAGTCTACCTTGGTGTGCGGTTCAACACCAGGAAGGCAAGGGGTCTCTGCCCCCCGAGAGGGTTCATAGAAACATAGAAAAATGACGACAGAAAAAGACCACATGGCCTATCTAGTCTGTCCTTCCATATCAACAACTACAATAGTCCCCTTTTTTCTTTTAGAGATCTTCTGTGTTTGTCCCATACTTTTTTTAATTCAGATACTGTCCTCATCTTTACCACCTCCACTGGGAGACTATTCCACGGATCCACCACTCTTTCCGTAAAGAAATATATCCGCATATCACTCCTGAATCTATCCCCCGTTACCCTCATCCCATGTCCTCTCGTAGCAGAACTTGCTTTCAATTGAAAGAGGCTCTCCCCCTGTGCATTTATGCCATGGAGGTATTTAAACACCTCAGTCATATCACCTCTATCCCGCCTTTCCTCTAAGGTGTACATATTAAGATCCTTAAGTCTGTCCTCACATGCTTTATAATGAAGACCACTAATCATTTTAGTAGCCACCCTCTGCACCGACTCCATCCTGTTCACATCCTTTTGAAGGTGCGGTCTCCAGAATTGCACACTATTCTCCAAATGAGGTCGCACCAAAGACTTATACAGAGGCACTATCACCTCCTTTTTTTCTGCTAGCCATTCCTCTCCGTATGCACCCAAGCATCCTTCTAGCTTTTGCCGTCGCCTTTTCTACCTGTTTAGCTACTTTAAGATCATCAGACACAACCACGCCTAGGTCCCACTCTTCTTTAGTGGACAAAAGTACATCATCCCATATACTATATTGCTCCCTTGGATTGCTGCAGCCCAAATGCATGATCTTACATTTTTTAACATTAAATTCCAGTTGCCAAATTCTAGACCATTCTTCAAGCTTAGCTAGATCCCTCCTCATGTTATCTACACCTTCCTGGGTGTCTACTCTATTGCAGATTTTGGTATCATCCGCAAAGAGGCAAACCTTACCCGACAGCCCTTCCGCTATATTACTAACAAAGATGTTAAAAAGAATCGGACCAAGGACAGATCCCTGGGGTACACCACTGGTAACATCCTTCTCCTCAGAGTGAGCTCCATTTACTTGTACTCTTTGTCGCCTCCCACCCAACCAATTTCTAACCCAAGCAGTAACTTTAGGGTCCATCCCTAGGGTGCTCAGTTTGTTTATAAGTCGCCTGTGAGGAACAGTGTCAAAGGCTTTACTGAAATCTAAATACACCACATCTAGAGCTCTCCCTCGGTCCAACTCCCTGGTCACCCAGTCAAAGAAATCAATCAGATTTGTCTGACAAGACCTGCCTCTGGTGAATCCATGCTGCCTCGGATCCTGTAATCCGCTGGACTCCAGAAACCTCACTATTTTCTCTTTCAGCAGCGTTTCCAATAATTTACTCACCACCGAAGTTAAACTAACCGGCCTGTAGTTTTCAACCACATCCTTACTTCCGCTTTTGTGGTTGATACAGTTGGCGGCGGGGGTATCCCTGGAGCCACCAGACTGGATCCTAGTAATGACCAATGCCAGCCTCACAGGATGGGGAGTGCATTGCAAGTCACAAGTAACACAGGGCTGAATGGTCCATAAATTGGCTGGTGCCACAGGTGAGAGTATGCTCAGACAATGCGACTACGGTGGCTTACAGAAATATCCAGGGGAGGAACAGTCAGTGTGACGCTGGCGGAGGAAGTTCAGCTGCTTCTACTCTGTGCAGAAAGCAATCTACTGGCAGTCTCTGCAGTACATGTGGTAGGCAAGGAAAACCTGCAGGTCAATTTTCTTAGTACCGGTTGGATCCGGGAGAGTGGCAGTTGAATCCTGCAGTGTTTCAGGAAATAGTCTGCCATTGGGGTGAACCCGTCATGGATCTGATGTCTTCAAAACACTTCATTGGCTACCTATACACGGAAGGATTATCTTCAAAACACTAATCCTCTCATTCAAGGCCATCAAGCGCATATCCTCCACGGCACTTACTGAGCTCATCCATACAGTGCCCCCCAACAGAGCCAGGAGGTCAACAGCCCTAAATTTACTAACAACCCCGAAGACCTTGACTAAATGCAATAACACAACAGCAAATAGGGCCTTCAGTCTTTACGTCCCCAAATGTTGGAATGCGCTCCCACCAGACATTCGAGCTATTGCAGACCTGACCCAATTCAGGAAGGCAATCAAATTTCACCTCTTCCTCCAATACTACCCAGCCAGCGATGAATCTAGATAGCATCACCTAAGAAACACCGCCTTTTCGCAGTCCATACTCAAAATGTCTCAAATATTCATGGTACTACATATAGCGCAACGGACTCATTATTTATTGTACAGTTCAACCCTATTATAAGAATTTTAATTCATGTATATAGCCTATCTCATGTATATAGTGCATGTATATAGTTCAACCCTGTTATCCAAGTTTGTACCCCTGTTCGATGTAAAACCAAACAGACTGTGTGTTTTGGTCACTTTGTTATACTGTAAACCGCGCTGATGCCGAATAGTGCGGTATATAAGCAACTAATAAATAAATAATAAAAATAAAATGCACAGGCTAGCAGGTTTTTCAGCAGGCAGAAAGAAAGAATGTCCAAAGGGTTTGATGCCCTGGCGCAGCAATGACCGACAACAGGCCTGCTGCATATATTTCTGCCATAGCCACTCATCGGCTGCCTACTTCAGTGCATCGAGATACACATTGGGGTCCAGTGGTCCTCATTGCCCTGGATTGGCTGCACCGACCGTGGTTTGCAGACCTTCTCAGATTGATAGCGAGGCTCTGGCCGCAATTCTCACGGATTGGCTCTTGAAAGGACACGCCTGAGGTGAAAGGGTTATTCTGGGGCCCGTGGTGAATATGCTGTTGAAGGCAAGGAAGTGTTCCATGTCTTTGGTATGGATTCGAGTGTGGCGTGTGTTCGAAGACCGGTGTGTGCACAAGGGACTTGGGGCTTTTTTGGTCTCCATGCCGGACATTCTTGCCTTTTTGCAGGCTGGGTTGGACAAGGGCTGGCCTTTAACACTTTGAGAGTTATCAATGTTGCTTACATGGAGTTAAGCTGGTGGCGCATTCAGGTGTAATCCGGTTCTTTCGGGCTGTGAAGCACATACGCCTGCCAGTCCGTTACTGTGTTCCACCGTGGGATCTCAATATGGTGCTTTCCACGCTTGTCTGTGCTCACTTTGAGCCCTTAAGCAGAGCTACCTTTAAGGACCTGACATTAAAGGCCATCTTTTTAGTGGCTGTTTGTTTGGTGGCAGAATCTGAGTTGCAAGCTCTGTTGCGCCGGGAACCCTTTTTGCAGTTTTCAAAAGTGGTCTCTGAAATTCATCTCAATCGGACTCTCACCCTACCGGTGTTCTCCTCTCTGGAGGGAGGTACAGGGGACCCTTTCTTGCATTTTCTCAATATGTGTCGCATATTGTGTCATTATTTGAAGAGGATCCAGGAGTTCAAAAATTGGATTGTCTCTTCAACCACTTTGGCAGGCCGCACAAGGGTGAGGCGACGTCCAAGGTGACGACAACTCACTAGGGTCAAGGAAGCCATCATCTGGACATTGAAAGAAAGCTTGATTGTACCAGGCTGGATACACAGTCAGGCCCTGTGTATAACATTATATTACTATAAGCCCTAAGAAAGAGAGTTAATATCATTTGTAGCTCCTTATTTAATACCATCCTTGAAAACTCTGTAGAAGAAACTGGGTGAAAGGTTTTACATAACATAAACATTAGTCTTGTTATTAGAAAGATAAGTAAAAGGCAAGTTGTTTACCCAGCTTCTCAGTCTCTTAGTCTCTGGTCAGAGATATCAAACTGTCAGTGTAAGGATTAATTAGAATTAAGGCCTACATAGTCATGTCTGAGAATATATGTATGTCTTTTCATGATTGTCTATGACGTGCATGCCTATAGAAAAGTATGTTATGAATATACGTGACACTAGACGTAGAATAGAATATATATATTATGAATATACGTGATGTGAGATGTAGAGTAAACATAGGCAAAGGCCTAGCTTACTCTCCCAAAGCTTTGGTGGATTTTATAATACAAGTGTGTTGTGTATTATTTACAGATTTGTGTATTATTTAAAGATTGTGATCAATTAACCTTCTCCTTGCTTTGTGTGTGGATTTCTGTGACCCAAGAGCCCTATCTGTTATAGGTGAGGGGAGGGGGTGCAGAGTACTCTTTCAGACATATCTTTTGAAGGGCAAGACACTGCCCGCTGCCTTGAAGGCACATTTGACGAGGGCACAGGCAGCCTCCTGTGCGGAACATGGACTCGTCATGTCAGCAGATATTTGCAGGGTGGCGACATGGCCCTCACGTCATACCTTTACACTGCATTACCACCTGGATGAGCAGGTGGCTGGGGATGCAACCTTTGGCTCCAGAGTGCTTCAGGCAGGGCTTGCAGGTCCCGCCCAAGATTGAGTACTGCTCTGGTACATCCCACTTGACTGGACTAGACTGCAGGGATGATTTGGAAGGTGAAATTGAGTCCAGGGCCTGCCCAGTTCTGTCTTATAGCCATTTTCTTTTCAGCTTTTTCATCAGGAACAAGTCCAGATACCTTTGTAGGGGCCTTTGTGAAGTGTTGTATTTAAAAAAAAAAAAAAGTTTGGTTGATTGCTATGACGCTTGATTCTAGTTGTGTACTCTCCTTGGAGTCTGCTTTGTCAACAGGATACTGGCAGATAGAGGCAGAAGGGGGACCTCTTTCTAGGCTGACATCACAGCTTTGAGCATGATCAATCTCTAGCTGCTGATGGAGTGAGATAAGCCCCGCTTGACTGGACTGGAGGGACTCGCGGAAAGACAATTAGCAGATAAGGCTTAATTTCACCTTAAAGTGGACCAGGGAAATCCACTGCTTACCCCTGAGATAAGCAGCATGGAATCTATGTACCTTTTTGGGAACCTGACAAGTACTTATGATCTGGATTGGCTGCTGTTGGAAACAAGATACTGGGCTGATGAACCTTGGTCTGACCCAGTATGGCATTTCTTATGGGCAGTAGCTGTCCGGTTAGCTTCCTGCCAATCCGAGCAACCCAGATATTCAATGCCGTGACCAGCATTATTCAAAATTCTGCAAAATAGGCAATCAAATTGCAAGACTTCCAAACCTGGAGGAATAGTTTCCAGGGTGGGTCTTAGACTGTTCTAGCAAGATTCAAGGAAATAAAAGTTATCAGGCATTGAATATCTGTGTTTACATTTTAACAGAACGGCTAGCTGCCACCATTGAATATCTCCCCTCCGTCAGTATGCTTTGCTTTGTTATTTTGACAAAGCATGCAGAATTTTGAATAATTCAGACCTTTTGACACAGAAGTTTGAATTTTGTGTGCAGAATTCCAGCAGGCATGGGAGCCAGAGCAAATGGCACCATTGCATTGGCAGAGCAATATTGTCCAGAACGTCATCTCCTACCCTAGGTCCTGACTGGGCATGCCCCATTTGTCTAGACTGGTATAGCAGGCTAAGGAAAGAGACATTTTACATGCCTGATAACTTTTATTTCCTTGAATCTTGCTAGAACAGTCTAAGACCCACCCTGGAAACTATTCCTCCAGGTTTGAAAGACTTGCATTTTGATTGCCTATTTTGCATCATCAGTGTCAGTATCGTGAGAAAGCCAAATACTGCTTTCAAATGTTTGTTTTGATTTATGGTTTGTTACTAACATTCATTGTGGCTGAGTTTTTTTAGTTTTGCTTACTGCTTAGGAAGGGACAAACTGGTTTCTCCAGGAACAAGCAGGAAGTCAGTCCTCACTTATGGGTGATGGCCTTTGGGATTGCTGCCACGCATGCATGGTCCTCTTCCCACCCAAGGGTGCCATCTTGCTCAGTCTTCCTTTTTCCACGGAACCCATCAGACGCACGTCTTTGTCCCTCGGAAAAAATTTCGTTTTTTCGCCCGACAGGCTTCTCTATTTTCTGGTTGCACCGGTCCTCTACCCGTCCTACCCCTGCTCTATTTTTTATTTTAGAGCTGTCGGGGATACTCTTTTCTTCTATTTTTTTCGTTACGGGCTTCGTGCCCTTTTTCTTCCTCTAACCGCTGGCCGTGTGAGTCTTCGAGTTCGCAGGGGCCATTGTTGCCCCCATGGCCACCGGATTCAAAAAATGCGATAGATGCTGTAGGAACATGTCGTTTACGGACACTCATGACTGTTGTCTGCGGTGCCTTGGAGCCGACCATGATCCGAAGCTCTGTTCGCTCTGCAAGAGAATGTCCTCTAAGGCCCTGCTCAGCCGTAAGCAGAAGTCTGAAGACATTTTCTGAAAGGCCGCCTCGGAGTCCTTGGTGGCACCCTCAGTCGTCTCTCCCCCAGTGGGGTCCCCCCCCCCCCTACAGTCCTGTGCTCTCGGCGGCACTCTGAACAGTGGTCGCCTGAGGTGGAGCGGCGCAAAAAGAATCAGGCTTCAAAGTCGCTGTCGGGGGCTTCTGACAAGCACAAGCGCTCCCACACCCAGTCGCTTAGCCCCCATCAGCGTTCCCGAGAGTCGGACAGGGAGCGGCTCCTCAAGGTACCCTGCACAGGAGCAGAAGCCTCCGGCGAAGTCGCCTGGTCTCCTGAGGGTCGTCCCAGTGAGGAACCCCTCGACACCTGACCCAGTGACCCCGGAATCAGCATCACAGGGCCCCATGCCCGCGTGGGAGTCCCGCATGCTGGTGCTAGAATGCAGCATTTCTGCGTTCATTGCTTCCCAGCAGGTGCTAACGGCCAGCTTTGCTGACTCGCGCCCAGAGACACTGGGTCCCTCCAAAATCTGTCCAGGAAACCCCCGAGAGCCACGGCCTCATGAGGGTCCTCGACGTCTGTCTCGCTCGCACTCCTGTTCCTCGGAGGCGAGGTCGTCCAGGGCCTTTGGCACCAAGCGGGCACCGGCCATTGGACAGGGCGATCTGCCCAGCTCGGACTCCTCGACCGATTTCTCTGAGTGGGAGTCCGATGGGGACACCTCCCAGGAAACCCGTACCCACCGGGATCTTCCGTCGGACCCCTCACCGCCCGCTTTCCAGCGGCGCTCGCCACCCGAGGACACCACCTTCCTGGTGTTCATTCCAGACATGGCACGGGCCCTTAACCTGGTCACCCAGGCTGAGGAGGACCCTCGTGCTGAAGAACTCGACATTCTTCAGTACGAGTCCCCACCTAGGGAATCCCCTCACTGTGCCTGTACCTCCTATTCTCCAGGACCAAGCAGGAAGTCAGTCCTCACATATGGGTGATGTCGGCGCCGACGGAGCCCTCGCGGAGCAATTTTCCCCAGCTTTCAAAGAAAGCCTTTGGGAATTGCAGCGTGCATGCGCGGTCTCCTTCCCGCCCAAGGGTGCCATCTTAGCCAGTCTTCTTTTTTCCGCGGAGCCCTACAGACGTACCCGTCGTGTCCCCGCTGAAAAAGTTGATTTTAGTGATTTATTTCTCTTTTTTACGCCGGTCTTTTTCCTGCCCGGACTCGCGACGCCGTTGCGAGTCCTTCTCTTATTTTTCGGTTTTTCTGATTTTTGGTCAGTTTCGTTTTTCGGTTTTTCGCTGGCAGCCCGGTCCTTTGACCTTGCAGGGGCCCTTTTTCCCCCGATGGCTGCCAGTGGTTTCAAGCGGTGTGTCCAGTGTGACAGAAATATGTCACTCACTGACACACGATAATTGCCTCCGCTGCCTGGGCCCGGATCACGAAGAACTGATCTGTGGGGCCTGCGGCAAAATGTCCTCCAAAGCGTTAAGGAGTCGGCGGCACCAGCGGGAAAGAATCTTCGCTGACCCCGGCCGTACCCGGACCTCGTCGGAGGCCTCGGCGTCCAGAGGTTCCAGCTCTGACCATCGCCGAAGCTCCTCCGACAGGGGTTCTCCCTCCGGGGACCATCGACGGAAGGTAAAACCCACGAGGGCGGCGTCGGTGGACGCTCCTGGCTCCGCGAGGGCCAGGTCGCATAGCCCCGATAGCCGTCCCGGGTCTTTGGAGAAGGAGCACCTCCCGAAGCGACCTCGTCTGGAGTCGGAGTTGCCTGCTCGGGTAAGTCCTGTAGTCCTCCTGGACTCGCCTCCGAGAGGTCCGACGTCGGGCCCGTCGGGGGCTGCTGGGTCACTTGAGGTCGGACTCAGGTTGACGGCCTTGGAGAGCAGACTATCTGCCTTCATGGACCAGCAGCGGGCACTGATCGCTAGCCTCGCTGGCGCCACTGCCCCGACCGCCGGGACGTCGACGTCTAAGTCGACCCCGGAGACCGAGCCGATCCTCGAGTCCATGCGAACTCGAGTCGATCCTCGGTCGAGGTCATCCTCGGCCTCCCGTTCGGGACCGAGGTCGTCGACGCCGACTCCCTCGGTGTCGGGGCGGCCGACGCCTCCGCCTGCCTGAGCCGACCCCACCGATTCCTCCTCAGAGTCGGCCTGGGAGTCTGAAGAGGAAGAGTCACCTGATTCGTTTCGGACTCGGTGTGTCCCCTCGGACTCACCTGAGTCCGAACCTCGGAAGCAGTCCCCTCCGGAGGATGCCCGGTTCTCGGACTTCGTCAGGGATATGGCCAAGGCTTTGGACTTCCCTGCGGATCCCGAGGAGGAGCCTCGAGCCGAAGAGCTCGACGCCCTTCAGTATGACTCTCCCGCCAGGGAACACTTTACTGTACCGGTTCCTCCCATGCTGGAACGACTACTCTTCCGCATGTGGGAGAGTCCGGCCTCGTCGCCGGTATTAAGCAAGCGGGTCGATTCCATCTATCGAGTCCGCAAGAGTCCTGGCTTCCAAAAAGCACAGCTGCCGCACCATTCCATGGTAGTGGAATCGGCCATGCATAGGCTTAAGAGCCAAAAGATGCACTCCTCGGTGCCTCCTGGCAGGGAGGCCCGTAACCTGCATGGCCTTGGTAAGAAGTGTTTCCAGGGCTCTATGCTTGCTTGTCGTGTCCAGACCTACCAGCTCTACATGGGCATGTATCTCCGAGACCTGGCTAAAGAGATAGCCGGATTCTCCGCTGGACTGTCCGAGGAACCTTTGCGGAGGTTCCTGGCCTTGACAACTGGTATTCGGGAATGCTCCAAATTCATGTCCCGAGCAGCCTATGATGGCTTTGAAGCATCGGCTCGAGTGGCCGCAGCCGGCATCGGTGCCCGCCGACAGGCTTGGCTTCAGTCGTCTGACCTTGAACCCTGGGTGCAGGACAAGTTGGTCGATGTCCCCTGCCGAGGTGAGAACCTCTTTGGCAAGCCCATGGCTGAAAAGGCTGCACAAATCGAGACGGAGACTCTCACCAGGACTAGGCTTTCTAGGAAGACCTCCGCCCCTTCCCAGAAAAAGAAGGGCTCGGGAAAGAAGTCCTTTTACCCGAGAAAGGCGGCTGCCTATAAACACTACCCTCAATATCAGGCCTCCGCAGCTCCCCAACAGGGCCAGCAGGCCAAGGGACGGGGTAACGGGTCCCGTAGGCAGCAAGCCCCCAAGCCTGCACCACCAGCCCCTGCTCAGCAGGGTGGGGGTTTTTGACTTCATCAGCATAGCCTCTCCCCCTCAGCTGGCTCCTCCCAGCACCGGAGGCCAGCTGGTTCACTTCGCCCACAGGTGGTCCAACATCACTTCAGATGCCTGGGTGCTTCAAGTCGTAAGGGAAGGCTATCTTCTCCACTTCCACCAGGTCCCTCCCTCTTATTTCCCGGGAGAACCTCCACGACTCCCTCTGCACAGGGACTTACTCCTTCAGGAGTTAGCAAGTCTTCTTCAGGAACAGGCTGTGGAACCGGTGCCCCACCACCTGAGAGGTCAAGGCTTTTATTCCAGGTATTTCCTAATACCAAAAAGGACAGGAGGCCTCAGACCCATCCTGGACTTGCGCAACCTCAACAAGTTCCTCGTGCGGGAAAAGTTCAAGATGCTTACCCTTGGAATCCTTCTGCCCTACCTCCAGCAGGGACATTGGCTATGCTCCTTGGATCTAAAGGATGCCTACACGCACATCCTCATCCACCCAAGCCACCGCCAATACCTAAGGTTTGTGGTGGCAGGAAATCATTATCAGTACAGAGTACTGCCCTTTGGCCTATCCTCCGCACCGCGAGTCTTCACAAAATGTCTCGCGGTGCTGGCGGCCTATCTCCGGCTTCACGGCCTCTATGTCTTTCCGTACCTCGACGACTGGCTCATCAGAGCATCGTCCTCTCCGGAAGTCACCGATGCCACACACCGCACGGTGACTCTTCTGCAGTACTTGGGCTTTGTCATAAACTTCGCAAAGTCCACTTTGCTCCCCTCACAGGATCTCGAGTTCATCGGCGCAAGACTGCACACTCCTCAGGCACGAGCTTTCCTGCCTCTCGACAGGGCTCAACGGCTCATGGACCTAGCCGGCCGTTTTCGCAGCCAGTCCCTGGTCTCAGCCAGGTGCTTCCTGAGACTACTCGGCCATATGGCTTCCACCGTCCACGTGACCCCCAATGCCCGCCTGAATATGCGGCCTGCTCAATGGTGCCTTCGCAAGCAGTGGCAACAAGCCACCGGCGGACTAGCCGACTTAGTGCGCATCTCCGGGCCGCTGGCCTCTTCTCTACAGTGGTGGCTTCATCGGCCGAACCTGGTGCTCGGAATGCCTTTTCAGTCACCTCAGCCGGCTCAAGTGCTGACGACCGATGCTTCCCTCCTGGGTTGGGGAGCACATTGCCAAGGGGCATGTACTCAAGGTCTCTGGACCGCGTGGGAGTCTGCTCAGCAGATCAACTTCCTGGAGCTCAGAGCAATCCGTCTGGCGCTCAAGGCTTTCTCCCACCTGACTTCTCACCAGTCCGTCCTTGTCCAGACGGACAATCAAGTTGCCATGTTCTACGTGAACAAACAGGGGGGCACGGGCTCCTTCCTTCTCTGCTGAGAAGCTCAGAAGCTCTGCTCTTGGGCCGTCAGTCATGGCATTCTTCTCAAGGCAGTTTATCTCCCAGGCCAAGAAAATTGCCTGGCGGACAAACTCAGCAGGATACTCCAGCCGCACGAGTGGCGTCTGGATCCCTTGGTAGTTCAGAAACTTTTTCTGAAGTGGGGACTCCCCACGATGGAACTCTTTGCCAGTCCTCTCAACCGGCAACTTCCTCGCTTCTGCTCTCGTCAGCCACATCCCCTTCGAGTAGCGGCAGATGCTTTTCTACTCTCATGGTCGGAGAGCCTTCTGTATGCTTTTCCTCCCATCCCGCTAGTCTCTCGAACTCTTTTCAAGGTTCTCCGAGACAAACCTTCCATGATCCTGGTGGCTCCTCGCTGGCCCAGACAGCCGTGGTATCCACTCCTGCTGCAATTAGCGGTAGAGGATCCGTTCCCTCTGGGGTTTCAACCGGATCTCCTAACACAGGATCAGGGGTCCCTGCTACACCCCAACCTCAGATCTCTCAATCTAATGGCCTGGCTGCTGAAAGGGTAGTCCTTGCTCCCCTTCTACTGCCGGCAAAGGTGGAAGAGGTCGTCCTAGCTTCTCGGCGACCTTCTACCCGCAAATGCTACGCCCTTAAATGGCGTCGCTTTTCCGTTTGGTGTGCCCAGCAGTCTCAGGATCCCTTCTCCTGCTCGGTGTCGGTGATCTTGCAGTACTTGCTCTACCTCTCTAATCTGGGACTTAAGTCCAACTCCGTCAAAGTTCACCTCAGTGCTCTTTCAGCACATCATGTGCCGGTGGACGGCAGACCTCTTTCCAGCGACCCTCTCGTAGCGAGGTTTCTCCGAGGTCTCCTTCTACTTAAACCACCTCTGCGCCCGCCAGCTCCTGACTGGGATCTGAATGTGGTTTTACAGCGGATCACCTGTCCGCCTTTTGAACCTATGGCTACCTGTTCTCTCCGTTTCCTTTCTTGGAAAACTTTATTCCTGATAGCCCTCACTTCCGCTAGACGCGTAAGTGAATTGCAGGCCCTCGTGTCTGATCCCCCTTACACTCGGTTCTACAAAAATAGGGTAGTCCTACGGACTCACCCAAAATTTCTTCCAAAAGTGGTCTCCCCTTTTCACATCAATCAGGAGGTGGTACTTCCGACCTTCTTTCCCAGGCCACACTCCAGCCGAGCTGAAATGGTCCTACATACCCTGGACTGTAGAAGGGCATTGAACTTCTACCTTGACCGTACGCGGGAGCACCGTAAAGCTGCTCAGCTTTTTGTGTCTTTTGACCCCAATAAATTGGGGCTCCCGGTCTCCAAGCGTACTCTGTCCATCTGGGTTGCTGACTGTATCGCTTGGGCTTATGGGGCAGCCGGACTCTCGTTAGAAAGTCGAGTCACGGCTCATTGTGTTCGGGCGAAGGCTACGTCAGTGGCTTACCTCCGCTCTGTTCCGCTGGCAGACATCTGCCGGGCCGCTACTTGGTCTTCGAGCCAGACTTTTGCGGTCCATTACTGTCTCGAGAGGGAGTCCCGCAGGGACAGTGCTTTCGTACAGACAGTCCTCCGAAATCTCTTCGAGGTTTGAGCAACTCCTACCCTCCATCCCGGATGGGGGCTACCGGTGGGTAATAATTCAGTGAAGATTCCTTCCTTCTGTGCCGCTGAGCTAGAGGGAGTTCATTTTTGTGCTTAGGGTCTCCGGTAGCCTTAAGCTTGGGAGTCCCATATGTGAGGACTGACTTCCTGCTTGGTCCTGGAGAAAGCGTAGTTACTCACCTGTAACAGGTGTTCTCCAGGAGCAGCAGGAATCAGTCCTCACAACCCTCCCTCCTCCCCTTGGAGTTGCAATCATCTGCTTAAGTTTTTTTGAAAATTTTTATGCTGTCTTTTAGCTATGTCATCAGACTGGCTAAGATGGCACCCTTGGGCGGGAAGGAGACCGCGCATGCGCGCTGCAATTCCCAAAGGCTTTCTTTGAAAGCTGGGGAAAATTGCTCAGCGAGGGCTCCGTCGGCGCCGACGTCACCCATATGTGAGGACTGATTCCTGCTGCTCCTGGAGAACACCTGTTACAGGTGAGTAACTACGCTTTCTATCTCGTTTGCTGCTCCGCATGTGGGAGGTCCCAGCCTTGGTCCCCATCATAAGCAAGCGCCTTAACACGAGGTACAAGGTACAATGTGGGCCAGGCTTCCGAAAGACATCTCGATGGTGGTGGAATCGGCCATGAGGAAGCAAAAGAGCCCGAAGTCGCACTCGTTGGTACCACCTGGCCAAAAGTCGAGAGCCTTTGATGCCCTGGGCCGCAAGGCCTACCAAGGCTCCATGCTCTATTATTGCGTCCAGGCATACCAACTGTATATCGGTATGTTCCTGTGCAATTTGACTGAGGAGCTCAGGGGGTTCTCCGTGGGCCTCAAGGGCACCTGTCCTGGAAGGTAGCCTTCTTGGTGGCACTGACCTTGGCCCGCCGAGTCAGTGAGCTCCAGGCTCTCATGGCTGAAGCCCCTTATACCAGGTTTTATCGGAACAGGGTGGTCCTCCGTACCCACCCTAAATTCCTGCCTAAAGTCATTTCGGACTTCCATCTCAACCAGGAGATAGTCCTGCTGACCTTCTTCACGAGGCCCCACGCTGACCAGGCATCGACGGCTCTCCACATCCTTGACTGCAAATGGGCCCTTGCCTTTTACTTGCAGCGTACCCAGACTCATCACAAGTCTGGCTGGCTTTTCGTGACCTATGATCCCAATAGACTGGGGCAGGCAGTCACCCAGCGCACCCTCTCGGTTTGGGTAGCGGACTGCATCGCTTTCGCCCATGCGAAGGCGAGCGCCCCTCTTGATCATCGAGTCACCGCACATGGGGTCCGGGCCAAAGCGGCCTCGGTGGTCTCGCTGCGCTCTGTGCCCCTGATGGACATCTGCCGGGCGGTGACCTGGTCTTCCACAAATAGCTTTGCTGCTCACTACTGCCTGGAGAGGGCGTCCCGCCAGGACAGCGCCTTCGACCAGGCTTTACTCTGTAACCTGTTTGGGGTATAAGCAACTCCTACCCTCCGACCCTTCTTCACGGCTACTGAGGGCTTTGCCCCAAGGACCCGAGGACTCGGGCTTCTTTGGGCTTCGGCTTCGGCTTCTGCTTCTGCTTCTGCTCACGGCCTCTCGGAGGCTTTTTTTTGGTTACAGGATCGGTAGCCTGTAGCTAGGGAGTCCCATAAGTGAGTACTGACTTCCTGCTTGTTCCTGGAGAAAGTATAGTTACTCACCTGTAACAGGTGTTCTCCAGGGCCAGCAGGAATCGGTCCTCACTACCCTCCCATCTCCCCTGATGAGTTGCTGGATTTTTGTCCTTCCCATGCCATCTGCTTGGTAGGGCTCGAGCTAAGGGACCTGACTGAGCAAGATGGCACCCTTGGGTGGGAAGAGGACCACGCATGCGTGGCAGCAATCCCAAAGGCTTTGAAAGCTGGGGAATTGCTCTGCGCGGGCTCCGTCGGTGCCAACGTCACTCATAAGTGAAGACTGATTCCTGCTGTCCCTGGAGAACACCTGTTACAGGTGAGTACGCTTTCTCTCAGCTTTGTAGGCAAGCTCTAACTTTTCCTATTCTGCTTGCCCCTTCTTCCAGTGCCTATGTCCTTTTCCTTGTTTGATCTGTTGCCAGTCTTGCCTGCCTGGTCCTCATTCTGGTGTCTATTCCTGCTGTTTGTTTTTTCCTCAACATCTCCACCTGCTTCTCTTCACTGTACTGACACCCACTGCTTTATGTCCATTATGCTAATAGCATGGTGTGTTTTTATTTCTACAACACTGTTTGCTGTATGCAGCACTGTACAATGTTAAGTATTCAGTTGCAATATGTTCCTGCTTCTGCAGGAGCTTGCCCAGGGGTATCTGAGACAATGAGAGATAATGACTTGCCCAGCAAATCCTGCTTTCAACAAGGAGTGTTGAAAGCAGGATTTGAACCCCTTCTTCTCTGGCCAGTAATTACTAGACCAGGAGTAAGATTTTCAAGTAGCGCTAGTAGCGTCTGTCTTGGGCTAATATAGCAGTAGCATACTGATGACATTCACCTTGCTGATTATTAACTTAAGTACCACAGCTTTGCATCCATCACCCACCAAATTTCAGCAAAATCTCTGGTGGGGGTTTTTTTTTTCATGGCAAAGAAATCACCCATAGGGCATACAGATGGATGGACATGACCAGGACATTAGGGTTATGTTTTTCTGAAAGGACATCTATAAGTGAGTTGAAAAGCTCTTGCAGAAAACATACAGAAGTTTAGAAGAACAAAATAAACGTATATGCTTTTTTTTTTAAATTTGGGAGGATAGAGAAGTCTATAAAGTTATATTTAGTGTGCTATGAACAGATTTGTCACCACCTTCATTATAACGATTTTGATGTTTATATCCTGGTGGTCTGAGCAATGCCAAGAAGGTAGCACTGACTTGACAGCACTAGAAAAAAAACAAATTTCAGCAGAGCAAAATACAGACTGGCTTGGATTTCAGGATATGTACAATTAATAGTCATCCTATATTTGCATGCATGTTATTTATTTTATTTATTTATTTCTATATTTAATTTATTGGTATTTCTATCCTGCCTTTTCCTTTAATCAAGGCGGTTACACAGCAAACAATCAACTGAATTGTAATTGGGTTCAAGGTGTGCATATAATGTACAGTGAATTGAGCGTGTGTGGGTGTGTTGATTAGTGTGCGCTATTTACATCATGAGCTTTATACAGGTACGTGTGCGCTATTTACATAATGAGCTTTATACAGGTACATGTGCGCTGTTTTTACATCATGAGCTTTATACAGTGAATGTGCAAAGAGCGTGCGGGTAAGTTGTTAGTCCATGGTTGGAGGTCTCAATATGTGTTCGGGCCGTAATGCTCCAGGAATAGCAGAGTCTTTAGTTGTTTCCTGACGTCCTTAGTGTCTTCCGTGGCACGCAGTTCGTCCGGGAGTGCATTCCACATTCCGGGTGCTGCCATTGACAGTGCTCTTCGTGCGGTGGACTTGCATGCCTTTGTGTAGTCTTTGGCGTGTTATCCAGGAGTTGGGTTAATTTGCTTATTTTGGTTATCTAGTGAACTATATAATAAACATTGCTCTCAAGTAAATTTACACGCCCGTGCAGTAGATTATTGATTAGGCACAGATCTTTACAAAATAACACTTTTACATTAAAAAGAAAAAAGTAATCCTTTAATGCCAATACGGATTTGTTATGTGTTTATCTTACAGATGATACCAAAAGGTTTTTTGCTTATTCAAACAAAAGAAGTAGTAATGAAGCCAGAAGATGCAAGCAGAGTATTCCATGAAAAGGCATTTGATTTTGCTCCCTTGCTTGAGAAAGGTAAGCAGAATCTTGGCTGAGGAAGATACTAACAGAATATTCATGAATTTGCTATATGTAATGAGTGCCTGTATACCAACTGTGGTTTGAATATTTTAGTAGCAACTGCTGCAGTTGGTTTTTGCTGCTAATGGGAGATCAGGGAAACTCCACCCCATAGAGGCAACAAAATGATAGAGTATGAAATAACATCCTTATGAAGGATCTTTCAGCCTGGAGAAGAAATGACTGAAAAGGGGATATTCTAAAAGTTCATAAAAGAATGAGTAATTATAAACAGTAAATAAGGACTTAGTTATATCTCCAGGAACAAGCAGGAATGCAGTCTTCACATATGGGTATTGTCTGTACCGACGGATCCTGCGCGGGAATACTCCCCAGCCTCCAGTAGGAAAGTCTTTGGGAGCACTCCACTGCATCTGCCTTCCCAACTCCTCAGTTCTTTGTTTTTGTGGAGCCAGCAGGAAGCACCTTTCCAGTCACCGCCGAAAAACTTTTATTTCTTTTTTTGGGATCTGTGCTCTGCCTTTCCATCAACGCCGGTACCTTCCCTGATACTGACCCCGATATTAGGGTTTTTCTTTTCTTATTTTTTTCTTCACTTTTTAATTATTTTTTTTCTTTCTGTGACGCCTTGGGCCTGGCCTACATTTTTTTTTCATTTGTCACCATGGACAAACACATCAGTGGCTTCAAAAAATGTTCAAAGTGCTCTGGCACTGTATCAGTCACTGATTTCTCAAGACTGGTGTCTAAAATGTTTGGGACTGGACCATATACCAGACAATTGTTAATTGTGTAAACAGATGACCAAACGAGGCCTAAAGAACAGGGCGAAACAATATGACTCACTGTTTGCCCCGGACTCTATTTCAGTGGCCTTGGCATTGTCGAGGGTATCGGCATCTTCAGCTGGTTCCCGGGTCACCAAGAAGTCCAAATATAAACTAAAGACTGTCCTCGGCATCGAAATCCGATACCACGCATCAAGTTAAATCTCCAGGAACAAGCAGGAATGAGTCTTCACATATGGGTACGTCGGTACCGACGGAGTCTGCGCGGGAACGCTTCCCAGCGTCCAATCAAGAGCTTTTGGAAGCATCCCAGCACGCCTGCGTGCTGCCTTCCCGCCTTTCCCAACTGCCTCTCCTCAGTTTTCGTTTTTCCGCGGAGCCGGCAGGACGTCCTCCTGTCACCGCAGAAAATTCTTGTTTTTATTTTTTAGTTTTCTTGTGGTCGCGGCTGTCTTCCCGACGCCACCGGTACCGCCGGTGTTTTCTTTTCTTTTCTTTTCTTGAAAAATTTTCTTTTTCCACGGGATATTTTTTCTTCATAGTGTCCCACGGTCTCTTAGGCCTTTTAGGCCTCTTCTTTTTCCTTCATGGAACCGCCAGACACTTTCTCCAAGAAATGTTCAGATTGTGGCAGTACAACTTTATTTTTAGACCCTCGAAGTCGGTGTCTAACCTGCTTGGGTCCTGACAACAGTTTGGTAAGAAGAGGTTTTCAACATCGAGGCTCCCTCGATACACGGTTGCCCTCCAACTTCGGGGCACCGTCCCCTTCTTCGTCCACACAGGATCAGGTAACCCACAAACAGTCTGTTAAGACTAGCCAGTCCTTGAGTGGTAGGTCTCATGCGCAGCATGTAGACGGCTCCAGCCTTGCCCTCGAGGGCCCACTGGCTTCAAAACCCCGGTGGGAGTCTTCAGTCTCCAAAGCCTATAAGGGGTTTCAGGTTGTTCCTGGGGTTCACCCCCCACAGAACATACCTAAGCCGTGTACGGTGGTGGCATCCGCTTCGAGCGGTACCGATACCCCGGCATCGGCACTGGTGTTCGATGAAACACTCCTCACCAGGGATTGACTTTCCATTATCGGTACCAACACCGATACTCCAACCGACGTCGGTACCCTCCAGATGTGCATCGATAGCCTCGCTTCCTTCGATGCCGAGTCTGGAATCGATCTCCAGTCTGGAGGACTGGGTACCGACTCGCCTTGGTACCGGCTCTCGATGGTACCGAAGGCTCGGTTCCGATGATTTGGATCCGCAACTCTCAGTTCCCCCGACGCCGATTGAGTTGCCACTGGTTGCCCTTCCTTCACTGGTATCAGACACGGTACCGAAGTTGGTACCGATGTCCTCATTACCTTCACGGTCGGTGCCTTCCATGCTTCGCTTATCAGGCTCTTTGCCCTCGATGCCGAGTTTGAAATCTATCTCTAGTCTAGAAGACTGGGTACCAATAGATTTTGGTACCGACACCAATCGATACCGGTGCTTTGGTACCGAGGATAGCGGCCGGAGGTTTTCAGTTACCTCGGTACCGATTGAACTGTCACCGATGACTGCTCCGATGTCTTTGTCGGGTTCGACTCCGACATCGGTACCGGTATCAGCATCAGTACCGGTAGCCACAGTAGCATCGTCACCAATTCCTGCCATGCTTTTTTCAACAAGATCACTCCATTCTATACCAAGCTTGGAGTCGATACCTGGCATGGACGATGTGGTAAGGATGGGGGCTGCTCCTGACAGCCAGTACCAGCAACCATCTTTTAAGCATTCCACACTGCACTCTGCAGGATCTTCTATTCCTATATATTTGGATAACTCTGTGGATGCTCAGGCTAGTTCTTTAGATCTACCCTGTCCAGGGGAGATTCCTGTTTGGGATCCCTCTTTTCAGAGTTTCCTCCTGGATATAGCAAGATCTCTTGCCATTCCTATTCCAGGACATGATCCTGCACAAGGCTCTGTTTCTGCCAAAGCAAAGGACAACATAATGCTTCCTTTGCATCATTCCTTGCAGGATCTCCTTCTAGGAATGTGGGAAACACCTTTAAGGGTACCCCCACCTCCCAGGGCAAGTGATCTTTTATATCAGGTGCCCCCGTCTCCAGGGTTTCAAAAGACTCAACTTCCTCATCATTCCATAGTAGTGGAATCAGTAATGAGGCAGGTAAAGAGTAAGAAAAAGCACTCTTCTTATCCGCCAGGTCGTGAGTCTAAGACACTTAGATGCCTTTGGACGTCAAACCTTCCAGACATCTATGCTTTCTGCAAGAATTCTCTCATATATTTTTTATATGAGTCTTTCTCTTGAGGAGGTCACAAAGCAGTTACATCTTTTGACTCCTTTCCTTCCAGATTCTAGGAGTAAAGACTATTCTTCACTGCTTAAGCATATCCAGAATATTTCTTGGTTTCTTTCTCGTGCTTCCCTAGACTCTTTTGAGTCTGTTAGCAGAACTTCCGCTATTGCTATAGGGGCACGACGTAGAGCCTGGCTCCAATCTTCAGACTTGGACAAATGGGCACAACAACGTCTGGGACATACTCCTTGCAACTGGAGAAAATCTTTTCAACAAGGAGTTTTTACGTCAGGTTACTCAGTTATCCACTGATTTACCTGTTCCTAAGGTTTGTTCTACACCTTCTTCTGTCCCACTAGGTAGGAAATCTCCTACCAAACTTTCTTCCCACAGGAGAAGGAGGTTTTATTCATCACTTGCCCATCATACAAATGTTCCCCAACAGGGGAGGCATCGTCCTGGTCTGAAGAATCCAACCTCTCACCAGGTTCAGCAAACTCAGCATCTGCAGGGTTTCTGATCAATCATCATCAGATGCTTGTGACTCTTGGGGTTAGCATCTACAGTTGCTTCTTCTCAATGGAGGCAATCCACCGCTTCATTCTAACCCCTACACATGGATCCCTTTCCAAAAGATATCCATTTTTTCTATATGTCTATGAGCTGTCAGGATATTCATGCCTATAGGTCACAGGTTTCTCCTCTTTTTCCTGCTAGGGAAAGATGTCTAACCACTATCAAATGATAGTTCCTGTGCCAGCATGTATCTTTCCTTTCTATAGACTTCCTACTTCGTAAGTCTTCTTCAGCTCCATTCTCTTCACCCTCTTACCAAGTTTTTCCCCTGTAAGAGGGAATTACTTACTGGGAGGTTTTTTCTTCAGCCTCTCTACTTTTCTCACTTTCCAGTGCGGAGTTTACCTCCTCTGCTCAATCTTGCTTTGGGGCAGCTTATCAGACATGTCCAGAGTTTCCTACTCCTGTTCTGTCTGTTCTTTCTGTTTTTGAACAGTAAGATTCTTTCTGCTGTCTTGCTAACAGCTACCTATGCAGGAGCTTTAATGTTTGGACCACTGATTCTTGTCCACAAACAACCAGATTGTCCTCCACTAACATTCTGATAGTAGTGGCTCCAAGTCAGTGCTTCATCTCTCTTGGAGATCATCTCACTACAAGCTTTCTAGATTGTCTTCTATTCTGCCATCTTCATTTTCCTGAGTTTGGCAGCATAGTTGGCAGATACTGGCTCTCTAACAGCCAGTTCTATCTCCTCATTCTCCTGCATCATGCTCTCTGCAATCTACAGAGAAGCTTTCCACTATGGGCCCTTGCTAGAGAGCATGGGGGGGGGGGGGTTCTCCAACAGCTATCCTAGCTGGTTAGAAAAGGCTTTTCAGTCATGTCTCCCATGACTAGAAGCTTCTCCCTTCTTTTACTATCTCCTTTTTTGATATAAAGGACATAGGCCTTCTCTTACGTGAAAGCTCAAGGAGTTGCCAGTTCCCTGCTTTGGTCCATAGTATTCCCAATCGGGGATATGCTCGTCCTCATGGTAAGAACGCATGATACCTTTGCCCTTAAGCAGGTCAACATGGTATCTCATCTCTAGGCGTCTTCTGTCTACTTACCATGCTAGAGTCCTGGAAGACTCAGGACTTGCTGGCTGCACATTGACATTGTCCTTTGTTTTTCATGTAACAGTCCTGGTTATTTTTCACTAACTAGCATTCTTGCAGATCATGACCAGGAGGAATAGATTCTCTATATGTCTTCTCAAGTAGGTTCCACCTCCTTGTTATTAGATGAATCTTTCCTCTCCACATATCCCATGTGATCACTGTGCTGTAGGCATATCTCTGTCTGTTTAATTGCAGACACCCATATGTAGGCCTACATATCTATATTTATTTTTTGTGTGTATTTTATGCCCTGCCATATCTCACTATAGATATATTCTTATATGTCTGTCTATCTATCTATCTATATATAGTATATATCTGTTGAGATATTTTATTATAGATAGATATGTATCCACATACTTATCTATCTCACTGTCTATCCTCATATAGCTATATGATTCTGACAGAGGGGCTTTACCCATACCTATGCTATCTAGCAGGTTTGGGGTTCTACACACACAACCACTCCTGTGGTAGTCAACAATTTTTATACCATAACCTAACGGTTTAGGTACCTCTGAAGCTCTCCGTGCCCAATATCTCTCCTAGCTTACCCCAGTTAGGAGAGACATTGTGGATCTTCAGTTAATCACAGGCTTTAACGCCTCAGGCATTTGTCCTCTTTTTGGGATACAAGGAGTTCCTACACCCTTTCTCCCCACAAGGACTGTGCCTGTTTGTCCAAATCGGTTAGCCTTCTCTTTTTGCTCCTAAGAGTGACTCACTCTGCCTCCAAAAGAGCTAGGGTTTTTCTCATAAAGCCTTCCGCTGAAGGCCCACCGTTTTTGGACTACCCCAGTTTCCCTACTGGGGTTACCTTTCAAGATTCTGACCTCTACTGGTTTTCCTACAGGATTATTACCTCCACTTACAGTGAGGTCCTCTTCAAGGTTCCTCTGCTAGGTTTCCCAGTAGATCCATGAACCTCCATACTTCTGTGAAATCCTGTCAGGGGAGGTCCATATTGCAATATCCTTTGCAATATTATTGATGACCATCATCATCCACACATGGACTCCATCTCTGCAGTCCTATGCTAGGTTAGCTGTTCCACAGCATCCTTCTTTCTTCAACTCCTACCCTCCATCCTCAGGATGCCTGGTGTTCTGGAAGATAGCATGTTCCAGCCTGACATGCTGGGACTCCAGGCATCTCAGCTTGGGAGTCCCCATATGTGAAGGCTCATTCCTGCTTGTTCCTGGAGATAGCACAGGTACTTACCTGTAACAGGTGATCTCTGGGAACAGTAGGAATCTTCACAACCCTCCCACCTCCCCAGGAGTTGTATCTCTATCTATCTTTCCTTTCCTCTCTCTCTCTCTTTGTCTCAGCTTTAAAACTTAACTGAGGAGAGGCAGTTGGGAAAGGCGGGAAGGCAGCACACAGGCGTGCTGGGATGCTTCCAAAAGCTCTTGATTGGATGCTGGGAAGCGTTCCCGCACAGACTCCGTCAGTACCGACGTACTCATATGTGAAGACTTATTCCTGCTGTTCCCAGAGATCACCTGTTACAGGTAAGTAACTGTGCTATCCCTACACTCTCTAGAGTATAAAGGGGCATCTGATACCGACTGGCCAGCCAGCCCTGGCGGGAGGATCAACCCTCCAGAGCTACGCAGGGGTTCCAGGATGCTCCTGAGACAAACTATTTAAAGTTGTTCAAACCCATGAGGATTGTGGAAAATTGCAAGAAGATCTTGAAGACTGGGCATCCAAATGGCAGATGAAATTTAATGTGGACAAGTGCAAAGTTATGCACCTAGAAAAGAACAACCCAAACTACCGTTACACGATGCAAGGTTCCACATTAGGAACCACCACCCAGGAAGAAGATTTAGGCGTCATCGCGGATAACATGTTAAAATCCTCTGCCCAGTGTGCAGCGGCAGCCAAGAGAGCAAATAGAATGCTAGGTATCATAAGGAAAGGAATAGAAAATAAAACAAAGAATATTACAATGCCTCTGTATCTTTCCATGGTGCGACCGCACCTTGAATATTGTGTGCAATTCTGGTCGCCGTATCTTAAAAAGGATATAGCATTATTAGAAATGGTACAGAAAAGAGCCACGAAAATGGTAAAGGGGATGGAAGGAAACCCCTATGAAGAGAGGCTAAAAAGGTTAGGGCTCTTCAACCTGGAAAAGAGACGGCTGAGGGGAGATATGATAGAGGTCTATAGATTAATGAATGGAGTGAAACGGGTAAACGTAGGTTGTTTAGATCATCAGTATATAGAAAGATTAGGGGACATGCAATGAAACGACAGGGTAACCTATTTAAGACTAATAAGAGAAAATATTTTTCACTCAACATATAATCAAACTCTGGAATTTGTTACTGGAGGATGTAGTAAAAGCTGTTGGTGTAGCTGGGTTTAAAAAAGGTTTGGATACAAGCATTGTGGAACCTGTGTCTTTTGGGGAAACTGCTAGATACTTATGACTTAGATTGGCCACTGTTGGAAACAGGATACTGGGCATATGGCATATGTTATGTTCTTAATTTCAGTGATGGCACTGAGATGAACGCTATCACAACCCACTGGATAGGCATCCTCTTTCCTCGCACCCCTTGGTGCAATGATCTATGCGGGGTCTTCTGCTTTCCAAGCCATCAATCAAACCACAAGCTAGTGGCTTGGGACCTCAATGCTTTATCTGCTCTTAACCAGGTTTGTATATTACCTTTGGAAAATGCAGCCCCAATGAAGATTTTAAAAAAAAACTATTACAAGATAAAAAGATAAGCACTAAGGGGGCCATTTACTGATGGTTAGCGCACACCGCTGCAGAGCTTATTTTTCATTACTATGGGCCTTGTGGCAGATAGAGGGTAATTTACTGTTAGCATGCACTAGCTGTATATTAACTTAATGCAACTGTTTTGTTGATCCAGAAGATTTGTAGCTGGTGGTGGTTTTAAGTGCCGTTGAATCGATCATGACTGTCTGGATAACTGTCCAAAACTATGTTTGGTCTTCAGTCAGGTGGCTAATTGTTGACAAAGTGGTATCCATAGCTGCTTAATGTATTGATTCATTGCATTGCTGGCCTTCCTCTTTTGTGCTGACCTTAAACCTGGCCAAGCATGATGTCTTCTCTAATGATCTTTCTCTTCACATGATGTGTTCAAAGTGTGAAAGTTAGTCTTGTTATCAGAGTTTCTTAAGTATGCTTGTTTCATCTCATCTAATACTGACTGATTTGTTCTTTGGGCAGTCCATGGTATACACAGTATTCTTTGCCAGCACCATAATTGGAAGGCACCGATTTTCTTCCTATCTATCTTCTTCACTGTCCAATTTTTGTATCCATATAACCAATGCATTTTTCCTAAAAAAAAAAAAAAAAAAAAAAGTCAGTACTCATATACAGGGCTCATTCATTAATACATGAGTGTCATGGGTCAATTTTAGCAGGCAATGAAAAAGGTGCTGGTACTCCGTACCACCATGTATCCCTCAAAAAAGCCTTGCATATGATGTTATTGAAAATAACATGGCTTGGACAAGTTGAAGAGTATGTAGAGAATACATCACTGCATTTGAGAATCTTGTCTAGGTCCTTCATAGCTGTTCTGAAAAGAGCAATGTGGTGTTGGATTTCTTGAATACTTGTCATTTCAACACTTATTGATCCAAGCAGGTTAAAGTTATCTACTATTTCTATATCTTCTCCAGGACCAAGCAGGAAGTCAGTCCTCACATATGGGTGACGTCGGCGCCGACGGAGCCCTCGCGGAGCAATTTTCCCCAGCTTTCAAAGAAAGCCTTTGGGAATTGCAGCGCGCATGCGCGGTCCCCTTCCCACCCAAGGGTGCCATCTTAGCCAGTCTTCTTTTTTCCGCGGAGCCCTACAGACGTGGTCTTCTTGTCCCCGCAGAAAAAGTTGATTTTCGTCGTTTATTTCTCTTTTTTCTTCGGTTCGACGCCAGTCTCTTTCCTGCCCGGACTCGCGACGCCGTTGCGAGTCCTTCTCTTATTTTTCGGTTTTTCTGATTTTTCTTGTCAGTTTCGTTTTTCGGTTTTTCGCTGGCAGCCCGGTCCTTTGACCTTGCAGGGGCCCTTTTTCCCCCGATGGCTGCCAGTGGCTTCAAAAGGTGTGTTCAGTGTGACAGAAATATGTCACTCACTGACACACATGATCATTGCCTCCGCTGCCTTGGCCCAGATCACGAGGAACTGATCTGTGGGGCCTGCAGCAAAATGTCCCCCAAAGCTTTACACTCACTTCGCAGATCCCACCCGTACCCGGACCTCATCGGAGGCCTCGGCGTCCAGAGGCTCCAGCTCTGAGCATCGCCGGAGTTCCTCCGACAGGGGTTCTCCCTCCGGGGATCATCATCGGAAGGCGAAACCCGCGAGGGCGGCGTCGGTGGACGCTCCTGGTTCCGCGAGGGCCAGGTCGCATAGCCCCGATAGCCGTCCCAGGTCTTTGGAGCATTTACGTCTCCCGAAGCGACCTCGTTTGGAATCGGAATTGCCTGCTCGGGTAAGTCCTGTAGTCCTCCTGGACTCGCCTCCGAGGGGTCCGACGCCGTCGGGGCCCGAGTCGGGGGCTGCTGGGTCACCTGAAGTCGGACTCAGGTTGATGGCCTTGGAGAGCAGACTGTCTGCCTTCATGGACCAGCAGCGGGCACTGATCGCTAGCCTCGCTGGCGCCTCTGCCCCGACCGCCGGGACGTCGACGTCTAAGTCGACCCCGGAGACCGAGCCGATCCTCGAGTCCATGCGGGCTCGAGTCGATCCTCGGTCGAGGTCTCCCTCGGCCTCCCATTCGGGACCGAGGTCGTCGACGCCGACTCCCTCGGCGTCGGGGCGGCCGACGCCTCCGCCCGCCCGAACCGACCCCACCGATTCCTCCTCGGAGTCGGCCTGGGAATCTGAAGTGGAAGAGTCACCTGATTCTTTTCGGACTCGGTGTGTCCTCTCGGACTCCCCTGAGTCCGAACCTCGGAAACAGTCCCTCCCGGAGGATGCCCGGTTCTCGGACTTCGTCAGGGATATGGCCAAGGCTATGGCCTTCCCTGCGGATCCCGAGGAGGAGCCTCGAGCCGAAGAGCTCGACGCCCTTCAGTACGACTCTCCAGCAAGGGAGCACTTTACTGTACCAGTTCCTCCCATGCTGGAACGACTACTCTTCCGCATGTGGGAGAGTCCGGCATCGTCGCCGGTATTAAGCAAGCGGGTCGATTCCATCTATCGAGTCCGCAAGAGCCCTGGCTTCCAGAAAGCACAGCTACCGCACCATTCCATGGTGGTGGAATCGGCCATACATAGGCTCAAGAGCCAGAAGATGCACTCCTCGGTGCCTCCCGGCAGGGAGGCCCGCAACCTGGATGGCCTCGGTAAGAAGTGTTTCCAAGGCTCCATGCTTGCTTGTCGGGTCCAGACCTACCAGCTCTACATGGGCATGTACCTTAGAGACCTGGCTAAAGAGATAGCCGGATTCTCTGCTGGGCTGTCCGAGGAACCTTTGCGGAGGTTCCTAGCCTTGTCCACTGGAATTCGAGAATGCTCCAAATTCATTTCTCGAGCAGCCTATGATGGCTTTGAAGCATCGGCTCGAGTGGCCGCAGCCGGCATCGGTGCCCGCCGACAGGCTTGGCTTCAGTCGTCTGACCTTGAACCCTGGGTGCAGGACAAGTTGATCGATGTCCCCTGCCGAGGTGAGAACCTCTTTGGCAAGCCCATGGCTGAGAAGGCTGCGCAAATCGAGACGGAGACTCTCACCAGAACTAGGCTCTCCAGGAAGACCTCTGCCCCTTCCCAGAAGAAGAAGGGCTCGGGAAAGAAGTCCTTTTACCCGAGAAAGGCGGCTGCCTATAAACACTACCCTCAATATCAGGCCTCCGCAGCTCCCCAACAGGGTCAGCAGGCCAAGGGACGGGGTAACGGGTCCCGTAGGCAGCAAGCCCCCAAGCCTGCACCACCGGCCCCTGCTCAGCAGGGTGGGGGTTTTTGACTTCATCGGCATAGCCTCTCCCCCTCAGCTGGTTTCTCCCAGCACAGGAGGCTGGCTGGTCCACTTTGCCCACAGGTGGTCCAACATCACATCAGATGCCTGGGTGCTTCATGTTGTAAGAGAAGGCTACCTTCTCCACTTCCACCAGGTCCCTCCCTCCTATTTCCCGGGAGAGCCTCCACGACTCCCTCTGCACAGGGACTTACTCCTTCAGGAGTTAGCAAGTCTTCTTCAGGAACAGGCTGTGGAACCGGTGCCCCACCACCTGAGAGGTCAAGGCTTTTATTCCAGGTATTTCCTAATACCAAAAAGAACAGGAGGCCTCAGACCCATCCTGGACTTGCGCAACTTAAACAAGTTCCTCGTGCGGGAGAAGTTCAAAATGCTTACCCTTGGAATCCTTCTGCCCTACCTCCAGCAGGGAGATTGGCTATGCTCCTTGGATTTAAAGGATGCCTACACGCACATCCTCATCCACCCGAGCCACCGCCAATACCTAAGGTTTGTGGTGGCAGGAAATCATTACCAGTACAGAGTACTGCCCTTTGGCCTATCCTCCGCACCACGCGTCTTCACAAAATGTCTCGCGGTGGTGGCGGCTTATCTCCGGCTTCAGGGCCTCTATGTCTTTCCTTACCTGGACGACTGGCTCATCAGAGCATCGTCCTCTCCAGAAGTCACAAAAGCCACACAACGCACTGTGACTCTTCTCCAGTACTTGGGCTTTGTCATAAACTTCGCAAAGTCCACTTTGCTCCCCTCGCAAGATCTCGAGTACATCGGCGCAAGATTGCACACTCTTCAGGCGCGAGCTTTCCTGCCTCTCGACAGGGCTCAACGACTCATGGACCTAGCCTGCCGTTTTCGCAGCCAGTCCCTGGTCTCGGCCAGGCGCTTCCTGAGACTACTCGGCCATATGGCTTCCACCGTCCACGTGACCCCCAATGCCCGCCTGAATATGCGGCCTGCTCAGTGGTGCCTTCGCAAGCAGTGGCAACAGGCCACGGGCGGCCTAGCCGACATAGTGCGGATCTCCGGCCCGCTGGCCTCTTCTCTTCTCATCAGCCGAACCTGGTACTCGGAATGCCTTTTCAGTCTCCTCCGCCTGCTCAAGTACTGACGACCGATGCTTCTCTCCTGGGATGGGGAGCGCATTGCCAAGGGGCATGTACTCAAGGTCTCTGGACCACGTGGGAGTCTGCGCAGCAGATCAACTTCCTGGAGCTCAGAGCAATCCGTCTGGCTCTCAAGGCTTTCTCCCACCTGACTTCTCACCGGTCCGTCCTTGTCCAGACTGACAATCAAGTTGCCATGTTCTACGTGAACAAACAGGGGGGCACGGGCTCCTTCCTTCTCTGTCGAGAAGCACAGAGGCTCTGCTCTTGGGCCGTCAGCCACGGCATTCTTCTCAAGGCAGTTTATCTCCCAGGCCAAGAAAATTGCCTGGCGGACAAACTCAGCAGAATCCTCCAGCCGCATGAGTGGCGACTGGATCCCTTGGTAGTTCAGAAACTTTTTCTGAAGTGGGGCCTCCCCACGATGGATCTCTTTGCCAGTCCTCTCAACCGGCAACTTCCTCGCTTCTGCTCTCGGCAGCCGCATCCCCTTCGAGTAGCGGCGGATGCTTTTCTGCTCTCATGGTCGAAAAGCCTTCTGTATGCCTTTCCTCCCATACCGCTAATCTCTCGAACTCTTTTCAAGGTTCTCCGAGACAAAGCTTCCATGATCCTGATAGCTCCTCGGTGGCCCAGACAGCCGTGATTTCCGCTCCTGCTGCAACTGGCGGTGGAGGCTCCGTTCCCTCTGGGGTTTCAACCAGATCTCCTAACACAGGATCAGGGGTCCCTGCTACACCCCAACCTCAGATCTCTACATCTGATGGCCTGGCTGCTGAAAGGGTAGTCCTTGCTCCCCTTCTACTGCCGGCAGAGGTGGAAGAGGTCGTCCTAGCTTCCCGGCGACCTTCTACCCGCAAATGCTACGCCCTTAAATGGCGTCGTTTTTCCGTTTGGTGTACCCAGCAGTCTCAGGATCCCTTCTCCTGCTCGGTGTCGGTGATCTTGCAGTACTTGCTCTACCTCTCTAATCTGGGACTTAAGTGCAACTCCGTCAAAGTTCACCTCAGTGCTCTTACAGCACATCATGTGCCGGTGGACGGCAGACCTCTTTCCAGCGACCCTCTCGTGGCAAGGTTTCTCCGAGGTCTCCTTCTACTTAAACCACCTCTGCGCCCGCCAGCACCTGACTGGGATCTGACTGTGGTTTTACAGCGGATCACCTGTCCGCCTTTTGAACCTATGGCTACCTGTTCTCTCCGTTTTCTTTCTTGGAAAACCTTATTCCTGATAGCCCTCACTTCCGCTAGACGCGTAAGTGAATTGCAGGCCCTCGTGTCTGATCCCCCTTACACTCGGTTCTACAAAAATAGGGTAGTCCTACGGACTCACCCTAAATTTCTTCCAAAAGTGGTCTCCCCTTTTCACATCAATCAGGAGGTGGTACTTCCGACCTTCTTTCCCAGGCCACACTCCAGCCGAGCTGAAATGGTCCTGCATACCCTGGACTGTAGAAGGGCGTTGAACTTCTACCTTGACTGTACGCGGGAGCACCGTAAAGCTGCTCAGCTTTTCGTGTCTTTTGACCCCAATAAATTGGGGCTCCCTGTCTCCAAGCGTACTCTGTCCATCTGGGTTGCTGACTGTATCGCTTGGGCTTATGGGGCAGCCGGACTCTCGCTAGAAAGTCGGGTCACGGCTCATTGTGTTCGGGCGAAGGCTACGTCAGTGGCTTACCTCCGCTCTGTTCCATTGGCAGACATCTGCCGGGCCGCTACTTGGTCTTCGAGCCAGACTTTTGCGGTCCATTACTGCCTCGAGAGGGAGTCCTGCAGGGACAGTGCTTTCGGACAGGCAGTCCTCCGAAATCTCTTCGAGGTTTGAGCAACTCCTACCCTCCATCCCGGATGGGGGCTACCGGTGGGTAATAATTCAGTGAAGATTCCTTCCTTCTGTGCTGCTGAGCTAGAGGGAGCTCATTTTTGTGCTTAGGGTCTCCGGTAGCCTTAAGCTTGGGAGTCCCATATGTGAGGACTGACTTCCTGCTTGGTCCTGGAGAAAGCGTAGTTACTCACCTGTAACAGGTGTTCTCCAGGAGCAGCAGGAATCAGTCCTCACAACCCTCCCTCCTCCCCTTGGAGTTGCAATCATCTGCTTTAGTTTTTTTGCAAATTTTTATGCTGTCTTTTAGCTATGTCATCTGACTGGCTAAGATGGCACCCTTGGGCGGGAAGGGGACCGCGCATGCGCGCTGCAATTCCCAAAGGCTTTCTTTGAAAGCTGGGGAAAATTGCTCCGGGAGGGCTCCGTCGGCGCCGACGTCACCCATATGTGAGGACTGATTCCTGCTGCTCCTGGAGAACACCTGTTACAGGTGAGTAACTACGCTTTCTTCATCAAGGATGAAATTATTAATTTTGCCATTGCTGGAGATCTTTGTCATCTTCATGTTAAGGTGCAGGCCGATTTTAAGACTGTTCCTTGATCTTGATAAGCAAATGTTTTATATTGTCTTCACTTCCTTCCAGTAATGTGGTATTGTCAGCAAACCTAAGGTTGTTGATAAATCTTCCACCTGCCTTCACACCTTGGTTGTCTTCATACAGCCTGCTTTTCTGATGATTTGTACTGCATATAAATTAAACAGGTATGGGGAAAGTATGCAACCTTGTCATACACATTGCTGATTTTAAACCATTCTATTTCTCCTTGTTCTGTTCGAATTGTTGTTTCTCTGGGAACAAGCAGGAAGTCAGTCCTCACATATGGGTGACGTCTGCGCCAACAGTCCTTGCAGAAGCACCCCCCCCCCCCCCCAGCTTTCAAAGAAAGCCTTTGGGAGATGCCTCCACACATGCATGGTCCCCTTCCCGCTCAAGGGTGTCATCTTGCTCAGTCTCCATTTTTCTGCAGAGCCCTTCAGACGTCTTTCTGGCTTGTCACTGGTAAAAGTTGATTTTTCTCTCCGAGTTTTCATACTCACCTTTGGTATCGCACTGGTACTCTTCCTGCCACCCAACCTCGTTGCCTCGGCGTCTAGTTCGTGTCTGGTTTTGTAATTTTCGTTTTTCTCTTTTCTTGGCTTCTTCGCCCCTTTTTTTCTATCTGGCAGCCCGGAGAGTCTTTGACCTTGCAGGGGTACTTTTTTCCCCTATGGCTACCAGTTGTTTTAAGAAGTATGATCAGTGCTGTAAAATTATATCCTTAACCGACATACACGACTGCTGTCTCCACTGCCTCGGGCCAGATCATGACCCGGAAGCCTGCAAGAGAATGTCCAGCAAGGCCCTCAAGAGTCACTATAGCAGCAGCACGACAAGTTTTTCCCTGAGTGCCTGGTGCTTCGTCTGAGGCCTCAATGCCTCAGGTGGAACCTTCTGAACCCGAGCCCCGTCATGGGTCCTCAGAAAGGGGGTCGCCCTCGAGGAAGAAGAAGAAACCCTCGAAGGCGGCATCTTTGGATGGTTCTGACTGGCCGGGTGCCTCCCAGGCCTGGACCTGCAGTCCGAAGTGCTTGTCCGAGGCTTCAGAGAAGGAGCAGCCTACAAAGGTCCCCTGAAAGGACTCGACCTCGGACTGGCCTCAGTCCCCAGACACCATCCTCGTCAAGGATTCCCCTCCGGGAATCTGGCGTCAGGCCCGAGTCCCTCAGTGCTCATGGCGAAGGCTGCAGAACCTTCTGTCCTTGTTCCGATTCTTTTTAACATCTTTGTTAGTGAAATAGTGGAAAGGCTGTCGGGTAAGGTTTGCCTCTTTGCGGATGATACCAAAATCTGCAATAGAGTAGACACCAGGGAAGGTGTAGATAACATGAGGAGGGATCTAGCTAAGCTTGAAGAATGGTCTAGAATTTGGCAGCTGGGATTTAATGTTAAAAAATGTAAGGTCATGCATTTGGGCTGCAGCAATCCAAGGGAGCAATATAGTATAGGGGGTGAAGTACTTTTGTCCACTAAAGAAGAGCGGGACCTAGGCGTGGTTGTGTCTGATTATATTAAAGTAGCTAAACAGGTAGAAAAGGCGACGGCAAAATCTAGAAGGATGCTTGGGTGCATACGGAGAGGAATGGCTAGCAGAAAAAAGGAGGTGATAATGCCTCTCTATAAGTCTTTGGTGCGACCTCATTTGGAGTATAGTGTGCAATTCTGGAGACCGCACCTTCAAAAGGATGTGAACAGGATGGAGTCGGTGCAGAGGGTGGCTACTAAAATGATTAGTGGTCTTCATTATAAAGCATATGAGGACAGACTGAAGGATCTTAATATGTACACCTTAGAGGAAAGGCGGGATAGAAGTGATATGATTGAGATGTTTAAATACCTCTGTGGCATAAATGTTCAGGGAGAGAGCCTCTTTCAATTGAAAACAAGTTCTGCTACGAGGGGACATGGGATGAGGGTGAAGGGAGATAGATTCAGGAGTGATATGCGGAAATATTTCTTTACGGAAAGAGAAGTGGATCCATGGAATAGTCTCCCAGTGGAGGTGGTAGAGATGAGGACAGTAACTGAATTCAAAAAAGCATGGGACAAACATAGAGGATCTCTAAAGGTAAAAAGGGGACTGTTGTAGTTGTTGATATGGAAGGACAGACTAGATAGGCCATGTGGTCTTTTTCTGTCATCATATTTCTATGTTTCTATGTTTCTGGCCTGGAATCCAGAATGGCAGCCCTGGAGTGCAGTTTGTCTGCCTTCATGGACCAGCATCGGGCGCTGATGTCCGGCATGACCAGTTCATCCGCCTTGACCACCAGGCCCTCAATGTCCAAGACATCCCCAGAGGCCGAGCCGATCCTAGAGGTCCTTCGGCCTCGAGTTGATCCTCCGCTGAGGTTGTAATCCAAGTCCCACTCAACGGGACGACGATCCTCCCCAGCAAGTATGCTGAGCACCGGTCGCAGAGCTTCGGGAGCCCCGAGACCCGCTGAGCAGCCCTCCTATGAGTCCTCGACAGACTATTCCAAGTGGGAGACGGAGGATGAGGAGTCCCCCGACACCCATTGCCACCGCGACATCCCCTCCGACTCTCCCGTCTCAGAGCCCTGACGGCGGTCCCCACCAGAGAATATGGGCTTCCTTGATTTCGTCAAGGATATGTCAAAGGCCCTGGCGTTCCCTACCGAGTCAGAGGAGGATCCTCGGGCAGATGAGTTGGAAATCCTCCAGTATGAGGCTCATATGTGGGAATCACTCAAGGTGTCCATTCCTCCCATCCTGAAATGGCTGATGTGGGAGAGACCAGCGTTGGTATCGGTGGTGAGCAAATGGCTCGACTCGCTGTATCGAGTCTGCCGAAGCCTGGGCTTCCCAAAGTCACCGCTGCCACATTACTCCATGGTGGTGGAGTTTGCCATGCGTTGGCTGAAAAACCAGAAGATGCCTCCCCCGGCAAGGAGGCCCGCATCCTGTATGCCCTCGGCAGAAAATGCTATCAGGACTCGATGCTCATCGGCCGCATCCAGGCCTACCAGCTGTACATGGGCATGTACCTGAGAGACCTGGCGAAGGAACTCGCTGGGTTCTCAGCTGGTCTCTCTGAGGAACCCTTGCCAAGGCATCCAGATTCTGCAGCACTTGGGTTTTGTCATAAACTACAGCAATCTCAGGCCGGAGGGACTGGGGTTTCTAGTCCTATAGGCACTCCTTGTGGCCTTGGGCAAGCTACTTATCCCTCCATTGCCTCAGGTACACATAGATTGTGAGCCCTTTGGGGACGAGGGAATGTATCCAGTACCTGCTTATAGTGATTGTAAACGGCTCTGATGCCCTTCAGCCTGGGCGGTATATCAAGAAATTGCATAAACATAAACATGTATGCCTTCCCTCCCACGCCGCTAATCACCAAAACCTTGTTAGGGATCCTCCGCAACAGGACCTCGTTCATCCTCATAGCCCTTCGGTGGCCCCGGCAACCATGGATCCCATTGCTCCTCTGGTTGATGGTGGAGACTCCCATCCCCTTGGGGACCTCTCCAGAACTCCTGCCTCAGGAGGGGGGCACTCTTCTGCACCCCAACCTGGGGTCCCTGTTATTGACAGAGTGGCTGCTGAGAGGGTGACTCTGGCTCCTTTCAACCTTTCAGTTGAGGTGGAAGAGATTCTGTTGGCCTCTCGTAAGGCCTCTACTAGGAAGGCTTATGCCCTCAAATGGCGTAGGTTTTTGGTTTGGTGCTCCGAGCACGGGGCCGACCCGTTTTCCTGACCAGTGGGACTGGTGTTGCAGTACCTTCTTCACCTCTCACAATCCGGGCTCAAGCCTATCTCCGTCCAGGTGCACCTTAGTGCCCTGGCAGTGCACCACCACCCAGTGGAGGTAAGCCCCTCTCACTCCAGCCTGTGGTGACCCATTTTCTTCGGGTCTGCTCCTATCGAAGCCCCCAATTCACCCTCCGGCAACTGAATGGGACCTCAACGTAGTGTTGGGGCAGCTCACTCGCCCACCCTTCGAGCCTCTGGCTACCTGCCACCTTCGCTACCTCTCTTGGAAGGTGGCGTTCCTTGTTGCACTCACCTCCGCTTTCAGAGTTAGGTCCTAGTGATGGAGGCCCCTTATACCAGGTTCTACAAGAACAGTGGTGCTTCGTGCACACCCTAAATTCCTTCCAAAGGTAGAATCACCATTCCATCTCAACCAGGAAGTAATGCTCCTTACCTTCTTTCCAAGACCTCACTCCTGTTGGGCGGAGACGGTCCTTCACACTTTGGACTGTAAGAGGGCTTTGTCCTTCTATATTCAATGCACTCAGGGCCACTGCAAAGCTGCTCAGCTTTTCATCTTCTATGACCCCAGTAGGCTGGGGAGAGGCAGTGACCAAGCATACGCTGTCCACATGGATGGCGGACTGTATTGCTCTTGCCTATGAGCAGGCGGAGCTCCCACTGGAAGGACGCATCATGGCACACCGTGTCAGGGTCATGGCATCCTCAGTGGCAAACCTGTGCTCTGTCTCACCTGGTCTTCAGTCCATACCTTCGCAGCCCATTACTGCCTGGAAAGAGAGTCCCGATGGGACAGTGCCTTCGGCCAGGCTGTGCTCTGTAACCTTTTCCGTGTTCAGGCTACCGGAGGTCTGGTTTCATCGGACACAACGGTCCTACTATGTTCTGTGGATACAGACTCAATTGCTGCTACTTGCGGCTTCCCATGAGGGAGCCCGTGCTTTTTGCTATGGGCTTTTGGTAGCCTCTAGCTGGGGAGTCCCATATGTGAGGACTGACTTCCTGTGTGTTCCCGGAGAAAGCGTAGTTACTCACCTGTAACAGGTGTTCTCTGGGGACAGCAGGAATCAGTCCTCACAACCCTCCCTCCTCCCCTTGGAGTTGCTCCTTTACCATCTTTATTTTTGCCATCTTTTAGCTATGTCATCTGACTGAGCAAGATGGCACCCTTGGGTGGGAAGGGGACTACGCATGCGTGGTGGCATCTCCCAAAGGCTTTCTTTGAAAGCTGGGGGGATGCTCCCACGAAGGCTCCGTCGGCGCCGATGTCACCCATATGTGAGGACTGATTCCTGCTGTCCCCGGAGAACACCTGTTACATGTGAGTAACTATGCTTTCTTGGTTGTGCATGAGAGCTATCAGGTGTTCTGATATACCCATGCTGCTTAATGTGGCCCAGGGCATTTCATGATTTTAAACAATCAGACTGCTGTAGTCAATAAAACATATATAGATATCCTTTTGGTATTCTTTTGTCTTTTCAAAGATCCATCTCTCATCCATGATGTCTCTTGTTCGTTGCTCTTTCCGGAGCCCTGCTTGTATTTTGGGCAGTTCTCATTCCAGATATGGTTGTAGTCTCCACTCAATGATCCTTGAGTAGAATCTTGTGGCCGTGGGGGATCAGAGCAATTTTGTGATAAGTTCCACAGTCAGTCCGATCACCTTTATCCAGTATCGGCATGAATACAGATCTTTTCCAGTCAGTTGGCCATGATGTTGTCTTTCAAATTTCCTGGCTGATGTTTGTAAGTATAACAGCTGCATCTGATTGCTGTAATACTTCAGAGGGAATGCCATCATTGCTAGGCGCTTTGTTCTTTGATAATGTTTTCAGTGCTGCTTTGACTCCTTTCATCACCAATGGCTCCTAATTGTAAGGTACAGGTTGAAATGACATTGATCCATTTGATCGTTATGGTATACTAACTCTGTATTCTTTCCACCTTTTCTTGGTGGTTTCAGCATCATTCAGCATTCCAATCCGAGGCTGGAATTTTGTCTTTAACTCTCATAGCTTTAGGAATGCAATCTTCTTCCTCTGGTAGTTTTTGATTCTATTTCCTTGCAGGCATCATTGTAATGCTTCTCTTTGTCTCATCTTGGAAATCTGTTAAGTTCCATGATTATCTACCTTTCTTCTCTGGCTTTAGTTTCTCTGTGTTTTGGTACTGAAAAGTTATTTCATCTTTAAGTTTTTAAATACCACCATTCTGAGTTAAATAATCCATTCAAAGTAGTGTACAATGTTTTTTTCAACATACACAATAATTTAATATCATTTCAGTTCATTTATTCCATTTATTTATCATTTTAATTATTTAAAAGCAGTGTACACTATTAAAACACAAAATATTTATTCCTGCTAGACCAGTCCAGATAAGGGATTATACTCCCCAGACGAGGCAACTTTCAGTGAAGACAGACAAGCAACTTTCAGTGATGATATCACTATATCCACTGGCAGCCCTGAGAGAATATTTATCTCCAGCAGGTGGCAAGGTGCAGCACAGCAGATAGGCCTGTTTCCCCTAATACAGACTATGGTCCTTAGGCCTGCATGATTGAGACCTGTAGGTCCAATGTTTGCTTGGAGCTCGAGTATGGCCCTGACTCCTTGAACTGAAAGTTGTGTAATATCCAGCGCTGTTTACCATAGGTTCCAGCACTGGTGCACAGGAGGATCCCAAGGGGTCCTGAAGGAGGTGATAGGTTTGGATTAGGGTTGCCAACTTTTTCACCGAGAAAAACCCGACACCTGTGGCTTGCCATGCTCCACCCATTCTCCGCCCCTAGTCCCACCACTGCCCCGCCCCCAGCCCCACCCACAAAACTTACCGAGGATACGTGTAGGCTAACTTCCTTGGTCAGATAATAATTAAACTGGGAACCCCAAAATCCAAACATGAAATGTACAACACTGGAGAAATAAAACTATAAAGTAATTTCCTCTTGCACTAAACAAAAACGCAAAGATGTTAGCAATACACACTTCCCAGACCAGACATATTCCAGTTAATAAATTCAAAATAAAAAGTATTTTTCTACCTTCTGTTTGGGCGTTTTATTTTTCAGTTGCAATTGCTCCAGTCACTTTCTTCTGGTTTCTTCGTGTCTTCTGCGAGCTATCCATTTGTCCTTTCTTCTCTTTAGATGTTTTCCATTCTCTCTCTATTTCTGCTTTAACATACTGATTGTTTCCCTTTTGCTCTTTCCCCCAATTCTTTCCTTATTCCTTTATCATCCGTTTAAATTTCACCCTTCCATTCTCAAGCCCCTCTTACTCTCCCAATACCGGCCCATCATAGACTTTTCTTCCACACAAAATATTTTTTCCCCTCTCCATTCTCATTCCCCATCCATTCTAGTCCTCCCCCCAAATCAATTCCCTTATAGTTCTAGGCCCACCCAGCATCCACTCCCTTCTAGTCCCATTCTCCCATGCCCCACATCAGCCCATTTCCAGTCCTATTCCAGCTCTTCATCAGCCCATTTCCAGTGCTAGCCCTCACATCACAGGCCATTTCCAGTCCTAGCTCCCCCCCCCCCCAATCACAGTCCATTTCCAGTCCAAGTCCCCCATCACAGCCTATTTCCAGTCCTAGGCCCCCCCCACCATCACAGCCCATTTGCAGTCCGAGTCCCCCCGCACCATCACAGCCCATTTGCAGTCCGAGTCCCCCCCGCACCATCACAGCCCATTTGCAGTCCTAGCCCCCCTAATCACAGCCTATTTCCAGTCCAAGATCCCCCTTCCTCCACCATAGCCCATTTCCAGTCCAGGTCCCCTCCACCCCCATCACAACCCATTTCCAGTCCATGTCCCCCCCCCCCCATAACCGTTTACAGTCCAGGTCCCCCCCCCCATCACAGCCTATTTCGAGTCCCAGTTTCCCTCCCCCCCCCAAAGCCCTTTTCTGGTCCAGGTCCCCTCCACCCCCATCACAACCCATTTCCAGTCCATGTCCCCCCCCCCCCTAACCCTTTTACAGTCCAGGTCCCCCCCCCCATCACAGCCTATTTCCAGTCCAAGTTTCCCCCCCCCCCCCCCATAGCCCTTTTCTGGTCCAGGTCCCCTCCACCCCCATCACAACCCATTTCCAGTCCATGTCCCCCCCATAACCCTTTTACAGTCCAGGTCCCCCCCCCCCCATCACAGCCTATTTCCAGTCCAAGTCCCCCCCCCCTTAGCCCTTTTCCAGTCCAAGTCCCCCCCCCTTAGCCCTTTTCCAGTCCAAGTCCCCCCCTTAGCCCTTTTCCAGTCCAAGGTCCAGTCCCCCCCCTTAGCCCTTTTCCAGTCCAAGTCCCCCCCCTTAGCCCTTTTCCAGTCCAAGTCCGTCCCCTTAGCCCTTTTCCAGTCCGTCCCCCCCTTAGCCCTTTTCCAGTCCAAGTCCCCCCCCCCCCCCCTTACCCTTTTTCCAGTCCAAGTCCCCCCCCTTAGCCCTTTTCCAGTCCATGTCCCCCCTTTAGCCCTTTTCCAGTCCAAGTCCCCCCCTTAGCCCTTTTCCAGTCCAAGTCCCCCCCCTTTAGCCCTTTTCCAGTCCAAGTCCCACCCCTTAGCCCTTTTCCAGTCCAAGTCCCCCCCTTAGCCCTTTTCCAGTCCAAGTCCCCCCCCCTTAGCCCTTTTCCAGTCCAAGTCCCCCCCTTAGCCCTTTTCCATTCCACGTCCCCCACATTAGCCCTTTTCCAGTCCAAGTCCCCCCCCCCTTAGCCCTTTTCCAGTCCAAGTCCCCCCACCCTTTTCGAGTCCAGGTCCCCCCCCCCCCTTAGCCCTTATCCAGTCCAAGTCCCCCCCCCCCCTTAGCCCTTTTCCAGTCCAGGTCCCCCCATCACAGCCAATGCAGTCCTTGCCCCCCCCCCCCCCCCCGACCAGCCTCGCGGCTTCCCCGAGGCCCCGGCTCCCTCTGTACAGCCACCAGCGTGAAGAGCCTTTTCCTTCACGCTGGCGGCTGTTCCTGTGAAGCCGCGAATGCTGGGAAAGGTTAAAAGGCAACCTTTAACCTTTCCCAGCATTCGCGGCTTCACAGGAACAGCCGCCAGCATGAAGGTAAAGGCTCTTCACGCTGGTGGCTGTTCAGAGGGAGCCGGGGCCTCGCGCGGGCTTCCCCGGCTCCCTCTGAAGCGGAGAAAAGCCGGTTTTTTTTGCTCTGGCCGCTCCCGATCTTGCGGCCAGAGCAAAAAAACCGGCTTTTAAAGGGCCGGTTTTGCCTCTGCGCCGGCAGCCGGCCTGGCCGTGGAAAAACCGGCCAGGCCGGCTGAAAACCGGCCAGTTGGCAACCCTAGTTTGGATCCAGGACCCCTTCCCTCTTTCTGTTCTATATCTCTTGCCAAGCTTTCTGAAAAAATTTTTTAAATTCTCCATTGGTTTCATTTAGCTGAATCTGGCTCTCTGTTGTCCTCTTGCAATAAAGCAGCTTCAAATTAAAAAAATAAAAAAATGTTCCTTTGGTAGCTGGAATGCTCGGGCCTGCTGGGACAGCTCTTTTCGGGTTTCCCCGGTTGGCTTGACAGATGGTGGGATTACCTTTTGGGGGTTCTTTTTTCAACATGTTTTTAACTTTTTGCTGGTGACTTCTTTTTAGTGATTTTTTTTAATATGGCCTTTGCAGTGCTCAACCATGCGACCTTCAGAGATTTTTTTTTTTTTTTACCAAAAAGCTGCCATCTTTTGCCCTGGAGCAGTGGGAGTGTCTCCTGGCATATTTTTTTCAGCATGATCCAGGAGCCCCATATTGAGTTTGGTGCCTCTGCCATGTTCCCCCTCCCCTATTATTTTTTTTTTTTGCTGGTGGCCAATTTGAATGGTTGCATGGTCCCTGCAGAGGGGGATGGTGGAGAGCCTCAAACCCATAGGCACTTGAAATTCCTCCAGGGCCCTTCTTTCAATCGACTTGAGCAACAGTTTCTGAAACAGCTCATGGTGTAGCAGCAGAGCGCAAACAACCCAATAATACCAGGAGTCAGTTCAGAAGGTCCAAATCATTTATTTGTGCACAAGACTCAAGCAGAATCAAATTCAAAATGGCTGAGCAATGGTTTCTAGCAAAACAACAACTTTTATACCGTTCTTCTCCATTCTAGACATAGGCAAACTTTTCATTGGTCCCAGTAACCCCTCTCACCCATCTATTGGTCCCGGTAACATTACGTAGTTGTCCAATTAGGACTCTGGTCTGGGCTCAGCACCTGCTTACCCCCCTTCTAGTCCCAATTACAATGGTCAGTTCACCAACTTAGATACTTTCCTCCTCCAAGGTCATTTAGCTAGTTAGAACATGTGGGAAAGCAGGGCACTGTAACTTTTCTTTCAGCAGTGTTAATTAATTCCATAGAAGCTGTGCTCTCTTATCAGTACCAATTAGACTTGTTTTTTCTATATTTTCTAAGTTTCGATTCTGCTTAGCTATACTAAATTGTGTTCAGTTAAGTTTCAATTCTACGGTGTCGTCATTCAGGGGGGGTTTTCATTCCTCTGGGCCTAACTACAGGCTTCATTTACAGGTCAAGCTGCTTAGGCCTGTCTGTTTAGTTCAATTAGCATGGATCATAGGCCTTTGCCTACCACATTCCCCCCTTTGATTATTCTCACCCGCAAGTGAGAAAGGGTGAGAATCAAATCACATAATACTAGGTAAAGATATCACTCTGTGGTATAGGGTAGTAGTTTCACATAGCTGGTAGCTTTGTAGCTGCCTTACGCTCTACAGTGTTATTAATAACTGAAGTTATCATTTGCAAGCAAAATGACAAGAAACAAGGGAGCAACAAGCAGATAGTCAAAGTCCATAGTTTAGATTATAGACAATATACTCCACTATCAACTTCAGAACTGTATTACTACTTAGTTCCTATTCGCTATTAGAAAGCTTTATCTTTAAACCTCAGGTCTCAGACTTTATACAGAGCTATGGTCTTCATTAGTTATCGACCTTTTGCTCTATTATCGCATCAATGACCTGTGGTTAGCTTCCCATTAAGTTGGTATCATTTGGCTTATCATTTCACGTTTTAACTTGTGTGGTTTTCACAAAACATAGATAATATTTTTTCTTAGAAATGCGGACTGTTAATCATAAACAGAGAGGTAAGAATGAGTGCTTATCTTTGAATGTGCCCAACGCCAACTTCAGCGCTATTGCGTTTCACTTCACGCTGTTTCATCAGGGGCCAGACTCACTCCGGTTTCTTCTTTACTTAAATTCATTCTTATTGCTGATGTTGCTTCCGCTGTAATGTTCTACCGATATTCGTATCTTAAACAAGGAATCAAATGTATGTTCTGCTTAGAGTTACTTCTTACTTATTCAACTATATATGCTCATAACAACTATTTCTCCAGGACCAAGCAGGAAGTCAGTCCTCACATATGGGTGACGTCGGCGCCGACGGAGCCCTCGCGGAGCAATTTTCCCCAGCTTTCGAAGAAAGCCTTTGGGAATTGCAGCGCGCATGCGCGGTCGCCTTCCCGCCCAAGGGTGCCATCTTAGCCAGTCTTCTTTTTTCCGCGGAGCCCTACAGACGTACCCGTCTTGTCCCCGCGAAAAAGTTGATTTTATTCGTAATATTCTCTTTTTTCCTTCGACGCCCGGACTCGCGACGCCGGTCACGAGTCCTCTTCTTCTTTTTTCGGTTTTTCTGACTTAGTCAGTTTCGTTTTCGGTTTTTTCACTGGCAGCCCGGTCTTTTGACCTCGCAGGGGCCCTTTTTCCCCCGATGGCTGCCAGTGGTTTCAAGCGGTGTGGTCAGTGTGACCGAAATATGTCACTAACTGACACACACGATAATTGCCTCCGCTGCCTGGGCCCGGATCATGAAGAAATGATCTGTGGGGCCTGTGGCAAAATGTCCTCCAAAGCGTTGAGAAGTCGGCGGCATCAGCGGGATAGGATCTTCGCTGACCCCAGCCGTACCCGGACCTCGTCGGAGGCCTCGGTGTCCAGAGGTTCCAGCTCGGACCGTCGCCGGAGTTCCTCCGACAGGGGTTCTCCCTCCGGGGACCATCGATGGAAGGTGAAACCCGCGAGGGCGGCGTCGGTGGACGCTCCTGGCTCCGCGAGGGCCAGGTCGCATAGCCCCGATAGCCGTCCCGGGTCCTTGGAGAAGGAGCACCTCTCGAAGCGACCTCGCATGGAGCCGGAGCTGCCTGCTCGGGTAAGTCCTGTGGTCCTCCTGGACTCGCCTCCGAGACCGCCGACGTCGGGCCCGACGCCGTCGGGGCCCGAGTCGGGGGCTGCTGGGTCACCTGAGGTCGGACTCAGGTTGACGGCCTTGGAGAGCAGACTGTCTGCCTTCATGGACCAGCCCTTGCTGGCGCCGCTGCCCCGACCGCCGGGACGTCGACGTCTAAGTCGACCCCGGAGACCGAGCCGATCCTCGAGTCCATGGGAACTCGAGTCGATCCTCGGTCGAGGTCACCCTCGGCCTCCCGTTCGGGACCGAGGTCGCCGACGCCGACTCCCTCGGCGTCGGGGCGGCGGGCGCCGCAGCCTGCCCGGGCCGACCCCACCGATTCCTCCTCAGAGTCGGTCTGGGAGTCTGAAGAGGAAGAGTCACCTGATTCTTTTCGGACTCGGTGTGTCCCCTCGGACTCGCCTGAGTCCGAACCTCGGAAGCAGTCCCCTCCGGAGGATGCCCGGTTCTCGGACTTCGTCAGGGATATGGCCAAGGTTTTGGCCTTCCCGGCGGACCCCGAGGAGGAGCCTCGAGCCGAAGAGCTCGACGCTCTCCAGTATGACTCTCCCGCCAGGGAACACTTTACTGTACCGGTTCCTCCCATGCTGGAACGACTACTCTTCCGCATGTGGGAGAGCCCGGCCTCCTCGCAGGTCCTGAGCAAGCGGGTCGATTCTATCTATCGAGTCCGCAAGAGCCCTGGCTTCCAAAAGGCACAGCTACCTCACCATTCCATGGTAGTGGAATCGGCCATGCATCGTCTTAAGAGCCAGAAGATGCACTCCTCGGTGCCTCCTGGCAGGGAGGCCCGTAACCTGGATGGCCTTGGTAAGAAGTGTTTCCAGGGCTCTATGCTTGCGTGTCGTGTCCAGACCTACCAGCTATACATGGGCATGTATCTTCGAGACCTGGCTAAAGAGCTAGCCGGATTCTCCGCTGGATTGTCCGAGGAACCTTTGCGGAGGTTCCTAGCCTTGTCCACTGGCATTCGGGAATGCTCAAAATTCATATCCTGAGCAGCCTATGATGGCTTCGAAGCATCGGCTCGAGTGGCCGCAGCCGGCATCGGTGCCCGCCGACAGGCTTGGCTTCAGTCGTCTGACCTTGAGCCCTGGGTGCAGGACAAGTTGGTCGATGTCCCCTGCCGAGGTGAAAACCTCTTTGGCAAACCTATGGCAGAAAAGGCTGCACAGATCGAGACGGAGACTCTCACCAGGACTAGGCTTTCTAGGAAGACCTCCGCCCCTTCCCAGAAAAAGAAGGGCTCGGGAAAGAAGTCCTTTTACCCGAGAAAGGCGGCTGCCTATAAACACTACCCCCAATATCAGGCCCCCGCAGCTCCCCAACAGGGCCAGCAAGCCAAGGGACGGGGTAACGGGTCCCGTAGGCAGCAAGCCCCCAAGCCTGCACCACCAGCCCCTGCTCAGCAGGGTGGGGGTTTTTGACTCCTTCAGCATAGCCTCTCCCCCTCCGCTGGCTCCTCCCAGCACCGGAGGCCGGCTGGTTCACTTCGCCCACAGGTGGTCCAGCATCACTTCAGATGCCTGGGTGCTTCAAGTCGTAAGAGAAGGCTATCTTCTCCACTTCCACCAGGTTCCTCCCTCCTATTTCCCGGGAGAACCTCCACGACTCCCTCTGCACAGGGACTTACTCCTTAGGGAGTTAGCAGGTCTTCTACAGGTACAGGCGGTGGAACCGGTGCCCCACCACCTGAGAGGTCAAGGCTTTTATTCCAGGTATTTTCTAGTACCAAAAAGGACAGGAGGCCTCAGACCCATCCTGGACTTGCGCAACCTCAACAAGTTCCTCGTGCGGGAAAAGTTCAAAATGCTTACCCTTGGAATCCTTCTGCCCTACCTCCAGCAGGGAGATTGGCTATGCTCCTTGGATCTAAAGGATGCCTACACGCACATCCTCATCCACCCAAGCCACCGCCAATACCTAAGGTTTGTGGTGGCAGGAAATCATTACCAGTACAGAGTACTGCCCTTTGGCCTGTCCTCCGCACCGCGAGTCTTCACAAAATGTCTCGCGGTGGTGGCGGCCCATCTCCGGCTTCACGGCCTCTATGTCTTTCCGTACCTCGACGACTGGCTCATCAGAGCAGCGTCCGCTCCGGAGGTTACCAACGCCACACGGTGACTCTTCTGCAGTACTTGGGCTTTGTCATAAACTTCGCAAAGTCCACTTTGCTCCCCTCACAGGATCTCGAGTTCATCGGCGCAAGGCTGCACACTCCTCAGGCACGAGCGTTCCTACCGCTCGACAGGGCTCAACGGCTCATGGACCTAGCCGACCGTTTTCGCAGCCAGCCCCTGGTCTCCGCCAGGCGCTTCCTGAGACTACTCGGCCATATGGCTTCCACCGTCCATGTGACCCCCAATGCCCGCCTGAATATGCGGCCTGCTCAATGGTGTCTTCGCAAGCAGTGGCAACAAGCCACAGGCGGCCTAGCAGACCTAGTGCGCGTCTCCGAGCCGCTGGCCTCGTCTCTCCAGTGGTGGCTTCATCGGCCCAACCTGGTGCTCGGCATGCCTTTTCAGTCGCCTCAGCCGGCCCAGGTGCTGACGACCGATGCGTCCCTCCTGGGCTGGGGAGCACATTGCCAAGGGGCACGTACTCAGGGCCTCTGGACCACGTGGGAGTCTGCTCAGCAGATCAACTTCCTGGAGCTCAGGGCGATCCGCCTGGCTCTCAAGACCTTCTCCCACCTGACCTCTCACCAGTCCGTCCTTGTCCAGACGGACAATCAAGTTGCCATGTTCTACGTGAACAAGCAGGGGGGCACGGGTTCCTTCCTTCTCTGTCGGGAAGCACAGAAGCTCTGCTCTTGGGCCGTCAGTCACGGCGTTCTTCTCAAGGCAGTTTATCTCCCAGGCCAAGAAAATTGCCTGGCGGACAAACTCAGCAGGATCCTCCAGCCGCACGAGTGGCGCCTGGATCCCTTGGTAGTTCAGAAGCTCTTTCTAAAGTGGGGCCTCCCCACGATGGATCTCTTTGCCAGCCCTCTCAACCGGCAACTTCCTCGCTTCTGCTCTCGTCAGCCACATCCCCTTCGAGTTGCGGCAGACGCTTTTCTACTCTCATGGTCGGAGAGCCTTCTGTATGCTTTTCCTCCCATCCCGCTAGTCTCTCGAACTCTTTTCAAGGTTCTCCGAGACAAAGCTTTCATGATCCTGGTGGCCCCTCGCTGGCCCAGACAGCCGTGGTTTCCACTCCTGCTGCAATTAGCGGTAGAGGATCCATTCCCTCTGGGGTTACAACCGGATCTCCTCACTCAGGATCAGGGGTCTCTGCTACACCCCAACCTCAGATCTCTCAATCTAATGGCCTGGCTGCTGAGAGGGTAGTCCTTGCTCCCCTTCTCCTGCCGGCAGAGGTGGAAGAGGTCGTCCTAGCTTCTCGGCGACCTTCTACCCGCAAATGCTACGCCCTTAAATGGCGTCGCTTTTCCGTTTGGTGTACCCAACAGTCTCAGGATCCCTTCTCCTGCCCGGTGTCGGTGATCTTGCAGTACTTGCTATACCTCTCTAATCTGGGACTTAAGTCCAACTCCGTCAAAGTTCACCTCAGTGCTCTTTCAGCACATCATGTGCCGGCGGACCTCTTTCCAGCGACCCTCTTGTAGCGAGGTTTCTCCGAGGTCTCCTTCTACTTAAACCACCTCTGCGCCCGCCAGCGCCTGACTGGGATCTGAATGTGGTTTTGCAGCGGATCACCTGTCCGCCTTTTGAACCTATGGCTACCTGTTCTCTCTCCGTTTTCTTTCTTGGAAAACATTGTTCTTGATAGCCCTCACTTCCGCTAGACGCGTAAGTGAATTGCAGGCCCTCGTGTCTGATCCCCCTTATACTCGGTTCTACAAAAATAGGGTAGTCCTACGGACTCACCCAAAATTTCTTCCAAAAGTGGTCTCCCCTTTTCACATCAATCAGGAGGTGGTACTTCCGACCTTCTTTCCCAGACCACACTCCAGCCGAGCTGAAATGGCATTGAACTTCTACCTTGACCGTACGCGGGAGCACCGTAAAGCTGCGCAGCTTTTTGTGTCTTTTGATCCCAATAAATTGGGACTCCCGGTCTCCAAGCGTACTCTGTCCATCTGGGTTGCGGACTGTATCACTTGGGCTTATGGGGCAGCCGGACTCTCCTTGGAAGGTCGAGTCATGGCTCATTGCGTTCGGGCAAAGGCTACGTCAGTGGCTTAGCTCCGCTCTGTTCCGCTGGCAGACATCTGCCGGGCCGCTACTTGGTCTTCGAGCCAGACTTTTGCGGTCCATTACTGTCTCGAGAGGGAGTCCCGCAGGGACAGTGCTTTCGGACAGGCAGTCCTCCGTAATCTCTTTGAGGTTTGAGCAACTCCTACCCTCCATCCCGGATGTGGGCTACCGGTGGGTAATAATTCAGCGAAGATTCCTTCCTTCTGTGCTGCTGAGCTAGAGGGAGCTCATTTTTGTGCTTAGGGTCTCCGGTAGCCTTAAGCTTGGGAGTCCCATATGTGAGGACTGACTTCCTGCTTGGTCCTGGAGAAAGCGTAGTTACTCACCTGTAACAGGTGTTCTCCAGGAGCAGCAGGAATCAGTTCTCACAACCCTCCCTCCTCCCCTTGGAGTTGCAATCATCTGCTTTAGTTTTTTTTGCAAATTTTATGCTATCTTTTTTTAGCTATGTCATCTGACTGGCTAAGATGGCACCCTTGGGCGGGAAGGCGACCGCGCATGCGCGCTGCAATTCCCAAAGGCTTTCTTTGAAAGCTGGGGAAAATTGCTCCGCGAGGGCTCCGTCGGCGCCGACGTCACCCATATGTGAGGACTGATTCCTGCTGCTCCTGGAGAACACCTGTTACAGGTGAGTAACTACGCTGTATCGGTAATGAAATAGATTTTACCACTGTCTCCAGTGTCGATGCCTACTATCTCTGTGACCGTTCAGTCAGAACAATGCCGCGCATGCGGTCTTCTTCCTGCATGATTTAAATAGCCTATTCCTTCTCTCTTGTGTTCTACTCTTCTCAATCAAACACACAGATTCCAATCTATTTGCAGATTAAGCCCACCTGGCTGTACGGTTTGTAACTTGAATATCCAACGTTGTTCTTTCAATATCAGTGTCTGGTCCCGAGATCTACCGCCTGTACCAGAGAGACATCTGTCTATACAGAAACACTGTAGGTCTTCAAATCGATGATGGTTATGGAGGCATTGTTCTACAATTGGAGCTGCTAGCGTTTGACACTTTAATCTGCTACGATGTTCCGCTAATCTGATTCTGAATGGTCTCGTTGTCTTTCCTATATATAATAGCTGACAAGGACATTCTATAGCATAGACTGCATAGGGTGTATCACACGTAGTGGAATAATGCAATTGATATGTCTCCCCATGATATTTAAATGATGTAACTTTGGTAATATCACACATTTGACAAGATCCACATCGAGTATGTCCCTGCGGTTGCATCTGGGAACTGTTTTGTAGAGAGCGCAACTTTGTGGGACTCAACACTTCTTTTAAATTACTATGTCTTTGCCATACACATCGTATTCGTAAATCCTGACACGATGCGATGCTATGTAATACGTTTACATGCTTAGTCAAAATCTGTTGAATCTTGTGATCAAACAAAGAATGTTTGGTCACTAAATTCATGACTGTTCCTTCCGAGGTTAATGTTCGGGGCTGTAATAAATACTCTCTATTGGAAAACAGGGCTCTTTTATATGCCCTGTCAACTATCAAAGGAGGATATCCTCTCTCTCGAAATTTCTTCCGTAATATATTCGCCTGACTTTTAAATTCTTGCATACTGGAGCAATTCCTCCTATAACGGAGGAATTGAGAATAGGGGAGCCCATTTTTTAACCCCCTCGGATGGCTACTGGAATAGTGAAGTAAAGCATTTCGATCAGTGGGTTTATGGTATACTTTGGTTTCCCAACTGTGCACGCCTTTATTCACTTCTACATCCAGAAATGTTATCTTCTCTTGATTATACGTGCATGTAAAATTAATAAGTTCTTCTCTCTGATTCAACCATTCTACATACTGAAGCAGGTGTAAAACTTGCCCTTCCCAAATGACAAAGATGTCATCTATATATCGACACCATAGCTTTACTTGAGAACAAAATTCAGATTTTTTCAGCCACTTCTCTTCAAATGCTCCCATGAAGAGATTGGCTATAGAAGGAGCGCATGTAACGCCCATAGCCACCACAATCTTCTGGTGATATATCCGATCTTCAAATTGAAAGTAATTCTGAAATAATATCAATCGTACTATTTCTTCCATAAAAGCTAAGTGTGCCGGAGAAAGATCTCCCCTAGACGTCAGAGCTTGCATAGTCACCTCATGTGCTTTATTTTGACAGATATTAGTATATAGGGCATTTACATCTAGCGTTACTAACCAGATGTTCTCTCCATATGCCCACTTTGAATGCCTATCCAGTATTTGTAGAAAATGCATCGTATCCCGTACGTATAATGGCATAGTGGATATTAATGGTCTAAGGAAAGTGTCCAGGTATATCGAAAGCGGTTCCAATAAAGATCCTCTCGTGGACACTATAGGGTGTCCTGGGGGACAGGTCAGGTGTTTATGGATTTTCGGCACTATATAGAACACCGCTTGTTGGGGCTCTATATTCAAAAATTGATACTCTTTATTATTTAAAAGCTTATCCTGTCGTGCGGATGACGTAAGTAGTTTAATTCGCTCCATCAACCGTGGGGTAGGATCTGTTAATAAAACAGCATACGTTTTTTCATCCTGTAATAATTGGTAAGCTTCTCCTAAATATTGATCCCGTGACATAATAACAATTGCACCTCCCTTGTCTGCCCTCTTTATCACTAGGTCGGTACGTGCCATCAACTCCTTCAATGTTGTTTGTTCTTGATGTGTAAGGGCAGTTTTAGATTGTTTGTTACTGGATTCGATCATTGTAGTCATGTCTCGCATTACCAGCGTACGGAAAATAGCTAACGCCCCCGGTGGTATACCTGGGGGACTCCAGATAGATTTAACTGGTAGCTTTAGTCGATTCTGCTGTGTTGTAACCGGCAACGCCTCCAATGGTTGTCTTGTCCTAAAGAAAATTTTTATATTCAAATTTTTTATGAGTCTTTCAAAATCTACATTGAACTGAAACCAGTCAAATTTTGCTCGAGGCACAAACGACAGACCTTTCTCTAGGAGGTGTATATATGTCTCGGGTAATTGTTTACCCGATATATTTATGACTATCGATGAAAAATTATTTTCTCCTTCTGACGTCAGCGCCTCTTGTTGGTCCCTCGCCCTTGAGTTGATTTGGTGTCCTTCTTGTCTGATTTGTCTCCTTTCTTCTTGACCCGTGCTTCTCCGTCTTTGTGAAAATCCCCCGATTTTATACTAACATTAGAATCTGACGAAAGTCCTTCCTCAGAGCTGTCCTCAAATGTTACCTTTCTCGATGGTTTCGTCTTTTTTGGGTTCATCCACGGATACACATATCCGGTCGTGTAGTCATTGTAGTCTCGTTGTAATTTCTTTTGTTTAACAACTTTAACTTCTTCTCTCAAAGAGTCAATGGTCTGTTTCAACTCCCCCACGCTTTGTAAATATTTCTCTTCTGTTTCTGCTTTTTTCAATTCCAACAGCATAGTCTCCTCTTCTTCTTTTACTGCTTCTAAATGGATTTTAGTGGTATCAGTGATTAATACCATTAGATCAAGCGAACATTTGTTTAATATTTTATTCCACTGATCAGTAAAAGTATGATCTGCCGTGAACATTTTGGGTTCCTTATAAACTCGCAATCCCCTCGGTATATGCTGTTGTTTTATATACTCAATTAGGGATAGACGATGTAGCTCCAAACTCACTTTGCGTTTCTGAATCTTCAATAATTTATCCCATGCTGCTGGGTCTTTTCGTTCCAATGAATTCTCTAAAGCAAATGGGGTTGTTTCCTTGCATATGTCCGATATATAGTCATCTTTAAAGCTGAATGTTTCTTGAACGTGAAATAAGCCAAATGATACCAACTTAATGGGAAGCGAACCACAGGTCATTGATGCGATAATAGAGCAAAAGGTCGATAACTAATGAAGACCATAGCTCTGTATAAAGTCTGAGACCTGAGGTTTAAAGATAAAGCTTTCTAATAATGAATAGGAACTAAGTAGTAATACAGTTCTGAAGTTGATAGTGGAATATATTGTCTATAATCTTAACTGTTAACATACTCTGGAAGAAGTGACCATAAAATAATAAAGTCCATAGTTTGGCAAGAGTGGGAAAAAGAACTAAAGGATAGAAGGTTCAGGAGCATTTATGCCGGACCACCAAGATGTCTTCTTTGTTGTGCTGTTGTAAAACTTCTGATTTAGACAGTCCAGCTGTCCAATCTTCATAGCAAATTGTGGTCCGGTGCGAACAAAACACAAACTGTCAACAATGGGGTGGGCCAATACCCACTCACTAGTAGTATTATGTAAATCAGTCTGATCATAGGGGATGGAATAATTCAGTTCTTGAGCCTCCCAAGGCCACTGATCTCCCATCTTGGTTCCTCCACAAAGAGAAACAGTCATAAATGTGGAGACTAGATGCTACTGCTTCGGCAAGTTCAAGAAACAAGGAGGCATGAGGAACCTTTAGCCCAGTTCGTGTGTTACTTATACAGGCTGCACAGGGAGGTAAAGCAAAAGTCATTTCAAAGCACTCCAAGGCTGCTGCCAAAATTAAAGCAATAATAAGAATTCATAATGGGTATAGTCTCTGGAAAATTGGTGGAACTGTTGGCATCCACAATAGATAACAAATGTAGAGTTGATTCTAGATCCTCAAGCTTCTGCCGTACGTAGACCTACCAGCTTTGTGGCAGGAGTAGGGCTGTAGATTCCAAAGTATCACTGTCCTCTGGGATGTCTCAGGTTCTTAAAATATCATAGTACAGTCTCTCAGGCTATTATTGCCTTGAGGAGATCAGAGCATTTGAACACAGTTTCGTAGAAGACTCAATTTCTTAACACAACACAGTCTATTTCTGATGATTGCAGCTTTCTCCAGATGCGAGGCTTACCTTCAGATAAACAGATAGTCTTGAAATAGTGCAGTTTCTGAGGGACCAATAAGTCTTAGGTCCATAGCTGTTGTCGTAGGGTGAGGCGCAATGGAGTCTCAGGATGCTGTACAGTAGTCCAGTGATCAGGTTCAAAAGCAGTTGCTGGCTTTACTCGACTATAATGGATCCAAGGTTCGAATTCTGCGACTTTTACTGCAGTTGGAGTTGACAGGATGACAACATAGGGTCTCTTCCAATGCAGGGCTAACGGTATCCTTCTCCACTCTTTGATCCACACCGAGACTCCAGGCTTGAAAGGATGCAGGGGTTCAGGCAAATTGATGGGTGATCGATTTTTGTACCCAGGTATGAAGACTCTGCAAAACAGAACTTAAAACCAATAGTTCATGCCTAATAATTTCAGATCCTATCTGTCTCACATCTCCTTTTATTCCCTATAAATAGGCTACAGATTCTCAGAATCTCAAAAAGGGGAACTCCTAAAGACTTAGCAGGGGCTAAGTATATCCTAAGAAGGGCTATAGGAAGAACCTGGGGCCACTTCAGCTAAACCTTTTGGCAAAGTTTGGACAACTGAGATTTCAAGGTTCTATTCATACATTCTACTTTTCTTAAAGTTTTGAAAGCTGTAGGTAGTATGCACCTGATAATGTCAATATCTTGGGGCCATACTTGATGGACTTGCTTCCTAAGGTTATCCACCCTCATTATTTGTACAGGGTCCCATGTGCATGCAAGATTGTAAGGGCATACTTGGAATCTGGGTACACATTTAGCAGAGCCCTTTTCCTATTGTTAGTGCTCTAGTGAGGGCTATCAGTTCAGCTTTCTGTGGTCAAGTTTCTGGGGCCAGGGCTGAGGACTCAACTACCAAATCAGGGGTCAGAAGCACAACAATGTCTATTGATGATGAAACTGCCTTCAGCCACAAAGAAAGTCTGTTCAGGGTTCTCCAGAGAGACATCAGTCAAATCCAGGCGGCTTGAGAATACAGTGTCCATAATTTCTAAACAGTCATGATCAAGGGATCAGGACCATCTGGTAACAACATAGCAGGATTCAAAGTTTGACTGACCTTCAGTTATATCTGAGGGTTTCCACGCAACATACTCTGATACTTCAAAATTCATAGATTTGTTAGCTAGTAGTTTCCTTTGTATTTCATATTGGTTAGAACAGAGTGTGGTACAGTAACTTGAAGATTCTGTCTCAAAGGGATTTTATTTGTTAGTTTTTGCTCACTAGGAAGGCTGTAGCTGTAACAGCTTCTCAAATAAGGTCCAAGAGATTGAGTCAACACTCCTAGAACATTTCCTTGTGTCTCATGAACATAGAGACTGAAAGGTTTTCTGGACATCTGGTAGACCCAGAATTGGTGACAACATCAGAGTGTTTTTTTCAAAGATCAAAAGGCTGCATCCTGTTCAAGTCCCCATTCCAATGGAGACTTTTCCATTCCTTTGATAGCTTGATACAACGGTTTTGCTAGCAGCGCAAAATTGGGGATCCATATACAACATACTTTGTGGCACCCAAGAAGGTTCTCACTTGCCTCCTGGTGGTTGGAGTAGGAATACTGCATACAGCTGCTTTGCGTTCTGGTAAGGGTCCCAGGTGTCGAATTCTGCTGGACAACTGGAATCCTAGGTATTTAACTTGTTTGACATAATTGCACCTTAGCTCTTGAGACTTTGTATCCAGCCTCATTAAAAAGGTGCAAGAGTTCACTGGTGGCTTGTAGACATTCACTTTCTGAGTTGGTGGTTATAAGCAAGTTGTCCACATATTGAAGTAGAATTCTTTCTCCTGGAATTACTGGATAACTTGTCAAATCTTTTGCTGAGTGAGGCGAGTTCTTGAATCCTTGAGGTAATCTTGTCCAGGTGAGTTGGCCCCGCCTTCCTGTAGTGGGGTCTTGGGCTAAGCGTATGCAGAAAAACATCTTTTAAATCCAGAATGGTGAAATGTGTGTAGCTTCAGCAGAGATCAGTCCTAAGAGTGTGTAAGGATTTGGCACAACTGGATGTATAGTTCCAGCTGCATCATTCAGTCTTCTTAGATCCTGCAGTGGGCGGTAATCACCTGTCCCAGGCTTCTTAACAGGAAGAAGGGGAGTGTTCCAAGGTGACTGACATTCCTTGAGAAGTCCATACCTCAGCAGTTTCATTAAATGGCAGTGGATTCCTGCAATGGCTGGTCAGGGAAGAGAATACTGCTTCACATGCACTGGTTCCGCTTCTGGCTTGAGGGTGACGATGATAGGGGCTATGTTCTTCGCTAGGCCAGGTGGATTATCTTCTGCCCATACTCCAGGTGGGGCTATAGGGTTGGTAGGTATACAGGAACTTGTTGACTTGACTGGAGGTGTGCTATAGAACCGCCACTTCTCTTCTTGGGGAACAGTCAGCACCATCAATCCAGCAGGCTCTGGGTTCACAGTCATTTGCATTTCTCTCTCTCCAGCAAAGGATATCTGTGCCTGAAGCTTTGCAAGCAGATCTCTGCTCCAAAAAGTGGAATAGGGCACTCAGGCATATACAGGAACTGGTGCATTATTTTCTGTTCCCCTTGTTCACACATGCGGTTCTGCAGAAAAGGCTTTGTGGCCTTAGCCCAAGTAGCTCTGATAATGGTGATGCATCGAGAAAAACACAGGGGCTACTGGCTTTAGTATTCTGCTCCTGTACCCCCCATAAAGTCCATATATTGGTCCCCTATTTTCAGACTGACTCCTGGGGACCCAGGGAAACTTGGAGTCCGGTCTGGCCTAGTCTTCATTCATGCTGTAGCCTTCTCTGGCTGGCTTTTTTTTTTTTAAATCAAGTACTCCCTCCTCCCCCCGGGGGGGGGAGATAAGATGCGGGCATTCACTTCTCTAATGTCCTTCTTTTCTGCAATGGGCGCACTGACTCGCACCCAGTTTTTACTTCCTCTGCTCCTTCGATCAGGATAACCTCCTCCACATCATTCAACTAAAGCATCAGCAAGAAGATCTGTTCTCTTCTCCATCTTTACATTTACTTTCTCTATCGCATTCAACAATTCACATACTTTCTGTTCAATTTCCAGTAACTATCATGCCCGCAAATCCATCCAGTTTCTGTAATTTCTGTTTTATATCTCTCTGGGACTGAATGACAAAAATGCAAATTCTCCTGGGCTGCTGGATTGCATAGGGTATATAGTGAGGCTGAATAATGCTGTCTGAATAACACTGTTCATTTGTTCAATTAAATCCTAAAGCTTTCAGTTCAATAAATCAGTGGCAGAGGGAAAGGCACCTAAACAAGTCTGGTCAGCTGACTGGCTGGCAAACTACTTGGGAATCTACAGGGTGGAGTCCCCCCCACCCCCTGCCCTAGGCCCACACTGTTTCTCCTAGGAACGGGAGGGTTTTTTTTGGGGGGGGGGGGTTTCTGTTGGCACATTAGTTCACGCCTACCGGGGGGTGACATCATCGGTGGACTGGGCCCCATCCCCCCCTTAAGCACTCTGAACGGAGCCGGGGCTTCTTGGGGAGCTACTTACAGAGAGAGAAACTGACGGGACGGGATATCTAGAGATTCTGGGGCAAAATATGGTGAACTAAGGAAATATGGAGCAACTAGCAGAAGCCACTCCCTTTCACATAGCATTCCTAATTGGGACAGAGACATTTTATTACCATAGTCTTCAGTAAATCCCTTACTGAAATTCTTGATCATACTTGAAAAGAAACTTATTAAAAAACCTTATTACCGTAAACATAGGACAGGCAGAAAACATAAGCTTAGATTAAGCACAGACATACAATTTAGATATAGTTCTTAAAATATAAAACTATTATTTTGCAACATGTTATAACATCTATTCTTATAGAGAGAACTATAGCTATCTGTTACGTATGACTGGAATGAAATTACTTAGCATGGAAACTAACTGCCAGCCGTAGTCTGCATGTCTCTGCAAAAGAAAATATTATTTTATTTTATTTTCATTAAATCTTACAGTTCAGAAAGCAGATATTCAAGAGACATGAAATAGATACTTTTCCATAGCGTTGGTGGATATCTAGAATGCATATACACCCTCTTTTCCTCTGGACACAGACACACAAAATTCAAATACAGAAAAACAGATGAATTTATCCTGAATTGTAAAGGTCGTCATTAGTCACTAGTACAGAGTTTAACAATTCAAAGTAATTACCTTAAATCTTACAGTATGGGGAAGCATGCATTCAAATGACTTATAATACACAATTTCTTATTCACTCAGAATTTAAACCATTCATTCTCAGGTTGCAATCTGGTACACTTCCAACCCAGAATGCTGCACCGTCCCCCAAGGTTCTCAACCTCTATTTTTGAGGGTCAAAGGAAAAACACTTTATTTGCTCTCTCTTGTCCGTGTCAGTTAGTTTTTTGGAACGACAGATATACTTCAAAAAACAAAAGAACTCCTGAGTCACTGTAGTTATCACAGCTGTAAAGTAATAACTAGAAAACTAATTATAAATTCATCTCCTATCACACTTTGATTGAATGAATCCTTTATTTTAAACAAGCAAGAGACTTTTCAATCGGGAGTCATTTTTTTTTTTTTTTTTTTTTAGCAAGCTATGTGAAAGCCACACTCCTTCGCTCACTGGAAATGAAATGATCACACTTAGTTTCACAGACACACAGAGACATGCTAGCAAGAATCATTTAAATCAGTGTCAAGTCGTGATCTAATAATTACTTTATAGGTTAAAGGAAAAAAAAAAACAAAAGCAGTGTGCTTAGTTTCTCTATCATTTCTGTTTGAACCATAAAACACAGGGCAAAGCTAAGCCCACGAATGTATTATACCTAGCAGCCTATCTGACCAGAGTAAGTAATCTCACCCTGCACACTAAAACTTTACGGACAGATCAGAGAATATCACTAGAAACAGTTTACGGAGCTCCGATGAGGTTAATACGACCTTCAAAACTAAAATTCTGACTAAATATTCCTATCGAATGGTATATAATACCTGACCATAGTAGAAGGAACATCACTATTAAAACACAGTAAATAAAAACAGGTATAATTGCCCTAAAATAAGCTCCAATTAGCCCAGCAGCAGAACGTTGAAAACATGCCTTCATAGGGTTAAAAAGCACCTCTGCACAGACACGCCCCTTGTCAGTCTCACGCTGTACTGTAGGAAAAGCTCTGACTGAGTGTTCTTGATTTTTCAGTGAGTCAAGCGGTAAATTATCATACATTACCCAACAGAATATAATCTTACATTAAACAAAGACACATAGACAAACGACACACATGCTAGCAACGTATCCCAAGAAAGACACAGCCCAATCCTGTCTCTTCTGACTAGGCTATATCAAATTTCGAATTCGAAGTCAAAATCAAAAAGACGATAGTTTCACCCCGCGCATACTCATGCAGGGTTAATTGGACCGCCTTTGAGAGGTGATCATGCTCTCTTACCAAAATTCCAAATTCCAAAGTTACAAAATCCAAGTTTCAAACAGCAGTACTGCTCTGACTCATCTGTCTAGACATATCAAAATCTATACTCACCGGATCCGGTCCCTGTTCCCAAGCAAGCGCATGAGTTGGACCTCGGACTCCCCTCACGGGTTCGAGGTGTTGGCTCCGACTGGGTCCAGCACCCGCCGAGGCCTGGCCCAGCTCCCTCCGATGCAACTGGACCGGTGGCGCCTGGGAGCCGAGCCCACGTCGGGAGGGCACGAGCCCAGCAGGACCAAACCTATAGAGGTGGAAAGTCGTGCTATATCAGCTCGTATACCCTCTACTCACCACACGTTCCGGCCCAATGCACCAAGAATATGTAGCAGCAGAGCGCAAACAACCCAATAATACCAGGAGTCAGTTCAGAAGGTCCAAATCATTTATTTGTGCACAAGACTCAAGCAGAATCAAATTCAAAATGGCTGAGCAATGGTTTCTAGCAAAACAACAACTTTTATACCGTTCTTCTCCATTCTAGACATAGGCAAACTTTTCATTGGTCCCAGTAACCCCTCTCACCCATCTATTGGTCCCGGTAACATTACGTAGTTGTCCAATTAGGACTCTGGTCTGGGCTCAGCACCTGCTTACCCCCCTTCTAGTCCCAATTACAATGGTCAGTTCACCAACTTAGATACTTTCCTCCTCCAAGGTCATTTAGCTAGTTAGAACATGTGGGAAAGCAGGGCACTGTAACTTTTCTTTCAGCAGTGTTAATTAATTCCATAGAAGCTGTGCTCTCTTATCAGTACCAATTAGACTTGTTTTTTCTATATTTTCTAAGTTTCGATTCTGCTTAGCTATACTAAATTGTGTTCAGTTAAGTTTCAATTCTACGGTGTCATCATTCAGGGGGGGGTTTCATTCCTCTGGGCCTAACTACAGGCTTCATTTACAGGTCAAGCTGCTTAAGCCTGTCTGTTTAGTTCAATTAGCATGGATCATAGGCCTTCGCCTACCACAATGGGACTGTTTCACTGGTCTGCAGTTTTTTTTTAAAGTTGTCTGCTTCAGAGACAAAATCTGCCAATTCTTATTGATTTTGATGAGCAATTCAAAATGGCAAAAATGGCAATTAAAACCACTGATTGGCTATTGTTTCCAAGATTTCTAAGCTTTTCCATTTTACACATATATATATATACCTAGGTCTTTTCATGTGTTTATGGTTGCCATGTATATGACCTTGATATTTCACCTGTCATTTTTGTTTAAAAATCAGCTAAGGGTTATTTAAATAGCATTTTTTTAAAAAGTTAGTATGAAACCAAAAGTAGGAAACAACTATGTATGCATTAGTATTCATTTCAGACCTTAAGTGTCTCCTCTGTGTTTCTTGGCTTGTCTCTTGTATTCTGTAAATGGAGTATCTCTTGTCATTGTCCAGCAATAGCCTGCAAGCATTGACTGGCTCCATTTGCCTTGATATCTTTTCCTCGTTGCTGCAGTGTCCTGATGAAATTGCTCACCATGCATGTTGCTCACTGCTCTGCAGTTCAGTGGAAAAAAATCAAAATGAGTGCAAAAAATATATCTTTAGAGACTTGCTGCAGCATGAGGAGTTTTTCCACCAACTCCCTGTAGTTGTCTGCATTGTTGTTTTCGAGAAAGCTTGTTGCCACTGACTGTAAGGCTGTCCTTTCTTTACTACGTAGTGCACGGTTAAATGCATCATCTCAAAGAAGTTCACAAATCTGAGGACTAACAAAGACACCTTTCTTTATCTTAGCTTCACTTAGTCTTGGAAATTTCCCGCTGAGGTACTTGAAAGCTGGTTTTGTTTTGACCATGGCCTTGACAAACTTTTTCATTAGAACTACCTTAATGTGTACGGATGATAACAAAATCTTTCTTGATACAACAAACGGAGGATGCTGCACACTTTTCTTTCCAGGCTCCAATGATTGTTGGAGTGGCCAATATCTCTTAATGTAGTGGGAATGTTTTGCACAACTATCCCATTCATAGAGAAAACAGCAGTACTTTGTGTATCCAGTCTGCAAACAGAGCAACGACTTTGAAATCACCACAAAACTGCCATTGATGTTGGCCATAGTTTATGCATCTCAACAGCTGTTTTATATTGTCATAGGTGTGACCAACTTAAATCGATGGCAAACATTGCCATTATGCAGCAAAACAGCTTTCAGACTTGTCTTCAATGAATCGATGAACAGTCTCCACTCATCTGGATGGTGAATGATGTTGAGGGCTGCCAATAAACCATCGATGTTGTTGCAGGCTAAAAGATCACCTTCCATGAAGAAGAATGTAACAAGATCCCTTTTTTTTTATAATATATTTATTGAAGAATGACAGACTTCCAACACTGTGGGTACACTTACACAGTGCTCGGAGCCATAGTAACAAACGGCACGTAAACATGTTTCAATTTTTACATACAATGAAGGAACAGTTACCCCCTCCCGCCCCCGCTACACCCCCCACCCCACCCTGAGGCACAACCCTCCAATCTGAGACCACCAGTGTCGCCTTCACAGACCCACACACTGGCACCCTCCCCAGGATCCCCATACCATTATTTTGTGAGCGTTACTTTCACAGGGAACAAGCAGGAAGCTAGTCCTCACATATGGGTGATGTCGACACCTATGGAGCCCGCGCAGTAATCTCTCCCCAGCTTTCAAATAAAGCCTTTGGGGGAGATCAACCATGCAAGCATGGTCACTTTTCTGCCCAAGGGAGCCATTTGCCCCCAGTCTTCATTTTTCCGTGGAGCCTACCTGACGTACTGTCTGCACCCTGGAAAAGGTTGGCATTTATTTCAGTGAATACTTTGTTTTCTTCTTGATTCTTTTCTCTCAGTCGCGTACCATCACTTTCTCACGGTCCCAGAACCATTGCTACCTCAGCGTCACATTTTTTTCAGGTACTTTGTGTTTTTTCTTCTTTCTCGGTGCGTGGGATTTTTTTCTCATGCCCTACTAATAAGGACATTGGAGTTTGATCTCACGGGGGCCGTATTTCCCGCTATGTCCTGGATTAGTGGTTTTAAGAAGTGCACCAATTGTGGCAGGATCATGTCCATCACAGACTGTCACAATTGCTGCCTTCACTGCCTCTAGGCCAGTCACGATGCCTCCACTTGCCTGCTCTGTTTTCAGATGATGAGCAAGGGGCATAAGTATTATGAAAGACAGAAGGAGGCATTGGTTGGCCTCAAATCCTCTGCCTCAGCTGCATCATCAGCTTTGGAATTGATGCCCTCGGGTGTGGATGCATAGGGATTGGACCCGGGCGGCCGCCGAGCTCACTTGGAGCCCCGAGGTCGCAGAGTATCGGACCTGCAACCGTCTGTGGAGGACCATCCCCGGAAGGAACTGACTATGACCAAGACCTCATCGGGTGGTGATGTCAGTTCCATGGGTAAGACCCATGGGCACCAGCACCACAGCTCTCAATGGGACTCCAAGGGCGAGGGCCAGGAGCAGCCCCCCAAAGCTGCCCTGACGTGAAGTAGCTCCCACCCCCTTGGAGGATGGCCATCAGACTGTCTAGGTGATTACCATCTGTGAACTCCCACTGAAGGAACTGGCATCTGGTATGAAGCCCTCTGTGCCCACGCCAGGCATCTGGTATGAAGCCCTCGAGGCCAGGATGGTGGTCTTGGAGCATAGCCTCGCTGCCTTTCTGGCATGCCAGCAGACCCCGGTTTCAGTTACTTCTGGTTTCTTGGGGCCAACGACGGGCCCCTCCACCGCGACGTCGGCGCCGACGGAGCCCACACAGGAATGCTCCCCAGCATCCAATCAGAAGGCTTTTGGGAGCATCCCTCGCGCCTGCGCGGTGGCTTCCCGCCCTTCCTACTGCCTCTCCCCAGTTTTCGTTTTTCCGCGGAGCCGGCAGGACGTACCTCCTGTCACCGCAGAAACCTTTTTCTTAATTTTCCCTTTTTTCTTGTTTCATGTGGTCGCGGCCTTTTTCCCACCGACACCGGCACCACCGGTGCCTTATTCTTTCTTTTAATCTCTTCGAGGGAAATTTTTTTCCTCGAGTCCCTTCTGAGGCCTACCGGGCCTTTCCAGCATGGAGCCTTCTTCCCCTAAGAAGTGCCCTCACTGTGGAGACTTAGTTTTTTACTTAGACTCCAATGCCTGGTGTCTCTCCTGTTTGGGCCCTGATCCTTTTTCCCCCGGTCCACCGGGCTTCAGTATCGGGAGAAGACCTTCCCTGTTTCGGTGTCCCTCGATGACGTTTTTCCTCCTAAGGTGTGGTCATCGGTTTACTCTTCTCTCCAGGATCAGGTAACCCAAAAACAGTCTGTTAAGACTAGCCAAGTCTTGAGGGGTGAGTCTCATGCTCGGCATGATGACAGCTCCGGCCTCCCCCTCAAGTCCCCCTTGGCAAATAAACCCTGGTGGGAGTCTTCGGGCTCCAAAGCCTCCACGGGGTTTCGGGTTGTTCCTGGGGTTCGCTCCTCACAGAACATTCCCGAGCCATGCTCGGGGGTGGTATCCGCTTCGAGCGGTGCCGATTCCCCGGCATCGGCGCCGGCATCGAGTGCTCCACTCTTCGCCAGGGATCGTCAGTTGGTGTCCTCGGTGCCTTCGGGGCCGATCGATTCGACCCAGTCTGGCTTTCCTTCATCCCAGCCATGCGCGGAGGTGGTACCCGCTTCGGGCGGTACCGATTCCTCGGCATCGGCGTCAGTGTCGAGTGCTCCACTCTTCACCGGGGATCGTCATCTGGTGTCCTCGGTACCTTCGGGGCCTATCGATTCGACCCAGACTGGCTTTCCTGCATCCCAGTCCTGCGCGGGGGTGGTACCGGCTTTGAGCGGCACCGCCTCCCCGGCGTCGGCATCGGTGTCGAGTGCTCCACTCTTCACCAGGGATCGTCACCTGGTCCCCCGGTACCTTCGGGGCCTATCAATCTGACCCGGACTGGCGTTCCTGCACCCCAGCCATGCGCGGGGTTGGTGCCAGCCTCGGACGGCGCCGATCTCCCGGCGTCAACGCGGGCGTCGAGTGCTCCGCTCGTCACTAGGGTTCGTCCTCGGGGGGCCTCAGTGCCTTCGATCGATACGACCCAGGCTGGCTTCCCTTCGTCCCGGCCAACCATGGAGTTGGTTCCGGCGTCAAGTGGCGCCGATGCCCCAGCATCGCCGCCGGGGTTGAGCGTTTCGCTCCCCACCGGGGCCCGTCGTCGGGTAACCTGGGTACCCTCGGGGCCAATCGGTACGCCCCGGAAGGGTTTTCCTCTTGGTAAGCCAGGCTCGGGAGGGGTACCGGTGTCTAGCGCTGCCTATCTCCCGACATCGGCGCTGGTGTCGGGTGTTCCCCTCTTCACCGAGCGTCGTCCTCGGAGGTCCTCGATGCCTGCGGCACCGATCAATGCGATTCTGATTCGCTTTCCGGGTCCGGCATTGCGGACACCGCCGCCGGGGCCCTCTCGGAGGGCGTCGATAACCTCACTCGGTTCGATGCCCAGCTTAGAATCGATTTCCAGTCTCGAAGACTTGGTTCCGACACACTTCGGAACCGATCTCTGTCCCTTCCGGCGACGCAGTACCGAGGATAATCGCCACTGCTCTCCGGTGGCCTCGGAACCGCTTCAGCCACCTCCGCGGTCTGCTCCGAGGCCATTGCCGTCCCCGAGGCCGGAGTCGGGGCCGATGCCGATTCCGATTCCTGCGGTTCCATCGGTGCCATCGATCCTTTCGATGCCTAGCTTGGAATCAATACCAGGAACCTACGATGCAGTACTAACTGCCTTGATTCGAGACTGTCGGTATCCTTCCCGATCTAGCGGGACTCCTTTTGTGCACCAGTCCGATAGGTCTTCTGGTGTCCAAGCGGCCCCTTCAACCTCAGCCTCCCCAGGAATAGCTCCTCTGGGAGTGCCTTCTTTTCGGGATTTTCTCCTTGACATGGCAGACTTGCTCGCCATTCCTATCCCTGGTCCTTCTCTAAGTCAGGGTCCTGCGGAACAGGCAGCCATAATGCTTCCTTTACATCCTTCCCTGCAGGATCTTCTCCTGGGGGTTTGGCGGTCACCTTTGAAGGTTCCTGCGCCGTCTACAGCCATGCATGTGCTGTATCAGGTGCCCCCCTCTCCGGGGTTTCAGAAGCACCAGCTTCCGCATCATTCCATTGTGGTGGAATCGGCACTGAGAAAGGTCGTAAGCAAGAAGAAGCATTCTTCTTGCCCTCCAGGTCGTGCATCTAAAGCGCTTGATGCCTTTGGGTGTCAAACCTTCCAAACGTCCATGTTGGCTTCTAGAATTATTTCATATATTTTTTTATATGAGCCTGACACTTCGGGAGGTCACAGAGAAATTATCTCTTTTGTCTCCTTTTTTGTCCGAAACTAAGGCCTCTGAATATTCCTTGCTTCTTTATCATTGCAGGAATATCTCTTGGTTCCTTTCTCGTGCTTCTCTAGACGCTTTTGAGTCTGTTGGCAGGTCCTCTGCTATTGCCATTGGAGCGTCGTACAGCCTGGCTGCAGGCTTCAGACTTGTGCAGATGGGCACAACATAATCTGGGTAATTCTCCGTGTACTGGAGAAATCCTTTTCAATAGCGAGGCTTTACGTCAGGTTGCTCAGTGCTCCGCTGACCTTCCTAGCGCTGGAAGCCATCCTAAGCCCTCTCTTTCCCCCGGGGGTAGGAAATGTCCTACCAGACCTTCTTTCCTGAGGAAGAGAAAGTTTCATCCGTCCGCCCATCCTCCAGGTCGGCCCAAGCAAGGGGCATCTCACCCCGGTCTGAAGTTTCCGGACTCGCGCCAGGATACTCATACCAAGCAGCCATAGGCTCCTGTATGCGGCAATCTGCAATTGACTTCTTCTTACCAGAAGTTTATTCTTCCAGCTCTACACTGGGGTTTCGTTTTCAGTATGACCAGTGGTTCGGATGCTTTGTCCAGGGGTTAAGGTATTCTCCCCTTCTTCGTTGGTAGAGGGAGATCACCGCTATCCCATGATAGTTTCTGGCCCCACATGGACATTCTATCCTTCAACTGACTTACCCTAGGGTACGTCCTCCGAACCCTTCTCTTCCAGGGTTCCCCTGCCTGAGGGGGTACCATACCGAAACATCTCTCTCTTCCAGTGTAGACTTTTTCTGTTATCCTTCAATGCATGTTCTCCCTGTTTCTTACAGGAGAATCCCTTTGTTCTTTTGTTCAGTTGCTGTGCGTGCAGGAGTTCCACTGAGTACTTAATGCTTCTGCAAGCTGCTTCGGCTATCTTGCGTACTAACACTCACTGCAGGCTCTCTTCTTCTTGCCCTATCCTTCTCTGGGATGTGGCGACGTGTCTGACTCCTGTCAGTTTTCTCTCATCCTCCTCCTGCACGCTGCTCTCGGCAATCTTCAGAGAAGCTTCCCATAGTGCATTGGACCTTGTCTCTGAGGGTCTTCCATATAATGGAAGAGGCTTATATAGTCCCTCCATGGCTATATAGATAATTATACCCTCTTGTCTCCCATTGTGGTACGAAGGACAAGTTTTTTTCTGCATGAACGTCATGGGGACACATCAGAAGCCTAAAGTACTCCTGATGTGCTCTTACCAGACTGATATTATCCTGTTCTTCACGCAACCATACTGCTGATCCCACTGATCTGCATCCCTGCACCACAGAAATAGATTCTCTATACTCCTCGTTGGGTCACCCCTATTTCGGATGGATCTTTCACGTCACCTTCCCAGGTGGGCGTTCTTCTGTGGCTCAGGTGCAGGCCCGGATTCTCAGTGTTATGCTCATGTATGTGTGTGTCCCCTGCATACATGTTTTAGTACTTGGGTGGGTATTTGCCATGCCCATCTATATCTAGATATATATTTATCTACTGCGGCGCTCCTGCCCGGCTTGGGGCTAAAGACAGGAGCGGCGGTCTGATGCTTCGTGAGGAAGGAGAGTAACCTGTATCCAGGAAATGCTGGGTATTGTAGTTCCTGCTCCTCTCGCTCCGAAATAAAGAGTTGTAGTTATGGGGTTTCCAGTATTTTTATTATAGTAAAGGATATTGTTCCATCACATGGCAAATAAATGCAAACAAAATAGGTGCTTCAAATGCTAACAGGAAAACTTAGGATAAAGGCAACTTAAAGTATAACTGCTTCTTTTCACTTCTAAGCAAATTACTCACTTTGCTCCAAGAGGTCAGTTAGATTCACTGCAGCCTCTTTCAGCCACTGTTACCTTCACAGTGCTGGGGAAAATCAGATGCACATAATTAGAGCTTTCTCAGCAAGGCAATACAACAGCTCCGTAGCATTCAATTCACATACGGTAAAAAGCAGTTTCCTTCAGCTTGGCATCTCTACACAGCAGACCGTGCAATCCATGCTCTCACAATCTGGTAAGTCTGTATTATCTTGTGTTAACTCTTCAAGCTGTATGGAATTACTGGCTTCTGGTAACACTGGCTGTCTTCTAGCTTGCAACTCTAAAAACTGCTTAAAACTCTGTAGGAGCAATTCAGCCTGCTGTTTGTGAGATAGGGAATTGCTATCAGCTATACAACTTCCCTCTGGCTTAAGGCTGTTTATTTTCTCCTCTCTTAGATTAATTGTATCAGAGTAACTGCTAGTCTCTTTTGCTAATGTTTCACACACAGGAGAGTTAGCTTTACGTTCAGCCTGGAAACTTTGTGGCAATTCACTTACTTGTTGCCATGCCGTTCTGACTTCAGATGGCTCCAACGTTCTCCAGCTGTTAGAATGTTTGTTGCTCTCTGGCTCAAACGGTACTTCACGGAATGATTGTTTTCTTTCTTGTGCCTGCCTTGAAGGCTTCCTTTCCCAGGGCTGTGCCTTCCAACGGTTGTCTAATTCAGGGCTAGGTCCTCTCTCCTTGGGACTTCTACTCACTGCCTCTGAATAGAACTTTGCAGGTCTCCTTCCAATGCCAGGTTCCCAAGTATCAGCATACTGTCTTCTGGACTTCCAATCATTCTTCCTCCTCTCCTTCTTTCTCTTCTCTATCTTAATCCCATTCTCATTCTCCATCTGACTAGCAAAGCCATGCTCTGGTTTAAAACCACGTTCTCTCCTGGGACTGCAGGACTCCTCCCCTGGGCTGGTCTCCATGCTCAGCTCTGTGGTATAGAGTCTCTCTTTCTTCCTTGGTTTCTCAAATAGGCATAAATCCTGCTGAACCTCAGGATTTTCATCCGTTTCCATAGTCTCAGGAGGGCGCTGTTCACCACAGATCCCCCCCCCTTAAGATATCACGGGCTGGCTTCTGACCAGAGGCACAGCACGTGATTCTACTCAGGGCATCTGCGTTCTGGTGGAGCCGTCCGGCTCTATGTTCCACTTGAAAGTCGAACGCTTGGAGGGCCATAAACCAACGAGTTAACCTCGCATTATGGTTATACATCTGGTTTAGCCATTTGAGTGGTGCGTGGTCGGTAATCAAGGTGAAACGTCTCCCCGTGAGATAAAAGCGCAGCGCGTCTATGGCCCACTTAATAGCCAGACACTCACATTCAATTGTTGAATAGCGCTGTTCCGCAGGGGCTAGCTTCCTGCTGAGGTATAACACGGGGTGTTCCGTACCATCATGACGTTGGGACAGTACTGCGCCAAGGCCCGTCTCCGACGCGTCAGTCTGTACCAAAAATGGTTGGGAAAAATCCACACCTCTGAGAACCGGTGCTGCACACAACTTGTTTTTTAACAGGTGGAATGCTTCTTCCGCCTCTTCCCGCCATCTCAGTTGGTTAGGCGCGTTCTTCTTTAACATTTCAGTTAGAGGGGCACTCTTCTCTGCAAATCCTGGAACAAACCGTCTGTAATACCCCACTAACCCTAGGAAGCTCCTTAACTGCTTCTTGTTAAATGGTTTGGGGAATGCTTGAACAGCGGCTATCTTATCAGTAAGGGGCTTCACCACCCCATTACCCACCAGGTGACCCAAATATTTAACTTCCCGGCCTCCAAATAAACACTTAGCCGGGTTTAACGTAAGGCCAGCATCCCTAAGTGCCCTAAGAACAGCTTCAACTCGTGGGAGATGTTGTGTCCAATTGTCACTGTGAATGACCACATCATCCATATAAGCCACAGCGTATGTTTGATGCGGTCGCAGAACCAAATCCATTAATCGCTGACACGTAGCAGCAGCTCCGTGTAGGCCGAAAGGCATTCTTTTAAACTGGTACAGGCCTACCAGGGTGCTGAACGCAGTCTTCTGTCTGGCATCCCTGGTTAGTTGGACCTGCCAGTATCCTTTCGACATGTCCAATGTGGTGAGGTATTTGGCACGGCCTAGGCGATCCAGAAGTTCTTCTATTCTGGGCATAGGATATGTATCGAAACGAGATATTAAATTAACTTTCCGAAAGTCGATACAGAACCTTATGGAGCCGTCGGGCTTGGGAACTAGAACAATTGGGCTGTTCCACGGGCTCCGCGACTCTTCTATAACGCCCATCTGCAACATTTCCTGTACCTGCCGTACGACCTCCTCCTTCTTGGCTTCTGGCAGCCTATATGGACGTTGGCGTACTATTTCGCCAGGTGGCGTTATGATCCCATGGGCGATCAAGTCCGTCTTGCCTGGCATTGGTGTGAGGACATCCTGGTATCTTGTTAGTAGCTGAACCAACTCCTGTTTTTGTGCCCAAGACAAGCCTTCATCTACTCTAGGCTCTGGGTGGCTTTTACATACTGCAATTTGTGGCCCCAGGTCTTCCTCTTCCTTTTCTTCTACTACTGCGGCTAGAGCTTGGAAACTGGTACCCCCTGTTGACCCGAATCCACCTGCTCCACGAGCCGTTGTTGATAGGCTGGATACTTCTTCCAGCGGAGGCAGACCCACACGCTCGCAGATTAGTTGAGCTACTCAATCTCCAACCTTGACTTTAAAGTCCTCCTTGCCAAAGTTAAACATAAGAATTTTAATAGAACCTCTATAATCCGGGTCTATCACTCCGGCTCCTATGTCCAGAAAATGCTTTACAGCAAGGCCCGATCATGGGGCTATCCGGCCGTAACAGCCTAGTGGCATTTCCATCTGTAGAGCGGTATCTATTAATGCTTTCCCTTGCTTAGGAACTATGACCTCCTCAGCACTACAGAGGTCATAACCTGCTGAGTTACTTGAAGCTCTCTTAGGGGGTTGAGCATTAGGGTTCATCTTGCAGAATCTTAGTACAAACACTGGTTTCTTCACTATTTCCTCTCTTGAAGGCGGTGTTTTCCGTTTTTGCTTTTTCAGGTGGGCAAACAAAGGACTAGGCACTATACTTTTCTTGTTGGCTTGGGTTAGAGCTTCTACCGGGGATTCTCTGGTAGCTTCTTGCTCTTTTAAGAATAAGCTTTGTTCCACCCCTTTATGGAAATGTGGCCAGTCTTTACCCAAAACTATATTATGAGGTAGCTTGGGGACCACTGCGATAGGAATTTTCTTAAGCACACCTAGCGCTTTCACCTGAAGGTTGTATACAGGGTATAGTGATGTACCTCCATGTACACAGCGGATCTTCACGTTACGAACAGGCTGAATTGCTACCCCTGATGCTTGGACTTGCTGCCACAGCGCCTTGGAGAGCATTGTCTGCTCCGCGCCAGAATCCAATAACGCGGTAGTAGCAATTCCCTGCACCTCTACCTCAATAAGAAATCCTTCACGGGTTTTTTGTGCACTTTCTGCTACTAAGGCTGTCTTAAAACAATTCTTCTGTATATGCCCTTCTCGCCCACATTTAAAACATTTCCTAGGCGGAAACCTAGCCTTCACAGTTGGCATACACATTTTGCTTGCTTCATTCTGAAATTTCCACTTCCTTTCTGACTCAGGTATTGCTGCCCCCTTTAAATCACTACTGCTTTCATGAGCCATTACCTTGGCCTGCAAGAAGCGTTCTGTGAGGTCTACTGCCTCCTGTGGGGTTTTGCAGCTTTGCAGAATCAGGAAGGTTTTTATTTCATTGGGTATAGCATTCATGTATTGCTCTACAATTAAGCTTTCCAATATAGACTCTTTAGTCCTATTCTCTGGATTAAGACATTTATTTAACAACATGCTTATCCTGTATACTAAGGCTTTCGGTGTCTCACCCTGTTTTAATTTAACCGCTCGCAGGAGATTATGGTAGACTAGCGGTGTAAGGCCTAGCCTTTCCCGGACCGCTCTTTTCACCTCCTCATAATTTCCGGCAAGGTCGGATGGCATGCTCCTATAGGCAGCCATTGCTTCTCCAGTAAGGGAAGCTGCAAATCTGATGGCCCAACACTCTTTTGGCCATGCACTTAACTGTGCCACTCTTTCAAAACACTCAATAAAATTGTCAACATCCTCATTGTCCTTTAACTGGCCAAAATTAAACATAGTCCCTGCATTTAGACTATGCGCAGCTGTAGCAGAAAAACCTGGGGGAACGGACGGTTTCTCCTGTGTCGTCTTCTGCTTAGCTACCCATGCTTGTAGCATGTCCAGTAGGGGTCGCTGCTGAGCCTGCAGGGCAGCAGCACTCTTTTCCTGGAATTCTAGACTCAAGTCTCGCTGTCTCTCGAGTTGAGTGGCCATCCATTTAAATACCTCTGCTGGATCCAGAGACATCTTTAGTACCTGTGAATACAAACAGACAGAAAAAAAACCAAGTGCGATACCTCACACTTTTAAAAAAAAAAAACGTTTTTTTGTTTTTTTTTTTTCAACTAGCTGGCAAACACTCTCAGCCCTGTATCCTTATCCTTTCCCAGGTGGACACTTATTACCTGCCTCAGGTGTTGCCTCACGCTTTCCACAACCTCGTTGCAGCTGACACTCCGATGCTGGGACTCTTTCCTTCCTTTCAGGATGGTCTGCACTCGGGGTCTTTCTTGCAGTTGCTTTTCTGTAGTTTTCTGCACGGCACCTTGCGCATGCGTGGAAAATCCTGCCACGTAGCCACTTGCGGCGCTCCTGCCCGGCCTTGGGGCTAAAGACAGGAGCGGCGGTCTGATGCTTCGTGAGGAAGGAGAGTAACCTGTATCCAGGGAATGCTGGGTATTGTAGTTCCTGCTCCTCTCGCTCCGAAATAAGGAAGGTTAGCTCACTTTGCTCCCAGATGGGAGCAAATTACAGCAGAGCAGTGGACCCTTTCCATTATAAGGGAGGGGTACAAACTTCATTTCTTAAACCTTCCTCCTCACACCATGGTGAGACAGTTCAATTCTCCAACATCTCTCCTCGACCTTCTGGGTCAAGAGATTTCTACCCTTCTTGCCCAAGGGGCAATAGAAGAAGTGCCTCTTCTTCAACAGGGCTCAGGGTTCTACTCCCCCTACTTTCTGATTCCAAAGAAAACACGGGGTTACAGACCCATATTAGATCTCAGAGAATTGAACAAATTCCTATGCAAGGAGAAATTCAAAATGATTTCTCTGGGTACTCTCCTTCCATTCCTTCAGAGTCAGGATTGGCTTTGTTCTCTAGATCTCAAGGATGCGTATACCCATATACTCAACCATCCAGCACACAGAAGGTTCCTTCAGTTCCTTTATCAGGGAAAGCACTATCAATACAGGGTGCTTCCCTTTGGTCTGGCCTCTGCTCCAAGAGTGTTCACAAAATGCATGGCAGTAATAGCTGCATTTCTACGCACTCTAGGAATATTCGTATTCCCATATCTGGACGACTGGCTCATTCGAGCTCCATCCCAGTCAGAGGCCCAGACTTCCCTAACCTGCACAATGCGTGTCCTGCAGTATCTGGGACTAGTTATAAACATTCCAAAGTCCCAACTCACTCCTACTCAGTCTCTAAAGTTCATAGGGGCCTTGCTGGATACCACAACTGCAAGGGCCTATCTTCCCCAGGCCCGTTGCCTACGCTTAGTGCAGTTAGCCTCTCAGATTCAGTTAAAAACCCATCTAACTGCTCGAGAGATGTTACAACTGCTAGGCCACATGGCATCCACGGTGCATGTGGTCCCTTATGCTCGCCTTCACATGAGGGCAGCTCAATGGACTTTGTCCACCCAGTGGACCCAGGCATCTGGAAGTCTGTCAGACAAAATAGCAACCTCCAGGCGCCTCTTTTGGTCTCTCCAGTGGTGGAAGTCCACTCAAAATCTGTTGCTGGGGTCCCCCTTCCAACAGTTGTTACCCCAAGCAATCCTTACAACAGATGCCTCTCCAAAGGGTTGGGGAGCTCATCTTCAAGACCTCTCCACCCAGGGCATTTGGTCCCCACAGGAGACCTCCCTACATATCAACTTCTTAGAGCTCAGAGCAATCTTCTTGGCTCTCAGAGTCTTCCATACCCTGCTCAGCTACAAGACAGTCCTCATTCACACGGACAACCAAGTAGCCATGTTCTATGTGAACAAGCAGGGAGGGACTGGCTCTCTGTTGCTTTGCAACGAAGCTCTGAGATTGTGGGCCTTCGCCATCTTCTGGCAGTATACCTTCCAGTAGTTCAAAACTCTTGGGCAGACAGACTCAGTCGAGTTCTGCTTCCACACGAATGGTCCCTTCATATGGACCAGATAGTCAGAATCTTTCGAATTTGGGGAACCCCGGACATAGACCTTTTTGCAAGTCCGTGGAATGCCAAACTTACCCGATTCTGTTCCAGAATTCCGTGTCAGGGAGTTCAAGCCAGGGATGCCTTCCTCCTTCACTGGGGTCAAGACTTCCTGTACGCCTTTCCACCCATTCCCCTAATTCCCAAGACCCTGTTCAAGCTTCAGAGAGATCAAGGGACTATGATTCTCATAGCTCCACGTTGGCCACGCCAAGTGTGGTACCCTCTACTTCTGCATCTCTCTCAAGCTCCCTCCCTGGACTTGGGGTCTGCTCCAGACCTCCTGTCTCAGGAGGGGGGAACGTTGTGGCACCCAAACCCCCAATCTCTCCATCTCAGGGCTTGGTTGCTGAAGGCTTAGACCTTCAAGATTGGCATCTTTCTCAGCAAGTAAGGGATTTCCTTCATGCTTCCAGAAAGCCTTCTACTAGACGTTCCTATGCTTTTAAATGGAAAAGGTTTACCATTTGGTGTGCTGAGAAGGGTATTAACCCTCTAGCAATACCTTTGAATTCTTTACTAGAGTATCTCCTGCATCTTTCCCATGCAGGCCTCAAAACGAATTCAGTAAGGGTCCATTTGAGTGCTATTGCAGCATCCCTCAAGCTTCTCAATGGACAACCTGTTTCCTCTCATCCTCTTATTGCACTATTCATGAGAGGCCTTCTTTTAACTAAACCTCCCATTAGACCACCTCCAGTGGCATGGGACTTGAATGTGGTTCTTGGTCAGCTCATGAAGCCACCCTTTGAACCCTTAGCCACTACCTCCTTGAAATTTCTTTCCTGGAAGGTTATCTTTCTTATTGCAGTCACCTCAGCTCGCCGCATCAGTGAACTGCAGGCCTTAGTGTCTAATCCACCTTATACAAGGTTCCATCATGATAAGGTAGTCCTTAGGACCAATCCACACTTTATGCCTAAAGTGGTCTCACCTTTTCATCTTAATCAAGAGGTGTATTTACCTGTCTTTTTTCCAGGTCCTCATGCATCAAGTGCAGAGAGGAATCTTCATACCTTGGATTGTAAGAGAGCTCTTGCTTTTTACTTACAAAGGACACAGCAACATAGAAAGTCTTCTCAACTCTTTGTTGCTTTTGATCCTTCTCATTTGGGACTTCCAGTCTCTAAGAGGACACTGTCCAATTGGATTGCTCAGTGTATTTCTTTCGCCTACCAGAGTAAGAACCTTTCTCTGGAGGGCCATGTCACAGCTCATAATGTGAGGGCCATGGCCACCTCTTTGGCTCATCTAAATTCTGTGTCCATCGACCAGATCTGTCGAGCGGCCACCTGGGCCTCAGTTCATACCTTCACAGCCCATTACTGTTTGGACAAGGACTCCCGCCAGGTTGCATTGTTTGGTCAGGCTGTTCTCAAACACCTGTTCCATGCTTAATCAACTCCTACCCTCCATCCCTGGTTGGATGCCTGAGCTGGGGAGTCCCCATATGTGAAGACTCATTCCTGCTTGTTCCTGGAGATAGCACAGTTACTTACCTGTAACAGGTGATCTCTGGGAACAGCAGGAATAAGTCTTCACAACCCACCCACCTCCCCTAGGAGTTGTATCTCTCTATCTATCTTTCCTTTCCTCTCTCTCTTTGTCTCAGCTTTAAAAGTCAAACTGGAGAGAGGCGGTTAGGAAAGGCGGGAAGGCAGCGCGCAGGCGCTGTGGGATGCTCCCAAAGGCTTTCCTTTTTGGGAAGCTGGGGAGCGTTCCCGCGCAGGCTCCGTCGGTACCGACGTACCCATATGTGAAGACTTATTCCTGCTGTTCCCAGAGATCACCTGTTACAGGTAAGTAACTGTGCTATATCAACTGACTCACCTTTGTCCACCTGTTTATTCACACCTTCAAAAAAACATAACAGATTAGTAAGACAAGATCTTCCTTGTCTAAAGCCATGTTGGCTGTCTCCCATTAGGCCATGACTATCTACATGCTGAGTAATTTTATTCTTTATGATGGTTTCTACCATTTTTCCCGGTACTGACGTCAGGCTCACCGGTCTGTAGTTTCCCGGATTACCCCTGGAACCCTTTTTAAAAATTGGTGTTACATTGGCGATCCTCCAATCTTTAGGTATTACAGATGATTTTAATGAAAATTCACAGATTACTAATAGGTCTGCAATCTCATATTTCAGTTCTTTCAACACCCTTGGATGTATACCATCCGGCCCAGATGATTTGCTACTCTTCAGTTTATCTAATAGTTGTATCGATATTTCCTTCAATTCTTCCGCACCTTTAAATAGCACTTCAGCCATGCGTAACATCCCTACATCTTCCTCAATAAAGACCGAGGCAAAGAATTCGTTCAGTCTCACCGCTATCACCTTGTCGCCTCTTAGTGCCCCTTTAACCCCTCTATCATCTAATGGACCAACTGACTCTCTCACAGGTTTTTTGCTACGAATGTACTTGAAAAAGTCTTCATTTCGCGTTTTTGCTTCCACAGCAAGCTTCTTCTCAAATTCTCCCTTTGCCTGCCTTATCAATGCCTTACATTTGACTTGCCAGTGCTTGTGCTGTTTCCAGGTTTCGTCGTTTGGCTCTTTTTTCCATTTCCTGAAAGATGCTTTTTTGGCAACAACAGCCTCTCTGACCTCACCTTTAAACCATGCTGGCAGTTTTTTGGACTTCCTTCCACTTTTCTTAAAAGCGTGGAATACAGCTGGTCTGGGCTTCCAAGATAGTATTTTTCAACAACACCCAAGCTTGATGTAAGTCTTTAACCTTTGTAACTGCTCCTTTTAGTTTTTTCTTAACTATTTTCCTCATTTTATCATAGTCTCCCTTTCGAAAGTTAAAAAGTAGTACTGTGGATTTCCTTACTATCCCTCTTCCACTAATTAAATCAAATGCGATCATGCTATGATCACTATTGCCCCAACACCCTTATCTCTTGCACTAGATCTGGTGTTCCCCTAAGGACTACGTCTAATATGGCTTCCCCTCTGGTCGGTTCATGAACCAGCTGCTCCAAGAAGCAGTCATTTATTTCATCTAGGAACTTTATCTCCCTAGCATGTCCTGCCGTGACACTGACCCAGTTGATACCGGGGTAATTGAAATCACCCATTATTATTACTGCGCTGTAACTTTTGTTAGCTTCCTTGATTTCTTTGAGCATTTCATCATCCATTTGTTCATTCTGGCCAGGCGGTCGATAGTACACCCCCAATGCCATTGCCTTCCCATTTTTACATGGAATTTCAATCCATAGAGATTCTACAGCAAATTTTGTTTCCTGGAAAACGTTAATCCTTTCTGACTCAATGCCCTCTCTAACATAGAGCGCAACCCCTCCACCAATTTGATCAGCTCTATCATTACGATATAGTTTGTACCCAGGTATCAGGGTATTCCATTCACCCTGGCATTTGAAAAAGAAAGAATAACTTATAAGGGTAGAAGCAAAAGAAATGTGTTAGGAACATCATTCGATGATAAAATTTACATTGATGCTATAGGGCAGTGATGGCTAACCTTTTTGAGCCCGAGTGCCCAAACTGCCGCACAAAACCAAAGAATTTCCTCAAAGTGCCAGCACGTCATTTGCATAAGTGGTCTTATTTGCATAAATATTTGCATAATGTTACCATACACTAACTTTTAGTAAACATGTCTCTTAATGAGTGTATGGATAAAGAAAGACTAAAAGATTTCTACATTACTATAATCCAGTGCCAACCGCCAGGCACATTAGGAACTACTACAAACGCTGCCCATTTAGAACCCATAGCAAACCCGCCGTATCCTGACAGCATTACCAGGACTCACAAAGCACCATACCCTACCTATCAAAAGGCAACACTGCAAATATTAAACCAATACATTTCAGTGAATACTGGGGAAAGAGAACAAGTGGCAACGTCAAATAGGAATTTCCTCTTGTACCAAACAAAGCGCAGATGTTAATGATGCACATTTCCCAGAGCTGACATATTCCAGTTAATAAATTCAAAATAAAGAGATATCGTTCTACCTTTTGTGCATTTTTTTTCAGTTGCAATTGGTCCAGCCATTTTCTTCTGGTTTCTTCATGTTTTCTGCTAACTCTCCATCGTCTGCTGTCCATTTGTCCTTTCTTCTCTCTTCTAGTTTTTTTTTCCATTCTCTCTCTCTACATCTGCTTTAACATACTAATCTTTCTCCTTTTGCTCTTTCCTCATTCCTATTTCATCCACACAAATTTTACCCCTCCATCCTCAATCCCCAATTACTCTCCCAATACCTGGCCAATTGTAGATTTTTCATCCCTCCTACACAAAATATTTTTCCCCTCTCCATTTTACTCTCCCAGCCCCATCCCATTCTAATCCTCCCCCAACATCAGCTCCCTTCTAGTTCCAGTCTCACCCAGCATCCATTCCCTTCTTCAAGCCCCCCACTTCCCCTCAGCCCATTTCCATTCCAAGCCCCGTCCCCATCAGCTATTTGCAGTTCAAGCCCCCCACTTCCCCTCAGCCCATTTCCATTCCAAGCCCCATCCCCAACAGCTATTTGCAGTTCAAGCCCCCTTCCACTCAGCCCATTTCCAGTCCTAGCAACCCCCCCAACCCATTACCAGTCCTAGCCCCCCATAGCCCACTCCCAGTCCTAATCCCACCAGCCCATTTCCAGTCCTAACCTCCCCATCAGCCCACTCCCAGTCCTAATCCCCCATCACTCAATTTTTAGTTTAAGCCCCCCCAGCGCCTATCACCACTCCTAACCCCCCCAGTGCCCATCACCACTCCTCCCCCCCCCCGCCCAGCGCCCATCACCACTCCTACCCCCCCCAGCCAGCCCAGTGCCCATCACCACTCCTAACCCCCCCCAGCCAGCCCAGTGTCCATCACCACTCCTAACCCCCCAGCCCAGTGCCCATCACCACTCCTAACCCCCCCACCCCAGCCCATCACTACTCCTAACACCCCCCAGCCCAGCCCAGCCCATCACTACTCCTAACCCCCCCCAGCCCAGCCCAGCCAATCACCACTCCTAACCCCCCCCAGCCCAGCCCAGCCCAGCCCATCACCACTCCTAAGCCCCCCAGCCCAGCCCAGCCCAGCCCATCACCACTCCTAACCCCCACCCCCCACCCCCAGCCCAGCCCAGCCCAGCCCAGGGAAAATTAAAAAAAAAAAGAAAACCTGTCTGCTGCCGCTGTCGGGGCCGCCGCGGCAGAATCGAGCGTGCCGCGGGGCCCCCCTGTACCCGGCACAGCCTCTCCTCCCTGTAGCAGCTCTCTCGTTGGAGCTGCAGTCAGACGCGCCGGCTTGCAGAGCGCGAGGGAAGAGTTTTTCCCTCGCTGCTCTGTTAAGCCCGCGGGGGCTGATGGGAAGTTCCCATCAGCCCCCGCGGGCTTAACAGAGTCGCGAAAGGGAAACTCTTCCCTTCGCGCTCTGCAAGCCGGCGAGTCTGACTGCAGCTCCAACGAGAGAGCTGCTACAGGGAGGAGAGGCTGTGCCGGGTACAGGGGGGCCCCGCGGCACGCTCGATTCTGCCGCGGCGGCCCCGACAACGGCAGCAGACAGGGTTGTTGTTTTTTTTTCGATGGCGGACCTTCCCGCGTGCCAGCTGCAAGGCCTTCGCGTGCCACAGCTGGCACGCGTGCCATAGGTTCGCCATCGCTGCTATAGGGGTACCCCGGGGAGTTCCAGATGAGTTCAAAGCTAGAAATGAGATAGCAGCAGGGTTTGAATCAGCCTTATTTTGGTGGTCCACCATTAATAAAAATGTAGATTGGATACATTACATATATTATAATCAGCAAAGATTTATAAACTACACAAGGGAGGCAGTAAAAGGAATCGCAGAATAGTTGGATTCCACAAGCAGGATGACTTCCTTCCACCATGTCTCTGATATTCCAATCATATCTAACTTCTCATTTAGTGCTATATATTCTAACTCTCCCATCTTATTTTTTAGACTACTAGAATTTGCATACAAGTATTTTAGAGACTGTATTTTATTCATATTAATTTGGCTATTTGTAGACATTGGTAATTTGGGATCTTTACGCTCTGTCTGCTCCATACTTGAGGGCATTTGGGCTACTTTACTCTTTTTTGGAACCTCTCTGCTTTTGGTAGTATCCTTCAAGGATACATTCTTCCGAACCATTTGCTCTTGGGTGACTGTCGGCTTTCCCCTGTTATCTAGGTTAAAAGCTGCTCTATCTCTTTTTTGAAAGGTTAATGCCAGCAGCCTGGTTCCATCCCGGTTAAGGTGAAGCCCCTCCTTTCCCCAGAATGTTCCCCAGTTCCTAACAAATCCAAAACCCTCATCTCTGCACCATTGTCTCATCCACGCATTGAGACTCCGGAGCTCTGCCTGCCTTTTGGGTCCTGCGCATGGAACGGGAAGCATTTCAGAGAACGCTACCCTGGAAGTTCTGGATTACAACTTCCTACCTAAAAGCCTAAATTTAGCCTTCAGAACCTCCCTACCACATTTTCCTATGTCATTGGTACCGATATGTACCAAGACAGCAGACTCCTCCCCAGCACTATCTAAGACCTTATCTAGGTGGCGCACCAAGCAGGCATGTTACCAGGCGATCCTCACCGCCACCAGCCACCCAGCTATCTATATGCCTAATGATTGAATCACCAACTATAACAGCTGTCCTAACCCTTCCCTCATGGGGACATGGCCCTGGAGAAACGTCCTCGGTGCGAGAGGGTTTTACATCACTTGGAGGACAGGTCCTAGTTACAGGATCACTTCCTGCCACACCAGGGTGATGTTCTCCTGTCACGTGACCTCTCTCCTCCATGGCAACAGGGATGCTGCCAGACTGGAGGTGGGACTTCAGGTCTATATCCCTGTAGGTCTCGTCTATGTACCTCTTTGTCTTTCTTATGTTTTCCAAGTCTGCTGCTCTAGCCTCTAGAGAACGGACTCGTTCCCTGAGAGCAAGGAGCTTGTTGCACCTAGTGCACACTTAAGACCTCTCACCATCTGGGAGAAATTCATACATGTGACACTCAATGCAAAAGACTGGAAAGCCCCCATCTCGCTGCTGGACTGCTGTCTGCAGCTTAGTTTTAAGCTTGTGTTTAGATCTTTAAGTTCTTTACTTACTAAGGGTTGCTATGGATATTTATACTAATAAAACTGTACCTAATACGTTTAATATACTTTGTTCACCTGAAGTTTAATTAATCTCAGGTCCTTAGTGTATGACTGATTTGGGTAACGAGCTTCACCTGAGAGCACCTCTTGTCCTTTAAGATGTGTAAGTACCTATAAAGCTACGATTATCCCAGGGGTGGGTGGGTGTTAGGGAGGGAGGGAAATAACACTTATTAAAAGAGGGCTGCGAGGAGGAAGTGACATCACCCATCAGTATGGTCATCTGAGGGGCGAGCTCCGGACCCAACCCAGAGAATTAGTGCGAAAATTTGCCCTTACCGGGAGCGGAAGGCTGCGAAGGAGTCTGTAAAGGCAATCGGAGGAGGGAGAGAGTATGGCGATCCGAAAAAAGACCGCGGATCTGAGGGATTATGCCTTCGGAGCGGCGAGTGCAAGTGGAGCAGCCGCGGAAGCTAAAATGGCGGGAGAAGAGCGTGCGAGGAGTAAGCAGGCCAAGCAGCATGGAGCGGATACCGAATGGTGTCCGGGAGGTCGGGGAGAGATGTAGGCACATGCGGTGAAGAGAGAGGAGTTGAAGGAGTAGTTTGCAGAAATAAAAGCAGAGGTGCAGTCTGCAAAGAAGGCGCTGGGTGATTTAATGAGTGGCCTGCATGAGGAGGTGGAGGAGGTTACCCACAGGATGGGGGACCATGAAAACCAGCTACAAACATTGGAAATGCAGCAGGAGGAAGGGGAGGCACATTTTAAAGGTGAGGAGGAGTGGAAGGAGCAAATCAAGATGAAGCTGGAAGATTTAGAGAACCGTTCCAGGAGGAACAATTTGAGAATAAAAGGGGTGCCAGAGGAACCAGAGTTTGGGACTGTGCCAAAGTTGCTGCGGCGGTGTGCCGGGAGGCTATGAAACAAGGAGAGGAGGAAGTGGAAGTAGATGAAACACACTTGGATAGAGCACATCGAGCCTTGGGCCCTGTCTGGAGTAACAGGCACAGGGACATTGTAATCTGCATGCGGGACTATAAGCTGAAGGAGAAGATTGTGGTAAAGATGAGGGGATTAAGGACTTTTGTGTGGCAGGGATACTCAGAGACTATTTATGCAGATTTGTCCGTCGGGACCCTGCATAGGAGGCGGGCCATGGCGCCTATCACCAGTCAACTGCGGAAGCAGGGTCTGCGTTACCGGTGGTTATATCCCTTTGGACTGGCGTTTACTAAGGGAGAAAAGACATGGAGAGTGCAGTCCCTGGAGGAGCCGTATGGGGCACTGAAAGCTGCAGGGGTGATGGTGCAGGAGGAAGCGGTGCCCGCAGAGAGACAGCAGCAGGTCAGGAGGAGGAGCCTGGAGAGCGACAGATGGCGATCCTCTTATTGCAAGATTCATGAGAGGCCTTCTTTTAACTAAACCTCCCATCAGACCACCTCCAGTGGCATGGGATTTGAATTTGGTTCTTGTCCAGCTTATGAAGCCACCCTTTGAACCCTTAGCCACTACCTCCTTGAAATTCCTTTCCTGGAAGGTTATTTTTCTTATTGCAGTCACATCAGCTCGCCGTATCAGTGAGCTGCAAGCCTTGGTGGCTAATCCTCCTTATACAAGGTTCCATCATGACAAGGTAGTCCTCAGGACTAATCCACACTTTATGCCTAAAGTGGTCTTTCCTTTTCATCTGAACCAGGAGGTGTATTTACCTGTCTTTTTTCCAGGACCTCATGCATCAAGTGCAGAGAGGAATCTTCATACCCTGGATTGTAAGAGGGCACTTGCTTTCTACTTACAAAGGACACAGCAACATAGAAAGTCCTCTCAACTTTTTGTTGCTTTTGATCCCTCTCATTTAGGACTTCCAGTCTCTAAGAGAACTCTGTCCAGTTTGATTGCTCAGTGTATTTCCTTCGCCTACCAGAGTAAGAACCTTTCTCTGGAGGGCCATGGCAGCCTCTATGGCTCATCTAAATTCTGTGTCCATCGACCAAATCTGTCGAGCGGCCACCTGTGCCTCGGTTCATACCTTTACAGCCCATTACTGCTTGGACAAGAACTCCCACCGGGATGCCTTGTTTGGTCAGGCTGTTCTCAAACACCTGTTCCATACCTAATCAACTCCTACCCCCCATCCCTGGTTGGATGCCCGAGATCCATGGGGTGAGGTAGAGCCCTTTTCAGGGACTCACAACTTTGGAGATCTCCCTGGCATCTCTAGCTGGGGAGTCCCCATATGTGAAGATTCATTCCTGCTTGTTCCTGGAGATAGCACAGTTACTTACCTGTAACAGGTGATCTCTGGGAACAGCAGGAATAAGTCTTCACAGCCCACCCACCTCCCCTAGGAGTTCTATCTCTCTATCTATCTTTCCTTTCCTCTCTCTCTCTTTGTCTCAGTTTTTAAAACTCGAACTGGAGAGAGGCGGTTAGGAAAGGCAGGAAGGCAGCGCGCAGGCGCTGTGGGATGCTCCCAAAAGCTTTCGTACTGGACGCTGGGGAGCGTTCCCGCGCAGGCTCCGTCGGTACCGACGATACCCATATGTGAAGACTTATTCCTGCTGTTCCCAGAGATCACCTGTTACAGGTAAGTAACTGTGCTTTATTGTTCTACGTCAAGCATTGCATATATTCATAATGTGCATCTTTATGTCTCTAGGTCATAGGTCAGATCTTATTAGCATAGGTCATCATGAGGAGACATACATGTATTTCCAGACATAACTTCTGTCATAATGCAGAACCTATGAAGGAAATAGTTTTAGAAAAAACCCCTGTTTTACATGGAACTGAGAAGATGCAGAGAGCGCAGTTCCAGCGCAGCACAGCCAGAGGGCGTATGAGCAGTTCCACAGAGCCAGAAGCAACGTGCTCTGACACTGATTGCATTAGTAGCAAGCAGTTTCACCTGAGATCAAGCCCAAAATGTTCAAACCAAAAATCCCTTTATAAAGGAAACCAGATGGTAGAAGAGAGGGGCAGCAACAAGGAGAGCAGTAGTAAGAGCTGGCAGCAGCAAGGAGAGCAGTAGTAAGAGCCGGCAAAGCAGCAAGGAGAGCCATGGAAGCAACAGGAGCGGCGAAAGTAGCCTAACCAGGAACATAGCCAGAAGCACAGCAAGTATCACTGCAAGAGGCTCAGGACGGAGCACAGTCTGGAGCAGCAGTTGGGATAGCTGTGGGAAAAGGAACCTGGAACAGGACAGCTTCCACGTGCAGCCAACTCAAAGAGACAGAATCCAAAGGAGTTTTACTCAAAGGGATAGAGTCCAGAGAGGCCAAACATATTGGGACAGAGTCCATAGCAAAGCAAACAGAAGAAGCAGTCTGCCGGATAAAAGCAACTCTCCTAGCCCAAGTAAGTTCATTGTATCAAACCAGCAAGGAACAAGGAGGGGAAGTTCCTACTACAGAGATACCTTTGCTAAGAACCACAAAGGGTGGAAATCCATACCGGGTTTGCCTGATAGCTCTGAAAGCAGAGCACTGCATAGAACAGCTTGTCTGCCTGAGAAAGCACGTTACAAGGAGAGCTCTGGGTGTGGCAGCTTAGAGAAGCCAAGGTATGCAAAATCCTTAATTCTAAGAGAAAGTTTTACTGATGAAAACCCTGTTCAAAGAGCTAAACTTTATAAGGGGAGAAGAAGTAAAACTGACCTTTTAAAAGCATTTCCCCAAAGCTTAGTAAGAGAGTTTTATGGGAAGCAAAAGAATCCCTGTGATGAGTTAACAGGGAGTGAAAATTATCATTCATCTGAGGAGGGCAGTGACCCTGAGTCAATGGACTTTGAATATGAAAACAGTATTCCCATTCCTCAGGAGGAGCCGATGGAATGTAATCTTTGTTTAGCAGCTAGCATGAATTCCCTGCAGGATTTATTGAGAGAGAAGAACTCTGCTGATGGTGGAGCTTGTAACCATTTCTCTGCTGATATATTAATTTGTTTTGATTTAAAAGAAGCCTTAGCCCAGACTTACACTTAACTGTGAAACCTACAACAGTTGATTGTTTGAAATGTTGTTGGAACCTTTTTGTTAAAGAGAAGGACTGTATTTACTTTCTTTGTGTCTTACTGGACCTTAGCGTTGACCAGGGAAATAAAGCCTTGTTACTCTACACTTTGGCTTGAATCGTTCTTCATAAGGAGTTCTGTAGTACAAGGACCAGAATCCTCTAGGCCCTTTAGGTCAATCACTCCTTAAAAATTAATTAAATGCGCCAGATGCCCTTACTCCAACCAACCACTAGGGGCACCTGGTGACATAATGGCGTAGTTGGCAGGATGTTGGGACAACGCCCTAAGACGCTAAAAAGAAAGGAAGAAACCACTAATACTGGGTGAGAAAAACCCGGAATGGATTTGAAGAAAACCCGAACCGGATTCAGAGAAAAACCCGGAACGGATTCGAAGAAAACCCGAACCGGATTCAAAAAGAAAACCCAGACTCGAGTCCAGGAAAACCCGAACCGGACCGAGAAAAATCCGGATTGGATTTGAGGAAAACCAGGGCCAGGAAGACGAGACCAGGAGCGGAGGTCATTAGTTGCTACCAGCAGTCGTAGAGGGCTACGTTTTGGAGCTGCTGCAACCTTGTCTGGGAGCTCGAGTCTACTCTACTACCAGGTAAAGGTAGAGGGGTAGAGTGGTCTGGATAGTGGTTGGAAAAAAAAAAATTAATAAAGGAGGAAAAAAATAAAATTGAGAAAAGGGCTAAGTGTTTGTGGACCACACGTGGTTTTGTTTTGTTTTGTTTTCTTTCTCTTTTCCCTAGGTAAATTCCCTCAATATGGAGCAGAAGGAATTAATAGAGTGGATGATGATGCAGTTTGAGAAACAGAGAGAACTTGCCTGTCAAACCCAGCAACAAGCCATACTAGCGTTGCAGGAACAGCAGAAGCCCTTTTTACACCTAATGGAGGCTTGGGCAGCCCAGCAACAAAAGGTGCCGGAGGGAGCCTCCAATCAACAGGGACAGGTTTCTGGACTGGGCAACTGGCCGGTAGGACCAGCCGCCTTTGATTCTCTGACCATAGGAAAACTAGCAGCCACCGATGATATCGACGACTTTATTGGCTCTTTCAAAAGGATAGCTAGTTCAGTAAAGTGGCCTAAAGAACAGTGGTCAATTAGGCTAGCAGCTTCTCTTACGGGGGAGGCACTGTCTGCCTATCGGGCAATGCCAACCGCATTAGCGGCGGATTATACCGAGGTGGTGAAAGCCATACGGGAGCGCTTAGGCCTAACACCCCTCGTATATAATCGCATGCTGCGAGCCGCACGCCTTAAGAAGGTTGAGACTCCGAAAGTTTTAGGCCATAGGCTTAGGAGCTTAGCGGAAAAATGGCTAAGACCTGCTGGTAAAAATGTTGAAACAATTATGGATGAAATAGTCCTAGAACAGTTTATGCATGCAGTGCCCAGCAATGTGCAGAACTTCCTAATTCTACAAAATTGTAGCACCACAGCAGACGCCATTGTTTTGACAGAAAGATATTTGGAGGCGGATTTGGCCACCCAAAATTCTAAAGAGGTTTCAGAAAGGAAAGCGGTGCGTACAAGCAGTCCTTAGGAGCACTCTCTCATTGTAAGACACACAATGTAAAACGTAATAATGCTTTGTCAAAGTATGCTGAGAAAACATGTTTTACTTGTGGAAAGACCGGTCATGTGAGATCTGAGTGCCAAGCACATGTGGCTCTCCTAGGAGAGAACCAAAAGATACCGTGTGAAGGTTTAATTTTGCATGTATTTGTGCAAGGGGTTCCAACCAAGGCTCTACTTGATTCCGGTGCGGATCAAACAATGATCTCTCGCAAGGTTTGGTCCATAATTAAGGAGCGAGCAGAGTCCGCACCGGATCAACCAGAATGCCATGTAAAAATAAAATGTGTTCATGGCACTGCCACTTTGTATCCTGTCTATAACCTAACTATAAAAGGTTTGGGAACAACACAAAAAATGTTAGTAGCGGTTGTACCCAAGTTACCGCAGGAGTTAGTCTTAGGTCGAGACTGGCCACACTTTAAAAGAGGGTTAGAAGAAGGATTAACGCCTTGGGAGGCTCTTGCATCTACAAGCATTCTTTCTAAAGGGACGTCAATTCCTAGTCCTTTTCTAGGAAAACCCAAAGGCTCTAAAACTAAGGTACCGGAGGAACCGGTAAAGAAGTTTGCATTGAGATGTAGTAAGACCTCCAAATACGCACGTAGTCCCTGTCGAGCATCAGCCCAAGCCACGGGGTACGAGCGGTACAGCGCAGAGAGTAAAGTAGTTCCAAATATTTTGAAGCCCGCAGTACTAAGGTCAGTTCCTGACCTCCCGAGAGGCCGACATGAGGTCGTACCTAATGGGGCAGGTTCTAAAATTCCTAGCAGCACTTTTTACTCTGGAAGAAGCAAAAGGCTGCCTAGAGAAGAAGCACTTCCCAAGAAAACTGGAGGAAAAATAATTGAAGAAGGTCTCCAGCCACTTGAGGCTGATGATTTTTCTTCTCTTAATCCAGAATATGAAGGAAGGCTGAACCGAAACCAGTCCCGGACGGAAGATATAGGGGAACATCCTCTGAATTCTAGGTCTAGGTTTACAAGAATGCTGCTCACCAGGAGACAAATCAGAGAAGATTTGTCACTGTCTAGACCCCATGTAGAGAATGCTCCTCATTCTTTACCCGTAAGAATGGGGGCCAGACCAAGTTTGTATAAAAGACTGGTGCCCAACCCTGTGGCACCACCTATGAAGTATAATAGTTCGAACTCTTCATCCTCTGTTGACAAACTTAGCCAGCCTTGGTTAACAAGACTGACAAGAGTTCCTACAGACAAGAAGAGTGAAGTCTCATTCGCAGTGAAACAGGTTAAATTGGAAGGTCGACATGAAAATGAATTGGACAGACCACGATTCTGGGAAAAATTAAGAAGCCGTCGAAAACAGACTTCTAGCCCAGCGGACTTGTTTACGGCAGTCAAGAATAGATCCCAATACAAGTTCGGACACCCCTATTGCTACAAAAAAAAAAAAACCCAGAATAAAGCCAGAGACCCGCCTTGTAAGGCAGAAGAAGAAGCTACAATTACGAGCTGTAGTGAGGGTGAACACTCAGCCCGTAATATTTTAAGACGGGGGATATGTCATAACGCGGAACCTATGAAGGAAATAGTTTTAGAAAAAAACCCTGTTTTACATGGAACTGAGAAGATGCAGAGAGCGCAGTTCCAGCGCAGCGCAGCACAGCCAGAGGGCGTATGAGCAGTTCCACAGAGCCAGAAGCAACATGCTCTGACACTGATTGCATTAGTAGCAAGCAGTTTCACCTGAGATCAAGCCCAAAATGTTCAAACCAAAAATCCCTTTATAAAGGAAACCAGATGGTAGAAGAGAGGGGCAGCAGCAAGGAGAGCAGTAGTAAGAGCCGGCAGCAGTAAGGAGAGCAGTAGTAAGAGCCAGCAAAGCAGCAAGGAGAGCCGTGGAAGCAACAGGAGCGGCGAAAGTAGCCTAACCAGGAACATAGCCAGAAGCACAGCAAGTATCACTGCAAGAGGCTCAGCAAGAGGCTCAGGACGGAGCACAGTCTGGAGCAGCAGTTTGGATAGCTGTGGGAAAAGGAACCTGGAACAGGACAGCTTCCACGTGCAGCCAACTCAAAGAGACAGAATCCAAAGGAGTTTTACTCAAAGGGATAGAGTCCAGAGAGGCCAAACATATTGGGACAGAGTCCATAGCAAAGCAAACAGAAGAAGCAGTCTGCTGGATAAAAGCAACTCTCCTATCCCAAGTAAGTTCATTGTATCAAATCAGCAAGGAACAAGGAGGGGAAGTTCCTACTACAGAGATACCTTTGCTAAGAACCACAAAGGGTGGAAATCCATACCGGGTTTGCCTGATAGCCCTGAAAGCAGAGCACTGCATAGAACAGCTTGTCTGCCTGAGAAAGCACGTTACAAGGAGAGCTCTGGGTGTGGCAGCTTAGAGAAGCCAAGGTATGCAAAATCCTTAATTCTAAGAGAAAGTTTTACTGATGAAAACCCTGTTCAAAGAGTTAAACTTTATAAGGGGAGAAGAAATAAAACTGACCTTTTAAAAGCATTTCCCCAAAGCTTAGTAAGAGAGTTTTATGGGAAGCAAAAGAATCCCTGTGAGGAGTTAACAGGGAATGAAAATTACACAGGTACACTACCAAAAAACTGCCTCCAGTTTTGCAACTGATTCCTATAGATTTTGGGGTGCTGAATCCAGGAAAAATAGCCAAAATGTTCCATCACGTCACGTTTTCTTGCAAAATTAGATTTCTTACCCATATAAGGAATGTTCACATAATTTCTTTTTAGCCGACTGCAGTTTATTTTCTTGGCCCAAAATAGAGGTTGTAATGGTTAACTAACTAGAAACACTCCCTCATGATATTTTAGAGTGTTTTGTATTCATTTTATACATTAACAGGACAATTGGGAGGCGGGGGGCTAAATCCAGTACTCGCGCTGGCGCATGTTCTTTCCTGTTCGCCTCGCCTCGTTCGCTCGCTCAAACACGGTGGTTGCGACATGAACGTTCCTATCAAATTTCAGTTTCTTGCAAGTTCATTATTACCTTTTGTTTGCTCAGTCGTAATCCAGCTTTATTCCGAAGTGGTTCACTACAGTTGTAGTTTGCAGTGCTGTGTATTTGTGATGGCTCACAGAGCCAGAGGTTGCGTCAACTCTCCGGACAGTTTTTGTTTTATTTGTGGGGAATATACCGTGAAAAAGCGGCAGAAGAACATTTCTGCATTTATTAAAAAAGTATATTTCGCCTATTTCGGTTTGAAGTTAGGCAATCAAGACAAACCGTGGGCTCCTCACAAAGTATGCAAGACATGTGAGGAAGATCTACGCTTATGGATGAAAGGTAAAAAACAAGCATTTCGTTTCGGAATACCTATGATGTGGCGTGAACAAAGAGACCACAGCAGTGACTGCTATTTTTGCTCTTGCATTGTGAAGGGATACAACTTAAAAAATAAGAACGTAATAAGTTACCCCAACCTTCCCTCAGCAATTAGGCCTATGCCTCATAGCAACGAAGTACCTGTGCCTGAACCACCAAAATCTTTGGATCATATTTGTGTGGACGGTTCTGATCATGATGAGACTCATCAGATGGCTTTTCCCGATGAGTCCAGTACTTCCGAGTTTGAAACTGAACCAGATCCGAAACCTGAACTTTTCTCTCAAGCTGAATTGAATGATTTAGTCCGGGATTTAGGACTCCAAAAAGATGCTGCCCAACTGCTAGGTTCTCGGCTTAAACAGAAAAATCTATTGTCACCAGGAACAACTTTTTATTGGTACCGCAACCGCGAGACACAATTTTTGAAGTATTTCAGCAAAGAGGAAGATTTGGTATTTTGCAACGATATATACGGAGTGATGGAAAAGTTTAAACTCAAGTATGATTCGTCAAAAGACAGCATAAAAGGTGGTGTTCTTCATAATGGCAACACATTCGCTTCAGTTCACTCTGTTATTCTCCAAGAAAAATACGAGAATTTGGCCCTGATTCTTCAGAAGATTCGTTATGATGAGCATAAGTGGATGATTTGTGGAGACTTTAAAATTCTATCCATGCTATTAGGGCAGCAATCCGGTTTCACCAAATATCCCTGCTTCCTTTGCTTGTGGGATAGCCGGGCCCGCAACCTACACTGGGGGAAAAAAGACTGGCCAATTCGGGAGTATTTGAGACCCGGTGAGAAAAATGTTCTTCATGAGAGCTTGGTACCTCGTGATAAAATTCTATTACCACCTCTCCACATTAAGTTGGGTCTCATTAAGCAATTCATCAAGTCCCTTCCAAAAGATGGTGAGTGCTTTCGGTACCTTTGCTCAAAGTTCCCCGACTTTCTGAAGCAAAGCTAAAGGAAGGAGTGTTTGTTGGCCCTGATATAAGGAAACTCATTTCAGATGGAGCATTCGCTGAAACGATGTCTGAGAAGGAAAAAGAAGCCTGGGATTCCTTCAAGGATGTTGTTCTCAAATTCTTGGGGAACAGGCGGGATGAGAACTATAAGGATATTGTTGCCAGGATGCTCAATGCCTTCAAAGCACAAGGCTGTAACATGAGCCTGAAAGTCCATTTCTTGCACTCCCATGTGAACTACTTTCCCGAAAACTTGGGGGCGTACAGTGAAGAACAAGGTGAAAGGTTTCACCAGGACATCAAGGACGCAGAGAGAAGGTACCAAGGAAGATGGAACACCACTATGATGGCTGATTTCTGCTGGTTGCTGCTGCGGGAAACCCCAGATGAAAAATACGCCAAGCAGCGCACCAAGAGAAGCATTCGGGGGAAGAAGAAACGGGCCCACCAGGAGATTGATTGACCCAAGAATGACTTTAAAATCTAAACTGTGTTGACAAATATCGTGTTTTTACTAAACTTTGAAATAAAAATTTGCTAGTTATTACCACAGTGTCGGATCTCATTTATTAGAATTTTATTTTCACACCATCGGGTGTTTGTCTTCATGTATTGCAATGGTGCGGTTTGCGTTTTCTATTCTTACATGCATACCTGTACAACATTTTTTGCACATTTCTTTGCTTTGCTTTGTGTCTAACCTCGCTCTTATATGCTCAATGTTTGTGCACATGTATGTGGCTGTTTTAAGTGCAGACAATTTTGCTACCATCACAGTGTGTTTTGTTGACATTACTCTATTCTTATGTGCTGCCTTGTTACAATTTTCTTTATTCTTATTTGAATAACTACTAAACAATTAGTATAAAGAATTCATCCAAGAAACTTTTATCTCGATCGCACTCAATCTGAAACGTTCACCTCAAACTGCTAACCCAATGTAGCAAAAAATCTGTACGTGATGGAGCAAATTGGTTACCAGATTTGGATTCAGCGCACCAAAAAACGTAAAAATCAATCGAAACATTAGAGGCAGTTTAAAAAAAAAATTTTTTAGTGTACCTGTGTTATCATTCATCTGAGGAGGGCAGTGACCCTGAGTCAATGGACTTTGAATATGAAAACAGTATTCCCATTCCTCAGGAGGAGCCGATGGAATGTAATCTTTGTTCAGCAGCTAGCATGAATTCTCCCTGCAGGATTTATAGAGAGAGAAGAACTCTGCTGATGGTGGAGCTTGTAACCATTTCTCTGCTGATATATTAATTTGTTTTGATTTAAAAGAAGCCTTAGCCCAGACTTACACTTAACTGTGAAACCTACAACAGTTGATTGTTTGAAATGTTGTTGGAACCTTTTTGTTAAAGAGAAGGACTGTATTTACTTTCTTTGTGTCTTACTGGACCTTAGCCTTGACCGGGGAAATAAAGCCTTGTTACTCTACACTTTGGCTTGAATCGTTCTTCATAAGGAGTTCTGTACTACAAGGACCAGAATCCTCTAGGCCCTTTAGGTCAATCACTCCTTAAAAATTAATTAAATGCGCCAGATGCCCTTACTCCAACCAACCACTAGGGGCACCTGGTGACACTTCTTAAACAGTAATTCTAACACAAGCAGTTTTCATATCTTTGTTTGAAAAGAAAGTTTCTCCCCACACTATCTGTTTCTTATACAAACTTAGTTTCTCTTGTTATGTGAAAATTCAACCTAGTTATTTCAGTTGAGTCTCTCAAGGTCGTTAGCTAAGTAATATTTATTTATTTATTTAGTAAACATTTGTATACCGCTGCTTCCTACGATCAGCAGTGGTTTACTTTACAGAATCATAATGTATCGTACAATACAGTGATTTTTAAGATATACATTTCGATTGGGCAATGATTTACATAAAACAGGAAATAGCAATTAGATACATTATACATTGGATTGGGGCTCACAAATCTAAATATACATTTGATTGTAGGTGCGTGGGTGGGGCCTAAAATATACATATATACAAGATTACATACCGGTTTTCTAAATGCCGTCGTGGCAGGCAAAAGCCGTCTAGTTGAGGTAAGGTGATGCAATTAGGTCAGGTTGTAGTGAGCCTGAAATAAGTGGGTTTTGAGTTTCCTTCTGAATTCACTCAAATTATTTGTCAGTCGCAACTCGTGTGGGAGTTGGTTCCAGTGGATTGGTGCTGTATATGTGAATGCTCTATTGCTTGTTTCTGCTTTGACAGTTCTTATGCTGATCGGAACACAGAGAGCGTTGAGATTTATGGTTCTTCTGTTCCTGTTGTGTGGTTGAATAGTGATTAGGTTATCGAGGTAGGAGGGTGCAATGTTGTGAATGAGCTTAAACGTTGTTATGAGCAGTTTGAAAATGATGCGAGCGGCCACCGGGAGCCAATGCAGTTCCATTAGCACTGGGGTTATGTGATCTGTGACTCTTTTTTCCTTGATGACTCTTGCAGCAACATTTTGAGCCATTTGCAAGATATTTAGGGTGTTCTTTGGAAGCCCTTGCAGAATGGCGTTGCAGTAGTCTAGGTGAGGAATGATGAGAGCTTGTGCAACAGTCCTGAAGTCAGATTTCTCGAGGATATTGCGAAGTGGTTGAAGAACTTTCAATTTGTAAAAAATGGCTCGGTTAATTGTTCGGAGGTGTTTATCCATCTTAAGGTTGCTGTCTAGTAGGACCACTAGATATTTTATTGCAGGCTTCGTATGATATATGTTTTTATTAAGGGTGACTGTGGTGGACGGGATGAAATTGGTTTTTTTGGAGATAAACATGACCTCTGTTTTCTTGTGGTTTATTGACATGTTGTTTTGTTGAAGCCATGTTTGGAGCATGTCAAGGCATTCTTCTAGTGGAGTGAAATCCGGTTGTGTTATGTCAAGTTGCGTATACAGCATCACGTCGTCAGCATAGATGTGGTAATTGATGTTGCACTTCTGAAAGATCTCGCAGACCGGTTTTATATACAAATTGAATAGGAGAGATGAAAAGGCGGACCCTTGAGGAATAGGCCCCTAATAGGCCCTGGAATGTCTGCGTCACTGAATCCGTGGTGTTAACTCTAAGGACTTTCAGTAATATACACTTTTATTAGTATAAGCATCCACACCAACCCTTAGTAAGTACAGAATTTAAAGACCTAAACACAAGCTTTAAACTAAGATGCAGACAACAGTCCAGCAGCGAGACGGGGGCTTTCCAGTCTTTTGCATTGAGTGTCACATATATGATTTTCTCCCAGTTGGTGAATGGTCTTACATATGCACTAAGTGCAAGCAGCTCTTTGCTCTCAGGGAACAAGTCCGTTCTCTAGAGGCTAGATTAGCAGACCTGGAAGACATAAGAAAGACAGAGAGGTACATGGACGAGACCTACAGGGATATAGTTCTGAAGTCCCACCTATAGTCTGGCAGCATTCCTGTTGTCATGGAGGAGAGAGGTCATGTGACAGGGCATCACCCTGGTGTGGCAGGAAGTGATCCTGTAACTAGGACCTGTCCTCCAGGTGATGTAAACCCCTCTCGCACTGAGGACGTTTCTCCAGGGCCATGTGCCCATGAGGGAAGGGTTAGGACAGCTGTTATAGTTGGTGATTCAATCTTTAGGCATGTAGATAGCTGGGTGGCTGGTGGATGTGAGGACCACCTGGTAACATGCCTGCCTGGTGCGAAGGTAGCGGACCTCACGCGCCGCCTAGATAAGGTCTTAGATAGTGCTGGGGAGGAGTCTGCTGTCTTGGTACATGTCTGTACCAATGACATAGGAAAATGTGGTAGGGAGGTTTTGGAGGCTAAATTTAAGCTTTTAGGTAGGAAGTTGAAATCCAGAATTTCCAGGGTAACGTTCTTCGAAATGCTTCCCATTCCATGTGCACGACCCAAAAGGCAGGCAGAGCTCCAGAGTGTCAATGCGTGGATGAGACGATGGTGCAAGAATAAAGGTTTTGGATTTGTTAGGAGCTGGGGAACATTCTGGGGAAAGGAGGGGCTCTTCCGAAGGGATGGGCTTCACCTTAACCAGAATGGAACCAGACTGCTGGCATTAACCTTCAAAAAGGAGATAGAGAAGCTTTTAAACTAGAAAATAGGGGAAAGCCGACAGTCGCCCAAGAGCGCATGGTTCAAAAGAAGGTATCCTTGAAGGATACTATCAAAAGCAGAGAGGTTACAAAAAAGAGTAAAGTAGCCCAAATGCCCTTGAGTTGGTGCAGACAGAGCGTAAAAATTCCAAATTACCCATGCCTACCAATAGCCAGATTAATATTAATAAAATACAGTCTCTAAAATGCTTGTATGCAAATGCTAGAAGTCTAAACAATAAGATGGGAGAGTTAGAATATATAGCACTAAATGAGAGGTTAGATAAGATTGGAATCTCAGAGACATGGTGGAAGGAGGATAACCAGTGGGACACTGTGATACCTGGGTACAAACTATATTGTAATGATAGAACTGATCAAATTGGTGGAGGGGTTGCGCTCTGTTAGAGAGGGCATTGAGTCAGAAAGGATTAAAGTTTTGCAGGAAACAAAATTTGCTGTAGAATCTCTATGGATTGAAATTCCATGTATGAAGGGGAAGGTGATGGCAGTGGGGGTGTACTATCGACCGCCTGGCCAGAATGAACAAATGGATGATGAAATGCTCAAAGAAATCAAGGAAGCTAACAAACGTTACAGCACAGTAATAATAATAGGGGTTTTCAATTAGCCTGGTATCGACTGGGTCAGTGTCACAGCAGGACATGCTAGGGAGATAATGTTCCTAGATGAAATAAATGACTGCTTCTTGAAGCAGCTGGTTCATGAACCGACCAGAGGGGAAGCCATATTGGACATAATCCTTAGTGGAACACCAGATCTGGTGCAGGAGATAAGGGTGCTGGGGCCACTTGGCAATAGTGATCATAGCATGATTGCGTTTGATTTAATTAGTGGAGGAGGGATAGTAAGGAAATCCACAGTACTACCTTTTAACTTTCGAAAGGGAGACTATGATAAAATGAGGACAATAGTTAAGAAAAACTAAAAGGAGCGGTTGCAAAGGTTAAAGACTTACATCAAGCTTGGAGGGGTGTTTAAAAATACTATCCTGGAAGCTCAGACCAGCTGTATTCCGCGCATTAAGAAAAGTGGAAGAAAGTCCAAAAAACTGCCAGCATGGCTTAAAGGTGAGGTCAGAGAGGCTGTTGCTGCCAAAAAAGCATCTTTCAGGAAATGGAAAAAAGAGCTAAACAACGAAAACTGGAAACAGCACAAGCACTGGCAAGTTAAATGCAAAGCATTGATAAGGCAGACAAAGCGAGAATTTGAGAAGAAACTTGCTATGGAAGCAAAAACGCGAAATGAAGACTTTTCAAGTACATTCGTAGCAAAAAGCCTGTGAGAGAGTCAATTGGACCGTTAGATAATAGAGGGGTAAAAGGGGCAGTAAGAGGAAACAAGGCTATAGCGGAGAGACTGAATGAATTGTTTGCTTCAGTCTTTACTGAGGAAGATGTAAGGATGTTACCCAAGACTGAAGTGGTATTTAAAGGTGATACTGCAGAGGAATTGAGAGAAATATCCCTACACCGGGAAGATGTATTACAACTATTTGATAAACTGAATAGTAGCAAATCACCTGGACCGGATGGTATGCATCCAAGGGTGTTGAAAGAACTGAAATATGAGATTGCAGACCTGCTATTAGTAATCTGTGAACTTTCATTAAAATCATCTGTAATACCTGAAGATTGGAGGATCGCCAATGTAACGCCAATTTTTAAAAAGGGTTCCAGGGGTGATCTGGGAAACTACAGACCAGTGACCCTGACGTCAGTACCTGGAAAAATGGTAGAAACCATCATAAAGAACAAAATTACTCAGCATGTAGATAGTCATGGCCTAATGGGAGACAACCAACATGGCTTTAAACAAGGAAGATCTTGTCTTACTAATCTGTTTTTTTTTTTTTGAAAGTGTGAATAAACAGGTAGACAAAGATGAGTCAGTTGATATAGTGTATCTGTACTTTCAGAAAGACTTTGACAAGGTCCCTCATCAGAGACATTTGGCAAAACTAAAAAGTCATAGGATAGGAGGTAATGTACTATTGTGGATCAGGAATTGGTTAAAAAATAGAAAGCAGAGGGTAGGGCTAAATGGCCAATTTTCCCAATGGAAAAAGGTGATCTGTGCTGGGTTCGCTGCTTTTTGACATATTCATAAATGACCTGGAAAAGGGAATAACAAGTGAGGTTATCAAATTTGCAGATGACACAAAATTATTTAAATTTGTTAAAATCCAAGAGGATTGTGGAAAATTGCAAGAGGATCTTGATAAATTGGAAGACTGGGCATCCAAATGGCAGATGAAATTTAATGTGGACAAGTGCAAAGTTATGCACCTAGGAAAGAACAACCCAAACTTTGGTTACACAGTACAAGGTTCCTCATTGGGAACCACCACCTAGGAAAAAGATTTAGGCATCATCGTGGATAACATGTTAAAACCCTCGTCCCAGTGTGCCGCAAGAGAGCAAATAGAATGCTGGGTATCATAAGGAAAGGAATGGAAAATAAAACAAAGGATATTATAATGCCTCTGTATCGTTCCATGGTGCGACTGCACCTTGAATACTGTGTGCAATTCTGGTCGCCGTATCTTAAAAAGGATATAGCGTTATTAGAAAAGGTACAGAGAAGAGCCACCAAAATGGTAAAGGGGATGGAAGGCTACTCCTATGAAGAGAGGCTAAAAAGGTTAGGGCTCTTCAACCTGGAAAAGAGATGGTTGAGGGGAGATATGATAGAGGTCTATAAATTAATTAATGGAGTGGAATGGATAAACGTAGATCGATTGTTTACATCATCAGAATATAAAAAGACTAGGGGACATGCAATGAAGCTACAAGGGTAACCTATTTAAAACTAATAAGAGAGAATATTTTTTTCACTCAACATGTAATCAAACTCTGGAATTTGTTACCAGAGGATGTAGTAAAAGCTGTTAGTGTTACTGGGTTTAAAAAGGTTTGGACAAGTTCCTGGAGGGAAAGGTCTATAAACCATTATTAAAAGGGACCCGGGATATCACTGCTTGACCCAGTACAAGCATTGAGGAACCTGTGTCTTTTGGGGAAACTGCTAGGTACTTGTGACCTGGATTGGCCACTGTTAGAAACAGGATACTGGGAGTGTGTGCCTTACTTGCTACATTTGTTTCTTCTGAAGTTGAGAGGAGCTGCTGCTCTGTCCCGGAGAGCACTGGGGACCACATGAGCAGACCGGGCTATAAGACCAAGCCCTCCCTCTTTGTGCTTTAAGTGTGTGCCTTGCTACATTTGTTTCTTCTGAAGCTGAGAGGAGCTGCTGCTCTGTCCCGGAGAGCACTGGGGACCACGTGAGCAGACCGGGCTATAAGACCAAGCCCCCATTGCGGGATGCGCACCGCGGGCGCATGCTCCGAAGGGGCGTGTCCTAAGGGGCAGGTCACGCCCCTTTGGAGCCCCTGCAGAGCACATAGGAGCGGTTCAGGTGAGACCGGTGCATTATTTGTATGGGGAAGCGTAAGAAGAAACCCCCTCCATCCTCAATGTCGTCTGGGAAATCTGTTAAGGTGGTGGGGCCCATGGATAGTCATCTTCGGTCCATGGTCCCACCCCCTCCTTTGCTGTCTCCAACTGACTCATCGGTTTCTGTAAGTCCTGTCCCTCTAAATCCGTCTCCAGAGTCGCGTAGGGTTTTAACCCCACCCAGCAAACAGCCGCAGGTATCGGATAAAGAACTTTCTCTTTGTGTAGATGGTAATCTTTCTGCTTCTACAATGCTTCCTGAGTCTTTTTTGAAGCTTGAAGTTGATAATGTTTCTGTACCCTGCCCAGTTGATTTCTCCTTGCTGTCTTTGGAAGACCCTTCACCCCCGACAGATGTTTCGTTGCAAGATATATGGCGGATTGTATCCAGAACTGAGCTTTCTTTGAAATCTTCTTTGGTTAAAATTTCTACGTTTATAAAGGAGACTGTGAACTTTTTGTCTAATCATCAGGACAGATTGGGCTCTCTTGAGTCTCTTAAAGTCAAAGTGTATAATCAGATAGTTTCTATTCAAGGGGCTTTAGCCTCCTTTGTTCAAGATTCTTTACAATTACATAGTCATGATGAAATAATTGAAAATGCTTTACGGGTTAAAAATCTTAGATTGTTAAATTTTCCCCGCACGCACTATCTCTCTCCGAATATATTATTTACTAAATATTTAAAGGATGTTCTAAAAATCTCTGATCCGGAATCTGTAGTTTTGTCTAAAATATACTATTTGCCTACTGGTATTAGAGAGAATCTGGCTTCAGATTCAGAGGCAGGTGGTGCTGCTACTGGGGAAATGGATCGTTTATCTGTTCAGAGTCTGGATGTGTCAGCCTACTTAGAGTCCTCTGTGGAGGAAATTTCTACTCGTGCTACTTTGTTAGTAACGTTTTCATTAGAGCAGGATAAGGAGTTGATCTTGCGATCTTATTTTAAACACAGACAGGAAAAGTTTTTTGGGCAGTTGATACGGGTTTTCCCTGATGTGTGTCGTACTATGCAATTGAAGAGGAAGGCCTTTCTTTTGCTTCGTCCTCGTGTCGTAGCTTTAGGGGCCTCCTTTATACTTAAATATCCTTGTAAATGTGTTATCACACATCAGGGTAAATCCTATATCTTTTTTGATTCAACTCAACTAGAAACTTTCTTACATAGTGTTGGTTGATAGTTGGCTTTTTTGCTTAGTAAAAAGGGGTTTTTGTTTAAATGTCTCTATCTCAGTTTTGGATTTAGTGATCAATTTTTTTCTTCTCACACCATATTGTGGGCTGGGAGTAAATAATTTGTGTAAATTAGTTTGGATTATGTATTATTGCCTTATATTTCTTATATATTTCTTGTATGTAAAGGATTGAATTTCAATAAAAAAAAAAAAAGAAACAGGATACTGGACTTGATGGAACTTGGTCTTATGACCTGTTCGCAAGTCCTCAGAATGCCAAGCTTCCTCGCTATTGCTCCAGGACTCCTGCACCGGACGGCCAGTAGGTGGATGCTTTTCACCTCCACTGGGGTCAAAGCTTTCCTGTATGCCTTCCCTCCCATTCCCCTCATTCCCTAGACACTTTTCAAGCTCCAGAGAGACGGGCTTCATGATACTCATAACTCCACGCTGGCCGCAACAACCAATATATCCTCCTACGTCTGTCTCGGGGTCAATCCATAGATCTGGGATCTGCTCCAGATCTTCTTCTCTCAGGAAGAGGAGACACTGCTCCATCCCAATCTGCAGTCCCTCCGTCTGACAGCACGTCTGCTGAAGACAACAGCCTTCCAGGACATTAACTTCTCTCAGCAGGTTAAAGATATCCTTTTGGCTTCCTGAAGGCCTTCCACCAGGCTTCCTGTGCCTTCAAATGATGTAGATTCTCTCTCTGGTGTTCGCTGAGGGCACTTAACCCCTTCTCAGCTCCGGTGGATGCATTACCTGAGTATCTTTTCCACCTGTCTTCTTTTGGACTTAAAACCAATTTGGTAAGGGTACACCTCAGTGCAATTGTGCAAATCTTCTTCAATGGTCAACCCATCTCTTCTCAGCCACTTGTAGCACACTTCAATGAGAGGTCTTCTGTTAACCAAACCTCCCATTAAGCCCCCTCTGGTGGCATGGGGATCTCAATGTTGTTCTAGGACAGCTTCTCAAGCCGCCCTTTGAACCTCTAGCCACCACCTCTCTGAAATTTCTCACATGAAAGGTCACCTTCCTCATTGCTCTCACTTCAGCGAGACGCATTAGTGAGCTCCAAGCCTTGGTGGCTGACCCTCCTTATACACGATTCCACCATGATAAGGTAGTCCTTAGGACTCATCCTCACTTTATGCCAAAGGTGGTCTCGCCCTTCCATTTAAACCAGTCAGTCTACCTTTCTATCATTTTCCCTAGACCGCATTCCTTTAGGGCAGAGGCAACCCTTCACACTCTAGATTGCAAACGTGCCTTGACTTTTTATCTCCAGAGGACTCTGAGAGCACAGAAAAGCTCCCCAACTTTTCATCGCCTTTGACTCGAGTCACCTGGGTTTGTCAGTATCTAAGCGAACACTCTCCAGGTGGATTGCATCTCCTTTGCTTATTAAAGTGCAGGTCTCTCTCTTGAGGGTCATGTCACTGCAAATAATGTTCGAGCCATGGCTGCCTCCATGGCAAATCTACGCTCTGTAGCAATTGATGAGATATGCAAAGTAGCAATTTGGTCTTCCGTTCACTTTTGCTGCCCACTATTGCCTGGACAAGGACTCCTGCCGGGATGCCTAGTTTGGCCAAGCTGTTCTCCAGCATCTCTTTCAGACTTAGATCAACTCCTACCCTCTCCCGGGTTTCGATACCAGACATCCTTGGAGGATGCATGACCTACTTAGTTGTGCCTGTAATCCACAGCTCACCCAGAGGTCATCTCTCTGACATCTTCAAGCTAGGGAGTCCCATATGTGAAGACTACATTCCTGCTTGTTCCTGGAGATAATGTAGTTACTCACCTATAACAGGTGATCTCCAGGAAGAGCAGGAATTTAGTCTTCACAACCTGCCCTCCTCCCCTAGGAGTTGTAGGTCGTCGTTGTCTTCTCTTCTCCTATCTCAGCTACAAACTCAACTGAGGAGGGAGAGCTGGAAAGGCGGGAAGGCAGCTATGCAGGCACAGTGGGATGCTCCCAGGACCTTTCCTATTGGACGCTGGGGAGCATTCCCACACGGGCTCCATCAGTACTGACGTCACCCATATGTGAAGACTAAATTCCTGCTGTTCCTGGAGATCACCTGTTACAGATGAGTAATCACGCTTTATCTACATATTACATGTCAAGTTAAAGACGACATGTTTTAGATCAATCTGCTTCTGCAAAATATGACCTTGGCTTCTAAAGTGTTGGGGATTTTTGCGGATGCCCCCTAGGGCTACCTAAAGACCCTCTATATCAGGATTGTGGCTGCAGTGTTCACCCCAACATAAATAAAATACACAGGACCTGCCTTCAATAAATTGCTTGTGCCACTGTAAGAGCATAGAAATCTTTGTCAGGTCTGTAAAGTTACAAGCTTCGCATTTAAAAGGCAAGGCACCAATTTCAATATCAACACTCAGCATCTATAGCAAGCAAAGCACCTGACTCGTGTAAATGGGTCCTGAGACAGAGACTAGCGTCCCTCACAGTGGAGGATGTGCCAATGTCTGTCTCCCTGCCAGAGTTTCTCTCCTATATGTATACCCAGTTTTAGGCTTATGAAGTCTGCACTGCTGGCAAACTAGTTTCCTTTCCTTCTTTTGTTCCCTATTTTCAAGTATATGTGTTTTGCCCTCTACCTCCCCTTGTGGTCTCCTGTTTCTCTTACCACTCTTGCAGTTACTTGCCTTCTGTTGACATAATTTCCTGCAGCTTGTCTCCAGATGTTGCTGTGGATTAGCTACATCCTGCCACCTAGTTCTTCTTGTCCCCCTGGGCATAACCAGGGGGCTTAGGTGGTAGTTTCAATAACCCTAAAGTTTCTAGAGCCATTAAGGTCATCACCTTCCATTGTGTCAGCTCTGTGGTTTCAAGATGTCAATACATTCCATAGCCCAAGCTGCTAATTCTGCAGTTCCAGGGTGAAAAGGTCAGCAGGTGGTGGTTTGTTTGTTTTTTTACTTAGGCCTGGAGCTGAAGATATTAGCACAAGATGGAAGACAGTAGTTCAATATGGAGCTGTGGTACCTGAAGGGAGATTCATTTCTCCTCTATATACATCTCTCTCTCTCCAGACTGCTAGTGAATTCTAAGCTGCCAGGCTTCAGGCCGCTCTCATTTTCCATATGAACTCTTGCAGAGGGCCCTAGTAGTTCATTTCAAGTCCTTGTCAACAGTCCCCCCTCTGATTCTGGACAGCATCACTACAAATGAATGGTAGCTCAAACAAGTCTAAGTCCAAAATAAGTCTTTTGCCACAGTGGAGAACACCTTTCACTTCGCTTTGCAGATACCCCTCCTAGGCACCACATCTGGTCCATAGATTAACTTCATTCTTGCTGGTTGGGAGAAGTCTTTATACATATGCTTTATCTTTATTGTAGCGCTTGATACACCGCCCAAGCAAAGCGTCAAAGCGGTGTACAATTAATAGGATTGCAGGTAAAGAAAGAAAGGAATGCCATTGTTTAGACAGGAAAGCAACAGATGGAGAGACAGACAGAAAATAAGAAGAAAGATGCATCAGACAGACATGGAAGGGGGGGGGATCGACTAAGGGAGAAAAGCCTTAGGAGTCGGGGAGAGGGAAGTCAAAGGTAAGGTGGAAGAGGTGGGTCATTGAGCATAGTCTTGAACCGGGGAAATGAGAGTTCAGTGCGGAGGGTATGTGGTAGGGAGTTCAAGAGTGCGAGGCCTAGAAAGAAGAATGCAGAGTGGCGGGTATGTTTGAGAGGGGCCTGGGTAGAGGAGGGGAGAAAGAGACGCTTCCCATGAGCAGATTGAAGGGGGCGGGGAATGGGCTGATGATGAATAAGGTCTAGGTATTGGGGGGGTACCGGTGTGCAGTACTTTGTGAGTAATGGTGAGTAGGGATGGAAGGGAGAGGGAGCGATGGCCCCAGAAGACAGGTATGACCGCCATGGCATGAGCGATGAGGAGGATCATTTGACAATATAGAAAAAGGGTTACAGTCATCCTGCAAATTAATCAAAACTATGTGACAATATGAATGTGTACAGAGAGTGAGGCTTTACCAGTTATTCTTGCAAGCACCATTTGCTGGCAGTGGCCAACTGCTCTTCATAGATCTTTCAATAGTTCAGAAGCTTGCCCCCACATTGCCCCCACATTCACATCATGGTCATGGCAACTCCAAATTCTTCAGCAAGATCTTTCCACTATGGGCTGGGCTAAACAAAACTATTCAAAGTTATTAAAACCCATGAGGATTGTGGAAAATTGCAAGAGCATCTTGATAAATTGGAAGACTGGGCATCCAAATGGCAAATGAAATTATTGTGGACAAGTGCAAAATTATGTACCTAGGAAAGAAAAACCCAAACTATGGTTACACAATGCAAGGTTCCACATTAGGAACCATCACCCAGGAAAAATATTTAGGTGTCATTGTTGATAACATGTTAAAACCCTCTGCCCAGTGTGCAGCAACAGCCAAGAGAGCAAACAGAATGCTAGGTATCACAAGGAAAGGAATGGAGACTAAAACAATGGATATTATAATGTCTCTGTATTGTTCCATGGTGCAACCGCACCTTGAATATTGTGTGCAATTCTGGTCGCCGTATCTTAAAAAGGATATAGCAGAATTAGAAAAGGTACAGAGAAGAGCCACCAAAATGGTAAAGAGGATGGAAGGATACCCATATGAAGAGAGGCTAAAAAGGTTAGGGCTCTTCAACCTGGAAAAGAGAAGGCTGAGGGAAGATATGATAGAGTTCTATAAATTTATGAATGGAGTGGAACAAGTAAACGTATATTGATTGTTTATGCCATCAAAATATAGAAAGACTAGGGAATATGCAATGCTGGTTACATCAGATTCGAAACCGGTCCCGAGATCATTTTTCTTTTTGGTTTTAAAATTTTCTATACTTTTTCTGCAGGTTCACCGCTATCTAGGCCTTCAGGCCTTCATATCCTCTTTATTTCTGTAGAGCATTTTTAAAAATGGAAAAACCAAATGGTGATTTTAAGAAATGTACCAAATGTGCAGGTACAGTATCAGTCACGGATAAACATGATTGGTGTCTAAAATGTTTGGGCCCTGACCATTTACCAAATTCTTGTCCTTTGTGTCAACAAATGACCAAGAGCGGCCTAAAGAACAGAGCCAAACAGTATGGATTGCTGTTCGTCCTGGACTCTATTTCAATGGCTTCCACATCACCAAGAACATTGACCTCCTCTCATGGGTCTCAGGTTTCTTCCAAGTCCAAACAAAAGTAAGTCTTGGATTTCTACTAAGTCATCGACATTGACAGATACCGAGACTAGAGGAAAATCCCAATATAAGCATCGCGACTCCCCTAGGGGTGCTTCCGATGCAGACCGCCAGCCAAGCAGCCCCTGTGGGAGGACCTGTCCTCCAAAGCACAAGAGGGGCTCCAGGACACTCCCGAAGGATCGAGCTCTGGAAAGGTACCAGTTCCATGCTCTGGGATGGCGGCTCAGGGCCCTGTCAGTGATTCATAAGCAAGAGGAGCCTCCCACATGCGGAGCATAAGATCTTGTAAGATGCGATGCACCGGTAAAGTAGCCACTTTCTTGGGTGTGGGAGGGAGTATCTCAAATTCCTCTGCCCTCGGTTCCTTCTCTGAGGCTACTGTGATAGCCAGTCCTGCTGCTATGTTCAGTATGAATTCCCGGAAAGTCATATCTTCTGATGGGGACCTGCGCCGCTCCTGTGGAGGGGAAGGGTCTGAAGAGATGTCTGGAATTTCCACCTATTAGTTCCAGAGTGCCCAGGCTTTCAGAAGCCTCGGCTCCCCCACCACTCAATAGTGGTGGACTTGGCGATGCGCTGAATAAAGAGTTCAAAAAAATCACTCATCCAGGTAGGGACTCGGACACTCAATGCCTTTGGGCGTCTATGCTTTCAAGCCTCCAGGATAAACTCCTATATGCTATACATGGGCATGTTCCTAAAGGATGTCACCAAAGAACTAGAGACGTTTGCCCCCATACTTCCTGATGATAAATGGAGTACATTCCAGATACTCATCAAGCAAAGCCAAAATACTTCAAAATGTATTACCAGGGCCTCTTTTGATGTTTTTGGTCAATCTGCATTGAGGCTCTCAGGATGGCCTGGTTACAGGCATCTGATCTCGAACAGTGAATCCAGAACAAACTGGTCAATATCCCATATACAGGAGGCAACCTTTTTGGGAAAGGTTGGAGAGAAAAAGCCGGAGAAATTGAGACACATGATCTCACCCTCAAATGCTTTTCCAGGAAAACGGGGGACTACTCCAAAAATACCTGTATATAGCTGTATATAGTTACCCTGTTATTACCTGTACATATACCCACGTTATATTGTAAATCCAGTGCAGACCACCTGTACTGGATTTACAATATTGTGTTGTCCATCGTTGGTTCCACTCTTTTCTCTCTTCTCGGTCTTGCACAGTCCTCTCCTCTTCTCCCTCTATCCCTCCTTCAGACCCATTTCCTCTTCCTTGTGGGGTTCCTCAGGGTTCGGTGCTGGCCCCTCTCCTCTTCAATCTTTTCCTGGCCCCTCTTGCCCTCCTAATACAGCAATCCGGCATCACCGCGTTCAACTATGCAGACGACATTGTTCTACTACACCATACCTCCTCTTCCTGTCCCGACCTTTCTGTGTTAAACTCCTGTCTTTCTTCCGTGGCTAACTGGTTGACTCAAAACTGCCTCCATCTCAACCTCACTAAGACCATCGCAATCTGGTTTTCATATGGTAGTCCACCTCCTTCTATTGCCCCTTCCTTTTCTGGCACTTCCATCCCTTTAGTCACTACCTTTCGCTATCTTGGGGTTCATTTTGACCCTGAGCTTTCATTTCAAACCCACATTTTGCACGTCTCCAAAACGTCCTTTTTCTTTCTTAGGCAAATTCGAGCCATTCGTCCATGCTATCTTTAGTCATGACATGCGTGGATTTCTCAAATTCTTTATTTCTTGGTCTCCCTAAGTCTCAACTGTCTCGGCTCCAAAGGATTCAAAATACTGCAGCTCGTCTTATTACCCATGCCACCCTCCGCGACCATGTAACTCCATTGCTCTTCCACCTCCACTGGTTGCCTATCCCTGCTCGCTTCCAATTCAAATTGCTTACTCTGGTCCACAAAGTTCTCTACACTAGCACCCCCCAATATTTGGCAGACCTCATCAACTTTCACTCTCCCAGGCACACTCCTCGTTCCTTCCACCTCAACCGCCTCACCCTCCCTTCCCCTTCATCTGCTCACCTGCAATCCACCCGCTCTTCTACCTTCTTCTTCACCGGACCGGCTCTTTGGAATGCTCTCCCCTCCTCCTTACGTTTAGAGACCCATCATACCACCTTCAAACAAAATCTGAAGACCCATCTTTTCTCCCTGGCCTTTGACCTTCCCTCCCCTTTTGTGTGACCTTCTTGCTTTCCCTCTCCTTTTGTTTCTATCTTGGAATATGTATTCTCTCCCGTCTCGTCTTATCTCTCCTCTCTCTTCTTCTTTCCTGTCAAAGCATTGTAACTTCCTTTCTTATTTTCACTGGCCCCCGGCCTTGACTTTTCTTTGTTTTTTGGAAATTGTACACTGCCTTGATTCCTGTAGAAAAGCGGTTTTATCAAATTCAATAAACATAAACATACTGGACAGTTATGTTTTGATGTAAACCGCACTGATACAGAAAAGCGCGGTATATAAGAAAGAAAGAAAAATAAATAAATAAATGAAAAGAAGGCTCTTCCCAAGAAACCTTTCTGTTCTAAGAAGCAAAGATATTTTCCTGCCTACCAGTCTCAGCGGCAGCAGGGCCCTTCCCAAACCCAAAAAGCCTGGTTTTTGACTCCTTCCTAGAGAGCATTGCAACTTTGCCTCTGGAGGGTCCCCAGATCCTCCACAGAACAGGCAGGTGTAGATACCATCCCTGCCTCAGATAAAGGCTGTGGTAACCATGTTCGCAGACCCACTGTGGCAGGAGTTAATCCATGGAATTATTGAAAAAGTTAAGAGGATTAACTGCAGTTAAGTGGACTTATGCAAATAAGGAGGAGATAATGTACTGCTATTTTACGCTACAAATCCTATTTTTAAATCAAGAGGTATGCATCAAAAACTGGAAGAAAGAAGAAAATTGCCATAAGAAAAACTACAAAAAGCAACAGATGTGAATTTAAGATCTTTAATTTTGCAGATCAAAGCAAAGTATGTGAATAATAACATTTTAAAGCAAATAAGGGCTTCTGTGAAAAGAGAAATACAAGGGAGGAGGTGGCGACCTGGGTGAGAGTACCAGAAGAAAGGAATACACAGAAACAGAAAGAGCAATTGAGGGGGGAGATGGAGCTTGGAAGGAGAGAGACCCAGAGGTGGAGGAATTCAAGATTGAACTCCTGGTCTGTATAGAAAAATACAAATGATTATAAAGATGAACAAGGCCATATTTAGTATATAAAGGGACCATTTATTGATATCTCTAAAATAAATGAAATACAGTATTCTGCAGCTAAAATTATTCTCCAGGACCAAGCAGGAAGTCAGTTCTCACATATGGGTGTCATCGGCGCCGATGAAGCCCCAGCGGAGCATTTCCCCAGCTTTCCATGAAAGAATTTGGGAATGCTGGCATGCATGCGCGGTTCCCTTCCCGCCTAAAGGTGCCATCTTACCTCAGTCTCTTTTTTTCCGAGAAGCCCATCGGATGTGTGTCCTGTTCTCCCGGATAAAAGTGATTTTTTTCTTCGGCGATTTTTCGCTATTTTTCTCCGGTTCGACACCAGTTCCCCTCCCGCCGGGTTCGGTACACCAGTATCGAGCCCGTTTATTTCTTTTTTGGTTCTTGCCCTTCGTGGCTGGCGTTCGCGCCCTTTTTTCCCTGGAAGGCCGGTCTTTTGACCTCGTAGGGGCTCTTTTTTCCCCGATGGCTTCCAGTGGTTTCAAAAAGTGTGATCGGTGTAAGAAACTTATGTCTCTCACCGACACACACGACTGCTGCCTTCGGTGCCTCGGCCCTGACCACGACCCCAAGTCGTGTGTGCCATGTGGGAAGATGTCTTCCAAGGCACTCAAATGTCGACAGCATCAGAAGGAAAGGTTTTTCTCGGACTCTGCCTCCGGCCGGACCCGGACCTCGTCTGAGGCCTCAACATCTCGGGATTCTGATCCCGAGCGCCGCCGAAGCTCCTCGGACAGGGGGTCCCCCAACCGGGAACGCAAGAGGAAGAAGCGGCTCGCGAGGGCGTCGTCGGAGGAGGTCCCTGGTCCCTCGAGGGCTAGGTCTAAGACCCCCGACTGCCGTCCCGGGCCCGTGGACCAAGAGAAGCCTGCCAAAGTTCCTCTCATGGAGCCGGAGTCTGCTGGACACGTAAGCCCCGTAGTCCTCGTGGACTCTCCTCCCAGAGAGCCGACGTCGGGCCCGGCGCCGCCAGGGCCCGAGTCAGTGGCTGCTGCATCTCCCGAGCTGAGTCTCAGGATGACAGCCTTGGAGTGCAGATTGTCTGCCTATATGGAGCAGCAGCGGGCACTGATGGCCAGCCTGTCTGGTGCATCTGCCCTGACCACCGGGACGTCGACTTCGAAGTCAACCCCGGAGACCGAGCCGATACTCGAGACCCTCATTGCTCGAAGTCGTCCTCGGTCGAGGTCTCCCTCTCCTCAAAAGCCCTTTTACCCGAGGAAGGGCACTGCCTACAAACAGTACCCTCAGTATCAGGCTGCCCAAGTTGCCCCCCAGGGTCAGCAAGCCAAGGGCCAGGGTAATGGGCCCCATAGGCAGAGGACCCCCAAGCCTCAGGCCCCTGCTACCACTCAGCAGGGTGGGGGTTTTTGACTCCTTGAGCGTAGCCTCTCCTCCACTGCTCCCCCAATCCTGCACAGGAGGTCGCCTCGCCCTCTTTGCCCACCAGTGGCCCCTTATCACCGGGGACAGTTGGGTGCTGGAGATAGTCCACAAGGGCTATGCCCTCCATTTTCACCAACTGCCTCCACCATATTTTCCAGGGGAGCCTCCAAGGCCTCCCCTGCACACAGACCTTCTCCTACAAGAGCTTCATGGTCTGTTGGTGGACAGGGCGGTGAAGCCTGTGCCTCCCCACTTGCAAGGTCACGGATTCTACTCCAGGTATTTCCTGGTACCAAAAAGGACCGGTGGCCTTCGACCCATTGTGGACCTCAGGAACCTCAAGTTCCTAGAGAAAGAGAAGTTCAAGATGCTTACTCTTGGAACACTTCTGCCCTACCTCCAGCAGGGAGATTGGGTATGCTCCTTAGATCTAAAGAATACGTACACTCACATCCTCATTCATCCAGACCACAGAAAGTACCTCAGGTTCATTGTGGGAGGAAACCATTATCAGTACAGAGTACTACCTTTTGGCCTGACCTCCGCTCCCAGGGTCTTTACCAAGTGCCTGGCAGTTGTAGCGGCCTACCTGAGAAATCAAGGCATCTTTGTCTTTCCCTATCTGGACGACTGGCTCATCAGGGGTCAGACATTTCTGGAGGCCAGACAAGCCACCCTCAGAACCATTGCTCTGCTTCAAAACGTGGGCTTTGTCATAAACTTCGCAAAGTCCACTTTGCTCCCCTCCCGGAACTTGGAGTTCATAGGGGCAAGGTTGGATTCTCAACTGGCAAAGGCATTCTTGCCAGAAGACAGGGCCCACAGGCTGATGGACGTGGCCAAACAGTTTCTAAACAAACCCCTGGTCTCCGCCAGACTCTGCCTCAGACTTCTGGGCCACATGGCTTCGACAGTGCATGTGACTCCCAATGCCAGGCTCCATATGAGGCCTGCACAGTGGTTCCTTCAGACTCGGTGGTCTCAAGCCACAGGCCGCCTAAGAGACAGGATAAAGGTGTCCAGACCCCTTTTAGCCTCCCTCAGCTGGTGGCTACATCCACCCAATCTGCTGAAGGGGATGCCCTTCCAAATGCCAGAATACTCGGGGGTCCTCACCACCGACGCCTCTCTGAAAGGCTGGGGTGCTCATTGTCTGGACAAGTGCACTCAGGGCCTCTGGTCTCCCTGGGAAGCAGTCCAACAAATCAATCTCCTGGAACTTTGAGCTATCCGCTTGGCTCTCAAGGCTTTTTCTCCGGACCTGGCTCACCGCTCAGTCTTGATTCAAACAGACAACCAGGTAGCCATGTTTTATGTGAACAAACAGGGCGGGACTGGGTCCAAGCTCCTTTGTCGAGAGACTCAGGACCTTTGTTCCTTTGCCCTGAAGCACAACATGCTTCTCAAGGCGGTGTACCTTCCAGGCCAGGAGAACTGCCTGGCCGACCGGTTAAGCAGAATTCTACAGCCCCACGAATGGCAGCTGCATCCCTTGGTCGTTTAAAAGATCTTCCTGAAGTGGGGTCTCCCTTGGATAGATCTCTTTGCCAGTCCACTGAACAAGCAACTGCCCAAGTTCTGCTCCAGGCAACCGCATCCTTTGAGGATAGCACCAGATGCTTTTCTGATGTCCTGGTCTCAGGGCCTCCTGTATGCGTTTCCTCCCACGCCCTTGGTGGCCCGAACTCTTTTCAAGACTCTTCAGGACAAGGCCTCGGTCCTGCTGGTGGCTCCCAGGTGGCCGAGACAGCCTTGGTTTCCACTTCTGCTTCAACTGGCGGTGGATCCCCCACTACCTCTGGGGTTACAACCCGACCTTCTCTCACAGGAGGAGGGTTCCCTTCTGCACCCCAATCTCAAAGCTCTCAATTTGATGGCCTGGAGTCTGCAAGGGTAGTTTTGGCTCCCTGGGGCCTACCTCAGGAAGTTGAGGAGGTTGTCCTAGCCTCTAGGAAATAGTCCACTAGGAAAACCTATGCTCTCAAGTGGAAGAGGTTTTCTGTGTGGTGTCACCTACGAACAGAGGATCCTTTCTCCTGTACTGTGCCAGTAGTGCTTCGGTACTTACTGCACTTGTCCAATCAGGGACTTAAGTCCAATTCTGTTCGAGTCCACTTCTCAGCTCTAGCAGCTCACCACTCACTGGTGGAGGGACATTCTCTGTCAGGTCACCCCTTGGTGTCTCACTTTCTCAGGGGCTTGCTTTTGCTCAAGCCCCCCATCCGTCCTCCTCCTCCTGAGTGGGAGCTGAATGTGGTCTTGCAGCAACTGACTCGCCCACCCTTTGAGCCAATGGCTACTTGCCCTCTACGCTTCCTTTCCTGGAAGACTCTCTTCCTGATAGCCCTCACCTCGGCTAGGCGAGTGAGTGAGCTTCAGGCCCTGGTCTGTGATAGGCCTTACACCAGGATTTATAGGAACAGGGTAGTCCTTAGGACTCATCCAAAGTTCCTCCCTAAGGTTGTCTCCTCCTTCCTCCTCAACCAGGAGGTGGTTCTTCCAACATTCTTCCCTAGGCCTCATGCAAACCAGGCTGAAGCAGTCCTGCATACCCTGGACTGTAGGAGGGCGTTATCCTTCTACCTTGACCGTACGCAGGGGCATAGAAGGACTACTCAGCTCTTCATCTCCTTTGACCCCAAGTTGGGGTTGGCTGTGTCCAAGCGTACCTTGTCCATATGGGTGGCTGACTGTATCACCTGGGCTTACAAGGCGGCTGACCTTCCTTTGCAGGGTAGGGTCACGGCCCATCGTGTCAGGGCAATGGTTGCCTCAGTGGCTCATCTCCGCTCTGTGCCCTTGGTAGACATCTGCAGGGCTGCAACTTGGTCTTCAAGCCAGACTTTTGCGGCCCATTACTGTCTGGAGAGGGAATCCCGTAGGGACAGTGCTTTTGGCAAGCAGTAGTCCGGAATCTCTTTGAGGTTTAGGCAACTCCTGCCCTCCTGCCCTCTGTTGGGCTACCGGTGGAGGTTGTGTCCTTGAAAAGCCTTTCTTTGATGCTGTGACTAGAGGGAGTTCTCTTGTTCAGCCTGGGTTCCTGGTAGCCCAGAGCTAGGGAGTCACCCATATGTGAGAACTGACTTCCTGCTTGGTCCTGGAGAAAGAGTAGTTACTCACCTGTAACAGGTGTTCTCCAGGAGCAGCAGGAATCAGTCCTCACAACCCTCCCTCCTCCCCTTGGAGTTGCAGTTGTACATAGTTTGTTTTTACATTTTTGTGTGCTGTTCTTAGCTATGTCATTTGACTGAGGTAAGATGGCACCTTTAGGCAGGAAGGGAACCGCGCATGCGTGCCAGCATTCCCAAAGGCTTTCATGGAAAGCTGGGGAAATGCTCCGCTGGGGCTTCATCGGAGCCGATGAAACCCATATGTGAGGACTGATTCCTGCTGCTCCTGGAGAACACCTGTTACAGGTGAGTAACTACTCTTTACTGCAAGAATAATACTAGCAGGACCAGACGAAAAAGAAAACAATAACAGTTCCTCCTTGGAAAAAGCGCATTGAGGGAAAAATAGTCAGTACGTATTGTAAAGTTCTGATGGCAGAAAATTTCTATACAGAAAAATATAATGAAGCGTGCCTCATCCATCAGAAACTCTGCAAGCACTGTGCCCAAAAAGCACTGGGATCATGACCCTAAGAGAATTACAGAGAATAAGGAGGGTATGATCACCAGAGATACTCCTATTCCGACCGATAAAAAAACTGGATGCGAGGGAGGGGCGCTCATGAGCCTGCGGGAAGATGGCAGCAGTTCCGATCCAGAGTTCTCCTGCTGAACGGTGGACAGAAAAAAAAAAAAAGTAGGCTGTAATAATTCTTGGGCTCTTGTGGCTATAGTGGCTTACCCTGACCCGTTTGAGCTGATGATCGGCAGTCCTGAGCCTGAAAAATAGGGGGAGAAGAAAACCGCCGCTGAAGTGCCTTCCCCGGTGCTGCTTCCACTGAAATCTAAGCGGATCTATTGCAAATAGTGGCCTTTGGAGAGTCTCCTGCATCTAATGCCCCTCTGTACTTTCTTCCGATCCTCGATCTGGAGCTGCTGAGTCTATTCTGCAGGGTTTACAAACTTCCTAGCTGAATCAGAGGTGTGGGAGAGAGCCGATGATTTAAACAATGTACCTGAGAGCCCAGGTGTGCTGCAGAGCCGATCGTCTGCTTCGGAGGTGAGCCTGTCGGTGGGAAGTGCGAGGGATTCCTGCTGGAGCTTTTGCCTTGCTGATCTGCTGCCTGTCTGTGAATTTGGGTCCCATGCTGTTGCGGCCATTGCCATGTGGTTGTGATACGCATGATCAGTCCTGCGTTCCAGTCTGCCTAAGCGGGAAGAAGACATTTCCAGTACCTGAAAAAGACCTCTGTCTGGTGCCTTTGACAAAGTTGCTTGTGGATCCTGATGAAACGCTGATTGTGGGTAATTGCTATGACTGATTGCTTTTGTCTGCTTGAAGATCTGCATGCCGTTAAGTACCTCTGACTGGTCCTGCTGCCTTGCTTTGAGCTGTTTTGTGGATTACTCTGCTAAATAGTCAGCCTAGAGCTGGTGGCCAGAAGGGAGATTTTCTTCACCAGACTTTAAATTAATCTGGCTCTTCTTGATTCCCTTGCTGGTGGACTGTTTGCAAATTGCTTAGAGTTCTGAGAGTGTTGTGGTGCCATCTCTGAGGTAAGCGGCGGCCTGTGCATCTTTTCCTGTTGTTTTGGAAGACCAGGCATTAGAATCCAATGGCTACCAAAGCTAAAGGGCCAGAAGCAAAAGATAAGTCGCGTACCTCGCAAAGACTGCTGGGTAAGACTGGAACACAGGCTAGCTCTCCGAGAAAGCTGGAGTTGGAGGAGTCTGGAGAGGAAATGCTAAGTGAGTTAGAGCATGGACATACAACACAACCCACGCTCTCTCTTCTGCAACGTGAACTCCGGAGGGTTTTTGAGGAACCAGCTGCAGAGTTCCGATCTATGCGAGAGGAGGTGATGACTACGATCACGGAACTTCGTGGAGATATCAAAGAGTTGGGCCGAGTGGAGGAAGTAGAAACTAAAATGGAAGACCATAATGAAACTTTGGTGAACTTGCAGTGCGCAGCAGACAGGCAGCGGTCACAGGTAATGGAAGATTGACAATATAGAAAATCGGGCACGCAGAAACAATGTGCGCTTCAGAGACATACCAGATGCTGCAGGTGGCGCAGAGAATTTGAAGGCGGTGATAAGAACGTTAACCGCCGGACTTTTATCAGCGGAGGAGTTTGCGTCTTGTGGGACTAACATGGAGATTGAAAGGGTGCATCGAGCACTGGGAAAACCTCTAAATAATCAACCGAGGGATGTTATTGCCCGTTTCTTGCGATACACTGATGCAGAACTCTTGTTGCGGAAGGATCGGGAGAAGAAAACAGTCCAATATCAGGATGCGGCAGTCTCCCTGTATCAGGATCTCTCGACATTCACGTTGACACGCCGGAGGGAGATAAAGCTGATCATAGAGGTGTTGAATAGAGAGGGGATCCATTACTCCTGGTTGTTTCCTTTCCAAATGAACTTTGTTAGGAAACAAAAAAAGTTCGGCAAAGGATCATACAGAGGCTTGGAGATAGCTTCGCCAAGCTAGCCTTCTGGAGGATAATGTACCACCGGCGACAACAACTACTAAGTCCCATCCTTTGAAATGGAAGAAGGTGGGAAGGAACACTCATTAGTTCTCAAAATAATATGCTACTGGGTGACTGAGATTTGAGAGGAAAAGTGCTTTAGTCATGGGAGGAGTGGTGGCTGCCTGAGGAACAGATGCCTGAGACTGTTGAAACTGTGGAGCTGCAGGTGACTAAATCCTATTAAGGGATGCATACTTGGACTAAGTGTTTGGGCTAGATATATTGCCTTTCTTTAATTGATGTGTTCTTTATCTTATTTTGATAGTAGGGTCGCTGCTGGAAAGGTTGGGGACTGCTGTTTACTACTGTGAAGGTTGGGGTTTAAAGGAGAAAAAAAAAGAAAAGAAAAGAAAAAGCGCAAAAAAGCAAGGGCAGGGGAACCTGGATGGATTCAATTTTGGGTCATCCTTACCGTGTCCTGTCAAATAGACAGGCAATTGGTGATGACGTGGAGGGGGAGGGTGGAGATACATGGGGGGATGGGAGCCAAGGGGAGGGCTGTAGGGGGGAGGAAGGGGGTAAGGGTTTGGGTAGGGATTTTAGAATACTAGCATGGGAGGAGGGGAGGTTAGAGGGTATCTTTTGGTCTATCATTATTGGGAAGTTGGGAGAAGGGCAGTTGATAGTGTCTGGGGAGGATTGGATGCTGGGGTTCGAAGACCAGTTGGATTCTGTGGTACAGGAATTACTAGAAGGTGGGAGAGGGGAGGGAGCTGATACAAAATGTTGAAAGCTGTTTTGCTCAATGTAAAGGGCCTCAATTCCCCTCGAAAACGTTCACTGTTGTTTAAGGAGTTGAAGTCTTTGAAAGGGGAAATTGTGTTTCTGCAGGAGACACATCTCCACAGTAGTCATCCAGAATATGGCTTACATTTTAGCCAACCTTATGTGTGGGTAGCGTCAGATGAGAAGGGAAGGAAGAAATGTGGAGTGGCCATGCTGTTTCACCAAGCCTTGTCCTTACGGATGGAAGAAGTTAAGAAAGATACATTGGGACTTTGGCTTCTTATGAATGCCCGATTAGATGGGCATTTAATCACTTTGGCTAATATATATGCGCCTAATGAAGGCCAGGTGCAATTTTTTGCACGCCTGAAGGTTATATTGGCAGAATTTGTGAAAGGACCCATCATTTTGGGCGGAGATTGTAATGCGCATATGGTGCCACATTTGGATTCAACGGGGCGAAATCTGAGGGTGGGTAAAGGGATTAGCCGGGCATTGAGGATGTTTATGCTTGATTTGGATTTGCGAGATGTGTGGAGGGACACCCGTCGAGGAGAAAAAAAACTATACATATTATTCGCCAGTCCATCAGGTACATACATGTATTGACTATCTTTTGCTGGATCAGCACCTGCTGGAGGGGGGGGGGGGAGTGGAGGCTGGGCATGGCGCTTTAACATGGTCAGATCATGCTCCCTGTTGGATTTCCCTCCCTAGCAATTTGGGTGGAGAGCGGAGGCGGATGTGGTGATTAGATGAGTGATTTTTTTCGGCAGGTCCCTGCGGTTCAAGAACATGGACGAGTCATACAAGATTTTTTTGAGCTTAATGATACTGGGGAGGTTTCCCTGCCAGTGGTTTGGGATGCTTTTAAAGCTATGGCTCGCGGCCATTTGATGGCTGAGGGGGCTCGAACTAGGAAGTCTTGGGCGCAGGAATCTCGCAGATTGGAGGAAGAAGCTAAGCGCCTCCAGTTAGAACATGCAAGGATGGGCTCTAGATGGGTCTGGCACCAGTGGCAGGAAACGTGGGCCCGATTGAATGCCTGTGTAGAAAGGGACTTGGATAATATGCGTCGTAAGCTACGACGAACGTTTTACGAAAAGGGGAACAAAATTGGGCGATATCTTGCTCTGTGGCTCCGGCAGCAACACACACTGTGGGTGGTACGCGAGATTCGGGATTCAATTGGAGGTCTGCGGGTGGAGTCTCGGAAGATACGTGCAGTATTGGCTGATTTTTTGGAGCACTTATATAAGGCTGAGCCCTTTGATGCGACTCAAGTGATATTTCTCTGTCGCGGTTGAATGACCAAGATAAAGAGCAATTGGAAGCAGAGATTCTCCAGGACCAAGCAGGAAGTCAGCCCTCACATATGGGTGACGTCGGCGCCGACAGAGCCCCCATGCGGAACATTTCCCCAGCTTTCAAAGAAAGCTTTTGGGAATGCAGCGCGCATGCGCGGTCCCCTTCCCGCCCAAGGGTGCCATCTTGCTCAGTCTTCTTTTTTCCGTGGAGCCCGACGGATGTGTTTTGTTTTCACCCGAGGAAAAAGTTGATTTTTCGGCTTGGACCCGTGTTTTCTTCGGTTCGACGCCGTTTTTCCTTTCCCGCCTGGGCCCGGTACGCCGGTATCGAGCCCGGACTTAATTTTTCGGTTTTTGTCCTTAGTGACTAGCGTACGCGCCTTTTTTCTATTTTTCACTGGCAGCCCTGTCGTTTGACCTCGCAGGGGCCCTTTTTCCTCCGATGGCTGCCAGCAGGTTTAAAAAGTGTGATTGGTGTAAGAAACTTATGTCTCTCACCGACACACATGACTGCTGCCTCCGCTGCCTTGGGCCCGATCATGACCCGATGATCTGTGGCCTGTGTGGGAAAATGTCCTCGAAGGCATTGAGGAGCCGGCAGCACCAGAAAGAAAGAATCTTCTCTGACTCCGCGTCCGGCCTTCGTCAGAGGCCTCGACGTCTCGAGACTCCGATCCCGAGCATCGCCAGGGTTCCTCTGAGAGGGGGTCTCCCTCGCGGGAGCGTCGAAGGAAGAAGAAACCCGCGAGGGCGGCGTCGGTGGACGCACTTGGTTCCTCCAGGGCCAGGTCGCATAGCCCCGAGCGCCATCCCGAGTCTTCGGAGTCGGAGAGGCCTGCTAAACTACCTCGTGTAGAGACAGAGTCCCCGGGTCACGTAAGTGCTGTAGTCCTCGTGGACTCTCCTCCGGGGGAGCCGACGTCGGGGCCCGAGTCGGGGGCTGCTGAGTCTCCTGAGCTCGGACTCAGGTTGACAGCCTTGGAGAGCAGCTTGGCTGCCTTCATGGAGCAGCAGCGGGCACTGATCGCCGGTCTCACCGGTGCATCTGCCCTGACCACTGGGACATCGACATCCAAGTCGACCCCGGAGTCCGAGCCGATCCTCGAGTCCATGCGCTCTCAAGTTGATCCTCGGCCAAGGTCACCCTCGGCCTCCCGTTCAGGACCGAGGTCGTCGACGCTGGTACCCTCGGCGTCGGGGCAGATGGCATCGGTGCCTGCTCGACTGGAGCCGCTCGATTCCTCCTCCGAGGGGTCGGGCTGGGAAACGGAGGATGAGGAGGACACATTTCGGACCCGGTGTGTCCCTTCGGACTCACTGGAGTCCGAGCCTCGGAGACGGTCCCCCCCCCCCCCCCCGGAGGACACCCGGTTCTCGAACTTCGTGCGGGACATGGCCAAGGCCTTGGCCTTCCCCACGGATCCCGAGGAGGAGCCTCGAGCCGAAGAGCTTGAGGCCCTGCAGTATGACTCTCCCCCCAAGGAAGCCTTTACTGTACCGGTTCCTCCGATACTGGAACGGTTGCTCTTCCGCATGTGGGAGGCGCCAGCCTTGACGCCGGTTCTGAGCAAGCGGGTCGATTCCATCTATCGAGTCCGCAAGAGCCCCGAGTTCCAAAAGGCACAGTACCGCACCACTCCATGGTTGTGGAATCGGCCATGCATCGTCTGAAGAGTCAGAAGATGCACTCCTTGGTGCCTCCCGGCCGGGAGGCCCGGAACCTGGATGTCCTCGGTAGAAAGTGCTTCCAGGGCTCAATGCTTGCTTGCCGTGTCCAGACCTACCAGCTGTACATGTCCATGTACCTTCGAGACCTGGTAAAGGAGATTGCCGGGTTCTCTGCTGGTCTCTCCGAGGAACCTTTGCAGAGGTTCAAGGCCCTGTCATCGGGAATCCGGGAGTGCTCGAAGTTTATCTCTCGAGCAGCCTATGATGGCTTCGAGGCTTCGGCCCGAGTAGCCGCGGCTGGCATCGGTGCACGCCGTCAGGCCTGGCTACAGTCATCGGACCTCGAGCCATGGGTGCAAGACAAGTTGGTCGATGTCCCCTGCCGAGGTGAACACCTCTTTGGCAAGCCCATGGCTGAAAAGGCTGCAGAATTTGAGTCAGAGACTCTCACCCGTACTAGGCTGTCCAGGAAAACCTCTGCCCCTTCTCAGAAAAAGAAGGGCTCAGGAAAAAAGACCTTTTACCCGAGGAAGTCATCTGCCTACAAATCATACCCTCACTTTCAGGCCTCTGTAGCTCCCCAACAGGGCAGGGACATGGGCCCCGTAGGCAGAAAACCCCCAAGCCACCAGCTCCGGCTCCTGCACAGCAGGGAGCGGGGTTTTGACTCCAGTGGCATAGCCTCTCCTCCTCAGCTGGCCCCTCTCAGCACAGGAGGCCGGCTGACCCTGTATGCCCACAGGTGGTCAGCTGTAACAAGGGATACCTGGGTGCTAACCATAGTCCAGAGAGGCTATCTCCTCCACTTCCACCAGGTACCTCCCTCCTACTTTCCAGGGGAGCCTCCAAGACTCCCTCTGCACAGGGACTTACTCCTGCAGGAGTTGGCATGTCTTCTAAAGGAGCAGGCAGTGGAACCGGTGCCCCGCCACCTGAGAGGTCAAGGCTTCTATTCCTGGTACTTTCTGGTACCAAAAAGGACAGGAGGCCTCAGGCCCATCCTAGACTTGCGCAATCGCAACAAGTTCCTGGAGAGGGAAAAGTTCAAGATGCTTACCCTTGGAATCCTGCTGCCCTACCTCCAGCAGGGAGATTGGCTATGCTCCTTAGACCTAAAGGATGCATATACTCACATCCTTATTCATCCAGACCACAGACAATATCTCCGATTTGTAGTGGGAGGAAACCATTACCAGTACAGGGTACTCCCTTTTGGCCTAACCTCCGCCCCCAGGGTTTTCACCAAGTGCCTGACGGTGGTGGTGGCCTATATCAGAGTTCAAGGAATCTTTGTCTTTCCATACCTGGACGACTGGCTCATCAGGGGTCAGTCTCCACAGGAGACCAATCAAGCCACCCTCCGTACTGTGTGTCTTCTCCAGCATCTCGGATTTGTAATAAACTTCGCAAAGTCCGCTTTGCGCCCCTCACAAAACTTGTAGTTCATAGGAGCAAGACTAGACACCCTTCAAGCGAAGGCCTTTTTACCCATGGACAGGGCCAACAGACTGATGGATCTGGCCAGACAGTTCCACAGCAATTCTCTAGTCTCCGCCAGACAATTCCTAAGGCTCTTAGGCCACATGGCATCCACGGTCTATGTAACTCCAAATCCCCGTCTGCACATGAGGCCCGCTCAGTGGAGCCTAAGGACGCAGTGGCTACAGGCCACAGGAAACCTGACAGACAAAGTGAGGGTATCCAATCTACTAGCAGATTCTCTGCAGTGGTGGCTTCATCTTCCCAATCTACTGCAAGGGGTGCCTTTTCAAGCCCCTCCACACTCTCAGGTGCTGACAACCGATGCTTCACTTCAAGGTTGGGGTGCACATTGCCAGGGAGCATGCACTCAGGGCCTGTGGTCTCCTTGGGAAGCCACACAGCAAATCAATTTCCTAGAGCTCAGAGCAATCTGCTTAGCCCTGCAGACTTTCTCTCATGTCCTCTCTCAGCAGTCTGTCTTAGTTCAGACGGACAATCAAGTTGCTATGTTCTGTGTGAACAAACAAGGAGGCACAGGGTCCCGACCTCTTTGTCAGGAAGCACAGGACCTGTGCTCATGGGCAGTCAAGCATGGCATACTTCTCAAGGCGGTCTATCTCCCTGGACAGGAGAATTACCTAGCAGACAAGTTGAGCAGGATCCTACAGCCGCACGAATGGCAGTTGAATCCTCTGGTAGTTCAACAGATCTTCCTAAGATGGGGTCTTCCCACCATGGATCTGTTTGCCAGTCCACTGAACCGTCAACTGCCCAGGTTCTGTTCCAGACAACTGCATCCTCTCAGGGTAGCAGCGGATGCTTTTCTCCTACCATGGTCTACAGGCCTCCTATATGCGTTTCCTCCCACGCCTCTAGTGCCCAAAACACTGTTCAAAGTGATCCGGGACAAGGCCTCGGTGATCCTGGTGGCCCCCAGATGGCCAAGGCAACCGTGGTTCCCACTTCTTTTACAGCTAGCGGTGGATGCTCCTCTTCCTCTGGGGGTGCAACCCGATCTCCTGTCTTAGGAGCAGTTATCTCTCTTACACCCCAATCTCCAGTCCCTCAATCTGATGGCCTGGCTGCTGAAAGGGTAGTTCTAGCACCCTTACTGTTCCCTAGGGAAGTGGAGGACGTGGTCTTGGCCTCTAGGAGGCAGTCCACTCGGAAGTCATATGCTCTTAAGTGGCGTAGGTTCTCCACCTGGTGTGCCCAGCACAAGGAGGATCCTTTCTCATGCCTGGTGCCAGTAGTGCTGCAGTATTTGCTGCACCTGTCCAGTCTAGGCCTTAAATCCAACTCTGTTAGAGTCCACCTTAGTGCTCTCTCAGCGCACCGCTCCCTCAGAGGCCTGCTTTTGCTTAAGCCTCCAGTTTGTCCCCCTGCCCCTGAGTGGGATTTGAATGTGGTCTTGCAACAACTTACTTGCCCACCATTTGAGCCTATGGCTACCTGTCCTTTGTGCTATCTTTCCTGGAAAGCGTTGTTTTTGGTAGCCCTTACCTCAGCAAGGTGAGTAAGTGAGCTTCAAGCCCTGATGTCAGAGGCACCATACACTAGGTTTTATAGGAACAGAGTAGTCTTACGGACTCACCCTAAGTTCCTTCCAAAGGTTGTCTCCTCCTTCCACCTCAATCAGGAGGTGGTTCTTCCAACTTTCTTTCCCAGGCCGCATGCCGGCCGGGCCGAGATGGTCTTGCATACCCTGGACTGTAGGCGGGCGTTGTCCTTCTACCTTGACCGTATGCAGGGACACCGAAGGGCTACTCAGCTCTTCGTCTCTTTTGACCCTAATAAATTGGGGTTAACTGTCTCCAAGAGTACCCTGTACCCTGGGTGTACAGGGCAGCCGGCCTCTCCTTGCAGGGTCGAGTCACGGCTCACCGTGTCAGGGCGAAAGCTGCGTCAGTGGCTCATCTTCGCTCTGTTCCGTTGGCAGACATCTGCCGGGCCGCTACTTGGTCTTCAAGCCAGATTTTTGCGGCCCACTACTGCCTCGAGAGGGAGTCCCGCAGGGACAGTGCTTTCGGACAGGCGGTACTCCATAATCTCTTTCAGGTATAGGCAACTCCTGCCCTCCAGCACTGGTGTTGGGCTACCATTCGGGGGCGTTCTCAGAGAAGATTCTTTTCACACATGCTGAGGCTCTAGAGGGAGCTCATTTTTTCAGCCTTGGGTCCCCGTTAGCCTTAAGCTGGGAAGTCCCATATGTGAGGACTGACTTCCTGCTTGGTCCTGGAGAAAGCGTAGTTACTCACCTGTAACAGGTGTTCTCCAGGAGCAGCAGGAATCAGTCCTCACAACCCTCCCTCCTTCCCTTGGAGTTAGTCATATAATTTATTTTGTTTTTTGTTGTCGTTTAGCTATGTCATCTGACTGAGCAAGATGGCACCCTTGGGCGGGAAGGGGACCGCGCATGCGCGCTGCATTCCCAAAGGCTTTCTTTGAAAGCTGGGGAAATGCTCCGCATGGAGGCTCCGTCGGCGCCGACGTCACCCATATGTGAGGACTGATTCCTGCTGCTCCTGGAGAACACCTGTTACAGGTGAGTAACTACGCTTTACTGCTCAGAAAGTGGTAGAGGCTATTTAACATAAGAACATAAGATATGCCATACTGGGTCAGACCAAGGTCCATCAAGCCCAGTATTCTGTTTCCAACAGTGCCCAATCTAGGTCATACGTACCTAGCAGTTTCCCCAAGGGACACAGGATCCACAATGCTTGTATTGGTTCAAGCATTGATATCCTGGGTCCCTTCTTAATAATGGTTTATGGACCTTTCCTCCAGGAACTTGTCCAAACCTTTTTTTAAACCCAGCTACACAAACAGCCTTTACTACATCCTCTGATAACAAATTCCAGAGTTTGATTACACGTTGAGTGAAAAAATATTTTCTTTTATTAGTCTTAAATAGTTTACCCTGTAGCTTCATTGCATGTCCCCTAGTCTTTGTATATTCTGATAAGGTAAACAATCGATCTACGTTTACCCGTTCCACTCCGTTCATTAATTTATAGACTTCTATCATATCTCCCCTCAGCCGTCTCTTTTCCAGGTTAAAGAGCCCTAACCTTTTTAGCCTTTCTTCATAGGAGTATCCTTCCATCCCCTTTACCATTTTGGTGGCTCTTCTCTGAACCTTTTCTAAAATCGCTATATCCTTTTTAAGATACGGCGACCAGAATTGCACACAATATTCAAGGTGCGGTCTCACCATGGAACGATATAGAGGCATTATAATATCTTTTGTTTTATTTTCCATTCCTTTCCTTATCATACCTAGCATTCTATTTGCTCTCTTGGCCGCAGCTGCACACTGGGCCGAGGGTTTTAACATGGTATCCACAATGACGCCTAAATCTTTTTCCTGGGTGGTGGTTCCTAATGTGGAACCTTGCATCGTGTAACCATAGTTTGGGTTGTTCTTCCCTAGGTGCATAACCTTGCACTTGTCCACATTAAATTTCATCTGCCATTTTGATGCCCAGTCTTCCAATTTATCAAGATCCTCTTGCAATTTTCCACAATCCTCTTGGGTTTTAACAACTTTAAATAGTTTTGTGTCATCTGCAAATTTGACAACCTCACTCGTTATTCCACTTTCCAGGTCATTTATGAATATGTCAAAAAGCAGCGGACCCAGCACAGATCCCTGGGGTACACCACTATTCACCTTTCTCCATTGGGAAAATTGGCCATTTAGCCCTACCCTCTGCTTTCTATCTTTTAAACAGTTCCTGATCCACAATAGTACACTGCCTCCTATCCCATGACTCTTTAGTTTTGCCAAATGTCTCTGATGAGGGACCTTGTCAAAGGCTTTCTGAAAGTCCAGATACACAATATCAACCGACTCACCTTTGTCCACCTGATTATTCACTCCTTCAAAAAAACATAACAGATTAGTAAGACAAGATCTTCCTTGTCTAAAGCCATGTTGGCTGTCTCCCATTAGGTCATGACTATCTACATGCTGAGTAATTTTATTCTTTATGATGGTTTCTACCATTTTTCCCGGTACTGATGTCAGGCTCACCGGTCTGTAGTTTCCCGGATCACCCCTGGAACCCTTTTTAAAAATTGGTGTTACATTGGCGATCTTCCAATCTTCAGGTATTAGAGATGATTTTAATGATAGTTCACAGATTACTAATAGCAGGTCTGCAATCTCATATTTCAGTTCTTTCAAAACCCTTGGATGTATACCATCCGGCCCAGGTGATTTGCTACTCTTCAGTTTATCTAATAGTTGTAATACATCTTCCCGATGTATCAATATTTCCTTCAATTCTTCCGCACCTTTAAATACCACTTCAGTCATGGGTAACATCCCTACATCTTCCTCAGTAAAGACCGAAGCAAAGAATTCATTCAATCTCTCCGCTATCGCCTTGTCGCCTCTTAGTGCTCCTTTAACCCCTTTATCATCTAATGGACCAACTGACTCTCTCACAGGTTTTTGCTACGAATGTACTTGAAAAGGTCTTTACTTTGCGTTTTTGCTTCTGCAGCAAGCTTCTTCTCAAATTCTCCCTTTGCCTGCCTTATCAATGCCTTGCATTTGACTTGCCAGTGCTTGTGCTGTTTCCAGGTTTCGTCGTTTGGCTGTTTTTTCCATTTCCTGAAAGATGCTTTTTTGGCAACAACAGCCTCTCTGACCTCACCTTTAAACCATGCTGGCAGTTTTTTGGACTTCCTTCCACTTTTCTTAAAGCATGGAATACAGCTGGTCTGGGCTTCCAAGATAGTATTTTTCAACAACAGCCAAGCCTGATGTACGTCTTTAACCTTTGCAACTGCTCCTTTTAGTTTTTTCTTAACTGTTTTCCTCATTTTATCATAGTCTCCCTTTCGAAAGTTAAAAGGTAGTACTGTGGATTTCCTTACTATCCCTCCTCCACTAATTAAATCAAAGGCGATCATGCTATGATCACTATTGTCAAGTGGCCCCAACAACCTTATCTCTTGCACTAGATCTGGTGTTCCACTAAGGACTAGGTCTAATATGGCTTCCCCTCTGGTCGGTTCATGAACCAGCTGCTCCAAGAAGCAGTCATTTATTTCATCTAGGAACTTTATCTCCCTAGCATGTCCTGACGTGACACTGACCCAGTCGATACCGGGGTAGTTGAAATCACCCATTATTATTACTGCACTGTAACTTTTGTTAGCTTCCTTGATTTCTTTGAGCATGTCATCATCCATTTGGTCATTCTGGCAAGGCGCTCGATAGTACACCCCCACTGCCATTGCCTTCCTCCTTTTACATGGAATTTCAATCCATATAGATTCTACAGCAGATTTTGTTTCCTGCAAAACTTTAATCCTTTCTGACTCAATGCCCTCTCTAACATAGAGAGCAACCCCTCCATCAATTTGATCAGCTCTATCATTACGATATAGTTTGTACCCAGGTATCACAGTGTCCCACTGGTTGTCCTCCTTCCACCATGTATCTTATATTCCAATCATATCTAACCTTTCATTTAGTGCTATATATTCTAACTCTCCCATCTTATTTTTTAGACTTCTAGCATTTGCATACAAGCATTTTAGAGAATGTATTTTACTCATATTAATTTGGCTATTGTTAGACATGGGTAATTTGGGATCTTTAAGCTCAGTCTGCTCCATACTTGAGGGCATTTGGGCTACTTTACTCTTTTGTGGAACCTCTTTGCTTTTGGTAGTATCCTTCAAAGATACATTCTTCCGAACCATCCGCTCTTGGGCGACTGTCGGCTTTCCCCTAATATCTATTTGGCACTTGAAGGGTAGGGAGGGGGCGGGGGGAGTGATGGGTTCCCCTCAGAATATTATAAAAAGTATAGCGCCCAGTTGTCGCCCACTTTGGCGCTGCTCTTTAATGAGGTGCTGCGAGGGATGCCATTACCAAATACTCAACGGGAAGCTGTTATTGCACTGATACCTAAGGCTGGGTAAGCCGACACAGGAGGCAGCCTCATATCGTCCTATTTCTCTGTTAAACACTGATGTTAAAATACTGGCCTGTGCTGGCTGCCCGATTGAATCGGGCCCTTCCTGACCTGGTGCATCCTGACCAAGTTGACTTTGTGGCTGGCCGACAGGCTGCGGATAATGTTCGGTGAATGTTGCAGGTGATACATGCTGCACGTCAGGGACTCCAGCCGACGCTACTGGTGGGAGTCGATGGCGAGAAGGCCTTTGATCGATTTAGCTTGGGCTTCCTCTGGTGTGTACTAGATAAGATGAGGTTTGGACCTAATTTTACTCGATGGGTACATAGTCTTTATCAGGGACCTAAAGCCAGTGTCCAAGTTAATGGGGGTCAATCAAAGACTTTTGAGTTGGAGAGGGGAACCCGGCAGGGTTGTCCACTGTCACCATTGCTGTTCGCATTGGTGATGGAGACTCTGGCGCAAAGCTTTCGTGAGCATCCTGAAGTAGCTGGAGTGAGGGTGGGATCTCGTGAATACAAAATAGCACTTTTTGCAGATATTATATTATCACTAGCGAATCCTGTAGCCTCCCTCTCTGCTGCGATGCAGCTTTTTGTGGCCTTCTCGCAGGTTTCTGGGTTTAAAATTAATTATGCTAAATGAGAAATTGAATGTGGGGGTTCCTGAGGCGATATGTGCACAGTTGAAATCATGTTTCCCCTTTAGATGGGTGGATCAAGCCCTTTGTTGTTTGGGTGTGAATCTCACAATAGATAGGGCTGCGTCATATAGAGCGAACTATGGACCCTTAATCCAACAAGTTAAACGGGATTTGGACTCTTGGACAGGCCTGATGCTGTCCTGGTTTGGGCACATTGCGGTGACAAAAATGGTGGTAGTTCCGCGGTTTTTGTATCTTTTCCAGATACTTCCTATACCCCTATCTCGTGGGGCTTTGGAGGCTTGGCAGGCGCTGATCATGAAGTTCACCTGGAAGTTTAAGCATCCTCGACTAGCTTGTAGGGTCTTATATGCCCAAACACGACGCGGTGGCATGGGGGTCCCTAATCTTCACTGGTATTATGCTGCGGCACAATGTCACGCTGGAGTGGAATGGATGAACCCTACTAGCACTAAATGTTGGGTACAAATGGAATGGGCGGGGCCGGACTGGGGGATCGGTTGTGACTTTGCTCCAAGTTGCGGGGAGGTCCGCGCACTACTAATCCATATATAACGCATACTCTTTGTTGCTGAGATCGGGGTTTTTTTGCCACGGGGGGTGACTTTGACCCCACTGGCGCCCATAGTTGAAAATAATTCTTTCCCTCTGGGTATGAATGATTTAGCTTTTCGACAGTGGGGGCACAGAGGGCTTAGTCGTATGGGCCAGCTATTTGACGATGGTGTGTTGCGCCCTTTTTGTGAACTGAGGGAGGAATTTGGCATCTCAGAACATCATGCCTACGAGTATGCACAGGTGGCACATTGGGTGGGAAACCGAGCTGTTAGTCAGCAAGTTGCACGAGATCTGACAGACGTTGAGCGCCTATGTGAGAAATGTACTACCACTAAGAGTCTCATTGCTGCCCTGTATGTACACTTGCAGACACAGTATACTGGAATAGACAAGCATAGAGCTCGGTGGATGCAAGAGCTGCATCTTTCATACACTGAGCAGCAATGGGAACAGATTGAGGGTCGACTTTGGAGGAGTTTGGTGGCTGTGAATACTCGAGAAACTAACTATAAACTACTCTACGGGTGGTACATGACACCAGTGCAAGTAGCACGAGCATTTCTGGGGGTATCGGATTTATGCTGGCGGAATTGTGGCAAGAAAGGCACCTTGGCGCATGTGTGGTGGCTCTGCTCCTGTATCCAAGTTTTTTGGCGGGGGATACAATATCGTTTGAAACAAATGGTTGGTTTGGATATTTCTTGGAACCCGGGTATTTTTCTTTTTGGAAAGAAAGTTCCTGGTGGACAGCTCTCTCAGTTGATGTTGATTCGCCATGGTTTGAAAGCAGCTCTGCTCACCCTGGCGACCGCCTGGAAGCAAGCACTGCCCCCGGCATTCACATGCTGGTTGGAACGGATGTGGGATATATACGCCATGTAACGCGGGGTGGTGTTCGGGAGAATGCGCCTACCCCAGTTTGAACAGGTGTGGGAAGCCTTTGTCTTGAAGGTATGGCAATGTTGCAATGTCTTTGGTAATTTAGTTGAAGAAATTGGATAGAGCCTCCCACTGTTGTGGAGGGTCATCTTTCTTCCTTCCCTAGTGCTGTCTGACTGGCTGGAAAACCCCTATATGATAGAGTTGGAAGCAAAGGTAGATGGATGAGGGAGGGGGGTGATGAGGAAGGGATGGCAAGGGATGGGGGGGAGGGAGGGGAAGGGGAAGAGGGGAGGGGTAAATGGGTAATAAGAAGGTTTAGTGTATAAAGATAAAAAATATAAGGCTGTGCTGTCACAGTTGTTATGGTTGAGGATTCTGTGATGTCATGTGCATGTATTCCGTGTGCAGTTTGTAAGGATACTGCTTGTTGTAAGTGTTTGAAAGCCTTTAAATAAAAAAATAAAAAAATTGGATGCGAGGAAGTCTGATATAATGGTTGACGCGAAAAACACCAGAACAGCATTGATAATAGAGATATCACATTCAAACGACGACTATGTGAATCGCGTGGAGAGGCAGAAGATCCTGAAATACCAGGAAATGCAGTCAGAGAGCAAGAAAATGTGGCAGAAAGATAAAGAAATATTTCCCATCATATTGGGTGCCACAGGTTTGATAAAGAAGAATTTTCAAGCACATCTTGACAAATTACCCATACATGTTACATCTTATGAACTCCAGCAGAAGGCTCTCTTTGGCACGATGCAAGTACTACGCCGAGCCTTAGCAATAAATTTTAGAGACTGAGATCATGCTCCCCATGCCCTAGCTTATTAGTGAAGTTCATGACTGTCATGGTATGCGCAAAACTAACCCATTTAGAGAAACTGTGCCGAGACAGACAGACTATGCCCTCATAACTCAGAACAGTGGACTCTCAACATCGTCCAAAGGGAATATCTGCTTCACTTTGAAACCTTACCCCCCATCAGCTTCACAGTATCCCACCCATCCCCTTCAAAGCACTCTGTTGTTCCAGGGCGCCATAGAAAGAGTTTCACCTCCTCAAGAAAAGATGGGCTTCTACCTTATTTTCTCATCCCAAAGAAAACAGGAGGATTCAAGCCCATCTTGGATCTCTGAGAACTAAACAAGTTCCTGGTCCGAGAAAACTTCAAAATGATTTCTCCCATATCTCAAGAAGCATGATTGGTTATGTTCTCTAGACCTAAAGGAGGCATACACGCATATTCTGATCTATCCACCCTCTACAGAGACAATCTCCAGGAACAAGCAGGAATGAGTCTTCACATGTGGGTACGTCGGCGCCGACGGACCCCGCACGGGATTGCTCCCCAGCATCCAATCAGAAAGCTTTTGGGAGCATCCCTCACGCCTGCGTGGTGACTTCCCGCCTTTCCCACTGCCTCTCCCCAGTTTTCGTTTTTCCGCAGAGCCGGCAGGACGTACCTCCTGTCACCGCAGAAACTTTTTTCTTTAAAATCCTTTTTCTTGTGGTCGCGGCCATTTTTCCCGCCGATACCGGCACCACCGGTGCCTTATTCTTTTCTTTTAATCTCTTCGAGGTAATTTTTTCTCCTCGAGTCCCTCTGAGGCCTACCGGGCCTTTCCAGCATGGAGCCTTCTTCCCCTAAGAAGTGCCTCCACTGTGGAAACTTAGTTTTCTATTTAGACTCCAACGCCTGGTGTCTATCCTGTTTGGACCCTGACCCTTTTCCCCCCGGTCCATCGGGCTTTAGTATTGGGAGAAGACCTTCTCTTTTTCGGATATCCCTCGATGCTGTTTTTCCTCCCGAGGTGCGGACATCGATTTATTCTTCTCTCCAGGATCAGGTAACCCACAAACAGTCTGTTAAGACTAGCCAATTCTTGAGGGGTAAGTCTCATGCCCAGCATGATGACGGCTCCGGCCTTCTCATCAAGACCCCTTTGGCAATAAAACCCCAGCGGGAGTCTTTGGGCTCCAAAGCATCCACGGGGTTTCAGGTTGTTCCTGGGGTTCACTCCTCACAGAACACTCCTGAGCCATGCTCGGGGGTGGTATCCGCTTCGAGCGGTGCCAATCCCCCGGCATCGGCGCCGGCGTCGAGTGCTCCACTCTTCGCCAGGGATCGTCAACTGGTGTCCTCGGTGCCTTCGGGGCCAATCGATTCGACCCAGACTGGCTTTCCTGCATCCCAGCCATGCGCGGGGGTGGTACCGGCTTCGAGCAGTAACCGCTTCCCCAGCGTCGGCATCGGTGTCGAGTGCTCCACTCTTCACCAGGGATCGTCATCTGGTGTCCTCGGTACCTTCGGGGCCGATCGATTCGACCCAGACTGGCTTTCCTGCATCCCAGCCATGCGCGGGGGTGGTACCGGCTTCGGCATCGGTGTCGAGTGCTCCACTCTTCACCAGGGATCGTCCTCTGGTGTCCTCGGTACCTTCGGGGCCGATCGATCCGACCCAGACTGGCGTTCCTGCACCCCAGCCATGCGCAGGGTTGGTGCCGGCTTCGAGCGGTGCCGATTCCCCGGCATCAACGCGGGTGTCGAGTGCTCCGCTCGTCACTAGGGATCGTCATCTGGGGTCCTCTGTGCCTTCGATCGATACGACCCAGACTGGCTTTCCTTTGTCCCAGCCAGCCGCGGGGTTGGTTCCGGCTTCAAGCGGCGCCGCTGCCCCAGCATCGGCGCCGGTGTCGAGGGTTTCACTCTCCACCGGGGCTCGTCGTCGGGTATCCTGGGTACCCTCGGGGCCGATCGATATGCCCCGGAAGGCCTTCCCTCTTTGTACGCCATGCTCGATTTTAGAAAAGGTACAGAGAAGAGCCACCAAAATGGTAAAGGGGATGGAAGGATACTCCTATGAAGAAAGGCTAAAAAGGTTAGGGCTCTTTAACCTGGAAAAGAGACGGCTGAGGGGAGATATGATAGAAGTCTATAAATTAATGAACGGAGTGGAACGGGTAAACGTAGATCGATTGTTTACCTTATCAGAATATAGAAAGACTAGGGGACATGCAATGAAGCTACAGGGTAAACTATTTAAGACTAATAAAAGAAAATATTTTTTCACTCAACGTGTAATCAAACTCTGGAATTTGTTACCGGAGGATGTAGTAAAGGCTGTTAGTGTAGCTGGGTTTAAAAAAGGTTTGGACAAGTTCCTGGAGGAAAGGTCCATAAACCATTATTAAGAAGTGACCGAAGATATCAATGCTTGACCCAGTACAAGCATTTTGGAACTTGTGTCTCTTGGGGAAACTGCTAGGTACATATGACCTAGATTGGCCACTGTTGGAAACAGAATACTGGGCTTGATGGACCTTGGTCTGACCCAGTATGGCATATCTTATGTTCTTATGTTCTTATGTACCGGCGTCGAGCAGTACCTATACCCCGACATCGGCGCCGGTGTCGAGTGTTCCCCTCTTCACCGAGCGTCGTCTTCGGACGTCTTCGGTGCCTTCGGCACCGATCGATGCGATTCTGATTGGCTTTCAGGGATCGGCATCACCGACGCCGGGGCCCTCTAGACGGGCATCGATTACCTCGCTCGGTTCGATGCCCAGCCTCGAATCGATATCCAGTCTAGATGACTTGGTTCCGACACGTTTCGGAACCGATCCATGTCCCTTCCGGCTACGCAGTACCGAGGATAATCACCACAGCTCTCTGGTTGCCTCGGTACCGCTTCGGCATCCTCCGCTGCCTGCTCCGAGGGCATTGCCGTCCACGAGGCCGGGGTCGGAGCCGATGTCGATTCCTCCGGTTCCATCGGTGCCATCGATCCTTTCGATGCCTAGCTTGGAATCGATACCGGGAGCCGACGATGCAGTACTAACTGCCTCGAATCGGAACTGTCGGTATCCTCCTCCGTCTAGCAGGATTCCTTTTGTGCACCAGTCCTGTAGGTCTTCTGGTGTCCAAGCTGCTCCTTCAACCTCAGCCTACCCAGGAATAGCTCCTCTGGGAGATCCTTCTTTTCAGGATTTTCTCCTTGACATGGCAGCCTTGCTTGCCATTCCTATTCCTGGTCCTATTCTTAACCAAGGTCCTGCAGAGAAAGCAGCCATAATGCTTCCTTTACATCCTTCTTTGCAGGACCTTCTTCTGGGGGTTTGGCAGTCACCTTTAAAGGTTCCTGCGCCTTCTACAGCCATGCATGTTCTGTATCAGGTGCCCCCCTCTCCGGGGTTTCAGAAGCACCAACTTCTGCATCATTCCATTGTAGTGGAATCAGCGATGAGGAAGGTCAGAAGCAAGAAGAGGCATTCTTCTTGTCCTCCAGGTTGTGCGTCTAAAGCACTTGATGCCTTTGGGCGTCAAACCTTCCAAACGTCCATGTTGGCTTCTAGAATTATTTCATATATTTTTTATATGAGTCTGACACTTCGGGAGGTCACAGAGAAATTATCTCTCTTGTCTCCTTTTTTGTCAGAACCTCCGGCCTCTGACTATTCCTTGCTTCTTAATCATAGCAGGAATATCTCTTGGTTCCTTTCTCGTGCTTCTCTAGACTCTTTTGAGTCTGTTAGCAGGTCCTCTGCTATTGCCATTGGAGCACGTCGTACAGCCTGGCTGCAGGCTTCAGACTTGAGCAGATGGGCACAACATACACTGGGTAATTCTCTGTGTACTGGGGAAAACCTTTTCAATAGCGAGGCTTTACGTCAGGTTGCTCAGTGCTCCACTGACTTTCCTAGTTCTGGAAACCATCCTAAGCCGCCTTCTTCCCCAGGATGTAGGAAATGTCCTACCAAACCTTCTTTCCCTAAGAAGAGAAAGTTTCATCCTCCTCCTGCCCATCCTCCAGATGTACCCAAGCATGGGACATCTCACCCTGGTCTGAAGTTTCCAGACTCTCACCAGGCTACTCATACCAAGCAGCCATAGGCTCCTGTATGCAGCAGTCTACCATTAACTTCTTCTTACCAGAAGTTTATTCTTCCAACTCTACACTGGGTTTTCTTTTCAGTATGGCAAGTAGTTAAGATGCTTTTGTCCAGGGGTTACGGTATTCTCCCTTTCTTCATTCTGTAAAGGGAGATCACCACTATCCCATGATAGTTCTGTCCCCACATGGACATTCTTTCCTTCAACTGACTTACCCTAGGGTACGTCCCTCCAACCCCCTCTCTTCCAGGGTTTCCTCTGCTTGAGTTGGTACCATACTGAAACATCTCTCTCTCTTGCCAGTGTAGACTTCCTGTTTTCAGACAGGGCCGGAATATCTCCGCTCCCTTGGTCTGTCTTCTCCCTGTTTCCATGCAGGAGAATCCTCTCTGCTATTTTTGCTCAGTTGCTATGCGTGCAGGAGTTCCAGTGAGTACGTTAATGCTTCTGCCAGCTGCTTTCAACTATCTTGCATACTGACGCTCAATGCAGGTTATCTTCTCCTACCCATATCCTTATCTAGGATGGGGCAACTGTCTGACTTCTGTCAGTTTTATCTCCTGCACAATGCTCTCTGCAATTGTCAGAGCAGCTTCCCACTATGGGCCCTTGCCATGGAGCATTGGGCTTTGTCTCTGAGGGTCTTCCATATTATAGAAGAAGTTTATATAGTCATTCAATGGCTATCTAGATAATTATACCTTCTTGCCTTCCATTGTAATACAGAAGACAAGTTTTTCTGCGTGAATGTCCAAGGAGCTCCCAATCTGGCAGGAATCTACCCCCTTTTCCTTACAGCTTGGCATTATGTTTTCTGCTCCACTTGGACAACGCATACTTTTGTCCTGCTGTTATTGTCCTCTGTTCTTCACGCAGCCATACTGCTAATTCCACTGGTCTGCGTTCCTGCACCACAGAAATAGATTCTCTATACTCCTTCAGGTGGTTACACCCCCTACTATTAGATGAATCTTTTCACATCACATGCCCCATGTGGATGTCTCTTCTGTGGCCCAGTTGCAGGCATGGACTCTCAGTATTATTTTCATGTATGTATGTGTCCTCTGCATACATGTTTTTGTGACCTGGGTGGGCATAAGCCATGCCCATCTATATCTATAGATAGATATGTATCTACATTCTATATATAGATATATATGTCACACATGCCTAGACATATATATTCACATCCGTATGGATATGTATGTAGTTCCATATATATATATATATATATATATATATATATGTATCTATATAGGTATGCACTTATTGGGAGATGTGCATAGCACCCTGTGTATTACCCACTGTCTCCCTAACTGCCGGTACTAAAGTTTTTTTTTTACTTTCTTACGGGGTCCAGACAGTCCGCTTGCCCTTATCAGACGGCTTGGTGACTGGGACCGGTTATACTCACAATTATTGCTGTGACGTCAACAGCTTCCATTTTTGTTATACACCTCCCTATCTATGAGGTATCCAAATGCACCGTCTTCCTATCTCTTACCAGCTAGGAAGGACAGTGTCCATTTTTAGTGTTCCGGAGTACCCTTCTGTTCTCCCGGGGAAAAGGGGTTTTTTCCATACCTCTCTTCCCTTCCGGACTGGGCTAATTTCCAGATCGGGCAGTCTTCTTCTTTTAGTTCTCAATGTTAATAACTCTGTGCCTAAAAGAGTTCTCAGCTTTTTCACATAAAGCTTTCCATTGAAGACCTGCCGTTCTTCTCCTGCACCAGTTGACACCTGGGTCGCCTGCCCATTCCAGATTTGGAACTTCATCCTCAATGCTGTGAAGTTCCCTTGAAGACTCCGCTACTGCGTCTACAGTACCTTCCATCACAGTCCTACTTCCTACAATCCAGTAGGTAAGCTCTATATGGTACTAGCTCATTAAATACTTTAATGATACTTGTCATGCATTCTGAAGACTTCTCCCCTGTAGTCTTTAGTTTTTGCTGTTTCTCTTCTCAGCTCCTACCCCCCATCCCTCAGGGGATGCCGGGGATCCAGGTTGGGAAAATGCCGTCCTGTCCAGGGATACGCATTTTATGGGATCTCCCCTGGCACCCTCAGCTTGGGAGTCCCCACATGTGAAGACTCATTCCTGCTTGTTCCTGGAGATAGCACAGTTACTTACCTGTAACAGGTGATCTCAGGGAACAGCAGGAATTAGTCTTCACAACCCTCCCACTTCCCCTAGGAGTTGTATCTATCTATTTCCTTTCCTCTTCCTCTCCTTCTGTCTCAGCTATGAAACTCAACTGGGGAGAGGCAGTGGGAAAGGCGGGAAGTCACCGCGCAGGCGCGAGGGATGCTCCCAAAAGCTTTCTGATTGGATGCTGGGGAGCATTCCCGTGCGGGCTCCGTCGGCGCCGACGTACCCACATGTGAAGACTATAATTCCTGCTGTTCCCTGAGATCACCTGTTACAGGTAAGTAACTGTGCTATATCTGCACTTTGTTTCAGGGAAACCTCTACCAATACCAGGTGTGGCCCTTCTGCCTAGCCTCTACACCGCGAGTATTCACAAAATGCATGGCAGTAGTCATAGTAACATAGTATATGACGGCAGATAATAACCAGTATGGTCCATCTAGTCTGCCCAGCAAGGTGGCAAGAGTAGGTGCACCTGCCGCTCCGTGCAGGTCACCCCTCCCATGCATTTATTTAGGGGTGTACCCACCGCTCCGTTTGTTGAGTTATAAGAGATAGTTAAGTTTATTTTGATTTTATCCTGTTGCTATAAAGGAATCCACTGTGTCTGCCCCATGCCATTTTGAATTCTGTCACTGTATTTGCCTCTACCACTTCCATCAGAAGGGCATTCCAAGCATCTCTGCACTTTCGGTGTCTTTGTCTTCCCCTACTTAGATGACTGGCTAATCAGGGCAGACTCCCCTCAGGAGGTCAAAAGGGTGTGCAGCTGCTGTTGAATTGATGTGCATCTTTTATGGGAAAATAAAGTTCCCTCCTCAAGACTTGCTGAGTACCTTCACACGGTGACCCCGTTGTATAACATCTATACCAAATCTCAGCAAGGTGACACCACAATTAAAGTATGGTAGGAATGAAGAAGAAAAATACATACTGGCCGCACGTTGCCCAGGATAAAAAGGTGCCCACCCGTAGCTTACGCACAATGGTAGTTGCGATAGTGCAAGTGCTGCAGATGCAGATGCAGATAACATCCCTGCCACAGATAAAGACCATGGTGAGCCTGTTCATGGACCCACTGTGGCAGGAGATAAACCACAGAAATTAATGAAAAGGTTAAGAGAATTAACTACGGTTAAGTGGAATTCTGCAGATAAAGAGGAGACAATGTACTGCTATTCACCTGGCTAAAAAGTGAGGTTCCTTGCACAAAACTAACCCAATTGGAGAAACTGCCCAGAGATAAAACTCTCCCTTCATCTGGGATTTGTCTTAAACTTTCCAAAGTTTCACATCGCTCCAACTCGACATCTGGAGTTCATCGGAGCGTTCTTAGACACTCAACAGGCCAGAGCCTTTCTTCCTCAAGATTGCTGTGCCTACCTCATCGAGCTGGCAAAGAGAATGCAACAGCAAAGCTGTGTAACAGCTCGAGAGATGCTATGTCTGTTGGGACACTTGGCCTCTACAGTCCATGTAATTTATTTTATTTATTTATTTACATTCTCTTATATACCGCGCTATTCTGCATCAGTGCGGTTTACATTGAACAAACTGAAATTACATTGAACAGGGGATAACTATTTTACAGGGAACAAGGGCTATGGAGGGTTAAGTGGCTTGCCCAAGACCACAAGGAGCACCTGTGGGACTAGAAACCCCAGTCCTTCCGGCCCAAGGTTGCTGTCCTCTAGTGGGATTTGAACCCCCGACCTTCCGGCCTGAAGTACCTTGTCCCAACCACTAGGCCACTCCTCCACATCCCCTGTGCTCGCTTACACATGGACTCTGTCTTCTCAATGGATGCAAGCAATGGGGTGTTCCCACCGAACTTACTCAGCAGTCACCTTTTCAAATGCCTTTACCTTGATGCACCCTGACAATGGATGCCTCCAAGCTGGGTTGGAGGGCTCATCTGAATGATCTGTGGACACAATAGGAATCTGCTCTGCAGATCAACCTTCTAGAACTACGAGCACTAACAAATGCCCTTGGGTTTTTCAATCCCAACTTTTGGGGCAACATGCCATGTTCTACATGAGCAAACAGGGGGGACAGGAGCCTATCCCCTATGCGAGGAAGTGCTTCGCCTGTGGTTCTTTGCTATCACATACTGCATTCACCTCAAAGTGGTGTACCTCCCGGGCGAGCTCAATGTTCTTGTGGACATCGGGAAATAACTGCTTGGATCTTCGGTACATGGGGAACCCCATTCATAGATCTTTTTGCCACTTCGCAGAACACACAGCTTCTACTCTTCTGCTCCAAGCTTCCATCGGCACCAACAAGCTCCGGACGCCTTCCTTCACCATTGGGGACAGGGTATGCTCTATGCATTTCCTCCCATCCCCCTGATACCAAAAACGCTATTCAAGCTACTGGGTGACAAGGGCTCCATGATCCTCATAGCCCCTTTTTGGCCCTGCCAACCATCGTTTCCTCTGCTCCTTCACCCCTCAGACTCTGTGCACCCGAACTCCTCTCCCAGCACCAAGGGACACTCCTCCATCCCAATCTACACTCCCTTCGCCTCACAGCTTGGCTGCTGAAGCGATAGTGCTCACTGACCTCGTCCTGCCACGGGAGCCATCTCGGCTGGCCTGGGACCTCAACGTGGTTCTCGCTCAACTTCTAAAGCCTCCTTTCGAGCCTTTAGCCACCACTTCACTGAGATTTCTATCTTGAAAGGTAATCTTCCTCATCGCCGTCATCTCGGCTCACCACGTCAGCGAAATGCAAGCTCTGGTGGCAGATCCGCTGTGCATCCAATTCTACCATGACAAGGTGGTTCTCCGTATCCATCCACATTTCCTTCCAAAGGTAGTCTCTTGCATCTAAACCAGTTGGTAATCCTATCAATCTTCTTTCCGAGACCAACATGTCTCAGGCTGAAGCAGCACTATACACTACAAGCGAGTGTTAGCTTATTACTTGGATAGAACTAAAGGTCACAGAAAGTCCTCTCAATTATTCATCTCTCTTGATTCCATTCACCTTGGGCTACCAGTGACAAAACGGACCCTATCCGGATGACTAATGGATTCCATTTCATTTGTTTATGCACAAGCAGGAATCTCCCTGGAGGGGTCACATTACTACTCATAATGTGCAGCCTATGGCAACCTCCATAGCCAATCTCTGCTCATTATCCATTGAGGAGATTTGTCAGGCAGCTACCTGGTCCTCCATTCATACTTTTTCTGCACAGTATTGTCTGGCAGGGACTCCCGTTGGAACACACTCTGGCCAAGCTGTACTGCAGCACCTCTTTGGGACTTAAACTCAACTCCTACCCTCCGTCCTGGACTAAAAATGACCAGACTATCATTAGAGGTGGTATGGCCTCCTGGAATTGAGACCAATGGGCCACATTATGTCCACACTCTTCGGCTCTAAGCTATAGCCTCGAGGATCACACTGCTTCTCCCCCCCCCCCCTCATGCCAGTCTGGTACCTGGGAGCTAGTGAGTCCCATATGTGAAGACTGCATTCCTGCTTGTTCCTGGAGAGTGTACTTACTCACCTGTAACAGGTGGTCCCCAGGAGCAGCAGGAATCAGTCTTTAAAACCCGTTCTCCTCCCCTAGGAGTTGTAGGGTTGGTTTATTTATATTTTTCTCTTCCTCTCAGCTACAAACTCAACTGAGGAGAGGAGTTGGAAAGACAGACGCACAGGCGCAGTGGAGTCCTCCCAAAAGCTTTCCAATTAGATGTTGGGGAAGGTTACCGCGTGGCTCCGTCGGTACCAACGTCACTCATATGTGAAGACTGATTCCTGCTGTTCCTGGACATCACCTGTTACAGGTGAGTAACTACGCTCTGACCACCCAGGCTCCATGGTTGCATATACATCTTTCAGCAGTCATGGAATCTCTGATCTTTGCCTCTATTCGGCTTTCAGTAGCATTGCAGACTTCCTTTCTTCTTCGGCCCATAGTATTCAGTGCATGCAATATATAATTTGCATAACCCAAACTCATTTCTACAACACTCCTCTAATTCCTCACAATTGTAAAAAACATCATTGCTAATGGCAATTTCCAAATGCATCCTGCTAGACCAATCCAGACTAGTGGGTTGTGTCCCCCTGCCAGTAGATGATGAGACAGAAAATATTTTGAAGCTTTGTGACATCACCCTTGGTATAAAAACCCATCCCCAAGGGGAGCTTTAGTATTTTTCTCTGTCTCAGCAGATGGTGGATGTCTCCTAGTTGCTGGTATTCTCTGAGAAGAGATTTGGTGTCAGTGTAGCTATCTTTGGCAGTTGTGCCCCCTTCTTTGCTGACAGTTTTCCTTTCTGATCTCCAGTTTATGCAGCTATATGTGGCTCTCGGGGACTTTGGTTACTCTGACCGCTGCTGATCCTCTGTCTAGAAAGCATGTCTGCTGAAGTTTGGCTGGAGCTTCTTTAGATCTGGCCAGGGATACCTCCTCTCCTCCAGGGGAGTGGCACCCTGCAGGGGAAAACTGTGACAGTCCTTCAGATGAACATTCTGAGTCTGGAGGAGCTCTCGCCATTGGAAGATGACCGGGAACCTCGAGAAGGTGGTCAGGATATCCAATTATTCTGTAAGGAAGAGCATCCTGCTCTCATTGCTCAGATTACGGAGGCTCTGCACCTCTGACTCCCAAGTGCAATTTGGATTCCTCTAAACCTCAGGCAGACCCCATCATCATCGGCATCAGGAAACCTAGAACTACAACAGATGGTCTCCTTAGAGTGGGGTTCTCCTGATGTGTCTCTACGCTCCGCTCGTTGCTTGGGGGTGTCTTCCGATCTTAACAAGTGCATTTCCCTAAAGTAGACACCCTGGTCACTGCAGTCACTAAACGCACAACCATTCCTGTGCAGGGCAGCACTGCCTTCTGTGATCAGATGGATCACAAGGTGGAGGGCCTCTTAAAAGCCACTTTCTCGTCATCGACTTTAACATTGCGGAGGTTTTTCTGCACGCGCTCTGCTTTGTTGCCTTCAGTCACTTCCAGATGATCCGACTTGGCCTCATTTAGAGTCTGTCACTGCCTTTCTTGCAGATGTCTTTTATGATCTAATGCATTTATCTGCTCGGTCTAGGACTGCTGCTACAGTGGCTCAGCGTTGGCTGTGGTTCAGTCATTGGCATGCGGATGCTGCTTCCAAGTCCCGTCTTGCCAAGCTTCCTTTCAAGGGCCGCCGCCTTTTTGGTGAGGATTTGGAAAAACTTCTGAAGGATTTGGGGGAAGTCAAGCCTCAATGTTTGCCAGAGGATAAGTCCAAATCCAGTTTTCGTCATCCGGCCACATTGTCGTTCGAATCCTCATCTTATAGAGTCCACTTCAGTGACAGTTGTCACTACCGGCCTGGCAAATCCGGTTCTTCTTCAAATAGGGCTCGTTCTAAGCCTTCAGTCCTTTCAGGATATCCGTCGCAACCAGGACAATTTCTCCTCATCCAAGTTTTCCAGTTCCGCCAAATCTTCCCACTGACTGTTTCCAGATCCATTCCTGTGGGCGGACACTTATGGTATTTTTCCCACAAATGGACCCAGATAACATCGGACTGGTGGATACTCGAGGTAGTAAGACAGTTTCACCGAGCCTGTGCCGAATGTCTTCCTCATCTCTCCATGCGGTTCCGTGGCCAAGACAGCAGCTGTACGCCTGACTCTCCACTGCCTGCCTTAGCTCAATGCGGTATGCCCAGTTCATCCCTGAGAAAGAGGTTCTGGTCACTATTTCCGAGAAGGACAGCTCCTTCGCTCCTATCCTGGATCTCAAGGGAGTCAGTTGCTGTCTTCTCCAGGAACAAGCAGGAAGTCAGTCCTCACTTATGGGTGACGTCGGCACCAACGGAGCCCGCACGGAGCAATTTCCCAGCTTTCAAACAAAGCCTTTGGGATTCCTGCCACATATGCGTGGTCCTCTTCTCGCCCAAGGGTGCCATCTTACTCAGTCTCCCCTTTTCCGCAGAGCCCTTCAGGCGCACGTCCTCGTCCCTCGGAAAAAGTGTTTCTTTTTTCAGCCTCTGGCTTGCTATTTTTCTGGTTGAATCGGTCCTCTACCCATCCTTCCTCTGCTCTTTTTTTTTTCTTCGAGCAAGGGAACGTTTTTGTAACATTTTTTTCCTTTTGCAGGTTTTGCGCCCTTTTTTCTCCCAACCGCTGGCCGCATGGGTCTTCGACCTCGTGGGGGCCCTTTTTGCCCCGATGGCTACCGGTTTAAAAAAATGCGACAGGTGCTCCAAGAACATGTCACTTACAGACACCCATGATTGCTGTCTGTGTTGTCTCGGGGCCGACAATAACACGGAGCATTGCTCACTTTGTAAGAAAATGTCCTCCAAGGCCCTGCTGAGTCGTAAGCAGAAGTCCGATGACATTTTCTGTAAGGCCACCCTGGAATCCCCAGTGGCGCCCCCGGTTGTCTCTCCGTGGGTGGGATCCCCTACCTCGGCTCCGCGCTCAAGGCGGCACTCCAACCAGGGGTCCACTGAAGGGGAGCGGCGTAAGAAGAAGAAGACGACCTTGAAGTCTCTGTCAGGGGCTCCGGACAAGCGTGAGCGCTCCCACGCTCTGTCACTCAGCCCCCGTGGCGTTCCCGAGAGTCGGACAAGGAGGGCCTTGTAAGGTATCTTGTACAGATACAGAGGCCTCCAGCAATGGCACCCGATCACCTGAGGGTCGTCTCGGTGAGGACCTCCTCGACGCCTGACCCGGTGACCTCAGTGTCAGCGTTGCAGGGCCCTGCGCCCGCGTGGGAATCCTATATGCTGGCACTAGAGCGCAGCATTTCTGCATTCTTGGCTGCCCAGCAGGCGCTCACACCCAGCTCAGCTGGTTCGCACCTGGAGACCTAGGTTCCCTTGAGAAGGACCCCAAAACCTACCCTGGAAACCCCTGAGAGCCGTGGGCCTTGTGAGGTTCTTCAGCATCTGTCATGCTCACCTTCCCGTTCCTCGGGGGCCAGATCCTCCAGGGCTTCTGGCTCCAAATGGGCCTCGGCTTCCGGACGGGGCAAACAACCCCAAATCGGATTCCTCCTCGGATCTCTCTGGTTGGGAGTCAAATGGAGACCCACGCCCATAGGGACCTCCCTTCAGTCCCGTCTTTGCCTGCTTTTCAGAGGCATTCACTGCCCGAGGACACATCCTTTCTAGTGTTCATGCGGGACATGGCGCGGGCCCTCAACCTGGCTACCCAGTCCGAAGAGGAGCCTCGAGCTGAAGAGCTCGATATCTTGCAGTATGAGTCCCCGCCACTGTCCCAGTTCCCCCCATTCTGTCTTTATCTTTAACTTTATTTGAAGCTTAATATACCGCTCATACAAAAGAACCAAAGCGGTTTACAATTATTAAAATAAAATACTGCAATGAAAGGGAAACAAGAACGCCAGTAATTCAGACAGAAAAGAGAGGGCAAGTTAAAGGAAAGAGCGGGTGGGGAAAGGACAGGGGCCTGACATCAATGAGGGCTGGGGACAAAGGGGAGGGGGGAGGTCGAAGGTGGAACAGAAGAGGTGGGTTTTTAATCTGGACTTAAAGTGTTAAAGGAAGGTTCTAGGCAGAGAGCTGATGGGAGCGAGTTCCAGAACCATGGACCAAGGAAAAAGAAAGCTGAGGAACGAGTGGATTCCAAATGGGCCTGGGATGGGGAAGGAAGAGACATGCATTTGTAGTGAATGGACCTGAGAAGCCGATGAGGTGTGTGGAGATGAACCAGGTCAGAGGTAGAGGGGGGTACCAGTATGGATTGATTTATGAACAAAGATGAGGAATTTATACTGAATTCTATAAGGAATGGCAAGCCAGTGCAGGCGTATAAGAATGTGATCTGAATGGGAGGCATGGGTCAGGATACGGGCAGCTGTATTTTGGACAAGCTGGAGTCTACGCAGTTGGGTTTGGGGAAGGCCGGCCAGGGAACCATCGCAGTAGTCCAGACGTGACATGACAAGGGACAGGAGCAACGTGGTCAGAGAGGGGACAGAAAGGAAAGGACGGACTGCACAAAGTTGTCTTAGAGTATGAAAGGAGCGCTGGACTACGGGTTAGATGTGACCTTTGAAAGAGAGGGCTGAATCAAGGGTAACACCTAGGAATGGGAGAGGAGAAAAGAAGAGGGACAAGAGGGGGGAGCAGGGCTGTCGGAGGTGAACCAAATGGCTGAGGTTTTGGAAAGATTAACATGCAGGAAATTTGAGGATAGCCAGGAGACCACAGAGGATAAGCAGGCGTTAAAGGGGCTGATGTCAGGGGCAGAGGAGTCTGTGTGGTGAATGAGGATGATATTATCTGTATAGTAATAGGTGGAGATACTATGTTGCTAAATCAGGAGCATAAGAGGGGCCAGAAAAATGTTGAACAGGAGTGGAGCCAGGATGGAACCCTGAGGGACACCACAGTGGAGGGGGGTAGGGGGAGAGGACATGGGCCCTGAGAGAACTGAGAAGGACCTATTGGTCAGGAAAGAACGGAACCAAAGAAGAACTAAGCCAGAGAGGCCAACACTGTGAAGACGTGCAAGAAGGGTGCGGTGATCAACCAGGTCAAGGGAAACAGCAATTGAGAAAGAGCCTTGATTGTGAGCAACATGAAGTTCATTGAGGAGGGAGAGAAGGATGGATTCTGTACTGTTGCCAGGACGAAAACCAGATTGCCGGGGGTGAAGGGCTAGTGAGGCTTCGAGATGGGGGGAAAGTTGGGCAAAGACCAGCTTTTCCAGGAGCTTAGAAAGAAACAAGAGATTTGAGATGGGATGCCAGTTAGCAGGAGAGGAGGGGTCCAGGGGGCCCTTCTTTAGGATGGGAATGAATCGAGTCATGCTTCCATAGGGATGGAAAAGTACCAGATTAGAGGCTAGATGGAGATGAATCTGAGGGGAGAGATCTAGGGAGGAGTCTAGTAGTCAGCGGGAGGGAATAGGTTCGGAGATACAGGAGATTTTACGGATGGAAGGGAAGGCCTTGGACAGTTCTGGGAGGGTAATGGACAGAAATGAAGACCAGAGATGGGAAAGCGGGGGGGGGGGGGGGATGAGGGTATAGGAGGGGAGGGGTCCACAATAGGGAGGGGGAGGACAGGTGGGAAAAAGGAGACAAAGGGAATGGACTTTGGAGGCGAAGTGTGAGGCCAGGAGAGCAGGATCAGAGGTGACCAGGGAACTAGATCAGGGGCATGCAATGGATGTCATCTACCTGGATTTCAGCAAAGCCTTTGATACTGTTCCTCATAGGAGGCTTATCAATAAACTCAGTAGCTTGGGAACGGATCCCAAGATGGTAAATTGGATCAGAAATTGGTTGACTGACAGACGACAGAAGGTGATGGTAAATGGAGCTCACTCAGATGAAGGGAAGGTGATTAGCGGGGTGCCCCAGGGGTCAGTCCTGGGCCCGGCACTGTTCAATGTATTTGTGAGGGATATTGCTGAAGGACTGAATGGAAAAATCTGTCTTTTTGCAGATGACACAAAAATTTGCAACAGAGTGGACTCCCCCGAGGGAGTGGTTAACATGAGGAAAGATTTACAAAAGCTGGAAGAATGGTCTAATGCTTGGCAATTAAGATTTAATGCAAAGAAGTGCAGAGTCATGCACTTGGGTAGCAGAAATCCAAGAGAAATGAATGCGATAGGGGGCGAGAGGTTGGTGTGCACGGATCAGGAGAAAGATCTTGGTGTGATTATTTCTGAAGATCTCAAGGTGGCAAAACAGTGCGACAAGGCAGTGGCAAAAGCCAGGAGGATGCTGGGCTGCATACAAAGAGAAATTACCAGCAGAAAGGAAGAGGTACTTATGCCACTGTACAAGTCACTGGTGAGGCCTCACTTGGAATACTGTGTCCAGTTTTGGAGACCATACCTTGCAAAGGATGTAAAAAGACTGGAAACTGTTCAGAGGAAGGCAACCAAAATGATTTGGAGACTGCGTCAGAAGCCTTATGAGAAGAGACTTGAAGACCTAAACATGTACACTTTGGAGGAGAGGAGGGGCAGGGGAGATATGATTCAGACCTTTAAATACTTAAAGGGTAATAATGAACAAACAAACCTCTTCCAAAGACGGGGAAGCTGTAAAACTAGAGGGCATAACAGGAAGCTGCAAGGTGGTAAATTGAAAGGCAATGTCAGGAAATACTTTTTCACAGAAAGGGTAGTGGATGCTTGGAATGCCCTCCCGATGGAAGTGGTGGGGGCAAACATGGTGACGGAATTCATAATGGCATTGGACAGACACAGTGGATCCCTTTACAGCAACAGGTTAAAATCCAAATAAACTGAACCATCTAATTTCTCAACAAATAGGAGTGTCCTCCATGGAGTGGTGGGTTCAACCCCTGAGCAGAGACATGGGGAGGGGTGGCCTGCACGGAGCGGCAGGTGCACCTACTCTTGCCATCATACTGGGCAGACTAGATGGACCATACTGGTCTTTATCTGCCATCATTTACTATGTTACTATGTAACGGGATGGGGCGGGAGAAACAAGGGAGTGGGAGGCAGAGAGAGAGAGCGGAGAACTGAATAAAGCTAACGTGGGGAATTAGCAGAGGAGGAGATGAGGTTGGGAAAGTAGTCTTGTTTGGCAGAGTGAAGGAGGAGGCCGTAGTGGTGGTGGCAGTAACAGAAATGATCCAAATTGGCAGGGGATGGATGCTTGCACCAACGGCGCTCAGCACTCAGGCTTCTTCTCCACATGTGGGAAACACCTGCCTCAGTTCCCATTGTGAGTAAGCATCTCGACACGATGTACAGGGTCCAACGCTGCCCCGGGTTTAGGAAAACCCAGCTTCCCCACACCTCCATGGTGGTGGAATCAGTGATGCTGAAGCAAAAGAGCCCGAAGTCTCATTCTTGGGTTCCACTAGGCAAGAAGTCAAGAGCCCTCGACGCCCTGGGACGCAAGGCCTACCAAGGATCTATGCTCACATGCCGTATTCAAGCTTACCAATTGTACATGGGTATGTTTTTAAGTGACCTCACCAAGAGCTCGGGGGTTTCTCCATGGTCCTCGCGGGTGAACCCCTCCTGAGGTTCCAGACCCTCCTGAGGTCAGTCACGGAGTGCTCGATGTACATCTCCCGTGCCACATACGATGGATTTGAATCCTTGGCCCATGTGGCGGCTGCCGGAATCAGGGCTCGACGCCAAGCATGGCTCCAATCCTTAGACTTGGAGCAGTGGGTCCAGGAAAAGCTCCTAGGTGTCCCCTGCCTCGGCGAACAACTTTTCGGTAAGCCCATGGAGGACAAGGCTGCCAAGATAGAGACAGAGTTTGTAACCGAACCCGTCTCTCACGCAAGACCTCCTCCCTCCCTCGGAAGAAACAGACTAAGAAACCATTCTTCCTGAGGAAAGGCCTACCCTACTGGGGTTACCCACTCTACCTACCCACTCCCACGCTGGCCACAGCAACGCAGGGGAAAGCACCACATGCCCACCGTAAGCCAAAAGGTCCCAAGGCACAAACCCCGGTGCCACTTCATCCCTCTCAGGGTTTTTGATGCCAGCAGCCTTTCGCCTCTCAGCAGCTTTGCAGCTGGTTAGGGGGACTCCTGTCCCTTTTCGCCCCTCGATGGGCATCTGTCATGTCGGACACCTGGGTCCTCCGAGTGATCCGAGATGGGTACTGCCGTGACCAGGACAGGGTTTTCCCCCTCCCTTCTCCCCAGCAGAGCCTTCTCGACTCCCTGCACACCAGACATACCTGCAATGGGAGCTGGATAACCTCCTCGCCCAGCGGGCGGTCGAGAGGGTACCAATGCACCTCCGAGGTCGGGGGCTTCTATTCCCGGTACTTCCTTGTCCCGAAAAAAACTGGAGGTCTACAGCCTATCCTCGACCTCAGAAAGTTAAACAAGTTTTTGGTGCGGGAGAAATTCAAAATGCTATCACTTGGCGTCCTGCTGCCCTTCCTCCGGCAGGGCAATTGGCTATGCTCCTTAGATCTCAGAGACACTTACGCCCACATCTTGATTCACCCCCAGCACAGACAATATCTGTGCTTCAGGGTGCAAGGGGAACATTACCAGTACAGGGTGCTCCCTTTCGGATTCGCATCCACCCCGCAGGTCTTCACAAAGTGCCTATCCGTGGCCGTCACCTCCCTCAGGCGGCAGGGCATCCCCAGTCTTCCCTTATCTTGACGACTGGCTCATCACAAGGTCCTCAGCCGGAGAAGCTCGGTCAGCGGCATACCACACGATTCTCCTCGAACGCCTAGGGTTCCTGGTCAACTACCCCAAGTCTCACCTCAAACCGGGGCAGGCCTTGGAATTCGTCGCACACCTCAACACCCAGCGAGCAACCGCCTTCCTACCGGCGGACCAGGTGGCTTCAAGCCAGTCCAGTGCAGCACTCAGGTCATGGGGTGTAGTATGCTGCGCCTCTTGGGGCACATGGCCTCCACCGTCCATGTCATCCCCCACGCCTGCATACACATGCGGTCGACCCAGTGGTGCCTCGGTGCTCAGTGGAGCCCTGCCTCAGGTCACCTCAGAGACCCCATTTGGGTCTCCCACAGCCTTCACAGTTCTCTGGACTGGTGGCAGGACCTCCGCAACCTCCTCCGGGGGCTGCCCTTCCAAACCCCACAGCACGAGCTCATCCTGATGACGGACGCTTCCCTGCTGGGATGGGGAGCCCAGTACAGTGTGCTGTGCACTCAGGGGCAATGGTCACCCGAAGAGTCCCATCAGCAAATAAACTTGCTCGAGCTTCGAATGGTCCGATGGGCCCTGAGGGCCTTCAAAGAACATCTAAAAGTGAAGTCGGTACTTGTGCAGACCGACAACCGAGTAGTGATGTTTTACATCAACAAGGAGGGGGACACAGGCTCCTGCCTCCTCTGCCGGAAGGCGGTCCTCCTTTGCTCCTTTGCCTTCTATTGGGGGATGACTCTACAAGTGATTTACCTCCCGGGCCACGAGAACGTCCTTGCGGACAGGCTCAGTAGGATCCTCCGCCCTCACGAGTGGCAGCTGGACCCGGAGGTGGCTGGCCTCTTATTCTATCGTTGGGGGATCTCGACCATGGACCTGTTCACCAGCTCGATGAATGCGCAGCTTCCCCGCTTCTGCGGCCCGATTCCGCACCTGAGCAGGGAGGCCCCAGATATGTTCCTCTTGCGTTGGACCTCCGGTCTTCTTTACTCGTTCCCTCCCACTCTTCTCATCGTGAGGACCCTCCACAAGGTTCAGTGGGATCGAGTGTCAGTGATCCTCATTGCTCCTTCGTGGCCCCAACAGCCGTGGTTCCCGCTCCTGCTGCGGCTCTCATCCGAACCCCCAGTTCTCCTGGACTGTGCCCCAGACCTGCTAACGCAGGAGGAGGGCTGGGTGCTCCACCCAAACCTGGCCTCGTTGTTCCTCACAGCCTAGTGGCCTAGCCCCGCTGGAGCTTCCAGAGGAGGTCCTCCTCGCATCAAGGAAAGACTCGACGAGATGAACGTATGCCTTCAAGCGGCAGCGCTTCTCGATCTGATTCTCTGGGCGCCAGATCGACCCCTTTTTCTAGTCCTACCCGATGGGTCCTCCAGTACCTCCTTCAGCTCTCGAAGGAAGGGCTGAAGTCAAACTCGGTCAGGGTGCACCCGAGTGTCATCTCGGCGAATCACCTCCCCGTCGAGGATAAACCCCTCTCCGAGCAGCTCCTGGTCTCCCGCTTTATGCGGGATCTCTTGCTTTCTAAACCTCCTATCCGGCCTCCCCCGGCGGAGTGGGACCTGAACGTAGTGCTCATACAGCTTACGCGTCCACCTTTCAAACCAATGGCAACCTGCGTGCTCCAGCACCTATCCTGGAAGGTGATCTTCCTGGTGGCTTTGACCTCGGCCCATCGAGTCAGTGAGCTCCAGGCCCTCATGGCTGATGCCCCTTACACCAGATTCTATAGGAACAGGGTGGTCCTCCGTATCCACCCCAAGTTCCTGCTGAAGGTTGTGTCGGATTTCCATATCAATCAGGAGATAGTCTTACCGACCTTCTTCCCTAGACCCCATGCCGACCAGGCATCAGCAGTTTTGCATACACTCGACTGCAAGAGGGCTTTTGCCTTCTATCTGCAGCGCACCCAGCCTCATCACAAGTCTCTTTGTGTCCTACGATCCCAGTCGCTTGGGGCAGGCAGTCACAAAACGCACGCTGTCCATCTGGATGGCGGACTGCATTGCCTTCGCTCACGCGAAGGTGGATGCATGCTGGATTGGAGGGTCATCGCCCATGGCTTCCGAGCCAAGGCGGCCTCGGTGGCTTCGCTGCGCTCATTGCCTCTGATGGACATCTGCTGGGCTGCGACCTGGGCTTTGGCGAATACCTTCGCTTCACATTACTGCCTGGAGAGGGAGTCTCGCTGGGACAGTGCCTTTGGCCATGCTGTACTCCGTAATCTGTTCGGGGTATAAGCAACTCCTGCCCTCCGACGCGTCTCGATGTCTACCGAGGGTTTCGCCCCAGGGACCCAAGGACTCTGACTCCTTTGGGCATCGGCTTCTACTTACAACCTCGCGGAGGCGTTTTTGGTTACAGGTTTGGTAGCCTGTAGCTGGGGAGTCGCATAAATGAGGACTGATTTCCTGCTTGTTCCTGGAGAAAGCGTAGTTCTGTAACGGGTGTTCTCCAGGGACAGTAGGAATCAGTCCTCACTACCCTCCCACCTCCCCTGATGAGTTGCTGGATTTTTATCCTTCCCTTGCCATCTGCTTGGTAGGGCTCAAGCTAAGGAACCTGACTGAGCAAGATGGCACCCTTGGGCAGGAAGAGGACCACGCATGCGTAGCAGCAATCCCAAAGGCTTTCTTTGAAAGCTGGGGAATTGCTCCGCGTGGGCTCCATCAGTGCTGACGTCACCCATAAGTATGGACTGATTCCTGTAGTCCCTGGAGAACACCTGTTACAGGTGAGTAACTACGCTTTCAGGTGCTGCGGTTCCAGATGGAAACTCTCAGGACAATCATTCAAACTATGTGGGTTCTGTTTCGCATTGTTCAGTTTAGCTTGTTATAAGAGTTATTCGTTTATGAATTCATTTTTGATCTGCTTTTGTGCTTCCTTGGCTGTTTGTACTCCTGCTGCTTGTTATGTTATACTGAAGCTTCCTTTGGGGGATGGGTTTTTATACCAAGGGTGATGTCACAAAACTTTAGGGATTTTTCTCTGTCTTACTATCTGCTGGCAGGGGGACACAACCCATTAGTCTGGACTGGTCTAGCAGGATTTCAGGAAAGGAAATTATCGGTAAGTAAAATTTCTCCATAGAATTGTTGAACAGAATTATCTTATATAATGCTAATTAATTACAATACATCTACTACTAGCACTAAATTACTACAAAATTTGAATATATAGAGACCAAACTTGTATTCCTTAAGTTATTTTTTTATCTACCAAATTAAAGTTAGGCTACATGATAGAAGCATATAGAAACATGCCTGCAGAAAAAGACCACATGGCCTATCTAGTCTGCCCTTCCATATCAACTACAATTGTCCCCTTTTTACCTTTAGAGATCCTTTGTGTTTGTCCCATGCTTTTTTGAATTCAGATACTGTCCTCATCTCTGCCACCTTCACTGGAAGACTATTCTATGCATCTACCACTCTTTCCATAAAGAAATATTTCCACATATTACTCCTGAGTCTATCCCCTTTCACCTTCATCCTATGTCCCCTCATAGCAGAGCTTGCTTTCAATCTAAAGAGACTCTCCTCCTTTGCATTTATGCCACAGAGGTATTTAAACATCTCTATCATATCTCCTCTATCCCGACTTTCCTCTAAAGTATAAATACTAAGATCTTTGTCTGTCCTCATATGCTTTATAATGAAGACCACTAACCATTTTAGTAGCCACCCTCTGCACCGACTCCAACCTGTTTATATCCATTTGAAGGTGTGGTCTCCAGAGTTGCACACAATACTTCAAATGAGGTCACACCAGAGACTTAGCAGAGGAACTATCACCTCTTTTTTTTTTTTTTGCTAGCCATTCCTCTCCCCATACACCCAAGCATTCTTCTGCCTGTCGCAGTCTCCTTTTCTGCCTGTTTAACTATTTTAAGATCATCAGACACAATCATGCCCAGGTCCCGCTCTTCATTTGTGGACAGTAGTACTTCACCCCCCTACACTGTATTTTTGCAGCCCAAATGCACGACCCTACATTTTTTAGATGCCTGTGGAGGGGGGTCAGCACATCAGTGGCGGCAGCAGCGTGGTTAGCTGACTGGCCGGTGGGGAGGAAGGCAGTATAGCAGCATAGTGTTCCTGGGGGGTGGTATGGGGGATCTTCCTAGGGTCACAGAGACCTTTGGCTGGCCTTGCATGCACACATTTCTGTGTCGCTGTTAGTGTGTGAGATCTGTGTGCATGCATGCATCTGCTCCCCTTACTATACTCCGAAGTTATGCACATACCTCATTTGCTGCATATCGACATATAACGTTTGCAAGTCTCACGTGCTACGAAATTGTGCGCATGGCTAATAGCGCGTGACTTCAGCACAAGCTTTCTGCAATACCTGATGGTCCTTAAAACAGCACAGACATGAAAATATGGCAGAATTTTAAATTGTCAGCAAAGAGGAAGAAGCTGAGAAGAAACAGGCAGTGGCAGACTGCTTTTGCTTTTTGGAGCACAGATCCCATGTTAAAAAATCAACCTCTTCTGTAGGTGAGCAAGGGGAGATGGAAGGAAAAAGGCCACTTAGGATTTGTAGAAAAAGAGTGAGCTACAGCTGTATTTTGGAGGCTGAGAGAGGAAGGGACGTGTAAACTGTAACCAAAGACAGCCTGAAAGAAACAGCAGAGATGGCAAATCACCAGGGGGAGTTTTGCAGGTCATTGCCACAGAAATCGGAGTTTATTGGTTATAACCAGTAAATGAGATTTGATCGTCAGGGGAGTTCTATTGGTGTTTATCAGTTATGACTGAAAACCGGAAGCCCTAAAAATAAACTTTCTTACATTGTTGTCATATATCTTTCCAAAAGAACAAACAGTACTTCTGGGAGCAAACAGGCCACTTATTCCCTTGTCATCTCTCATAAGTGCACACAACATAAAAATTCTGTATTCAGCATGGTTCCTAAGAATACTCTTACTGCAGCAAAAACATAAAACTTGTGCTGCAGTGAGTTAAAGACTTTGTAGCCAATTAATTTTAAGTAAAGTGGAATAACTCATTTTGGTATAGCTTTTTGTTTGATGTTTATTTCTCTGCAGCTTTAGTAGCCAAGAACCAGGCAGAAAAGGACCAGGCCACATTGGGAGAAAACTTAAAAAGAATCCAAAGTTTCAGTACTAGGGGTGTAAAAACATAGATAAAAACAAAAGCAAATTATAAAACAGTACATAAATATAAACCAGACAGAGTATCAATCAATTAACACATTGGGTAAAAAATAAAAATACAGGTACATTACCAACAACTGGTAGGAGGCCGTCTCGAGGAGAACGGCAGGAGCTACTAAAGCTCTTTCCTGTTCTATAACATAAAACATTCACATCCATTTAAAAGATGAAATAAAAAACAATACAACTAGTACAAGAAAAATAAAACAATTTATACATATGAAAAACATGAAATAATGTAATATATGAAAATAGATCAAAAAAGATAAAAAAGGAGACATTGGGGAAGGGGAGGAAGGGAGGGGGGAGAATGGAAAGGGGGAGGGGGAGGGGGAGGAGAGGAGGGAAGGGGAAGAAGGGAAAGGGGAGAGGGAGGAAAGGGGGGAGGAGGGGGAGAGGAAAGAAGGAGGGAGGGGAGAAGGGAGAGAGGGGGAGAAAAGGGAAGGAAGGGGGAAGAGGGAGGGAAAGGAAGGGGGAAGGAGGGGAACTATTAGCAAAACATGAAATAAATTGTTGACAAAATAAGAGTGTGTGCTGAAAAGGAAGTGTATCACTGATTATAAGGTGCGAATGAATAAACCACTGTAAACTAGCAAAGGTGAGAAAGTAACAATATATAGATTCCTTGAAATACACATATGAGAGTGCTATTCATTCATTTATTTATTTATTTACATTCTTTTATTTATTTATTTACATTCTTTTATATACCGCGCTATTCTGCATCAGTGCGGTTTACATTGAACAAACTGAAATTACATTGAATAGGGCATTATAACTTGGAGATAACTATTTTACAGGGAACATGGGCTATGGAGGGTTAAGTGGGTTGCCCAAGACCACAAGGAGCACCTGTGGGACTAGAAACCCCAGTCCTTCCGGCCCAAGGTTGCTGTCCTCTAGTGGGATTTGAACCCCCGACCTTCCGGCCTGAAGTACCTTGCCCCAACCACTAGGCCCCTCCTCCACTAACAAATAGTACCATGTGTCGGACCAACCGTACACAAAAAGTGTGCATATCGGAGGTGAATGACTATCAGGCAACACTGTGAAATAAAACAGTGGAAGCATAAACCATATGTTCCTTATTGTCTAGTCCCGACATCTAGGGTTTAAGCACCTCCTCCAGCAGCTATGGAGACTGAGAAACGTCATTCTTTTGATGACACTGGTACAAATACTCCTGGGACCTCCTTTTCTGTCCAGTAATCTCAGTCTCCATAGCAGCTGGAGGTTGGTGAGCCTGGAGGTTGAAGGCTCACTGGAGAAACATTTAAGGAGAGTAGTTTAGAGAGAATAGTTGTTGTTGTTAAATTTATTCTTATTGAAATTTTAAAAAAAAGAAAATATATAGAGGAATCTTTTACCTCTGAGAGGAGAAGCTGTGCTGAGGCCCCCTTCGTCTCCTTCCGTCTCTTTTCAGTCAGGCTGCAGGGGAGGAAGGTACTTGTGGAAATCTGCAGGGCCGGGCTCCGATTCCCGAACCCACGGTAGGGTGAGGAATCGGCAGCGTGAACACAAGAGCACGGCAGCAGTGTCCAGCGATTGTCCAGCGGCTGCTGGTCCCAAAAGTACCGGCGGCTCAGAGTGTGATTCTGTCCCGTCGCGGAAACCGCTGTTCGGCTGAGCACGGGGAGAATCGACCGGTGAAGGCAGAGACTGCTGGAGTGGAGGTAAGCGGCTTGCCTTTTCAGTGCTGCACAGGCAGGGAGACCGACGCAAAGTCAGCGTTCAGCTCCGGTGAGCCGTGGCCGCGTGGGAAAAGCACGGGAAAGCCGTGGAGATATCGGGTCTGCAGGAAATCCCGATGTGAGGGTTTTTTTTGTGTTCCAGTTACTTTGGAATTTCAGCACTACAGGGGTGAAACGGAGAGAGTTTACTCAGCTGTTTCATTTTTTAGGTAAATAGAGGTTATCTTAGGCTATGTAGAGGTATAGATCTATATATATCTGATTAGATTGTAAGCTCTGATGAGCATGACTCTGACGGGCAGGGACTGTCTCTTGTATGTTGGCTACCTCTTGTAGGTTAGCTGTGCAGCGCTGCGTGCGTGGCGCTTTATAAGTGCTGAATAGTAGTAGTAGTAGTAATATTTATTTATTTGTTTATTTATTTAAAAGTTTTTCTATACCGCCTTATCCTTTAATCAAGGCGGTTTCCATAGCAAACAATCATAATGGTGGTTCAAGTGTGTTCATTCAGTGATGCAGATTGTGTGTATGTGTTGGTGTATATTAGATTCTTCTGAGCTATATACATTCTTATGTACAGGGCTATTTACATTATGAGCTATATACATTCTTATGTTCAAGGGACAGGGGAGGGGGGTTGGTCTTTTGTTCCTGCTTTTTGAGTAGATCATGTGATGTGTCCATAATGTTCAATGAACAGGGTTGTCTTAAGCTGCTTCCGAAAGTCTTTGAGGTCTGTTGTTAGTCCTAATAATATATATAGATATATAGTACTATGGTAGGGATATATCTCCAGTAACAAGCAGGAATGTAGTCTTCACATATGGGTATCGTCAGTACCGACGGAGCCTGCGCAAGAACACTCCCCAGCATCCAATAGGAAAGCTTTTGGGAGCATCCCACAGCGCCTGCGTGCTGCCTTCCCGCCTTTCCCAACTGTCCCTCTCCAGTTCTTTGTTTTCTGCGGAGCCGACAGGTCGCACATCCTGTCACCGCAGAAAAAATTCTCTTCTTATTCTTCTTTTTTGTGGTCGCGTCTGCCTTCCCTCGACACTACACCGGTACCGCCGGTTCTTTCTTCTTTTTTTTTCTCAAAAAAAAAACCCTCTTTCTTCTGGAGTCTTTTCCAGTAATTTTCTCCTCAGGTGCCACACGCCATTTTGGGTACTAGGCCCAACTTTTTCCTTCAAAATGGAAAAACCCGCTTCGAGTTTTAAAAAGTGTTCTAAGTGTGGCAGTGCCATCTCCGTCACTGACACCCATGAGTGGTGCCTCAAATGTTTAGGTCCTGACCACTCTATTTCAGAGTGTGTTGCCTGTGGGATGATGTCGAAAAGGGGCCGGCAAAACCGAGCTGCTAAACTTAGCACACTTTTTCTCTCCGATGCAGCCTCCGTGGCATCGACGTCTTCCAGGACTTCGTCTTCCTCCCATGGATCTCAGGTAACTAAACATAAATCTAGCCGGTCCTCTCCTTCTAAACATCGAGATGCCTCTGGCGTTGCCCTTGAGGGACTTTCACCGGCAAAATTGCCCTGGCGGGAGGCTTTGGCTTCCAAAGCACTAACGGGGCTCCAGGATGTTCTCGAGGCTTCAACCTCGGCAGAACTACTGAGGCCATGCTCTGGGGTGCCGGCCGCTTCATCCGGCACCGATACCCAAGCATCAGCAGCGTCGATAGACCAGAGATTCTTGGCTATTGAACACAGTCTGGCGGCTCTTCTCACGGCCTCGATGCCCCTGAAACCACTTCAGACAATTCAACCGGTACCGGCACCGACTGCATCGACATATTTATGCATCATGCGTCTCTGTCCGGCATCAACAAGTCGGTACCGGACCACTCCGATGCCGACTTCAATCGGTACCGGTACCGTGCCTTGCATGATCACCTGGATCGGAGATACTTCGAATCCTCGGATGAGTCTGAAGACTCTGAAAGCTCTGCCGATACCAGAGTACTTCTTCCTGAGGATTCCTCTTCTCCTCAGCGTAGGATGTCTCCACCAGAGGATATGTCCTTTCAGGATTTTATCCGAGATGTGGCCCGAGGTCTTTCCATCACAGCGGCTCCTGAAAAAGAGCCTAGGGCAAAGGAATTAGAAATCCTACAATACCCTAAAGCTCCCAAGGAGGCAGCTACCTTACCTGTTCATGAGATCTTGCATGATCTTATGTTAAGGATGTGGGAAACACTCTAACCACATCTCCTCACTCTCGAAGACTCGACACCATGTATCAAGTTCCTTCTGGTCCTGGGTTTCAGAAGACTCAATTACCACACCATTCCATGGTGCTGGAATCAACCATGAGAAGGATAAAGAGTGCAAAAAGGCATGCATCTAATCCTCCAGGTTGTGAGTGTAGGACTCTTGACGCCTTTGGATGTCGATCTTTCCAGGCTTCCATGCTTTCTGCTAGGATCATTTCCTATATCTTGTATATGGGCATGTTCCTTAAAGAGGTCACAGGAGATTTAGAGCTTATGAGCCCTCTCCTTCCTGATGATAAAAGGCAAGATTATCTCGCTCTTCTCAAACATGCATCGTGCAGCCTTTGACTGCTTTGAGTGCATAAGCAGAACCTCTGCCATTGCCATAGGTGCACGTAGGATTGCCTGGCTCCAGGCATCTGACTTGGAAATTTGGGTACAGAACAAACTAGAGAATTTATTTATTTACATTCTCTTATATACCGCGCTATTCTGCATCAGTGCGGTTTACATTGGACAAACTGAAATTACATTGAACAGGGCATTATAACTTGGAGATAACTATTTTACAGGGAACAAGGTTGCTGTCCTCTAGTGGGATTTGAACCCCCGACCTTCCGGCCTGAAGTACCTTGCCCCAACCACTAGGCCACTCCTCCACTCCAATATACCTTGCACAGGAGAGAATCTCTTTGGCAAGAATTGGCAGGAAAAAGCTAATGAAATAGATGCTGACAAGATCACTTTGGATAGATTGTCTAAATCTACAGCTGATCCTGCGAGGAAAAGATCCTCTAAGAAACCATTCTTCAGTAAGATGAAAAAGTTATCTCCAGGAACAAGCAGGAATGTAGTCTTCACATATGGGTATCATCGGTACCGACGGAGCCTGCGCTGGAATGCTCCCCAGCGTCCAATTAGAAAGCTTTTGGGAGCATCCCACAGCGCCTGCGTGCTGCCTTCCCGCCTTTCCCAGCTGCCTCTCTCCGGTTCTTCATTTTCCGCGGAGCCAGCAGGTCGTTTTCCTGTCACCGCAGAAATTATCCCATCTTTTTCATTCTTTTTTGTGGTAGCGTCTACCTTCTTCGACGCTATACCGGTACCGCCGGTTCTTTCTTTCTTTCTTAAAAAAAAAAGTTTTGTAATCTTTTTTTCTGGACTTTCTAGTCTTTTTTCTGTCGGGTGCCATGTGCCATTTTGGGCACTAGGCCCAACTTTTCCTTCAGAATGGAAAAACCCACCTCGGGTTTTAAAAAGTGTTCCAAGTGTGGCGGTACCATCTCCGTCACTGACACCCACGAGTGGTTCCTTAAATGTTTAGGTCCTGACCACTCCATATCTGAGTGTGTTGCCTGTGGGATGATGTCGAAGAGTGGTCGGCAAAACTGAGCTGCTAAGCTTAGCACCCTTTTTCCCTCCGATGCAGCATCCGTGGCATCGACGTCTTCCTCCCCTGGATCTCAGGTAACCAAACATAAATCTGGCCGGTCCTCAAAGGGTAGATCTCCTTCCAAGCATCGAGATGCCTCTGGTGTTGCCCTTGAGGGACTTGTACCAGCTAAATTGCCCCGGGCGGAGGCTTCGGCTTCCAAAGCACTATCGGGGCTCCAGGATGATCTCAAGGCCTCAACCTCGGCAGAACTACTGGTGCCATGCTCCTGGGGTACCGGCCGCTTCGTCTGGTACCGCTACCCAGGCATCGGCAGCATCAATAGACCAGAGGTTCTTGGCTATTGAACGCAGTCTGGCGGCTCTCCTTGCGGCTTCAGTGCCTTCGGGACCGCTACAGACAGTTCAACCAGTATCAACACCGGCTCCGGCACCGAGACAGGCATCGGCGACTGTGTTACCGACACCGAGTCATGCTGTTTCCTCTGGTATCGACAGGCCGGTACCAGACCCCTCTGGTACTGACTTCGATCGGTATCGGTATCGTGCTTTACAAGAGCACCTGGACAGGAGATATTTTGAATCCTCCGATGAGTCTGAGGATTCTGACAGCTGTCGGCACCAGAGTACTTCTCTCTGAGGAGCCTTCCCAGGGCCGGATTTACCTTGAGTGAGGCCCTACGCCAACAAAAATTGTGGGCCCCCAGCAGGGGCGGCCCAAGGGGGGTGCGGGGCCTCATTTGCATAAGGGGCCTCATTTGCATAAATATTTGCATAATGTTACCATATACTAACTTTTAGTAAACGTGCCTCTTAATGAGTGTATGGATAAAGAAAGACTAAAAGATTTCTACATTACTATAATCCAGTGCCAACTGCCAGACACATTAGGAACTACTACAAACACTGCCCATTTAGAACCCATAGCAAACCCGCCGTATCCTAACAGCACTACCAGGACTCACAAAGCACCATACTCTACCAATCAAAAGGCAACACTGCAAATATTAAACCAATACATTTCAGAGAACAACAATACATGACCTACTGGGGAAAGAGAACAAGTGGCAATGTCAAATAGGAATTATATAAACAGAACACCTCAGCTCAGTTACACATGCAGAACATAGACCATAGACCATCACCAAACAAGTAATCACAATTTAGAAACAGGAAGACAATAATTAAACTGGGAATCCCAAAAGCCAAACTTGGAATGTACAACACTGTAGAAATAAAACTATACATTAATTTGCTCTTGTACTAAACAAAGTGCAGACGTTAATGATGCACATTTACCAGAGCTGACATATTCCAATTAATAAATTCAAAATAAAGAGATATTTTTCTACCTTTTGTGCATTTTTTTCAGCTGCAATTGCTCCAGCCACTTTCTTCTGGTTTCTTCGTGTCTTCTGCTAACTCTACATCGTCTGCTGTCCATTTGTCCTTTCTTCTCTCTTCTAGTTTTTTTCCATTCTCTCTCTACATCTGCTTTAACATACTAATCTTTCTCCTTTTGCTCTTTCCTCATTCCTATTTCATCCACTCAAATTTAACCCCTCCATCCTCACTCCCCACGTACTCTCCCAATACCCGGCCAATTGTAGATTTTTTATCCCTCCCACAAAAAATATTTTTTCCCTTCTCCATTTTACTCTTCCAGCCCCATCCCATTCTAATCCTCCCCCAACATCAGCTCCCTTCTAGTTCCAGCCTCACCCAGCATCCATTCCCTTCTAGTCCCTGCATCAGCCCATTTCGTCCTAGCCACCCATCAGCCCATTTCCAGTCCTAGCAACCCCCCAACCCAATACCAGTCCTAGCCCCCCCATCAGCCCACTTACAGTCCTAACCCCCCATCACCCCATTTTCAGTTTAAGCCCCCCCTATAACCCATTACCAGTCCTAACCCCCCATCAGCCCACTTCCAGTCTTAACCCCATCAACCCATTTCCAGTCAGCCCCCCATAGCCCATTGCCAGTCCTAACCCCCCCATCAGCCCACAGCCCACTTCCAGTCCTAACCCCATCAACCCATTCCAGTCAGCCCCCCATAGCCCATTACCAGTTCTAACCCCCCCCCCATCAGCCCACAGCCCATTACCAGTCTTAACCCCCCCATAGCCCATTACCAGTTCTAACCCCCCCTCAACAGCCCACAGCCCATTACCAGTCCTAACCCCATCAGCCCACCTCAAGTCCTAACCCCTCCCCATCAGCCCATTTCCTATCCTAGCCCCCCATAGCCCATTACCAGTCCTAACCCCCCCATAGCCCATTACCAGTCCTAACCCCCATCAGCCCACAGCCCATTACTAGTCCTAACCCCATCAGCCCACCGCCAGTGTTAGCCCCCCCATCAGCCCATTTCCAGTCCTAGCCCCCCCATAGCCCATTACCAGTCCTAACCCCATCAGCCCACCTCCAGTCTTAACCCCCCAGCCCATTTCCAGTCCTAGCCCCCCCATAGCCCATTACCAGACAGCCCCCATAGCCCATTACCAGACAGCCCCCATCTGCCCACAGCCCTTTACCAGTCTTAACCCCCCCCCTAGCCCATTACCAGTTCTAAAACCCCCCAACAGCCCACAGCCCATTACCAGTCCTAACCCCATCAGCCCACCTCCAGTCTTAACCCCCCCAGCCCATTTCCAGTCCCAGACCCCCAATAGCCCATTACCAGTCCTACCCCCCTCCCCCCATCGGCCTAAAGTAAAATTTAATAAAAAAAAATAAAACGCTGGCTGCTACCGCTGCCGCCGCGGCAGCATAGACTGACCCGCGGGGCCCCCTCTGCCTGGCTGAATCCCTCCCTCCCTCCCTCCGCGACGGCTGAGCCCCTCCGTGCAGGCTTTGAGAGGCGCGAAGGGAGAGGTGTATCCCTCGCGTCTCTGTTAAGCCCGCAGGGGCTGATGGGAAATTTCCCATCAGCCCCTGCGGGCTTAACAGAGACGCGAGGGAGACACTCTCCATTCGCGCCTCTCAAAGCCGGCACGGAGGGAGGGAGGGACGGACGGACGGATTCAGCCGGGCAGAGGGGGCCCCGCGGGACAGTCCATGCTGCCGTGGCAGCAGAGGGGGCCCCGCGGGACAATCCATGCTGCCGCGGCAGCAGCCAGCGTTTTTTTTTTAAATTTAATTTTAAGGCGGCTAACAATTTTTTAAATTTTTGTGGGCCCTTGTCAGCTGTGGGCCCTACGCCACGGCGTAGTTGGTGTATAGGTAAATCCAGCCCTGAGCCTTCCTCTCCTAAACGTAGGATGTCTCCTCCAGAGGATATATCCTTTCAGGATTTCATCCGGGAGCTGACTAGAGGTCTTTCCATCACAGTGGCTCCTGAAGCAGAGCCCAGAGCAAAGGAATTGGAGATTTTACAATATCCTAAAGCTCCCAAAGAGGCAGCCACTTTGCCTATTCATGAGATCTTGCATGATCTCATGCTAAGAATGTGGGAAACACCTCTTACCACCTCTCCTCATTCTCATAGGCTGTCGAGTACCGGTTGTCTATCGAGTACCTCCTTGTCCTGGATTTCAAAAAACCCAGCTACCACACCACTCCATGGTAGTGGAATCAGCTATGAGAAGGATCAAGAGTGCAAAAAGACATGCATCTAATCCGCCAGGACGTGAATGTAGGACTCTTGATGCCTTTGGGCGTCGAACCTTCCAGGCCTCTATGCTTTCTGCCAGGATTAGTTCCTACATTCTATATATGGGAATGTTCCTTAAGGAGGTTACAGGAGATCTAGAGCTTATGATAAGAGGCAAGATTATCTTACACTTGTCAAACATGCCCAAGATGTTTCCAAGTTTGTTAATCATGCAGCTTTTGACTGCTTTGAGTGCATAAGCAGAACCTCTGCCATTGCCATAGGTGCTCGTAGGATTGCCTTGCTCCAGGCATCTGACTTAGAACTCTGGGTACAGGATAAACTGGGGAATATCCCTTGTACAGGCGAAAATCTCTTTGGCAGAAATTGGCAAGAGAAAGCTAATGAGCTGGATGCTGATAACACCACTTTGGATAGACTATCCAAGGCTACAGCTGATCCTGCAAGGAGAAAATCCTACAAGAAACCATTCTTCTCTAAAAAGAAGAGGTTTTACCCCCCCTATACCCAGCAGGGGCATTTTGCAAGTCAGTCTGCCCGAAAGGGACAGCAGCCACCAAAACAAAGGAAAACTAAGTCTGCTAAGCCTCAACCGGCCCAGCAGACTCAGCCTCCACAGGGGCTTTGACTCCCTTCTAGAGAACCTGGCCCTCAATGGGCCAGAGCCCTCCACCATTCCAGGAAGGTTTTGTCATTTTGCCCCCAGATGGGAGCAGATAACAGCAGAAGAATGGACTCTCTCCATTGTAAAGGAGGGGTACAAGCTTCATTTCCTCAACATGCCCTCTCCTACAGTTGTAAGAGGGTTCAATTCTCAAACTTCACTTGAAAGTCAGTTAGGTCAAGAGGTCAATTTACTTTTTGCCCAGGGGGCAATAGAAGACGTACGCATTTCCCAACAGGGTACAGGGTTTTACTCCCCCTATTTCCTTATTCCAAAGAAAACAGGGGGACACAGACCCATTTTAGACCTCAGAGAATTGAACACATTCCTGTTCAAGGAGAAGTTCAAGATGATTTCTCTAGGAACTCTTCTGCCATACCTTCAGAGTCAGGATTGGCTTTGTTCTCTAGATCTCAAGGATGCATACACCCATGTTCTCATCCATCCAACTCACCGAAGATTCCTTCGGTTTCTATGTCAGGGGAAGCACTACCAGTACAGGGTTCTTCCTTGTGGCCTGGCCTCTGCACCAAGAGTGTTCACAAAATGCATGGCTGTGGTGGCAGCATTTCTCCGCACCCTGGGAATATTCGTCTTCCCTTACTTATACAACTGGCTCATTCGAGCCCCTTCAGAGGCCAGGGTTGCTCTCTCTCGCACAATGCGCATCCTTCAGTATTTGGGATTTGTCAAAAACTTCCCAAAATCCAACCTTGCTCCCACTCAGTCCCTAGAGTTTATAGGAGCTCTGCTGGATACCAGACAGACAAGGGCCTTCCTTCCGCAGCCCCGCTGCCTTCGCATTGTGCAGTTAGCTTCCCAAGCAGTGCTAAAACCTCACCTCACTGCTCGAGAAATGTTACAGTTGTTAGGCCACATGGCATCCACCGTGCATGTGGTTCCTTATGCTCACCTCCATCTTTCTTATTGCAATCACATCAGCACGTCACATCAGTGAATTGCAAGCATTGGTGGCTTATACAAGGTATAATGATAAGGTAGTCCTTGGGACTCATCCACACTTTATGCCAAAGGTGGTGTCACCTTTTCATTTAAACCAAGCGGTTTACCTTCCTGTATTCTTCCCAAGGCCTCACGCCTCAAATGCAGAAAGGCCCTTTTACACTCCAAAGTAAAAGGCCAAAGCCCTTTTACTTTGGACTGTAAAAGGGCTTTGGCCTTTTACTTGCAAAGGACACAGCAACATAGAAAGTTCTCTCAACTCTTTGCTGCTTTTGATCCTAGTCATTTGGGACTTCCAGTCTCCAAACGTATACTGTCCAGCTGGATTGCACAGTGTATATCTTTGCCTATGAGAGTAAAAACCTTCCTCTTGAAGGCCATGTCACAGCTCACAATGTGAGAGCCATGGCAGCCTCTATAGCTCATCTTCACTATCTATCGACGACATCTGAAGAAAACTCCGTGATCTGGCCACAGTACCAAGGCTCTTTTTGATCTCTGGTCCTCAAACAGAGAGAAACAGGCAGAGAGTAATACAGAACACAATCACACACACAAGTGCTACTTTCTTTGAGCTCAGAGGGAAGACAATAAACGGGTCTATGGACGTGCATAGTTCCACGCTTATTGAATTCAAATTCTTCCTCCTGAAAAGCTCCTTTTATTAAAGAAAAAGAAGTAACATTTATTATAAACGTGAAATAACACAAGGTGTCGCCAAAGTTCTTTTTACAGAGTAAGATCTGATTACAGTGTATTAGATGAAATTTACTTGATTATGACAAAATTATTTATAATTGCAAAAGTTGCAAAAATTATGTTGTGTCAGCAGGGACTTCCAGTTGACTGTACAATGAACTATGGTTGCACAGTTCATAGCCTATGTTTACTCTTTATGCTTGCATTAACAATTTCCAGACTATTTTAAAAACGGTTACACAGCACTCATGATCATGACATCCTATTCTATTTAAGAGGAAGTAGGTGAAAAGCTGAACTTCTAAACACATTCTGTATTAAGAAATTCATCCATCTTCAATTACATATTGGGATTCTGGTATCCCTTTATCTGTCCATTTCTACAACATCTGTCGAGCAGTTACTTGGGCTTCGGTTCATACCTTCAGAGCCCATTACTGCTTAGACAAGGACTCCCGCTGAGATGCCTTGTTTGATCAGGCTGTTCTTCAACACCTGTTCCATACTTAATTAACTTCCATACTTAATGCCAGAGATCCATGGGGGGAAGTGGAGCCCTTTCACAAGGGCACACAACTTCTGGGGCTTTCTCCCTGGCATCTGCAGCTAGGGAGTCCCCATATGTGAAGACTACATTCCTGCTTGTTCCTGGAGATAGCACAGTTACTCACCTGTAACAGGTTATCTCTGGGAACAGCAGGAATTTAGTCTTCACAAATCACACACCTCCCCTAGGAGTTGTATCTCTCTATCTCTCTCTCTTTCTCTCCTTCCCTCTCTCTTTTGTCTCAGCTTTAAACTCAGCTGGAGAGGGACAGTTGGGAAAGACGGAAAGTGCATGCAGGCACTGTGGGATGCTCCCAAAAGCTTTCTTATTGGACGCTGGGGAGCGTTCCCGTGCAGGCTCCATCTGTACCGATGATACCCATGTGTGAAGACTAAATTCCTGCTGTTCCCAGAGATGAAAATAGAGGAGAGATGCCTTCTAAGCCACTTTGTTTGCTCTGCGGTCTTAGAAAGGGCTCAGTTTCAGATGCTGGGGTCTGTAAAAGCTGCACTCAGGAAGCCATCTCTATGGAGCCGGTTGTAGAGGTGGCTGGGGAGGGCCCGAAGGGTGTTTTACCAGTGCCTGGATCTCACTCCGTTCTGTTGCAGGAGCCGGTGGCCAGGCCCTACTCGGATCCAGATAAGCCGACTTCCCAACTGACTTTGCCAGGTGGGCTAGGAGCAATTTTTTCCCAGGATTTTGTGGCTCTGTTGCAACAGGTCTTAAAGTGCAGTAATAAAAACACTGAAGCACCTTCACTGGAAGCAAACTTAGGCAAAAAGCGGCCCGGGACTCCTCTGGACTTGGGGCTTATGGAGGTGCCGTCCAAGAGGTCAAAGAAGGGAAAGAATTTGCAGGAGTAGTCAGTAGCCTCGGAGAGTCCATTTTCAGAGGACGGAGAGCAGGACACGGAGGTACAGGTTGAGTTGGAAGAAGGAGAGATAGCAGAACACGAAGATCAAGCGAGGGTGGTCAGAGTTGTTAGACGGGACGAGTTACCGGCTCTCATAGGGTAAACTCTAAAAGCATTAAATATGCCTGCTGCAGGGCCGGCAGAGGATACATCAATCTCCAGGAACAAGCAAGAATGTAGTCTTCACATAATGGGGTATAGTCGGAACCGATGGAGCCTGCGCGGGAACGCTCCCCAGCATCCAATTAGAAAGCTTTTGGGAGCATCCCACAGCGCCTGCGTGCTGTCTTCCCGCCTTTCCCAACTGCTTCTCTCCAGTTCTTCGTTTTTGGCGGAGCCAGCAGGTCATTGTTCCTGTCACCGCAGAAAATTCTTCCTTATCCTTCTTCTTTTTTGTGGTTGCGTCTGCCTTCTTCGACGCTATACCGGTACCGTCGGTTCTCCTTTCTTTCTTTGAAAAAAAAAATATATATATAGATAGTATTTTTTCCAAACTTTCTTTTTTCAGGTGCACGCGCCATTTTGGGCCTTAGGCCCAAAATTTCCTCCATTATGGAAAAACCTGCTTCGGGTTTCAAAAAGTGCACCAAGTGTGGCGGTACCATCTCCGTCACCGACACCCATGAATGCTGTCTCAAATGTTTAGGTCCTGACCACTCCATCTCCGAGTGTATGACTTGTGCCATGATGTCCAAGAGGGGTCGAAAAAACCGGGCTGCTAAGCTCAGCACCCTTTTTCCCTCCGATGCAGCTTCGGTGGCATCGACGTCTTCCAGGGCTTCGTCTTCCTCCCATGGATCTCAGGTAACTAAACATAAGTCTAGCCGGTCCTCAAAGGGTAGATCTCCTTCCAAGCATCGAGATACCTCTGGCGTTGCCCTTGAGGGTTCTGTACCGGCAAAATTGCCCCGGCGGGAGGCTTCGGTTTCCAAAGCATTATCGGGGCTCCAGGATGTTCTAGAGGCCTCAACCTCGGCAGAACTACTGGTGCCATGCTCTGGGGTACCGGCGGCTTTCTCCGGTACCGATACCCAGGCATGGACAGCGTCGATAGACCAGAGGTTCCTGGCTATTGAACGCAGTCTGGCGGCTCTCATTGCGGCATTGACACCCTCGGAACCGCGTCAGACAGTTCAACCGGTACCGACCCCGGCACCGGTATCAGTACCGGTACCGACAGCATCGACATCGGGGTTTGCTTTGCCGGCACCCAGTCATGCGATGCCTCCCGGTACCGATACCCCCCGGTACCGACTTCGGTCGGTACGGGTATCGGGCTCTTAAAGAGCATCTGGACAGAAGGTACTTTGAATCCTCGGAGGATTCTGAGGATTCTGACAGCTCTGTCGGTACCGGAATACTTCTCCCGGAGGAACCTTCCTCTCCTAAACGCAGGATGTCTCCTCCAGAGGATATCTCCTTTCAGGATTTTATCAGGGAGGTGGCTCGAAGTCTTTCCATTACTGTGGCTCCTGAAACAGAGCCCAGGGCAAAGGAGTTGGAGATTCTACAATATCCCAAGGCTCCTAAAGAGGCGGCTACTCTGCCTATCCATGAGATCTTGCATGGTCTCATGCTAAGAATGTGGGAAACACCTCTTACCACCTCTCCTCCCTCTCGTAGACTGGATACCATGTATCGAGTCCCTCCTTGTCCTGGTTTCCAAAAGACTCGGCTTCTTCACCACTCTATTGTAGTGGAATCAGCTATGAGAAGGATCAGGAGTGCAAAAAGGCATGCCTCTAATCCTCCAGGACGTGAGTGTAGAACTCTGGATTCCTTTGGACATCGTACTTTCCAGGCTTCCATGCTTTCTGCCAAGATCAGTTCCTATATTTTATATATGGGAATGTTCCTTAAGGAAGTTACAGGTGATTTAGAGGTTTTGAGCCCTCTTCTTCCTGAGGATAGAAGGCAGGATTTTCTCACACTGGTCAAACATGCCCAGGATGTTTCTAAGTTTGTCAACCGTGCAGCTTTTGACTGTTTTGAGTGCATAAGCAGAACCTCTGCCATTGCCATAGGTGCACGTAGAATTGCCTGGCTCCAGGCATCCGATTTGGAGCTCTGGGTGCAGGACAAACTGAGCAATATCCCTTGTACAGGTGAGAATCTATTTGGCAAAAATTGGCAAGAGAAAGCCAATGAATTACATGCTGACAACTCTACTTTGGATAGATTATCCAAAGCCATAGCTGATCCTGCAAGAAAGAAATCTTTCAAGAAACCATTCTTCTCCAAGAAGAAGAGGTTTTATCCCTCTTATTCCCAGCAGGGACGTTCTGCAGGTCAATCTGTCCGAAAGAGTCAGCAACCACCTAAACAAAGGAAAGCAAAGACTGCTAAGCCTCAACTGTCTCAGCAGTCTCAGCCTCCATAAGGCCTTTGACTTTCATCTAGAGAACCTAGCCTTCCTGGCTCTCAAGGGCCCAGAGCCTTCCACCATCCCAGGAAGGTTGTATCACTTTGCCCCCAGATGAGGGCAGATAACAGCAGAACATTGGACACTCTCCATTATAAAAGAGGGGCACAAGCTTCACTTTTCGTGCATGCACCCCCTCTCACAATGGTAAGACAGTATAATTCTCAGACCTCTCTCATCAACCTGTTAGATCAAGAGGTCACTATGCTTCTTGCCCAAGGGGCAATAGAAGAAGTACCCATTCATCAACAGGGTACAGGGTTTTACTCCCCCTATTTCCTTATCCCAAAGAAAACAGGGGGACACAGACCTATTTTAGACTTCAGAGAATTGAACAAATTCCTGTTCAAGGAGAAATTGAAGATGATTTCTCTGGGAACTCTGCTGCCATACCTTCAGAGTCAGGATTGACTTTGTTCTCTAGATCTCAAGGATACGTACACTCATGTTCTCATCCATCCAACTCACAGAAAGTTCCTTCGGTTCCTTTTTCAAGGAAAGCACTACCAGTACAGGGTGCTTCCTTTTCGCCTGGACTCAGCACCAAGGGTGTTTGCGAAATGCATGGCTGTGGTAGCAGCATTTCTTCGCACTCTAGGAATATTCGTCTTCCCTTACTTAGATGACTGGCTCATTCGAGCCCCATCAGAGTCAGAGGCCAGGATGTCTCTGTCTTGCACAATGCGTATCCTTCAGTATTTGGGTCTGGTCATAAACATCCCAAAATCCAGTCTAAGTCCCACTCAGTCTTTAGAGTTCATAGGAGCTTTGCTGGATACCAAAAAAGCAAGGGCCTATCTTCCTCAGACCCGTTGCCTTCGCATAGTGCAGTTAGCTTCTCAAGCAGTGCTAAAACCTCATCTCACTGCTCGAGAGATGTTACAACTACTAGGCCACATGGCATCTACTGTGCATGTGGTTCCTTTGCTCGCCTCCATATGAGAGCAGCCTAGTGGACTTTATCCACTCAATGGGTGCCTGTCAGACAAAATAGCAAACACAAATCGCCTTATTTTGTCCCTCCAGTGGTGGCAGTCCACTCAAAACCTGTTGCTGGGGTCCCCATTTCAACAACCTTTACCCCAAGCAACTCTCACAACAGATGCTTCTCCAATGGGTTGGGGAGCTTATCTGCAAGACCTCTCCACCCAAGGCACTTGGACTCCACAGGAGACCCATCTACATATCAATCTCTTAGAGCTCAGAGCAATCTTCCTTGCTCTTCGAGTGTTCCATACCCTACTCAGCTACAAGACAGTCCTTATTCATACGGACGATCAAGTAGCCATGTTCTACGTGAACAAGCAGGGGGGAACAGGCTCTCTGTCGCTTTGCAACAAAGCTTTGCGACTATGGGCCCTCGCCAGAGAGCATCAGATTCATCTCCTGGCAGCATATCTTCCAGGCATACAAAACTCTTGGGCAGACAGACTCAGTCGAGTTCTGCTTCCACACGAATGGTCTCTGCATGCAGACCAGGTGGCCAACATTTTTCAAATTTGGGGAACCCCGGACATAGACCTCTTTGCAAGTCCGTTGAATGCCAAATTTCTCCGGTTCTGTTCCAGAATTCCGGCTCAGGGCTCTCAGGCCAGGGATGCTTTCCTCCTTCACTGGTCTCAAGACTTCCTTTATGCCTTTCCACCCATTCCCCTAATTCCCAAAACCCTGTTCAAGCTTCAGAGAGACAGAGGTCGTATGATCCTCATAGCTCCACATTGGCCATGGCAAGTGTGGTACCCTCTGCTTCTACATCTCTCTCAAGCTCCCTCTCTGGAGTTAGGGTCTGCTCTCTCAGGAGAACGGAATGTTATGGCATCCCAATCCCCAGTCTCTGCATCTCAGGGCTTGGTTGCTGAAGGCCTAGATCTCCATGATCTTAACCTCCCTCAGCCAGTAAAGGATATCCTTTATGCTTCCAGGAAGCCTTCCACAAGACACTCTTATGCTTTCAAGTGGAAAAGGTTTACCATATGGTGTTCGCAGAAGGGTCTTAACCCCCTTGCGATACCTCTGGAATCATTACTGGAGTATCTCCTTCATTTTTCCAATGCAGGACTTAAGACTAACTCAGTAAGAGTCCATTTGAGTGCTATTGCAGCTTCTTTCAAGCCTCTAAATGGACAACCTATTTCCTCCCATCCTCTTATAGCAGGATTTATGAGAGGCCTTCTTCTAACTAAGCCTCCCATTAGGCCACCACTGGTGGCATGGGTTCTTGGTCAGCTCATGAAGCCACCTTTCGAACCCTTAGCTACTACCTCATTGAAATTCCTTTCTTGGAAAGTTATCTTTCTCATTGCAATCACATCAGCTCGTCGCATCATTTTTAACATCTTTGCTAGTGATATAGCGGAAGGGCTGTCGGGTAAGGTTTGCCTCTTTGCGGATGATACCAAAATCTGCAATAGAGTAGACACCCAGGAAGGGGTAGATAACATGAGGAGGGATCTAGCTAAGCTTGAAGAATGGTCTAGAATTTGGCAGCTGGGATTTAATGTTAAAAAATGTAAGGTCATGCATTTGGGCTGCAGCAATCCAAGGGAGCAATACAGTATAGGAGGTGAAGTACTTTTGTCCACTAAAGAAGAGCGGGACCTAGGCGTGGTTGTGTCTGATGATCTTAAAGTAGCTAAACAGGTAGAAAAGGCGACGGCAAAAGCTAGAAGGATGCTTGGGTGCATACGGAGAGGAATGGCTAGCAGAAAAAAGGAGGTGATAATGCCTCTGTATAAGTCTTTGGTGCGACCTCATTTGGAGTATGGTGTGCAATTCTGGAGACCGCACCTTCAAAAGGATGTGAACAGGATGGAGTCGGTGCAGAGGGTTGCTACTAAAATGATTAATGGGCTTCATTATAAAGCATATGAGGACAGACTTAAGGATCTTAATATGTACACCTTAGAGGAAAGGCGGGATAGAGGTGATATGATTGAGATGTTTAAATACCTCCGTGGCATAAATGTTCAGGGAGAGAGCCTCTTTCAATTGAAAGCAAGTTCTGCTACTAGGGGACATGGGATGAGGGTGAAGGGAGATAGATTCAGGAGTGATATGCGGAAATATTTCTTTACGGAAAGAGTAGTGGATCCATGGAATAGTCTCCCAGTGGAGGTGGTAGAGATGAGGACAGTAACTGAATTCAAAAAAGCATGGGACCAACACAGAGGATCTCTAAAGGTAAAAAGTGGACTGTTGTAGTTGTTGATATGGAAGGACAGACTGGATAGGCCATGTGGTCTTTTTCTGTCGTCATGTTTTTATGTTTATGTTTATCAGTGAGTTGCAAGCACTTGTGGCTGATCCACCTTATACAAGGTTCCATCATGACAAGGTAGTCCTTAGGACTCATCCACACTTTATGCCAAAGGTGGTCTCTCCTTTTCATCTAAACCAAGCGGTCTACCTGCCTGTATTTTTTCCAAGGCCTCATGCATCAAATGCAGAAAGGAATCTTCATACTTTGGATTGTAAAAGAGCTTTAGCCTTTTACTTGCAAAGAGCACAGCAACATAGAAAGTCCTCTCAACTCTTTGTTGCTTTTGCAGTGCTTTGTTGCTTTTGCATTTGGGACTTCCAGTCTCCAAGAGAACACTGTCTAACTGGATTGCTCAGTGTATTTCTTTTGCCTATCAGAGTAAGAATCTTCCTCTGGAGGGCCATGTCACAGCTCACAATGTGAGAGCCATGGCAGCTTCAATGGCTCATCTGCACTCTGTGTCTATCAACGACCCCTGTCGAGCAGCCACCTGGGCCTCGGTTCATACCTTCACAGCCCATTACTGCTTGGACAAGGACTCCCGCCGGGATGCCTTGTTTGGTCAGGCTGTTCTCCAACACCTGTTCCATACGTAATCAACTCCTACCCACCATCCCTGGTTGGATGCCAGAGATCCATGGGGGGAAGTGGAGCCCTTTCACAGGGACACACAACTTCTGGGGTCTCTCCCTGGCATCTAAAGTTAGGGAGTCCCCATATGTGAAGACTACATTCCTGCTTGTTCCTGGAGATAGCATAGTTACTCACCTGTAACAGGTGATCTCCGGGAACAGCAGGAATTTAGCCTTCACAACCCACCCACCTCCCCTAGGAGTTGTATCTCTCTATCTATCTCTTTCTCTTTCCCTCTCTCTCTCTCTTTGTCTCAGCTTTAAACTCAACTGGAGAGAGGCCGTTGGGAAAGGCGGGAAGGCAGCCCGCAGGCGCTGTGGGATGCTCCGAAAAGCTTTCTAATAGGACGCTGGGGAGCGTTCCTGCTCAGGCTCCGTCGGTACCGACGATACCCCATATGTGAAGACTAAATTCCTGCTGTTCCCGGAGATCACCTGTTACAGGTGAGTAACTATGCTTTAGAGGATCCCTTGTTACAGGCGTTTCGGAAGACACAAAGAGCCTTCCCAGTTCATCGAATGATGCGAGAAATGATTCAGGAGGAATGGGATATGCCGGAAGCGGGGCTTAAAGGTTCCAGGATTATGTCTCGCCTATACCCATTGGTAGATCAGGATCGGGAATTGTTTAAGTTGCCGAAAGTAGTTGTGGCGGTCTCAGCAGTGACCAAAAAGACTACTATCCCGGTGGAGGGTAGTGCTGTACAAGATAGGAAGCTAGATACCTTGTTGAAACAGGTATTCAACATCTGTGCCCTTTCCTTGCAGGCATCGGTTTGTGGGGCCTGTGGGGCTCGTGCCTGTCTCTGTTGGTCACAATATGTTCAGGAAGACCAATTGGACGAGACTGAAGGGGAAGCATCCAGGTTAGAGTCAGGGACTGCTTACCTAGCGGACATTCATTATGACCTTATTAGGAGTCTGTCTAAAAGTATGGCGTCAGTGAAAGCAGCCAGGCGTTATCTGTGGCTGCGTAATTGGGAGGCTGATGGTTCCTCAAAAATGAGATTGAGTTAGTTACCTTTTAGGGGTACGCTACTATTTGGAGAAGATTTAAATAAGTTGGTGAAAGATTTAGGGGAATCTAAGGGAGGTAGACTCCCAGAGGACAAACAACAGCAGAGGAGACCTTTGCCATCTAACAGGAATCAGCAGAGAGAATTTAGCTGTTTCCGCCCAACGCGCTTTGGACAATTTCAAAGGGGCGTTTCGCCTATAGAAATCAAGGGTTTCAAGGTTTTGCAGCTCTCTCTCCCTCGAGTGTTAGAAAATCGCAATGAAGCCAGGAGAGCCCAAGGGGAACTGGTAGCCATAGGAGGACGGTTAAGTCACTTTTATCCTGCTTTGGCCCGAATTACTACCGACTGGTGGGTGTTGGAAATCATTCGAGAGGGCTAAGCTCTCGAGTTCCAACACCCGGTGGCCGATGCTTACGTTCAATCCCCATGCAAAACGCCTCTGAAGGTCCAGGCGGTGCAAGAGACGTTGGAGCGACTACTGAGACTCAACGCGGTGGTTCCGGTACCAAAGGAACAATGCGGGTGCGGTCGATAGTCCATTTATTTTGTAGTACCAGAAAAGGAGGGATCTTTTTGTCTGATCTTGGATCTCAAAAAATCGGTGTCTCCGCATATCACATTTTTGGATGGAAACTCTGCGGTTGGTGATTGTAGCCATAAGGGCAGGGGAGTTTCTCACCGCTCTGGATTTGTCAGAGGCTTATCTTAACATACCCATTCAGCAAGAGCATCAGAAGTTCCTCAGATTTGCACTTCCAATGGGGCATTTTCAATCCCGCCCTTTACTGTTCGTGTTGGCAACGGCACCTCGGACGTTCACCAAAGTCATGGTAGTAGTAGCGGCGGCGTTGAGGAAAGAAGGAATTCTGGTACACCCATATTTGGATGATTGGTTGGTACGGGCAAAGTCCAGGGGAAGAGAGCAAGTTGGTGACTGCCAGAGTGCTGGAGTTCCTTCAGAGTCTAGGCTGGGTGATCAACAGAGCAAAGAGCAGACTAGAGCCTTCGCAGAATCTGGAGTATCTCGGAGCACGTTTCGATACACAGATGGGGAAGGTGTTTCTGCCTCGGTTGAGGGCACAGAGCTTGAGAAACCTGGTCAGGACTTTTCTAAGCTGAAGGATTCTCACGGCATGGCATTATCTGCAGTTGCTAGGTACAATGGCGGCGATGCTCGAATTTGTTCCGTGGGCAAGGGCGCATATGCGACTACTTCAGAGGGCATTGCTCAGGCTATGGTCGCACCAGAACGATCCTCTATCCCGTATACTTCCATGTCGGCCAGATACGAGGCAGGCTCTGCAATGGTGGTTAAGGCCAGGGGTGCTGGAAAGGGGAATGCCCCTAGATGCTCCCATCTGGGTATCCCTTACAACAGACGCCAGTCTCTTGGGATGGAGGGGCGCACATCGAACAAATCTTTGCCCAGGGACAGTGGACCGATGTGGAGAAGACATGGTCCATCAACAGATTAGAGTTGAGAGCGGTTGCTCTAGCGCTAAGGGCTTTTCAGCCATATCTCGAGGGCAGAGCGGTGCGCGTATTCTCCGACAATGCAACAGAGGTGGCCTACATCAATCGTCAGGGCGGCACTGGCAGTGCGCCACTAGAATCCGAGGCTGGTCACCTTTTGGAGTGGGCCGAAACACATCTAGTGGCGCTGTCGACGACACGTAGCAGGAGTAGACAATGTGATGGCCGATTTTCTGAGTCGGGTCAAAGTGAACCCAGCAGAGTGGGTGCTGCATCCAGAGGTTTTCGAGTTGATAGTGAGCCACTGGGGCAGAACCGTTTGAACCGTTGGTGAAGGCGTTGATAAAGACCTGACATTCAAGACAGTATTTTTGGTGGCAATTTCTTCAGCGCGTAGGATTTCGGAGCTGCAGGCGCTATCCCTTTTTGACCTTTTATGATAATAAGGTGGTTTTGAGGCCAGTGCCGTCTTTCCATGTCAATCAAACCATTTCTCTTCCGGTGTTGGTCAAGACAGCGAGCGCTGAAAAGGTATCTTCGGAGAACGGTAAGTTTCAGAAGCACGGATAGGCTTTTTGTCCTTTTTGGTTGGACACGAAAGGGGGAAGTGGCTAGTGGCTTCCATTGCGCGATGGCTTAAAGAAGCAATAGCGTCAGCTTACATTCTCAAAGGAAAGTCTGTTCCTGAAGGCATTAGGACGCATTCGACAAGGGCGCAAGCGGCATCGTGGGCAGAGTGCAGTCTAGTGCCAGCTATTGAGATTTGTAAGGCGGCTACTTGGTCATCGTTTAATACATTTGTTAAGCATTACTGCAGGCGGAAAGGGATACTGTGTTTGGCGCAGCTGTGCTTCAGGCGGGCCTGGCGGGTCCCTCCCGGTAAGAAAAGGTTTCACTGCTCTGTTACATCCCTAGATGTCAGGACTAGACTGGAGGGATGATAAGGAAGATGAAATTAGACTTACCTGCTAATTGTTGTTCCTTAAGGAACTCCAGTCTAGTCCTATATCCCTCCCTGGTTATTCTATGCTGTTGGCCTGAAGCACGATATTTCCGCTAAGGCATAAAAGGAGGAAGTGAATGGAATGAGAGGAATCCGGGGGATGTCTGGATCCTTCAGGGAGCAGGGAAGTGTGGTCTTCCTTAGCACAGGTTCCTAAACGTAAGTACAATCACTTAGTTCAAATGAATGATAACGGGAGTGTTTGTTTCCCGTTAGTTAATTAAGTTTACATGAAGTTCCATTTGTTATGTTCTTACTACTTGGTTGTTGCTCGGGTGAGTCTGCTTTGTCAATAGATTACTGGACAGAAGAGGCGGTCCCAGGAGTATTTGTACCAGTGTCATCAAAAGAGTGACGTTTCTCAGTCTCCATAGCTGCTGGAGGATGTGCTTAAACCCTAGATGTCGGGACTAGGCCTTAAGGAACAACAATTAGGTAAGTCTAATTTCATCTTGCTTACATTCAAAGGTGAATACTATTACATAAAAAATATTGCTTAAAATATCAGAAGGAGCCTATTACTGAATATCTCACAAAAAGGTGTACATTAAAATGTGCAGGGGGTCATAAACCACAAATAAACTTTGTAGAACAGAAAGTACTGTTTGTCAAACTAGCTGTACCCAGCAAAACAAAAATGAAAGTCAACATTAGACAGGATAAAAATGTATAGAACATACATTGAAATGCAAGATATAGAGGAGAAATAATCAGGACATTGGTATTGAAAGGATAAATTATAAAGAGTAGATTTACAGAACTTGAAATTCAATTTCCTTATTAAGTCCCATGGGGTTGACTGTGTCCAATTCAAAACTTAATCACTGTTCTTCCTTAGTTAAAGCACGATCTATATCTCCACCCCGGATTGAGGGGAAAAACTACTGTCATTTTCTTACACCAGAAGTGCCAGTGCTGTTCTCAAAGTCTCACAAGAACAGCAGAGGACGTTGAGCATTGCATGGCTCATGCTCCTGGAGAACTCCATGGTGAGGTGCAGAAAGGAGACGGAACAGCTCCTTTTCATCCCGGACAGCTATCCTTGCTCCTCATTCTGTTGGTTTGGGAGGATTACATGATTATGTTGTTGTTGTTAAGTGCCGTCGAGCCAGTGTCGACTCATGGCAACCCTCTGGATAGTTGTCCTAAATTGTGTTCGGTCCTCAGTCAGGCAGCTCATTGTTGACAGACTGGCACCCGTATCTGCTGTTATTGTATCAATCCATCTCATTGCTGGCCTTCCTCTTTTGTATTGACCTTCTACCTTGCCAAGCATGATGTCTTTCTCTAATGATGTCTCTCTTCGCATGATGTGTCCAAAGTATGAAAGTCGAAGTCTTGTTATCTGAGTTTCTAAAGAAACCTTAGGTTTGATCTCCTTTAGTACTGATTATATGCTAGCTCATTAAATGTGTGCAAAACTTTCCAGGCGCATAATCCCAAAATAACCTGCCATGTATCTAAAGTATCAGAATGTTATATCCTGCCACCAGACTGGAAATGTAGAGACAAGTACAGTCCAACACCAGAAACTATATATTTTCCTAGTCCTTGTTCTCTCTGTACACTGTCATTTTTATTTTATTTCTTCTGTTTTCAGTTTAACTTTTAAATGTACTTTGGAAATAAATGTAAAACTGTCATCTCAATAAAATTCTTTAGTTATGAACAGAAGGAAGAATGTGTGCAGTAGAGATTTATTTGTCTCACACATACAACCTTTCCCACACAGGTTTAGCTGAAAATTTTCTTAAAAATGGCAGAGAAGAGCAGGGTTCAGGACATGTAACTGGATGGAGTAATAAGAGGGAGGGAACTATTGTTAGTAAAATCAAAAGCAGAGCTCGGGTTTACTCACTGGAAAAAAATAATTCTGAAAACTTACCTACTGGTATTTTTAACAGTTACTTAAAGGTGCGCAGAAATTCTTTCTGGTAGTTTTAAAATGAGACAAGTGCATATTCACTACAAATTAAAGCTTTATACCACCAAGCATGTGTGGCCAAGCAAAATAATTGAAATAACTATATGAGATGATGTTTCTTATTCTGTTTTTCACCTTACATAAAAAGATAATCGCAGTGTTTATTAATGATGAAATATTGATATTCGCCTAGGACCTGTTGTTGCATTGGAATTTAATGGAGATGGTGCAGTAGAAGAATGTAATGCCATCGTAAATGCAGTCTTCAGTGGAACAAAGGTAAGATGTGATCTATGCTGTATTTGGAGTGAACCAATTTCCTGGTATTGCATTGCCCAAATCAAGCCAACCCTAGTTTTTTTTTCCAGTGCAGTATCTGGTTTGCATCAGGAGTGGTGGAAGGGCTTTTTCATTGAGGGACCCCAAGCTCCATCCTGTGGACAGAGACCCTACCTGTTCTGTCCGTTGAGATATATCTCCCACGGGCAGACAGGAAAGGTCATTGCCACTATCATGGCTTTTTTTCTGCCCATGAGGGATGGGATCCCCGCAGGCAGATTGCTGCCTGTTGGCCATGATCATTGCAAAGACCCTTCCTATCTGCCCATGATCCTTGTGGGCTGACAGGAAGGATCTTTGCAATGATTACGGCTGGCAAGCAGGCAGTAGGCTGCCCGCGGGAATCCTATTCCCTGTGAACAGAAGAAAATGAGAAGCTGCGATTGCAGCAAAGACCTTTCCTGTCTGCCTGCGAGGATCTTGGCAGAAAGGAAGGGGCTTTTCGGCCCATAGGAGATGGATTCCCCCACAGGCAGCCTGCTGCCTGCCATGCCATGATTCTTGGTGTGGCCAGGGCCCATGTGGCCAACCCCTTTCTGACACCTATGGTTTGCATAGTAATAATTTCTATGCAGTTTTCTGCCAGTGTCCTTTAATACCAGGGCAAGAGCGCAGCCTTGAAATATGTATACTGTAAGGTAGTGCAGTTCTTATGCAGTAGATAGTTCTAGAACGAGGAAGGATAAATGTTTTGTCTTCAAGTGATCCAGAAGTGAGTAAGAGAGGCCATTAGTGCAACCTTGGAATTTTTTTTCAATGGCATTTTAAGTGTGCCTAATATACAGAGCGCCACATTACAATGTTTCAGAACTATCCACTTTACTTGAAACAGCCTGTTCGTTCCCAATGAACATCAATCCCTTATTCTACTTGTGGACCTGAACCTTATATCTGCTCCCTCAAAGCAATCGGCTTCCTTCCTGGAGGCTATGGAAGCCCTCCACTGCACCCAACTCCAATCCAACCCATAAGTAAAGGGAACATGCTCGACCTGGTATTCATCCCTGATGACATCATAATGAACTCCAATCAATTTCCCCATACAGTCCTTCCAGTACCCTGGTCTGACCATGCATCTATACTGTTCTCCATCCCTCACAGTCACTACTGCACAGTACATTCAGTACATCAGCTATGAACCACAGAATTTGACTGTTTAACAATGAAAATTTCCTCAATGCAGTAATCCCACAACTTAAGCTCAAGACCGAAGAAAACTTAGAAACCATAGCTGCTGCTGCTGCTGTTGCGCCACCAAGAAGAAGCTCATCCAAGCAACACAAGAGTCCCCTGGTTCTCAACGATGCTACAGAAACAGAGTGACCTACAGTGCCTTGAATGTATTTCTGTGTGGAGAAACATAGAATCTCCAGGAACAAGCAGGAATGCAGTCTTCACATATGGGTATCGGTACCGGCGGAGCTAGTTTGGGAATGCTCCCCAGCGTCCAATTGGAAAGCTTTTGGGAGCAATCCCAGATAAACTGAAGAGTAACAAATCACCTGGGCCGGACGATATACATCCAAGGGTGTTAAAAGAACTGAAATATGAGATTGCAGACCAGCTATTAGTAATCTGTGAACTATCATTAAAATCATCTGTAATATCTGAAGATTGGAGGATGGCGAATGTAACACCAATTTTTAAAAAGGGTTCCAGGGGTGATCCGGGAAACTACAGACCGGTGAGCCTGACGTCAGTACTGGGAAAAATGGTAGAAACCATCATAAAGAACAAAATTGCTGAACATGTAGATAGTCATGGCTTAATGGGAGACAGCCAACATGGCTTTAGACAAGGAAGATCTTGTCTTACTAATCTGTTATGTTTTTTTGAAGGTGTGAATAAACATAGAAACATAGAAATATGATGACAGAAAAAGACCACATGGCCTATCTAGTCTGTCCTTCCATATCAACAACTACAACAGTCCCCTTTTTACCTTTAGAGATCCTCTGTGTTTGTCCCATGCTTTTTTCAATTCAGTTACTGTCCTCATCTCTACCACCTCCACTGGGAGACTATTCCACGGATCCACTACTCTTTCCGTAAAGAAATATTTCCGCATATCACTCCTAAATCTATCTCCCTTCACCCTCATCCCATGTCCCCTCGTAGCAGAACTTGCTTTCAATTGAAAGAGGCTCTCTCCCTGAACATTTATGCCACGGAGGTATTTAAACATCTCAATCAGACAAAGGTGAGTCAGTTGGTATAGTGTATTTGGAATTTCAGAAAGCCTTTGACAAGGTCCCTCATCAGAGACTTTTGGCAAAACTAAAGAGTCATGGGATAGGAGGCAGTGTACTGGTTAAAAGATAGAAAGCAGAGGGTAGGGCTAAATGGCCAATTTTCCCAATGGAGAAAGGTGAATAGTGGTGTACCCCAGGGATCTGTGCTGGGGCCGCTGCTTTTTGACATATTCATAAATGACCTGGAAAAGGGAATAACGAGTGAAGTTATCAAATTTGCAGATGACACAAAACTATTTAAAGTTGTTAAAACCCAAGAGGGATTGTGGAAAATTGCAAGAGGATCTTGATAAATTGGAAGACTGGGCATCAAAATGGCAGATGAAATTTAATGTGGACAAGTGCAAAGTTATGCACCTAGGGAAGAACAACCCAAACTATGGTTACACGACGCAAGGTTCCACATTAGGAACCACCACCCAGGGAAAAGATTTAGGCATCATTGTAGATAACATGTTAAAACCCTTGGCCCAGTGTGCAGCGGCGGCCAAGAGAGCAAATAGAATGCTAGGTATCATAAGGAAAGGAATGGAAAATAAAACAAAGGATATTATAATGCCTCTATATCGTTCCATGGTGAGACCGCACCTTGAATATTGTATGCAGTTGTGGTCGCCGTATCTTAAAAAGGGAGGAGTGGTCTAGTGGTTAGGACAAGGTACTTCAGGCCGGAGGGCCGGTGGTTCAAGTCCCACCTGGGGACAGCAATCTCAGGCCGGAGGGACTAGGATTTCTAGTCCTATAGGCACTCCTTGTGGTCTTGGGCAGGCCACTTAACCCTCCATTGCCCATGTTCCCTGTAAGTATTAACGTATGTGTGTCATATCCCCTCGTGTTAAATGTATCCCCCAATTGACCGCTTTGACCTGGTGAAAAGCGGAATATAAATACAGCTAAATAAATAAATAAATAAGGATATAGCGTTATTAGAAAAGGTTCAGAGAAGAGCCACCAAAATGGTAAAGGGGATGGAAGGATACCCCTATGAAGAAAGGCTAAAAAGGTTAGTGCTCTTTAACCTGGAAAAGAGATGGCTGAGGGGAGATATGATAGAAGTCTATAAATTAATGAACCGAGTGGAACAGGTAAACGTAGATCGATTGTTTACGTTATCAGAATATAGAAAGACTAGGGGACATGTAATGAAGCTACAGGGTAAATTATTTAAGACTAATAAAATAAAATATTTTTTCACTCAATGTGTAGTCAAACTCTGGAATTTGTTACCGGAGGATGTAGTAAAGGCTGTTAGTGTAGCTGGGTTTAAAACAATCGATCTACGTTTACCCGTTCCACTCCGTTCATTAATTTATAGACTTCTATCATATCTCCCCTCAGCCATCTCTTTTCCAGGTTAAAGAGCCCTAACCTTTTTAGCCTTTCTTCACAGGAGTATCCTTCCATCCCCTTTACCATTTCCATTCCTTTCCTTATCATACCTAGTATTCTAGTTGCTCTCTTAGCCGCTGCTGCACACTGGGCCGAGGGTTTTAACATGGTATCCACAATGATGCCTTAATCTTTTTCCTGGGTGGTAGTTCCTAATGTGGAACCTTGCATCGTGTAACCATAGTTTGGGTTGTTCTTCCCTAGGTGCATAACCTTGCACTTGTCCACATTAAATTTCATCTGCCATTTTGATGCCCGGTCTTCCAATTTATCAAGATCCTCTTGCAATTTTCCACAATCCTCTTGGGTTTTAACAACTTTAAATAGTTTTGTGTCATCTGCAGATTTGATAACCTCACTCGTTATTCCACTTTCCAGGTCATTTATGAATATTTCAAAAAGCAGCGGACCCAGCACAGATCCCTGGGGTACACCACTATTCACCTTTCTCCATTGGGAAAATTGGCCATTTAGCCCTACCCTCTGCTTTCTATCTTTTAACCAGTTCCTGATCCACAATAGTACACTGCCTCCTATCCCATGACTCTTTAGTTTTGCCAGAAGTCTCTCATGAGGGACCTTGTCAAAGGCTTTCTGAAAGTCCAGATACACAATATCAACCGACTCACCTTTGTCCACCTGATTATTCACTCCTTCAAAAAAACATAACAGATTAGTAAGACAAGATCTTCCTTGTCTAAAGCCATGTTGGCTGTCTCCCATTAGGTCATGACTATCTACATGCTGAGTAATTTTATTCTTTATGATGGTTTCTACCATTTTTCCCGGTACTGACGTCAGGCTCACCGGTCTGTAGTATCCCGGATCACCCCTGGAACCCTTTTTAAAAATTAGTGTTACATTGGCGATCCTCCAATCTTCAGGTATTAGAGATGATTTTAATGATAGTTTACAGATTACTAATAGCAGGTCTGCAATCTCATATTTCAGGGCTTCGTCCTCCCATGGATCTCAGGTAACTAAACAAGTCCAGCCGGTCCTCAAAGGGTAGATCTCCTTCCAAGCATCGAGATGCCTCTGGCGTTGCCCTTGAGGGTTCCATACAGGCAAAGTTGCCCCGGTGGGAGGCTTCGACTTCCAAAGCATTATCGGGGATCCAGGATGTTCTCGAGGCCTCGACCTCGGCAGAACTACTGGTGCCATGCTCTGGGATACCGGCTCTCTCCGGTACCAACACCCAGGCATCGGCAGCGTAGATAGACCAGAGTTTCCTGGCTATTGAACGTAGTCTAGCGGCTTTCCTTGCGGCATCAACGCCCTCGGAACCACGTCAGATGATTCAACCGGTGTCGGTACCGGTACCGATAGCATCGACATCGGTATCGGCTTTGCCGGTACCCAGTCATGCGATGCCTTCGGGTACCAATACCCCGGTACCGACTTCAGTCGGTAGGGGTATCGAGCTCTTCAAGAGCATCCGGACAGACGATACTTCCAATCCTCGGAGGACTCCGAGGATTCTGATAGCTCTGCCGGTACAGGGATACTTCTCCCGGAGGAGCCTTCCTCTCCTAAACGTAGGATGTCTCCTCCAGAAGATATCTTCTTTCAAGATTTCATCAGGGAGGTGGCTCGTGGGTTGTCTGTTACTGTGACTCCTGAGACAGAGCCCAGAGCTAAGGAGTTGGAGATTTTACAATATCCAAAAGCTCCTAAGGAGGCAGCTACCTTGCCTATCCATGAGATTTTACATGATCTCATGTTGAGAATGTGGGAGACACCTCTCACCACCTCTCCTCACTGTCGCAGACTGGATACCATGTATCGAGTCCCTCCTTGTCCTGGCTTTCAGAAAACTCAGCTTCCTCACCACTCTATTGTAGTGGAATCAGCTATGAGAAGGATCAGGAGTGCAAAGAGACATGCCTCTAATCCTCCAGGACGTGAGTGTAGAACTTTGGATGCCTTTGGACGTCGTACTTTCCAGGCTTCCATGCTTTCTGCCATGATCAGTTTCTATATTTTATATATGGGAATGTTCCTTAAAGAAGTTACAAGTGATTTAGAGGTTTTGAGCCCTCTTCTCCCTGAGGATAGAAGGCAGGAGTTTCTCACACTGGGCAAACATGCCCAGGATGTTTCTAAGTTTGTCAACCGTGCAGCTTTTGACTGTTTTGAGTGCATAAGCAGAACCTCTGCCATTGCCATAGATGCACGTAGAATTGCCTGACTCCAGGCATACGATTTGGAGCTCTGGGTGCAGGACAAACTGGGCAATATCCCTTGTACAGGTGAGAATCTGTTTGGCAAAAATTGGCAAGAAAAAGCCAATGAATTAGATGCTGACAACTCCACTTTGGATAGGCTATCCAAAGCCACAGCAGATCCTGCGAGAAAGAAATCTTTCAAAAAGCCTTTCTTCTCAAAAAAGAAGAGGTTTTATCCCTCTTATTCCCAGTAGGGACGTTTCTGCAGGTCAGCCTACCCGGAAAGGTCAGCAACCACCTAAACAAAGGAAAGCAGAGACTGCTAAGCCTCAACCATCTCAGCAGTCTTAGCCTCAACCATCTCAGCAGTCTTAGCCTCCACAAGGCCTTTGACTTTCATCTAGAGAACTTAGCCTTCCTGGCCCTCAACGGACCAGAGCCTTCACCCATTCCAGGAAGGTTATGTCACTTTGCCCCCAGGTGGGAGCAGATAACAACAGAGCATTGGACACTCTCCATTATAAGAGAGGGGTAGAAGCTGCACTTTCTGTGCATGCCCCCTCACACAGTGGTAAGACAGTTCAATTCTCAGACCTCTCTCATCAACCTGTTAGATCAAGAGGTCACTATGCTCCTTGCCCAAGGGGCAATAGAAGAAGTACCCATCCACCAACAGGGTACAGGGTTTTACTCCCCCTATTTCCTTATCCCAAAGAAAACAGGGAGATACAGACCTATCTTGGACCTCAGAGAATTGAACAAATTCCTGTTCAAAGAGAAATTCAAGATGATTTCTCTAGGAACTCTGCTGCCATACCTTCAGGGTCAGGATTGGCTTTGTTCTCTAGATCTCAAGGATGTGTACACCCATGTTCTCATCCATCCAACTCACAGAAAGTTCCTTCGGTTCCTTTTTCAAGGAAAGCACTACCAATACAGTGTGCTTCCTTTTGGCCTGGCCTCAGCACCAAGAGTGTTCACGAAATGCATGGCTGTAATAGCAGCATTTCTCCGCACTCTAGGGATATTCGTCTTCCCTTACTTAGACGACTGGCTCATTCGAGCCCCATCAGAGTCAGAGGCCAGGACTTCTCTATCTTGCACAATGCGTATCCTTCAGTATTTGGGTCTGGTCATAAACATCCCAAAATGCAGTCTAACTCCCACTAAATCTCTAGAGTTCATAGGAGCTTTGCTGGATACCAGAAAAGCAAGGGCCTATCTTCCCCAGGCCCGTTGCCTTCGCATGGTGCAGTTAGCTTCTCAAGCAGTGCTGAAGCCTCATCTCACTGCCCGAGAAATGCTACAACTACTAGGCCACATGGCATCTACCGTGCATGTGGTTCCTTATGCTCGCCTCCATATGAGAGCAGCCCAGTGGACTTCATCCACTCAGTGGGCCTAGGCATCAGGGTGCCTGTCAGACAAAATAGCAAGCACAAATCGCCTTATTTTGTCCCTCCAATGGTGGCAGTCCACTCAAAACCTGTTGCTGGGGTCCCCATTTCAACAACCCTTACCCCAAGCTACTCTCACAACAGATGCTTCTCCCATGGGTTGGGGAGCTCATCTGCAAGACCTCTCCACCCAAGGCACCTGGACTCCACAGGAGACTCATCTACATTTCAATCTCTTGGAGCTCAAAGCAATCTTCCTTGCTCTTCGAATGTTCCACACCCTGCTCAGCTACAAGACAGTCCTCATTCATACGGACAATCAAGTAGCCATGTTCTACGTGAACAAGCAGGGGGAACAGGCTCTCTGTCGCTTTTCAACGAAGCTTTGCGACTATGGGCCCTCGCCAGAGAGCATCAGGTTCATCTCCTGGCAGTGTATCTTCCAGGCATACAGAACTCTTGGGCAGACAGACTCAGTCGAGTTCTGCTTCCACACGAATGGTCTCTGCATGCAGACCAGGTGGCCAAGATTTTTCAAATTTGGGGAACCCTGGACATAGACCTCTTTGCAAGCCCGTTGAATGCCAAACTTCCCTGGTTCTGTTCCAGAATTCCAGCCCAGGGATCTCAGGCCAGGGATGCTTTCCTCCTTCACTGGTGTCAAGACTTCCTTTATGCCTTTCCACCCATTCCCCTAATTCCCAAAACCCTGTTCAAGCTTCAGAGATCCTCATAGCTCCACATTGGCCATGGCAAGTGTGGTACCCTCTGCTCCTACATCTCTCTCAAGCTCCCTCCCTGGAGTTAGGGTCTGCTCCAGATCTCCTGTCCTAGGAGAACGGAATGTTATGGCATCTCAATCCCCAGTGTCTGCATCTCAGGGCTTGGTTGCTGAAGGCCTAGATCTTCATGATCTTAACCTCCCTCAGCAAGTAAAGGATATCCTTTATGCTTCCAGGAAGCCTTCCACAAGATGCTCTTATGCTTTCAAGTGGAAAAGGTTTACCATATGGTGCTCGCAGAAGGGTCTCAACCCCCTTGCGATACCTTTGGAATCATTACTGGAGTTTCTCCTTCATTTATCCAATGCAGGACTTAAGACTAACTCAGTAAGAGTCCATTTGAGTGCTATTGCAGCTTCTTTCAAGCCTCTAAATGGACAGCATATTTCCTCCCATCCTCTTGTAGCAAGATTTATGAGAGGCCTTCTTCTAACTAAGCCTCCCATTAGGCCACCACCTGTGGCATGGGACTTAAACCTGGTTCTTGGTCAGCTTATGAAGCCACCTTTCGAACCCTTAGCTACTACTTCATTGAAATTTCTTTCTTGGAAAGTTATCTTTCTCATTGCAATCACATCAGCAAGTCGCATCAGTGAGTTGCAGGCACTAGTAGCTGATCCACCTTATACAAGGTTCCATCATGACAAGGTAGTCCTTAGGACTCATCCACACTTTATGCCAAAGGTGGTCTCGCCTTTTCATCTAAACAAGGCGGTCTACCTGCCTGTGTTTTTTCCAAGGCCTCATGCATCTAATGCAGAAAGAAATCTTCATACTTTGGACTGTAAAAGAGCTTTAGCCTTTTACTTACAAAGAACACAGCAACATAGAAAGTCCTCTCAACTCTTTGTTGCTTTTGATCCTTCTCATTTGGGACTTCCAGTCTCGAAGAGGACACTGTCTAACTGGATTGCTCAGTGTATTTCCTTTGCCTATCAGAGTAAGAATCTTCCTCTGGAGGGCCATATCACAGCTCACAATGTGAGAGCCATGGCAGCTTCAATGGCTCATCTGCACTCTGTGTCTATCGAGCAGCCACCTGGGCCTCGGTTCATATCTTTTCAGCCCATTACTGCTTGGAGAAGGACTCCCGCCGGGATGCCTTGTTTGGTCAGGCTGTTCTCCAACACCTGTTCCATACCTAATCAACAGGAGTTGGATGCCAGAGATCCATGGGGGGAAGTGGAGCCTTTTTACAGGGGCACACAACTTCTGTGGTCTCTCCCTGGCATCTAAAGCTAGGAAGTCCCCATATGTGAGGACTACATTCCTGCTTGTTCCTGGAGATAGCATAGTTACTCACCTGTAACAGGTGATCTCCGGGAACAGCAGGAATTTAGTCCTCACAACCCACCCACCTCCCCTAGGAGTTGTATCTCTCTATCTCTCTCTTTCTCTTTCCCTCTCTCTCTCTTTGTCTCAGCTTTAAACTCAACTGGAGAGAGGCAGTTGGGAAAGGCGGGAAGGCAGCATGCAGGCGCTGTGGGATGCTCCCAAAGTTTCCTAATTGGACGCTGGGGAGCGTTCCCGTTCAGGCTCCGTCAGTACCAACGATACTCATATGTGAGGTCTAAATTCCTGCTGTTCCCGGAGATCACCTGTTACAGGTGAGTAACTATGCTTTACACGGTCTCTTCCTCTGTGTAGTTATTCACATTATAGATTTGGGCAATAATTGCTCTGTATCGCTTCCATTGCTATAATGGGCTGTGTTTGCGTCCCCTTACTTCTCTTGTTTTATATGCACTTTCACATAATATTGGATTATGTTTATATATCTTGATGTTTTTGATCATTTATTCACTTTTATGCATAGTTATCTTTATCATGTTTTATCAATTTATTATTTAACTTTTTTATGATTTTAAAATTGTTTAGTGTGTACATGAATAATATGTTTCTTGGGAGTTTTACATGATTTTTACACTATGAACATAATTTATATGCTTCATTTTAATATATTTTATTTTATACTATGTTTTATTTGATTTTTTTACAGTTGTTTATTTTACCTTTGAGGTCTAGAGAACATTGTTCCTCTGAAAGTATGGCAAAAGTGGCAAACTACGGAGGCGAGAAATTAAAACGCAGTCCTTTATTCAAACAATCCCTAACACAGCCGCGTTTCAGCTGCACCTTTGTCAAGGGGGAATCTCAGAGTGCAAATAGACAACTTAAGACGACTGATTAGTCAGGGGAGAAATCCCCGCAAGAGGTAAAACTATCTCTTCTTCACACCATCACTGTTCTCCAGGATCTGGGATTTGTCCTAAACATTCCAAAATCATACCTGGTCCCATCCCAGCAGCTAGAATTCATCAAAGCACTTCTAGACACTCGTCAGACCCGAGCTTTCCTTCCACAGGATAGCTCTGCCCGCCTCATTGAGCTTGCCAAGAGCATAAGGGATCACAGTGCCTTGACAGCTTAAGATATGCTGCGCCTTCTGGGGCACATGACATCCACAGTCCATGTTGTCCCCTATGCCTGCCTGCACGCACACGCATGTCTCAGGCAATTTCTGCATCACCCCTCCACGTATCAACTCCCTTAAGTGGTGGTGCTCCCCTCAAACCTACTTGGAAAGTCACCTTTTCGCCTCCACCTCAATGCACCCTGACAGCAGATGGGAATCTCAGTTGCAGTTCAGCCTCCTGGAGCTATGTGCTCTCACGAATGCCCTTCAGGGTTTTCAACCCCAGCTTTTGGGCAAACAGGTCTTAGTCCAAATGGACAACCAGGGGGCCATGTTCTATGTGAACAAGCATGGGGGAACAAGTTCCTATCCCCTCTGCCAGGAAAGCCCTTCGTCTCTGATTCTTCTCTATTACGCACCGCATCCATCTCAGGGGAATGTATCTCCCGGGTGAACTCAATATTTAAATAGGAAATGGCATCTTGGATCTTCCACATGTGGGTGACCCTCAAGAACAGATCTGTTCGCCACCCTGAAGAATGTACAACTTCCACTGATTTGCTCAAGGCTTCCCTCCTGACGCTGTCAGGAAAAAGATGCCTTCCTTCTCTATTGGGGAAAAGGACTACTTTATGCATTCCCGCCCATTCCCTTAATACCCAAAACCCTATTAAAGCTGCAGGCTGACAGGAGTTCCATGATCCTTACTAGCCCCTTACTGGCCCCTTACTGGCCCCTTACTGGCCCCATCAGCCATGGTTTCCTCTGCTGACTCATCTGGTGCAGACTACCAGCTTGGCCCTCTCAGCCTGGGATGGATATGCACCCAACCTCTGCTCTCAGGATCATGGGACACTTCTCCATCCCAAATTACAAGCCCTCACGGCGTGGCTGCTGAAAAGCATAATCTTTGCTGACCTCAACCTTCCACAACAGGTCAAAGACATCCTACTTTGCATCTCACAAGCCATCTACCAGACGTTCTTATGCCTTCACATGGCAACGACTCACTCTCTGGTGTACCCCGAAATACATTGACCTCTCTGCCTGCTGCAGATCTCATGACTAACTCAGTCTGAATGCCATCTCAGTCTATCATAAGCCAATGGACAGACATCTTATTTCTTTGCACCCCTTAGTGCAACAATTTATGCAGGTTCTCCTACTGTCCAAGCCACCGATCAAACCACCACTCACTCTAGTCCTAGCGCAACTTCTAAAGCCTCCTTTTGAGCTTTTAGCCACCACTTCTTTAAAATTCTTGTCTTGGAAGGTAATCTTTCTCATTGCCCTCAGCTCACTCGCCTTATTAGCAAACTGCAGGCTTTAGTGTCAGATCCTCTGTACACTGGGCTCCACCATGACTCATCCACATTTCCTTCCGAAGGTGGTCTCATCCTTCCACTTCAACCAGTTGGTGATTCTACTGGTGGTCTTCCCCAGACCACATGCCTCTAGGGCTGAAGCAGCGCTAAACACTTTAGATTGCAAGCGTGCACTGACTTTCTTCTTGCACAGAACCAAGAATCATAGGAAGTCCTCTCTTATTATTCATTTCCTTTGATTCAAGTCACCTTGGAGTGCCAGTTATGAAGCACACCCTATCCAACTGGATTGCAGACTGCATTTCTTTTGCTTATGCTAAAGTGGGACTCTCCCTGGAGGGTCATGTTATCGCTCACAACATGCGAGCCATGGCAGCCTCAGTTGCTAACCTTCGTTCTGTCTCAATCGATGAAATCTGTCAAGCAGCTACCTTGTCCTCCATTCATACCTTTGCTGCACATTTCTGCCTAGACAGGGACTCCTGTCAGGATGGTGTCTTTGGCTAGGTGTGTCCTCCAGCACCTCTTTGGGACTTAACTGCAACTCCTACTGTCCCGGACTTCTCCTGACACCAGATTCCCCTGGCGATGGTCTTGCCTAATGCAATTGAGTCCAATGGGGCCTCTCTGTATCCACACCTTCTTGGCTCTATTCATTAGCCTCAGGGTTACTACTACTTCAAACTCTAGTCTGGTACCTCTGAGCCGGTGAGTCCCATATGTGAAGACTGCATTCCTACTTGTTCGTGGAGATAGTGTTGTTACTCACCTCTAACAGATGATCTCCGGGAACAGCAGAAATCGGTCTTCACAACCCACCCTCCTCCCCTAGGAATTGTAGGGTATTCTCTTTTTCCTCTCTCTCAGCTACAAACTGAGGAAAGGACCTGGGAAGGCAGATAAGAACATAAGATATGCCATACTGGGTCAGATCAAGGTCCATCAAGCCCAGTATTCTGTTTCCAACAGATGCGAAGGCACAGTGGATTGCTCCCAAAAGCTTTCCTATTGGATGCTGGGGAGCGTTCTCATGCGGGCTGCATTTTTACCGATACCCCATATATGAAGACGATTCCTGCTGTTCATGGAGATCATCTTTTACAGGTGAGTAACAACAATACTGCGAGAAAACTCTCAGATGCAAAACAGATTACTACAACATAATAAATTAGCCAAGGGAACTCTTCTACATTACAGAAAGGAGCCTAGTAAGCAGATTCCATAAGATAGAATATGCCTCCAAGAAATGGCAAATTCTCCAGGACCAAGCAGGAAGTCAGTCCTCACATATGGGTGACGTCGGCGCCGACGGAGCCCTCGCGGAGCAATTTTCCCCAGCTTTCACAGAAAGCCTTTGGGAATTGCAGCGCGCATGCGCGGTCGCCTTCCCGCCCAAGGGTGCCATCTTAGCCAGTCTTCTTTTTTCCGCGGAGCCCTACAGACGTACCCGTCGTGTCCCCGCTAAAAAAGTTGATTTTCGTGAGTTTTCTCGTTTTTCAGTTCGGTTTGACGCCGGTCGTTTTCCTGCCCGGACTCGCGACGCCGTTGCGAGTCCTTCTCTTATTTTTCGGTTTTCTGATTTTTGGTCAGTTTCGTTTTCGGTTTTTTCGCTGGCAGCCCGGTCCTTTGACCTTGCAGGGGCCCTTTTTCCCCCGATGGCTGCCAGTGGTTTCAAGCGGTGTGGTCAGTGTGACAGAAATATGTCACTCACTGACACACACGATAATTGCCTCCGCTGCCTGGGCCCGGATCATGAAGAAATGATCTGTGGAGCCTGTGGCAAAATGTCCTCCAAAGCGTTGAGGAGTCGGCGGCATCAGCGGGATAGAATCTTCGCTGACCCCAGCCGTACCCGGACCTCGTCGGAGGCCTCGGCATCCAGAGGCTCCAGCTCTGACCATCGCCGAAGCTCCTCCGACAGGGGTTCTCCCTCCGGAGACCATCGACGGAAGACAAAACCCGCGAGGGCGGCGTCGGTGGACGCTCCTGGCTCCGCGAGGGCCAGGTCGCATAGCCCCGACAGCCGTCCCGGGTCTTTGGAGAAGGAGCACCTCCCGAAGCGACCTCGCCTGGAGTCGGAGTTGCCTGCTCGGGTAAGTCCTGTGGTCCTTCTGGACTCGCCTCCGAGAGGTCCGACGTCGGGCCCGACGCCGTCGGGGCCCGAGTCGGGGGCTGCTGGGTCACCTGAGGTTGGACTCAGGTTGACGGCCTTGGAGAGCAGACTATCTGCCTTCATGGACCAGCAGCGGGCACTGATCGCTAGCCTCGCTGGCGCCGCTGCCCCGACCGCCGGGACGTCGACGTCTAAGTCGACCCCGGAGACCGAGCCGATCCTCGAGTCCATGCGAACTCGAGTCGATCCTCGGTCGAGGTCACCCTCGGCCTCCCGTTCGGGACCGAGGTCGTCGCCGCCGACTCCCTTGGCGTCGGGGCGGCCGACGCCTCCGCCTGCCCGAGCCGACCCCACTGATTCCTCCTCGGAGTCGGTCTGGGAGTCTGAAGAGGAGGAGTCACCTGATTCCTTTCGGACTCGGTGTGTCCCCTCGGACTCACCTGAGTCCGAACCTCGGAAACAGTCCCCTCCGGAGGATGCCCGGTTCTCGGACTTCGTCAGGGATATGGCCAAGGCTTTGGCCTTCCCTGCGGATCCCGAGGAGGAGCCTCGAGCCGAAGAGCTCGACGCCCTTCAGTACGACTCTCCCGCCCGGGAGCACTTTACTGTACCGGTGCCTCCCATGCTGGAACGACTACTCTTCCGCATGTGGGAGAGTCCGGCCTCGTCGCCGGTATTGAGCAAGCGGGTCGATTCCATCTATCGAGTCCGCAAGAGTCCTGGCTTCCAAAAAGCACAGCTGCCACACCATTCCATGGTAGTGGAATCGGCCATGCATAGGCTTAAGAGCCAGAAAATGCACTCCTCGGTGCCTCCTGGCAGGGAGGCCCGTAACCTGGATGGCCTTGGTAAGAAGTGTTTCCAGGGCTCTATGCTGGCTTGTCGTGTCCAGACCTACCAGCTATACATGGGCATGTATCTCCGAGACCTGGCTAAAGAGCTAGCCGGATTCTCCGCTGGACTGTCCGAGGAACCTTTGCGGAGGTTCCTAGCCTTAACAACTGGTATTCGGGAATGCTCCAAATTCATGTCCCGAGCAGCCTATGATGGCTTTGAAGCATCGGCTCGTGTGGCCGCAGCTGGCATCGGTGCCCGCCGACAGGCTTGGCTTCAGTCGTCTGACCTTGAACCTTGGGTGCAGGACAAGTTGGTCGATGTCCCCTGCAGAGGTGAGAACCTCTTTGGCAAGCCCATGGCTGAAAAGGCTGCACAAATCGAGACGGAGACTCTCACCAGGACCAGGCTTTCTAGGAAGACCTCCGCCCCTTCCCAGAAAAAGAAGGGCTCGGGAAAGAAGTCCTTTTACCCGAGAAAGGCGGCTGCCTATAAACACTACCCCCAATATCAGGCCCCTCCAGCTCCCCAACAGGGTCAGCAGGCCAAGGGACGGGGTAACGGGTCCCGTAGGCAGCAAGCCCCCAAGCCTGCACCACCAGCCCCTGCTCAGCAGGGTGGGGGTTTTTGACTTCCTCAGCATAGCCTCTCCCCCTCAGCTGGTTCCTCCCAGCACCGGAGGCCGGCTGGTTCACTTCGCCCACAGGTGGTCCAACATCACTTCAGATGCCTGGGTGCTTCAAGTCGTGCGAGAAGGATATCTTCTCCACTTCCATCAGGTCCCTCCCTCTTATTTTCCGGGAGAACCTCCTCGACTCCCTCTGCACAGGGACTTACTCCTTCAGGAGTTAGCAAGTCTTCTTCAGGACCAGGCAGTGGAACCGGTGCCCCACCACCTGAGAGGTCAAGGCTTTTATTCCAGGTATTTCCTAATACCAAAAAGGACAGGAGGCCTCAGACCCATCCTGGACTTGCGCAACCTCAACAAGTTCCTTGTGCGGGAAAAGTTCAAGATGCTTACCCTTGGAATCCTTCTGCCCTACCTCCAGCAGGGAGATTGGCTATGCTCCTTGGATCTAAAGGATGCCTACACGCACATCCTCATCCACCCAAGCCACCGCCAATACCTAAGGTTTGTGGTGGCAGGAAATCACTACCAGTACAGAGTACTGCCCTTTGGCCTATCCTCCGCACCGCGAGTCTTCACAAAATGTCTCGCGGTGGTGGCGGCCTATCTCAGGCTTCACGGCCTCTATGTCTTTCCGTACCTCGACGACTGGCTCATCAGAGCGTCGTCCTCTCCGGCAGTCGCCAATGCCACACACCGCACGGTGACTCTTCTGCAGTACTTGGGCTTTGTCATAAACTTCGCAAAGTCCACTTTGCTCCCCTCACAGGATCTCGAGTTCATCGGCGCAAGACTGCACACCCCTCAGGCTCGAGCTTTCCTGCCTCTCGACAGGGCTCAACGGCTCATGGACCTAGCCTGCCGTTTTCGCAGCCAGTCCCTGGTCTCCGCCAGGCGCTTCCTGAGACTACTTGGCCATATGGCTTCCACCGTCCACGTGACCCCCAATGCTCGCCTGAATATGCGGCCGGCTCAGTGGTGCCTTCGCCAGCAGTGGCAACAAGCCACCGGCGGACTAGCCGACTTAGTGCGCCTCTCCAGACCGCTGGCCTCTTCCCTATAGTGGTGGCTTCATCGGCCGAACCTGGTGCTCGGAATGCCGTTTCAGTCGCCTCAGCCGGCTCAAGTGCTGACGACCGATGCTTCCCTCCTGGGTTGGGGAGCTCATTGCCAGGGGGCATGTACTCAAGGTCTCTGGACCGCGTGGGAGTCTGCTCAACAGATCAACTTCCTGGAGCTCAGAGCTATTCGTCTGGCGCTCAAGGCTTTCTCCCACCTGACTTCTCACCAGTCCGTCCTTGTCCAGACGGACAATCAAGTTGCCATGTTCTACGTGAACAAGCAGGGGGGCACGGGCTCCTTCCTTCTCTGCCGAGAAGCTCAGAAGCTCTGCTCTTGGGCCGTCAGTCACGGCATTCTTCTCAAGGCAGTTTATCTCCCAGGCCAAGAAAATTGCCTGGCGGACAAACTCAGCAGGATACTCCAGCCGCACGAGTGGCGTCTGGATCCCTTGGTAGTTCAGAAACTCTTTCTGAAGTGGGGCCTCCCCACGATGGATCTCTTTGCCAGTCCTCTCAACCGGCAACTTCCTCGCTTCTGCTCTCGTCAGCCACATCCCCTTCGGGAAGCGGCAGATGCTTTTCTGCTCTCATGGTCGGAAAGCCTTCTCTATGCTTTTCCTCCCATCCCGCTAGTCTCCCGAACTCTGTTCAAGGTTCTCCCGGACAAAGCGTCCATGATCCTGGTGGCTCCTCGCTGGCCCAGACAGCCGTGGTTCCCACTCCTGTTACAATTAGCGGCGGAGGATCCGTTCCCTCTGGGGTTTCAACCGGATCTCCTAACACAGGATCAGGGGTCTCTGCTACACCCCAACCTCAGATCTCTCAACCTAATGGCCTGGCGGCTGAAAGGGTAGTCCTTGCTCCCCTTCTCCTGCCGGCAGAGGTGGAAGAAGTCGTCCTAGCTTCTCGGCGCCCTTCTACCCGCAAATGCTACGCCCTTAAATGGCGTCGCTTTTCCGTTTGGTGTGTACAGCAGTCTCAGGATCCCTTCTCCTGCTCGGTGTCGGTGATCTTGCAGTACCTGCTCTACCTCTCTAATCTGGGACTTAAGTCCAACTCCGTCAAAGTCCACCTCAGTGCTCTTTCAGCACACCATGTGCCGGTGGACGGCAGACCTCTTTCCAGCGACCCTCTCGTAGCACGGTTTCTCCGAGGTCTCCTTCTACTTAAACCACCTCTGCGCCCGCCAGCACCTGACTGGGATCTGAATGTGGTTTTACAGCGGATCACCTGTCCGCCTTTTGAACCGATGGCTACCTGTTCTCTGCGTTTTCTTTCATGGAAAACCTTATTCCTGATAGCCCTCACTTCCGCTAGACGCGTAAGTGAATTGCAGGCCCTCGTGTCTGATCCTCCCTTCACTCGGTTCTACAAAAATAGGGTAGTCCTAAGGACTCACCCAAAATTTCTTCCAAAAGTTGTCTCCCCTTTTCACATCAATCAGGAGGTGGTACTTCCAACCTTCTTTCCCAGGCCTCACTCCAGCCGAGCTGAACGAGTCCTGCATACCCTGGACTGTGGAAGAGCATTGAACTTCTACCTTGACCGTACGCGGGAGCACCGTAAAGCTGCTCAGCTTTTTGTGTCTTTTGACCCCAATAAATTGGGGCTCCCGGTCTCCAAGCGTACTCTGTCCATCTGGGTTGCTGACTGTATCGCTTGGGCTTATGGGGCAGCCGGACTCTCCTTAGAAAGTCGAGTCACGGCTCATTGTGTTCGGGCGAAGGCTACGTCAGTGGCTTACCTCCGCTCTGTTCCGCTGGCAGACATCTGCCGGGCCGCTACTTGGTCTTCGAGCCAGACTTTTGCGGTCCATTACTGTCTCGAGAGGGAGTCCCGCAGGGACAGTGCTTTCGGACAGGCAGTCCTCCGAAATCTCTTCGAGGTTTGAGCAACTCCTACCCTCCATCCCGGATGGGGGCTACCGGTGGGTAATAATTCAGCGAAGATTCCTTCCTTCTGTACTGCTGAGCTAGAGGGAGCTCATTTTTGTGCTTAGGGTCTCCGGTAGCCTTAAGCTTGGGAGTCCCATATGTGAGGACTGACTTCCTGCTTGGTCCTGGAGAAAGCGTAGTTACTCACCTGTAACAGGTGTTCTCCAGGAGCAGCAGGAATCAGTCCTCACAACCCTCCCTCCTCCCCGTGGAGTTGCAATCATCTGCTTAAGTTTTTTTGCAAATTTTTATGCTGTCTTTTAGCTATGTCATCAGACTGGCTAAGATGGCACCCTTGGGCGGGAAGGCGACCACGCATGCGCGCTGCAATTCCCAAAGGCTTTCTGTGAAAGCTGGGGAAAATTGCTCCGCGAGGGCTCCGTCGGCGCCGACGTCACCCATATGTGAGGACTGATTCCTGCTGCTCCAAACATAAGCCATCCCCTCTCAGGAACACCTTCTAACCACTCTGACCCTTCAAAACACCCCTCTTGATAGTGTCGAAAATTTGAATTACCATCTTTGGAAAATATTGAAGACACTATAGGGAATCTTAACAAAACCTCCTCGGCACTTGATCCCTGTCCAGTGTCCTGGGTTAAGATTGTAAGAAGACAGCTTAGCTCCTATCCCAAGGTTACATGATTGCACAACTGAAACAAAGCTCAGTCAGATTGCTACTAAAAAGCACTGCTCTGAGCTCATATAGGCCAATCTCCAGTATCTCTTATTTCAAAAATAATAGAAAAAAAGTACAGATGCAACTACAGAACTATATTAATGCTCATGTCCCCCTAGACCAGTGATGGCTAACCTTTTTGAGCCCGAGTGCCCAAACTGCCGCACAAAACCAAAGAATTTCCTCAAAGTGCCAGCACGTCATTTGCATAAGTGGTCTTATTTGCATAAATATTTGCATAATGTTACCATACACTAACTTTTAGTAAACATGTCTCTTAATGAGTGTATGGATAAAGAAAGACTAAAAGATTTCTACATTACTATAATCCAGTGCCAACCGCCAGGCACATTAGGAACTACTACAAACGCTGCCCATTTAGAACCCATAGCAAACCCGCCGTATCCTGACAGCATTACCAGGACTCACAAAGCACCATACCCTACCTATCAAAAGGCAACACTGCAAATATTAAACCAATACATTTCAGTGAATACTGGGGAAAGAGAACAAGTGGCAACGTCAAATAGGAATTTCCTCTTGTACCAAACAAAGCGCAGATGTTAATGATGCACATTTCCCAGAGCTGACATATTCCAGTTAATAAATTCAAAATAAAGAGATATCGTTCTACCTTTTGTGCATTTTTTTTCAGTTGCAATTGGTCCAGCCATTTTCTTCTGGTTTCTTCATGTTTTCTGCTAACTCTCCATCGTCTGCTGTCCATTTGTCCTTTCTTCTCTCTTCTAGTTTTTTTTCCATTCTCTCTCTCTCTACATCTGCTTTAACATACTAATCTTTCTCCTTTTGCTCTTTCCTCATTCCTATTTCATCCACACAAATTTTACCCCTCCATCCTCAATCCCCAATTACTCTCCCAATACCTGGCCAATTGTAGATTTTTCATCCCTCCTACACAAAATATTTTTCCCCTCTCCATTTTACTCTCCCAGCCCCATCCCATTCTAATCCTCCCCCAACATCAGCTCCCTTCTAGTTCCAGTCTCACCCAGCATCCATTCCCTTTTTCAAGCCCCCCACTTCCCCTCAGCCCATTTCCATTCCAAGCCCCGTCCCCATCAGCTATTTGCAGTTCAAGCCCCCCACTTCCCCTCAGCCCATTTCCATTCCAAGCCCCATCCCCAACAGCTATTTGCAGTTCAAGCCCCCTTCCACTCAGCCCATTTCCAGTCCTAGCAACCCCCCCAACCCATTACCAGTCCTAGCCCCCCATAGCCCACTCCCAGTCCTAATCCCACCAGCCCATTTCCAGTCCTAACCTCCCCATCAGCCCACTCCCAGTCCTAATCCCCCATCACTCAATTTTTAGTTTAAGCCCCCCCAGCGCCTATCACCACTCCTAACCCACCCAGCGCCCATCACCACTCCTACCCCCCCCAGCCCAGCGCCCATCACCACTCCTAACCCCACCAGCCAGCCCAGTGCCCATCACCACTCCTAACCCCCCCAGCCAGCCCAGTGTCCATCACCACTCCTAACCCCCCCAGCCCAGTGCCCATCACCACTCCTAACCCCCCCACCCCAGCCCATCACTACTCCTAACACCCCCCCAGCCCAGCCCAGCCCAGCCCATCACTACTCCTAACCCCCCCAGCCCAGCCCAGCCAATCACCACTCCTAACCCCCTCCAGCCCAGACCATCACCACTCCTAAAGCCCCCCTGCCCATCACCAATCCTAACCCCCCCAGCCCAGCCCATCACCACTCCTAACCCCCCCTCCAGCCCATCACCACTCCTAACCCCCCCAGCCCAGCCCAGCCCATCACCACTCCTAACCCCCCCCCAGCCCAGCCCAGCCCAGCCCAGCCCAGCCCATCACCACTCCTAACCCCCACCCCCCCAGCCCAGCCCAGCCCAGGGAAAATTAAAAAAAAAAGAAAACCTGTCTGCTGCCGCTGTCGGGGCCGCCGCGGCAGAATCGAGCGTGCCGCGGGGCCCCCCTGTACCCACCCGGCAGAGCCTGTCCTCCCCGTAGCAGCTCTCTCTTTGGAGCTGCAGTCAGACGCGCCGGCTTGCAGAGCGCGAGGGAAGAGTTCCCTCGCTGCTCTGTTAAGCCCGCGGGGGCTGATGGGAAGTTCCCATCAGCCCCCGCGGGCTTAACAGAGTCGCGAAAGGGAAACTCTTCCCTTCGCGCTCTGCAAGCCGGCGCGTCTGACTGTAGCTCCAAAGAGAGAGCTGCTACGGGGAGGGCAGGATCTGCCGGGTACAGGGGGGCCCCGCGGCACGCTCGATTCTGCCGCGGCGGCTCCGACAACGGCAGCAGACAGGGTTGTTTTTTTTTTTTTCGATTGCGGACCTTCCCGCGTGCCAGCTGCAAGGCCTTTGCGTGCCACAGCTGGCACGCGTGCCATAGGTTCGCCATCGCTGCCCTAGACCATCACCAGCATGTCTTCAGGCAGAACCACACCATTGAAACTTTATTTCAAATCATTTTTATTGAAATTTTTGTAGTAACAGGCCATCATAGGCAAACAAGGAAAGCAATGACAAAGTCCATACCATTGACACACCCACATAACATAACACACGAATCTAACATTAATACAGCAATACGTGAGCCCTAATAGTCCACCAAATACAAGAAATTCAGCATATATTAACCAGTGAACAAGCAGTACTCCCCTGCTAGCAAAGAGCCAGAGATTTTAGCTTGAGTAAGTGAAATAATCAATACTAAACAAAATAAGCTCCCTTATCAAAGAAAAGAGAGTGTTTAGGCATAGCAGGAGATAGCTGCTGGACAGGGTACAGACTTGCTAGAAGAACTTCATGACTACACTCCCCGTGGGCTGTGTTCACTATTGCCCCCCATCCGTTAGCCCTCCCCCCCGTCCTTCCTTCCCAACCCCCCTCCCAACAACCACAACCCTAGCACTAGCAATACAAACTTAACTCCAACACTAATCAAGGGCACTGGACCTTCCACCGCCCTGCAGCAACAGTTAACCTCGGGTATCTATATTGTGGGATACTCCAGACTCACAAATCTCCCTCCCCGGGCACATACAGCGGCTGAACCGCCCCACTTAGACATTCAAAACTAGCGCCCGTTCCTTAGGAGACAGCTGAGAGATCATGGGTGACCACAGTGTCAAGAATGCCTCCCATCTTTTGCCTTCTCTTTGCTTCGCCGTCATTTTTCACATGCTCAGCAATTCAAACATGGAAGAGTCCCAAAACGGCACGCCTAGAGGTGAGGCCTCAATCCATCGATGCAACAAGGACTTCTTTACTACCAAGAAGCTGCACTCTAGCAGCGCTCTTTGCCCAGCATTAAGCCGGTCAGGCCTTAACTCCCAACTATGGAATAAACAGATTTCTCTAAGAGCTATAAAATCTACTCCCATCCACCCCGCAAGCTTTCGGGACACTTGTTCCCATAAGTCCCGAACTAAAGGGCAACCCCAAAATTTATGTAATAAGGTGCCGTTCGTATGACCACACCATCCGCAGAGGGCAGAGGCCTTAAGTCCTATCTTACAGGCCCATTTTTCACTCGTGTACGCGCACCACAGAAATTTATATTGGAGTTCTTGCAGGTATACCCACTCCGTCCCTTTCATAAGTCCCTGGAAAGCCGCTTGTAATAATTCCGGCATCAACGCTTCGACACCATCACTCCGCCACCACGCTGTCAACTCCAAAAGATATACATCACCCCTACTCGGGCGAATCAACGTCCGACACACCTCTCCCCGCTGATTGTCAACTAAACTCTCTAGGATGGAGCGAGGAGTACCACTCTCCATCCCAGCTGGCTGTGTTAGAGTCAGTCCCCGCATATAATGGCGCACCTGTAAATACCCATAAAAATCATGCTTAGGGAGAGAGTATCTCCGCTGTAGGTTCTGAAAACTGTCTATAATCCTACTATTCGCCATGTACAGATCTCCCAGACAGACCACCTCCTTCTCCACCCAGCCCTGAAAGACATTGGTTTTAGAGAAGCCAGGAACAAAATCAGGGTTCCCCACGAGGGGGAGCAGTGCCGATCCCCCTCCAATTCCAACCAAAGCGCAAGCAAAGCACTCGCCATGCAGATCGCAAGGCCTCCATATATCTTCCCCCCACCCCCTCCCGAATGGTCAATGGCAGTTTTCCCATCTGTAAGACATAGAGTCGATGGTACGGTGCTAACACTTCATCTAGTTGCCGCACCGGCGCATAGCCCCCAGCCCCTCCCAATAGACCCCCGATATGCTTAGTGAGATAGCGAAGATTATAATTATGCAACGAGGGTAATTCTAAACCCCCTTCTTCCCTCCTACTCATGAGAGCCTGTAATGGGATTCTAGCTCGCTTGCCCCTCCACAAGAACCCTCGTAGACCCGCCTCAAATCGCTTCCAGTCCCCATTCGAGATCCAGAGTGGCAACATACGCAGAAGATAAAGCCACCTCGGAAATTCTACCATAACATAAAGAGCTATCCTACCCCAAAGAGATAGGGGTAAATCCCGCCATCCCTGAAAAGTTTGCTGACTTCTAGCTAAGAGACCCGGGACATTCGCTCGGTAAAGAGATTCAGGTCGATCCGGTAATTGTATCCCAAGGTATTTAATAGCCCCATTTGCCCACACCAACGGAAATTCTCCCTCCCAAGTTGGCTTCACCTTGCCCCCCACATCCAACACAACTGATTTTAATGCATTAATTTTTAGGCCGGAGAAGCTACCGTATTCTAGTATCAACTTAAGGAGGTGTTGTAAGGAATTGGGCAGGTTTGTTAGACAGATCAACATGTCATCAGCAAATGCACTGATTTTCAATTCCTCTCCTCCCATCCGTATTCCCCCAATCTCCCTATTTTGCTGAATAGCTCGAAGTAGCGGTTCCAGAGCAAGAACGAACAGCAGGGGAGACAGAGGGCAGCCCTGACGTGTGCCCCTCTCCAGCGTAAACGGCTCTGAGAAAATCCCATTAACCCCCACTCTGGCCGAGGGCTGCGCATAAAGCGCTCTAATCCAGTGGACAAAGTTCCCGTACAAACCAAAACCTGACAACGCATCCCATAGATATTCCCAAGCTACCCTATCGAATGCCTTTTCAGCATCCAGGCTCACCAGTAAAAGCGCTTCGTCCCTCCGCAAACAACATTCCATGCCCAACAGCAGCTTAGTAATGTTTCGGGACGCCTCTCTTCCCTGCACAAAGCCCACCTGTCGCGCATCAATAAGCCGCGGCAAGATTGGATTGAGCCTTGCCGCCAGAATAGACGCCAAGATTTTCAAATCACAATTAATGAGGGAAATAGGTCTATAAGAGGCCGGATCCATTGTGTCTTTTCCCGGTTTCGGAATAACTGTGATATCCGCACCACGCATGTCCAGAGGAAAAATCCCTGCTGCACGAGCATCCTCAAACATCACCACCATGGAGGGGGCCAACCGGGTTGCCAGCATTTTATAATATCCAATGCTAAACCCATCGGGGCCGGGGACTTTATGAGATTTGCCTCTCTTAATACCCTGGAGCACCTCCCTCACCGTCAGCGGTGCATTTAAAGTCCTCAGTTCATCATCAGTCACTTTGGGCAAGGACAGGGTGGCTAAGAAGTCTACACCCTTTGTATAGTCCCTCTGCTCCTCACTGAGCATAGAATGTTCTGAAGATCTCAGCTATTTGGGCCGGCTGGTGATGCAGGTTACCCGATTCCCCTCATATCACAGGGATAAAGCGAGCTCCCCGGGGATCTCGGATAAGTTTTGCTAGCATCGTACCCGATCGATTCCCATACCGGTAGAGACGGTGCCTATAATACTGCATCGACAAGTGAGCTCTGCTCTTGATTAATTCATTTAGCGCCGCCTGTGAGCGGGTGTACTCCCGTTGCAGGGTCTTATCTTTCCCTTTACTCAGTTTATGTTGGAGATCTTGCAAAGTGCGCTCCAAGACAAGTAGGCTGCGATCTATATGCCGGCGCCGCTCCGTAACATACGCAATAATTGCCCCTTGCAACACCGCTTTACTGGCCTCCCAAAACAAGAGCGGGGAACACTGGGGTGTGTCATTAAAACGGGCATACTCATCCCATTGCTTTTCAAGGTACAATTGAAAGGCTTCATCTTCCCAGAGATACGCAGGGAACCTCCATCCCATCCTCGCGGACCCTTGGGATTCCAAGATGATCCAGGTCGGCCCATGGTCGGAGACTACTATAGGGTCTATTCCCGCCTGTAGCACCTTAGGGGAGCCCCCTTTCGCTGACCAAAATGTAATCTATGCGGGACCATGTGTGATGTGCACGTGATTGGTGTGTGTATTCACGTACCCCCGGATGCAAGACCCGCCATACATCAATGAGGTCTCCCATTCTACACAAATAGCCTACCCCTTTTCGTGTCCAGGAGCCCGTTCACTCTGTTGGGATTTATCCAGGTACGGGCTGTGTGGACAGTTAGTCACCCGCTACAATAAAGTTATTCTTTCCAGAATTGGTTACCAGCCTCACTATCGTTCTAAAAAATTCATGGTCATAGACATTCGGGGAATATACATTTACTAAACACACTGATTCATTATATAGCTTCGCTTGCAGTAGAATGTAGCGACCATGGGGATCCGCCTGTACATGGCTCACTTCAAAAGGCACACCCTTTTTTACTAAGATCACTACTCCCGCCTTTTTTGTGCCCGAAGCCGCCCCATGTGCAAGCGCCACCCAGTCTCTAGCTAATTTACGATGTTCCAAGGCACTCAAATGAGTCTCCTGTAACATGGCTATGTGTGTGCCTTTTCTCTTCAAAGTCTGCAGCATTTTTGTACGTTTAATCGGAGATCCTAATCCTCCCACATTCCACGACACTATCTTAACCCTGGGCATATCTCCATTGCAGAGCAGAAAGTAGCAGTTTAGATACCTTTAGGAGGTCCCAGGGGCGCCCAGCCTCCGTCCCAGAGCCAACAGTTAGCGCAACCCTCTCTATATGCGTCCCATGAGTCAAACCCTTGTCCAGTGCCACCCGTCTGAAGTTCCAACAAGTGCTATCCCTCCTAGAAATTCCCCCCCACACCCCTTCCCCCACAGCTGCTGCATCCCCCCCACCTCACCCTCACTCCTCCCCGTCATCCCCCCCGTCCACCCCCCTCCCCCCAACCCCCTTCCCCTCCCCCCAACCCCCTTCCCCTCCCCCCCTAAAAGCATAATTCCCCTTGTCAAATGGAACCTCGTGCCCCCCAACATACAAAACACTCATTCCCCCTAGATTCCGCATTCCACTTTGCCATCTAAAGACCCCATACATTCCTCCACTCACACTGGCAAGTATATTAATATACAAAAAAAACATACTAGCAACGAATTCAAGAACTCTTCCCCCACCCCTCACCCCCCCAAAACTCAACATCCCCAAGGTCTGGTAACAACAAGACCCTCCCAATGAGGGTCAGATCACTGTCCACCGCACCTCCGGGCCACCTTCAGGCAAGCAGGCCCAACAAGGTATATGCATAAAGTCTCGGATTATGGTGTATATAACCCATTGTCTGGGCTGGCCTAGTAGCCCTCATACAAGAATCTCAAAGTGCCAGTCACAGCAATGCAGTTGCAAAACTCCACTCCGGAGCGTTACCGCTTCTAGCTTCTAGATCCCCCGGACACTCCGGTCTCCGAAATCTCCTCATTCGGTCACATCCGCTGGTAAAGTCGACAGTATCTTAGCCAGAAATTTGCGAGCGTCCTCTGGTTTCTCACACGTGTGGGCAGCGCCCTTGTGAAAAATTTTTAATGTCGCCGGATACAATAAGGCAAACAGTATGCCCCTTTTGACCAGCGTGGTACATACAGGGGAAAATTCCTTACGTTTAGCAGCCAGCGCTGCTGAATAGTCCTGGAACAAGAGCACCATTACATTGTCCATCTTCAGATCTCGACGCTTGCGGTAGGCCTGTAACAGAGCCACTTTATGCTGGAAATTCAATAAGCGCACTATTACCGGCCGGGGCCTGTCTCGGTTTTCGGTCCGCTGTCCAAGTCGGTGGGCCCTTTCCACCTTTATCTGCCCCACCAATTCCAAAAGGCCAAGCTCCTTGGGCAGCCAGTCTTCAAAAAGTTGGATGAGTTGATTATCTGCCCAAGTTTCGGGTATCCCCACCATTCTTAAATTGTTTCTGCGCGAGCGGTTTTCGAGATCATCCACTTTCTGAATCAAAGTCTCTATCTGTTGTTGCTGTTTATTGCTGCTCCTCTCTAATGCCAGTTCACCCTCCTCCAGCACATTCACACGCTGTTCCACTTCGTCTACTCTCCGCGTAAGATCTGCAAAGGTTTCTCCCATCTCTTAAAGCTTTTTTAGCACATTATCAAATTTAGGATCAAGTAGCTTCACCACTTCATGCGCTACCTCCTCCGGGCTAGATTCTCCACTATCAGTACCCGGGGATCCCGGCATACTCCCCGAGCGGGCCGCAGCCGCCATCTTAGCTTCCCTCGTGCTCGGGGGCTTCTCTTTCTTTGTCGTCGCTCTCATGACCTCCCCTGCCCGTTTCAGCTGTTTGGGCAACGTAGCACCAGAGATTTACAGCTACTGCGTTAGGTCCGCTCATGTGCTCATGTGATCTCCCACACCATTGAAACTTTATTTAGATCTCTGCTCAGCACAGTCCTCATTTGCACCCAAAAGGCATCTTCCTCATATTCCTAGTTCATTCCCGTCCCTTTAGTCCAGTCTAGATAATTGGGTTGTGTCAGTTCACCAGCAGCTAGAGACTGAATATTCAAATGTCTGATGATGTCACCACACAAGAGCCCATAAGCTGCTAATTTTCTTTCATGGAGTCCTTCCAGTCCAGACTAGGACACCCCCAGTCTTTGTTTCTCAGCTCAATTTTTTGTGATTGGCGACGAGATGGAGTAGTGAAGCAGAGTCTAATAAAGAGGTATTAAGATGGTCCACAGGTGTTCTCACCCTAGGTGTGATACTCAAGAAGGGCTTGGGAGGAAAGAAAAAACAGCTCGTAAGAAAGAAAGAAGGGATAGCTGCCCCTTGTAGGAGGGATGCTAATGTGACATGTCTGTTTCTATGATTCCAGTTAGAAATAAATTTAAATTACAATTGAATATTGTTATGGTCGCTCAGCTTTTTCACGGCAGTTCTTTGTGTGGTGGACACTGCTTTGACAATCGGATACTGAAGTGTCAAGGGAGCTTAGGGGCTCTTGTGTGGTTACATCATCAGACATTTGAATATTCAGTCTCCAGCTGCTGGTGGATGGACACAATCCAATTATATTTGGACTGGACTGGAGGGACTCCATGAAAGAAAATTAGCAGATAAGATCTAATTTCACCATGTCTCATCAGCTTATGATTCCCTTCCCCATCACCAACTTCTGTTTATTGTTCAAGTTATTTTAAGTTCAATGTAAACTGTTCTATGTAAACTGTTATTTTTCTCGTTATATGTAAACCGCACTGATTTCAAAGAGCGTGGTGTATAAAAGTAAATAAATAAAATACAGAGACTGTATTGACATTGGAAGACCGTAGCTGACAAGTAAGAATCAGACACGGGAATTCACATCCATTTATCCAACAACAAAGGAGTACCTCAGGGCTCAATCTTCTCAGCCCCTCCTATTCAACATCTTCCTCCAGCCCCTACACACAATATTCAAGGAACACAAGATGATATCCTATTGTATACCCCATTCAATACTTCAAAACCAGAGTTCACCAGTATCTACAAATGCTTCTCAGACTTGAGACAGTGGCTTCAACAACACAACCTATTTGTTAATCAGGAAAAAAAATTGAGGCCCTCCATATATTCAGAGATCCGTCCTTCATTCCACCACAGTTTCTGAGACTCGACTGTACTATCCGGGTAAAAACTGAAGTCAAATATCTGGGCATTATAATGAACCAGAAGCTATATTTCCAGGCACAAATAAAGAGAACAACAAACTCCATCTAAGTTAAGAACACTAAAGAATCTTTGCCCCCTATTAAATCCTATTCTGGATGGTGTGCCAGGCCATATTCACCCCCCATTCTAGACTACTACAATATCATATACCACAGCCTTCCCAAACACACCCTAAACCCTCTCCAAATGGGCCAGAACACTGCTGCAAGAATAATTCAGAGCCCTCTGACAAACACAAATTCTCCCCATATTAATACACCTCCACTGGCTCCCTCGAAAGAATAGGGTACAAAGCCCTCATCACAACATTCAAAGTCATATGGAGATGAGGTTAAGTGAATTATGCCTTTGAAGCCTGTCACTCTTGGCATAATTCATCCTCCTCTCCATACCAACACAAAAGGCCAGGAGCAAGCAATCTATGTGCAACCGTGCATTCTCACTCTTTGTCACCAGATCTAAGAAGATGCTCAGACCAAATAGACTTTCAGAAGAGACTGTAAAAAAAAAAAAAGTCATGGGATAGGACTATTGTGTACTATTGTGGATCAGGAACTGGTTAAAAGATAAAAAGCAGAGGATAGGGCTAAATGGCCAATTTTCCCAATGGAGAAAGGTGAATAGTGGAGTACCCCAGGGATCTGTGCTGGGTTTGCTGCTTTTTGACATATTCATAAATGACCTGAAAAAGGGAATAACGAGTGAGGTTATCAAATTTGCAGATGACACAAAACTATTTAAAGTTGTTAAAACCCATGAAGATTGTGGAAAATTGCAAGAGGATCTGGATAAATTGGAAGATTGGGCATCCAAATGGCAGATGAAATTTAATGTGGACAAGTGCAAAATTATGTACCTAGGAAAGAAAAACCCGAACTATGGTTACACAATGCAAGGTTCCACATTAGGAACCACCACCCAGGATTTTAGGTGTCATCGTGGATAGCATGTTATTCTCCAGGACCAAGCAGGAAGTCAGTCCTCACATATGAGTGACGTCGGTGCCGACGGAGCCCTCGTGTGGAGCATTTCCCCAGCTTTCAAAGAAAGCCTTTGGGAATGCAGCGCGCATGCTCGATCCCCTTCCCGCCTTCTTTTTTCCATGGAGCCCGACGGATGTGTGTCTTAGTCACCCGGTTAAAAGTTGATTTTTCCTTCGAAGATTCGTGGTTTTTTGCCGGTTCGACACCGGTTCCCCTTCCTGCCTGGGCACGGTACAACAGTATCGAGCCTGGAGCTGCTTTTTTGGTTTCTGTCCTTTGAGACTAGCGTTAGCGCTTTTTTTCTTTTTCACTGGCAGCCCGGTCTTTTGACCTTGCAGGGGCCCTTTTTCCCCCGATGGCTGTCAGCGGGTTCAAGAAGTGTGATCGGTGTAAGAAACTAATGTCTCTCACCGACACACACGACTGCTGCCTCCAGTGCCTCGGGCCCGATCATGACCCAATCTGTGGCCCGTGCGGCAAAATGTCCTCTAAGGCGCTGAGGAGCCATCAACATCAATGAAAAAGGATCTTCTCTGATTCCGCGTCCGGCCGGGCCCGGACTTCGTCAGAGGCCTCGACATCTCAGGAGTCCGACCCCGAGCATTGTCGGGGCTCCTCTGAGCGGGGGTCTCCCTCACGGGAACACAAAAGGAAGAAGAAACATTCGAGGGCGGCGTCGGTGGATGCTCTTGGCTCCTCGAGGGCCAAGTCACATAGCCCCAACCGCCATCCCGGGTCCTCGGCGTCGGAGAGGCCTGCCAAATTGCCTCGTGTGGAGCCGGAGTCCCCGAGTCACGTGAGTGCTGTTGTCCTCGTGGACTCTCCACCGGGGGAGCCGACGTCAGCCCCGACTCTGTCGGGGGCCAAGTTGGTGGCTGCTGAGTCTCCTGAGCTCGGACTCAGGTTGATGGCCTTGGAGAGCAGCTTGGCTGCCTTCTTGGAACAGCAGCAGGTGCTGATCGCCAGTCTGACCGGTGCATCTGTCCCAACCACCGGGACCTCGACGTCTAAGTCGACCCCGGAGGCCGAGCCGATCCTCGAGTCAATGCGGTCTCGAGTCAAGGTCTCCCTCGGCCTCCCGTATGGGGCCGATGTCATCGATGCCGGTGCCCTCGGCGTTGGGGCGGATGGCATCGGTGCCCGCCCGACCAGAGCCGCTCGATTCCTCCTCGGAGGGGTCGGGGTGGGAGACGGAGGACGAGGAGTCCCCCGGACATTTTCCGGACCCGGTGCATCTCATCGGACTCACCGGAGTCCTCCCCCGGAGGATACCCGGTTCTCAGACTTCGTGAGGGACATGGCCTTGGCCTTCCCCGTGGATCCCGAAGGAGGCCTTTTCTGTACCGGTTCCTCCGATGCTGGAACGGCTGCTCTTCCGCATGTGGGAGGCACCGGCCTCAGCGCCGGTTCTCAGCAAACGGGTCGATTCCATTTATCGAGTCCGTAAGAGCCCTGGGTTCCAGAAGGCACCGCTACCGCACCACTCCATGGTTGTGAAGAGTCAGAAGATGCACTCCTCGGTGCCCCCCGGCAGGGAGGCCCGGAACCTGGATGCCCTCGGTAGAAAGTGCTTCCAGGGCTCTATGCTGGCTTGCCGTGTCCAGACTTACCAGCTGTACATGGGCATGTATCTCCGAGACCTGGCAAAGGAGATTGCTGGGTTCTCTGCTGGCCTCTCCGAGGAACCTTTGCAGAGGTTCAAGGCTTTGTCATCAGGGATTCGGGAGTGCTCGAAGTTTATATCTTGAGCAGCCTATGATGGCTTCGAGGCTTCGGCTCGAGTAGCAGCGGCCGGCATCGGTGTACGCCGTCAGGCCTGGCTACAGTCATCGGACCTCGAGCCATGGGTCCAGGACAAGTTGGTCAATGTCCCTTGCCGGGGTGAGAACCTCTTTGGCAAACCCATGGTTGAAAAGGCTGCAGAAATTGAGACTGAGACTCTCACCAGGACAAGGCTGTCCAGGAAGACTTCTGCCCCTTCTCAGAAGGGGTCGGGGAAAAAGTCCTTTTACCCAAGGAAGGCCTCTGCCTACAAATCCTACCCTCAATTCCAGGCCTCTACAGCTCCCCAACAGGGTCAGCAGGCCAAGGGGCAGGGACATGGGCCCCATAGGCAGAAAACCCCCAAGCCGCCAGCTCCGGCTCCTGCACAGCAGGGAGCGGGGTTTTGACTCCCACTGCATAGCCTCTCCTCCTCAGCTGGTTCCACTCAGCACAGGAGGCCAGCTGACACTGTACGCCCACAGGTGGTCAGCCATTACAGGGGATACCTGGGTACGGAGCATAGTCCAGAAGAGCTACTTGATCCACTTCAACCAGTTACCCCCCTCTTATTTCCCAGGGGAGCCTCCAAGACTTCCTCCTCACAAGAACCTCCTCCTTCAGGAGTTGGCAAGTTTTCTAAAGGAGCAAGTGGTGGTTACAGAGTTCTGGTTCCTTGCTGGACACCTGTTTTGCTCGGGCATCTGCTGCTGCTTCTTACGGCTCACCTTTTTTCTGGTCACTCGTGGCTTTTACAGGTTTTTCACTAGCCTGTAGCTGGGGAGTCTCATATGTGAGGACTGACTTCCTGCTTGTTCCCGGAGAGAGTGTAGTTACTCACCTGTAACAGGGGTTCTCCGGGGACAGCAGGAATCAGTCCTCACAACCCTCCCTCCTCCCCTTGAAGTTGCTTTCTTTTTGCCGTCTTGTGCTATGATATCATACTGAGGTGAATAGGCGGGAAGGGGATCACGGTGCATCCATGGTGCATCTCCCAAAGGCTTTCTTTGAAAGCTGGAGAGAGGTTACTGCACAGGCTCCGTCTGTGCTGCTGTCCCCGGAGAACACCTGTTAGAGGTGAGTAACTATGCTTTTTCATTCTTTTCCACTCCACGTTACCTTCCTCCCTCCCATCTCACTCAATTGCAGTCCTTCCGTTCTCATCTGCAGCCCTCTTGTTCTACTCATCTCCATTCATCCTTCTCCACAGCCATCTCTCTCGCCTCCCAGGCTTGATTATATTTAAAATGATGATGTGTTATCCCATGCTCTTACTGGGACAAGAGACATTTCTCTTGCTACCACCATCTGGGCCTCCCTTGAGGCTAAAACCAGACCCATTAGATGAGAAAACCCACTTGCCTTAGGTGAATAGGCTTTGATTTTCAAAACACAAAGAATTATAATTGTGCAATAGGTAAGAATAATGCTTCATTTCTTTTTATCATCTTATTTTCTATAAATGTAAGTAGATCCAGAACCTCAGACCCCTCTTAGAACCTAGTGATTTCCAAGCAGTCACCCAGGCCCTTATAACCCCACACTGGGACTGTTGTAACAACTTACTGCAAGGCCTCCCTGAAAAGACCATCAATACCTTACAACTAGCCCAAAATGTGACTGCTAGAATTATTTCCAAAACTCGCCTCACAGAACATATCACACCTGTTCTTAAGAATCTTCATTGGCTCCCAATAATGAGCAGAATAAAATACAAAACAATAATCACCAGGTTCAAATTACTCAATAACATCTTACCCTCCTTCCTCTCATCTAGAATACACACAAACAGATTCTAGGAACAGAACATATTTACCATTCCATCCACAATCTGTAAAGCAAAGCAAATAACCAGTAGCAGAATATGGAACTCTCTGCCAGACACCATCAGATCAATAAAAGACCTCCAGACATTCCGGAAAGAGCTAAAAACATTTCTCTTTGTTGAACACTTTAACAATGACTGATGCACAATTGTTCACCCTGCCTAGATGCAACCCTTACCCACGTTTATATAGTTGTTGATATCCTCCTAATTGTCTGGAGGCAAGACGATACACTGTATATAGTTGAATGTTTTTTTTCTGTAACCGTACATACCTCGTAGTTATCTCATGTTCTCTGTAAAATGGTTTGTTTAATGTAAACCGCTCCTGATTTCTGGAAGGGGTGGTATAGAAAAACTGCTTAAATAAATTAGAAAAGGCAGAAGTTGGGTTTTTTAAAATAAAATTCTATTTTCAAATGGTAGTGGAAATGGTTTTGTTTATGTATGGATAGAAGCGTTAGAATATATTAAGTAGGTAAGCGTTAACGTTTTTTAAACAATTTGTTTCTCTGAGCTGTACTGTCCATTTGCATTTATTGTTCACTATGTAGGCAGTGATGCATTGATTTATCAGCATTTAAAAATTGTACCGGGGTATAATTAAGATAGTGATTATAAATCTGCTTTTGACTCAAACAGTTTTCAGGATGACCACGATGGATATATGTGAGAGATATTTTCATACACCAAAGATACAGTATATGCAGGTTTCTTATGCATATTCATTGTGGCTATTTTGGAAATTTGATTGGCTGTAGGGTCACAAGTAGAAAGGTCTGGGGAGTTGTGTAAATATAGCTAGTTTTGAAAGAAGTCAGAGATTGGTTTACATTTGTGCAAGGGCGATAATTAAGAGAAAAAGGGCCAGGGTTAATTTATGGTTCAATGTGTGATAGCTGACAAGACAGATGGGTAAGAGCATGTTAAAATGTAGAATAGAAGGAAGGACACATGCTTAAGATATTCATAATATGAGCAATTCTTATGTTTCATTAACAATAGATATTTGTATCCGAAAACAAGACATCAGCTTCTCAAGATGTGGACAACTTCTACAACTTTGCTGATATGCAGATGGGTATATGAAATATCAGTGGAAATTGCTGCATTGTAGAAGCTTGTCATTTTGTATAGATGATTGTATAATTCCTGTGCTAGCAATATTGTACTGTAAAATACTGTATTTTTAACCAAGGCTAAGATTTGAAAAACAACAATGTTTTTATTGAAGATTTCTAATGTTATGGATGGGTTATGGATAGGTTCAACAAGTTATTAACAATAGTTTTGCTTCATTTGTGGTTCAAGATATTGTGATCACCAGTTTTTCTATAAAGGTTTTAAGTGTTTCCGCACTCATTAAAATTGGAATATTTTACTATATTGTATTACACAGGACAGTCTTTATAATTGTATTTGCAGAGCATTTTAGGTAATTGTTTTGGATCAAAAATGTAAATACTAAATAATGTACTAGAATTTTGAACATTTTATGAAATGCAAAATGTTTGCCATTTAGAAATTCTATATTTTTTCACAGTTTTTGTTCTTAAACTTTATTTCATTGAATCTATGAAATAAGACCACATTTATAACTAATTATAAATGTCAGAAGCATCTGTTCTGTCTGAAGCATTCTTGAAACTGGGAAATGTTTACCATCTGCATGATAATAAAATGTTTAAAATAAAGTGCTAAATTTCTTTCTGTTATTTGATACAGAGCTGGATCTCTTGGCATCATTTGATTTGTTCAGTCATCAGTGTCTTACAACCCAGTTAGCTGAGATTGGCATCACAGTAACAGTTTTACGATGGTTCATCTCCTATCTAAAACAGTGTTCATTTCAACTTAGATTTAATACAATCTACCCCATTTCCAAGGCGCGTGCCCAATCTGCAAGTCGCCAGCACGCTAAGCAGGTCTGGTCCCTCCTGGAGAGACCAGACCTGCTTAGTGTGCCGGCACGAAAACTTAAGGGGTGCATTTCATCTCTCTGCTGCTGCCTGCCGCCGAAAAAGTGGTGGCGGCAGGCAACGGCAGAGAGCCAAAATACGCCCTTTTAAGTCTTTGCGCCCTGTGCGCCCGCACCGCTCGCACGGGGCTTGGTACGGTCCTGCCCATTTCATCTTCCTTACTTTCACCTTTAATATATTTCTTAGTCCATTAGCTACACTCACTCAGGATACTGGTTTTACAGGATGATGATATACTGATGATATCCAGCATATTCAGATTATTTGCATACAGATTTCACACACATCAGTTCCTGTCTTGAAGCCGTAAGTCATTTGGTTGGCTATACATCAACTTAATGACAGAGGCTATATGGATTACAGGGTTAACTCTTGGTCCAAACTTAGCACCTATTCCTTAAGGATTGTAAAGTCCTTGAAAATTCTGGGATATCATGTAGATCTGAATTAACTTTTAATCAACATACAGCAGTACCTTTTCTACTCTGCGCAACCTTTGGGCTATCAAGAAATTTCTAACCTCTTCAGCTATGCACACTTATCACATTATTAATGTCACAGTTTTGTACATGGCATTTCTGCAGCCAATCAGCATAAGTCGCAACATGAAGCTATTCCACAATGCTTCCCTTTTGATCATGCAACCTTACTCTACAAGAGTCATTAGTTTAAAGTTCTGCTACTAGCTCATTTATTCTGGAATCGCAATGTATTTATCTCGTTATTCGGGTTCTGTGTTTTCTCAATGCACATCTACTGGTGGCTCCAGCATACTGCCCATTCTGAATCTACCAGAACTTGGACTTTTTTTATGCCCTCGTCCCACAATTGTGGAATTCTCTCCTGTTTTATTTGAGGAAAGAATCCTCTCTTAGGGCCTTTAAAAGAAACTTTAAGGCATATTTTTTGAGATGGCCTTCACATAGCTAGCATATTTGCTGTCTGGACCATCTCTAATGGCAGCCCTTTATGGAACATGGACATCATCATGAACTTCTTCCACAGAAATATAGACTTCTGTTGGGAGCCCAAGATCCTTTGGTTTTGCATCAATGATAACCAGCAATGACTTGGGTCAGTATCTTTTCATGAGCTCATTGATAGCGATAACATTCTTATGTAGTTTGGATCCTGTATGGTACCAGCCAACAATCTAGCATTCACTTTCTTATACATGCTGTACATGTTTTCAAGATAATCATGGTAAAAAAAACACACAGAATCATCTTTATCATCTTCATCAAAAGGAACTGCAAAACTGTTAGAAACAGGACAAGTTCCTGGAGGAAAGGTCCATAAACCATTATTAAGAAGGGACCCAGGATATCAATGCTTGACCCAATACAAGCATTGTGGAACCTGTGTCTTTTGGGGAAACTGTATGACCTAGATTGGCCACTGTTGGAAACAGGATACTGGGCTTGATGGACCTTGGTCTGACCCAGTATGGCATATCTTATGTTCTTATGTTCATCCAGCTGCACTCAGATAAACAAATACACACAACAATGATAAACATACACACACAGATATCATATATAGACACAAATTAACACCTTGCCAAATGTGCTGGCAACTTTTCTTTAGAGGAAAATTGAGCAAAACAGAAAACATCTCTCTGGCTGTGCTATCAAGGACCTTGAAGAGGAAGGTGTATACACAGATATACATACAGATACAGACACTTAGTCACACAGAAATACACAGATACACACAGCTATAAAGATAAACACATATATATATATATACATAGAGTGGAGGAGTAGCCTAGTGGTTAGAACACTGGCTTGGTAACCAAGCAACCAGGGTTCGAATCCCACTAGCACTCCTTGTGGCCTTGGGCAAGTCACTTAACCCTCCATTGCCTCGGAAGAAAGGCCTGGCAATCTACTTCCGGTGACACTGCCAAGAAAACCCAGGAGCTTCTGGGTCGCCAGGGGTCAGGACTGACTCGAAGGCACACATTGCATTTTGCATACGCAATAAAGCACAGATTGACACATACACACACATATTTATACAGATAGACCCACAAACACACACACACACCAATATGCACAAAGATACACACCTATCCATATAAACATGAATATAGGCGCACAGACACACATGAACACACACACAGATAGAAACAGAGAGACATATATGACATAGACATGGATATGCATATACAGATACAGCTATCAAGTCCAATAACATCATGGCAATAGAGCAAAAGGGCAACAAGCGAGGGGCATATGGCTCCAAAGACCAGTAAATGTTGAATAAAGCCATTATGGCCAGCGCTAAGAAAAGTAGATAATAAATTGTCTTGAAATGTATAAAATAAATTCTGCTTTGATAGACTACAATAAGTTCCCCATGACAATGTGGTAAACGGCACTTGTTTGTTTTTTTAACATATGAAAATGGTCAGTATATCATTCCTAACATCGGGATCCAGCAAAGAATATTTCCGGGGGAATCCCTGTCGCCCTTTCTCTTTTGTGTGGCGCTTAATCGACAATGTGTTTCTGTAGTGCTTTGGGATATGGATTTAGCATGAATCTTAATGAAGGAAACAACCCAAAAACAACATCCGAAGCTCTATAGTTCCAGTGACCAACAATTAGCAGAGCAGCTCTGTGTGGTGAAAAGCTTTCTGATGACATCACGATGACCAGAGCCTTGACAAATGTGCTAAGGCAATTTTTTGTTTTTTGAGGAAAATTGAGCAAAACAGAAAACACCTCCCTGGCCGAAGGCTGTGACATCAAGGAGGAAGGACACTCGAGCAGAAATTATTGAGAGAATAGATGTAAAGAATACTATAGGAGATTAAAATCATTATTGAAAAGTGCTTTAACATCACTGGATAAGATACAAGCGATCAATCAGCTGGCCATTCCTGTACTTTCATATGGCTTTGGGGTTGTGGACTGACCTCTTAAAGATCTTCAAAAACTGGATTGCGAACACAAAAACTCCTCCATGCCCATGAAGTGATTTACAAGAATCAATGTATGCCAAGACTGTACATCCCTAGAGCTAAAAAAAGCCTACTTAACTGCATTCTCTGATCCAAAAAACACAAAAAGTGCTGAAATATGAGAGTAAACATCCAGAATCTGTCTGCATCATCAAATGATGACTAGAAAGAATGAGTGAATCCACAAGCATGCACAGGGAAGGCAAATTTGCAAAATTCTTTAAGGAATTAGATTAACAAACAAGGAAAGACAAGTGGCAGATGCACAGATACAGTGGGAAATAGAGTGTTAACACCAGGAACCCTTTGTCGATCATGAATGGTTAAGGAAGGGTGAACTGAAACTGAAGGATGAGAGGTTGCAGCCTCATAGCTAGCTGTGATGTTGTGCTGGTAGAAAATTTCTATACAGAAAGACATAATAAAGTAGCACACGTGATCTATTGGAAAGTTTGTAACCACTACACGATCACTATGCCTGCAAAACATTGGATTCATGACCCTAAGAGAACGAGGAGGTTATTAGTACCTGGGATATTCCCATTCCATCTGATAAAAAGCTGGATGCGAGGAAGCCGGATAGAGTGGTTAAGGAGAAAAAGACCAGAATGGCATTGATAATAAAGAGCACAATAGGTTGCTGAACTCTAGTAACCTCCTCAGGTTTAGAAACTGCTAACACCTAATCAGGAGTTAGTGGGCTTGATTTCCTGAGTGCAGCTGAGGCCTGCATAAAAGGCTCCAGTGCCTTGCCCTGTTGAGGCTTTCCTAACCAGGGCTCTACAGATCAACAAACAGTAAGGATTTGAGGGTTTGTTTGTTTTTATTATATTACATTGCTAGCTCTCTGACTGGGAGCTCTTAAAAGGGTTTTTTGTATATTTTTTTAAAGCAAGGTTACTTTCTTTTTGGTGCTTTAGGGGAACTTTCCTTGAGCACAATAGGTTGCTGAACTCTAGTAACCTCTTCAGGTTTAGAAACTGCTAACACCTAATCAGGTGTTAGTTCCCTCCCTACCCACCCCGACTCCCACCCACCCCTTGCTTTATAGGGCACCTCCCCCTTTAACAAATCACAAAGAATTGGACCAGCACATTTTGAATATAATTAAAGAGATTTAACTGCTTTTTCTCTGAAAGGACAGCTGTGAAACCGGCTGGTACTTGGTAGATCTCTCTCTTTTGCTTTAACAGATACCTAAGCTCCACGAACAGAACAATGGCTGGGAAAAATCGTATTGCTAAAGCTGTTGCCCCTGTTACAGCTTCTGCCTCGGTCCAGACAGAAGTCCTAATGCCAGTTGAAGGACCAGTTCCATGTGCAGGGTGCCTGCATGCTGAAGCTCTGAGGAAACAAGTGGAGGAACTCAGAGAGGAGGTGGCGAGGCTGAGGAGCATTCAAGACAGTGAGAAGTACATTGATGAGATGCTTCTTGCAGCAACCAAGCTCTCCAGCACAGGAGAAGATGGGTGCCAACAGAATGTCGATGGTTGGACACAAGTCACCAGGGCCTGCAAAATCACCAATCCAACTTCTCCAGCCCTTGAATTTAAGAACCATTATGCAGCCCTGGAAGTGGAGGAGGTGAAAGCATCCCTGGAAAGGGAAGAACCAGAGTTCAAGTACCCCAAAGTTGCAGAATCAGTGACCAGAAGGAAACGAAGGGTAGTGGTGGTTGGAGACTCTCTTCTGAGGGGTACTGAGGCGTCCATCTGCCGACCAGACTTGATGTCCAGAGAGGTATGCTGTCTGCCTGGTGCCAAAATCCAAGATGTTACGGAGAGTTTGCCCACTGACTAATACCCAATGTTGCTAATCCATGTTGGAACAAATGATACGTTCCGAGGTATACCTGGCAGTATCAAAAGTGACTTCATGGCTCTGGGACAGAGGGTGAAGCAGTTAGGTGCACAGGTGGTGTTCTCTTCAATCCTCCCTGTTGAGGGTAAAGGCCAAGGCAGAGAGGCTCGCATCCTGGAGATGAATGCATGGCTGCGTGGATGGTGTCATCGAGAGCATTTTGGTTTCCTAGACCATGGGATGCTGTTCCAAGGGTTGCAGAGCAGAGATGGCATCCATCTGTCCAAGAAAGGTCAACGCATCTTCGGTAGTAGACTGGCTAATCTACTGAAGAGGGCTTTAAACTAGATTCGTTGGGGATAGGTGAAGAAAGCCCCCAGGTAAGTGAAAGCCCCCAGGTAGGTGATATATTAAATACCTTTATGGAAATGGGTAACAGGGGTAACATATGGAAAGCAGTGTGTATAAATGCCCCGTAGCATGGGAAATAAGATCCCTGATGTTGAAGCTTTGGTGGGAGCGGCTGACTTGGATTTAGTGGCAGTTACAGAAACATGGTTCACAGAAAACCATGACTGGGATGTAACTATACCTGGCTATACTTTATTCAGAAAGGACAGGGTAGGAAGAAGGGGAGGAGGAGTGGCACTATATGTAAAAACTACTATTAAAGCTTTGGAATTACAGAGCTTAAAAGGGAGAGAGGAGGCATTGTGGGTTAAACTAGAAAGAGGGAAAGAGAAATCTATTTGCATTGGTGTGATATACAGACCTCCCTCACAAGAGGATGAGGTGGACAGAGAGTTAATTGAAGACATACGCAGCATTGCTAGGAAAGGGGAAGTGCTACTGATAGGAGATTTCAATATGCCAGATGTTGATTGGCACATTCCTGCTGCAGTATCATCTAGAAGTAAGGAGATCCTGGATTCTCTACAGGGAGAACAGGCAATTGGTAACGGACCCCACACGTGAAGGGACCATACTGGACTTGGTGCTTACCAATGGTGAAAGTGTTTCTGATGTTGTAGTGGGAGATCATTTTGCATCCAGTGATCACCAGATGGTGTGGTTCAGTATTAGGACTAGGGCTGTTAGAATCCATTCCAAGGTGAGGATCTTAGACTTTAGGAAGACTAACTTTGCGAAGATGGGCCAATACCTCAGGGAGTTGTTAGTGGGATGGGAACAGCTGGGGGATGTAGAAAAACAGTGGGCAAAACTGAAAGGATATTTTAAGGGCAACCAAACTTTTTGTTAAAATGGTAAATAAAGGCAAAAGGAAAAGGAGACCGCTATGGTTTTCTAAGGAAGTAGCTGAAAAAGTGAAGAAAGAGGGAGGCCTTCATGAAATACAAGAGATCACAGAGAGAGGAAGACAGGCATCTGTATTTGGAAAAACTTAGAGAAGCTAGCAAAGTAGTCAAGAAAGTAAAGATTCAAAAGGAGGAGGAAATAGCCAATGCAATAAAATGGGGGGATAAGACATTTTTCAGATATATTAGTGAGAAGAGGCAGGGCAAAAGTGGTATTGTCAGACTCAAGGGTGCAGGGGGGGAATATGTAGAAGCTGATAAGGATAAAGCGGAATTGCTTAACAAATATTTTTGTTCTGTGTTCACAGATGAAGAACCAGGAGCAGGACCTCAGAAAACACCCACAAATAGGAACAGAAGCGAGGGACATCTTGAACAATTTTCAGAAGACTGTGTTCGTGAGAAACTAGCTCAACTTAAAGTAGACAAAGCGATGGGACCGGATGGGATACACCCTAGAATACTGAGGGAACTTGGGGACGTTCTAGCAACTCCACTGACTGACCTTTTCAATGCCTCGTTGGAGTCGGGAGTGGTGCCAAAGGACTGGAGAGAGGCTCATGTGGTGCCTTTACACAAAAGCGGAAGTAAGGATGTGGTTGAAAACTACAGGCCAGTTAGTTTAACTTTGGTGGTGAGTAAATTATTGGAAACGTTGCTGAAAGAGAAAATAGTGAGGTTTCTGGAGTCCAGCGGATTACAGGATCCGAGGCAGCATGGATTCACCAGAGGCAGGTCTTGTCAGACAAATCTGATTGATTTCTTTGACTGGGTGACCAGGGAGTTGGACCAAGGGAGAGCTCTAGATGTGGTGTATTTAGATTTCAGTAAAGTCTTTGACACTGTTCCTCACAGGCGACTTATAAACAAACTGAGCACCCTAGGGATGGACCCTAAAGTTACTGCTTGGGTTAGAAATTGGTTGGGTGGGAGGCGACAAAGAGTACAAGTAAATGGAGCTCACTCTGAGAAGGATGTTACCAGTAGTGTGCCCCAGGGATCTGTCCTTGGTCCGATTCTTTTTAACATCTTTGTTAGTGATATAGCGGAAGGGCTGTTGGGTAAGGTTTGCCTCTTTGCAGATGATACCAAAATCTGCAATAGAGTAGACACCAAGGAAGGTGTAGATAACATGAGGAGGGATCTAGCTAATCTTGAAGAATGATCTAGAATTTTGCAGCTGGGATTTAATGTTAAAAAATGTAAGGTCATGCATTTGGGCTGCAGCAATCCAAGGGAGCAATACAGTATAGGAGGTGAAGTACTTTTGTCCACTAAAGAAGAGCGGGACCTAGGCGTGGTTGTGTCTGATGATCTTAAAGTAGCTAAACAGGTAGAAAAGGCGACGGCAAAAGCTAGAAGTATGCTTGAGTGCATACGGAGAGGAATGGCTAGCAGAAAAAAGGAGGTGATAATACCTCTGTATAAGTCTTTGGTGCGACCTCATTTGGAGTATAGTGTGCAATTCTGGAGACTGCACCTTCAAAAGGATGTGAACAGGATGGAGTCGGTGCAGAGGGTGGCTACTAAAATGATTAGTGGGCTTCATTATAAAGCATATAGGGACAGATTTAAGGATCTTAATATGTACACCTTAGAGGAAAGGCGGGATAGAGGTGATATGATTGAGATGTTTAAATACCTCCGTGGCATAAATGTTCAGGGAGACAGCCTCTTTCAATTGAAAGCAAGTTCTGCTACGAGGGGACATGGGATGAGGGTGAAGGGAGATATATTCAGGAGTGATATGCGGAAATATTTCTTTACGGAAAGAGTAGTGGATCCAAGGAATAGTCTCCCAGTGGAGGTGGTAGAGATGAGGACAGTAACTGAATTCAAAAAAGCATGGGACCAACACAGAGGCTTTATCAATAAAGTAGAATTTCCAAGCACATCTTGACAAACTGCCCATACATTTTACGAACTCCAGTAGGAGGATCTCTTTGGCGTGATTTAAGTGTTACACTGAGCCTTAGCAGTAAGATTGAGAGGCTGAGATCATACTCCCCTTGCCCTGGTTTAGAAGTAAGGTCTGTTATAGTATGCGCAAAAGTAACCCATTTGGAGAAACTGACACACAGGTAAATCAATAAAGTCATATATGCACAAATAGACACAAAAGAGGTGTACTGCACAGCAAACATGAAGCAGACTGTGTTGGAACAATTTCTGGTGGTATTTTGTTTGGACTTGCATGCTCGAGAGATAGCATGTGATACCTACCCCGAGGATTCCAGGAAAGGAAATTATCGGTAAGTAAAATTTCTCCTTCCAAATACATCCTGCTAGACCAGTCGAGACTAGTGGGGAGTACCATAGCTAAACCACTCCAGGACGGGAATTAACAACTGCAGCCAAGACAGAGGCTCTGAAGCAAGCTGCTTCTCGAGTTTGGACATCTAATTGATAGTGATGTGTAACAGCAGATGGCGGGGACCAGATGGCAAAGCTATCTATGAGCATTCTACCCTGGGTTTGCACAGAATGTGCCCGAAGACCTACAGGCACAGATTTGTTCAATAAAATATAAGCTGACTCAATGCTCTGCTTGATCCAGCATGCAATGGTCGCTTTGGCAGCAGCCGCTCCTCTTCATGGATCAGAAGACAGGACAAAAAGGTGATCAGAGAGACAAAACATATTAGTGAGTTTGAGGTAACAGTGCAACGCCCTACCAACATCCAACAGGTGAAGGACTCCCCTGAAACCCGTGCCCACAGGGATCTGCCCTCGGATCCATCCCCCCCCCCTCCTCACAGAGGCGTTCGCCTCCAAAAGACACCTCCTTTCTGGTGTTTGTGCATGACATAGCGAGGGCCCTCAATCTGCAGACACAGACTGAGGAGGAACCAAGAGCCAAGGAATTCATGACTATACAGTTCTGTTGTACAAAGCAGAATAAGAGAAAGCCAAAAACTCAAATTCAGGGAGCTGGCTCTAAATAGTTTCAAAGGTTGCTTCAGCGGAACACAATCAATGGACTATGGAGATACTGAGTTTCCGTTTTCTGTTGGAGGATACCTGTTAGAATGTGTAAAAAGTGTTGAATCAGCAGAAATTCGGTAAGAACCTCAAAAACTACATGTTGAAATAAGTTATTGATGACTATACAGGTCTGATGTTCAAAGCAAATTAAGAGCAAACTCAAAAATGAAGTAGGTCTCACAAACTAGTTTCAAAGGCTCCTTCATATCATTAGATAATGGATGGAGCGTGGAGACACTGTGCATCAGGTTTCTGTTGGAAGATGAATTTTAGATTGACTATTGGAACAGCAGAAGTTTGGTGAGATCACAAGCTACACATAGAAAGGAGTTTTTCATGACTATACAGATCAAGCAGATCAAGAGAAAGCCAAAAACTCAAATTGAGGTAGTTCTCTCAAACTAGGTTCAAAGTCTCCTTCATGTCATTACAGAATGGATGGACTGTGGAGACACTGTGGTTCATGTTTCTGTGGGAGGATGAATGTTAGAATGACTGAGAAGTATAGGAACAGCAGAGGTTGGGTGAGAACATCAGAAACTGCACATAAGAAAGGAGTTACTCAAGACTATACATTTCTTATGCACAAAGCAGATCAAGACAAAGCCAAATACTCAAATTCAGGGAGCTGGCTCTAAATACTTTCAAAGGCTGCTTCAGCCTGATGGACTATGGAGTAACTGAGTTTCAGGTTTCTGTCGGAGGATACCTGTTAGAATGGGTGAAAAGTGTTGAATAAACAGAAATTTGGTAAGAAGCTCACAAACTACACTTGATAAGAAGTTATTCATGACAATACAGATCTGATGTTCAAAGCAAATCAAGAGCAAGCCCAAAAACTCATAATGTGGTAGGTCTCTCAAACTAGATTCAACTAGTTTGAGGGAACTACCTCAGTTGGAGATAGTCATGAATAACACCTTTCTATGTGTAGTTTGTGATGTTCTGACTAAAACTCTGCTGTTCCAATACCTCTCAGTCATTCTGACATTCATCCTCCCACAGAAACCTGAACCACAGTGTCTCCGCAATCTAGCTTTGAAAGTATTTTGAGGGAATTACCTCAGTTGGAGTTTTTGGCTTTCTTTTGATCTGCTTTGTGCATCAGAACTGTATAGTGCTGAAAATCTCCTTTCTTTCCGGAGGAAGAAGAAATCCGTGATGTTCTCACCAAATGTTTGCTATTCCACTACTTCTCAGTCATTCTAACATTCATCCTTGAAAAGAAACCAGAAGCACAGTGTCTCCACAGTCCATCCATTCTCTAACGACATGAAGGAGCCTTTGAATCTAGTTTGAGAGACCTACCACATTTTGAGTTTTTGGGCTTGTTCTTGATTTGCTTTGAACATCAGACCTGTATAGTCATGATTAATTTCTTATCAAGTGTAGTTTGTGAGCTTCTTACTGAATTTCTGCTGATTCAACACTTTTCACACATTCCTACAGGTATCCTCCAAACGGAAACCTGAAACTCGGTATCTCCATAGTATATCGATTGTATTATAAGCAGAAGCAGCCTTCAAAACTATTTAGATGAAGCTCCCTGAATTTGAGTTTCTCCAGGAACAAGCAGGAAGTCAGCCCTCACATATGGGTGACGTCGGCGCCGACGGAGTCCTCATGTGGAGCAAATCCCCAGCTTTCTAAGAAAGCCTTTGGGATTGCATCACACATGCGTGGTCCCCTTCCCGCCCAAGGGTGCCATCTTGCTCAGTCTCCTTTTTTCCACGGAGCCCAACGGACGTCGTCCAAGTTCCCTCACGAAAAAAAGTGTTTAAAACTGTTTAAAAGTCAGAAAATCCTTTTCTGTCTGGCCGGTTCAACGCCGGTTTCCCTTTACGCCTCGACTCGGTACACCGGTATCGAGTCCGGTCCAAATTTTCGGTTTTTGTCCTTAGAGACTAGCGTTCGCACTCTTTTTTTTCTTTTTAGCTGGCAGTCCGGTCCTTTGACCTCGCAGGGACCCTTTTTCCCCTGATGGCTGCCAGCAGGTTTAAAAAGTGTGATCGGTGCACGACATTAATGTCCCTCACCGACACACACGACTGCTGCCTCCATTGCCTCGGGCCTGACCAGGACCCGAAGGTCTGTGGCCCATGTAAGAAAATGTCTTCCAAGACCTTCCAAGGTCTTCCAAGGCCTTGAGGAGCAGGCAGCAGCAACATGATAGGATATTTTCTGAGTCTGCACTTGCCCGGGCCCGGACCTCGTCGGAGGCCTTGACCAAGAGGAGCTCTCTGATCCTGAGCAGCATTGGGTGTCCTCCAAAAGGGGGTATCCCTTGTGGAAACACCGGAGGAAGAAGAAATCCGTGAGAGCGGTGTCATTAGATGGCTCTGAGTGGCCTGGTCCCTTATGGGCTAGGTCGTGGAGCCCGGCCCGCTGCCCCGTATCCTCGGAGTCGGAAAGGCCAGCAAAACTCCTTCGTAAGGAACCGCAGACACCAAGGCAGGTAAGCACTGTCCTCATTGTGGATCCTCCGGGAGAGCCGGCATCGGGACCCAACCCCCGGGGGCTGTGGACCCTCCTGAGCTCGGTCTCAGGATGGCGGCCTTGGAGCACAGCATGTCTGCCTTTATGGACCAGCAGCGGGCGCTAATTGCCGGTCTCACCGGTCCATCCGCCCCGATCACCAGGACATCGACGTTGAAGTCGACCCCAGAGGTTGAGCCAATCCTCAAGACACTAAGAACTCGAGTCGATCCTCGGCCGATGTCCCCCTCAACCTCCTGTTCGGGACCGAGGTCGTCGATGCCGATTCCACTGGCGTCGGGGCGGTCGAGACCGAAGCCCTCGAGGCCAGAGCCGCTCGATTCCTCCTCAGAGGGGTTCGGTTGGGAAACGGAAGACGAGGAGTCACCGGATACCCATCGGACCAAATACGTCCCCTCGGATTCCCTGGGATCTGAACCTCCGTGAAGGTCCGCCCTGGAGGACACTCGGTTCTTGGACTTCGTCCAGGACATGGCTAAGGCTTTGTCATTCCTGGAGGAGGCCGAGGAGGAGCCTCGATCTGAAGAGCTCGAGATCCTCCAGTATGACTTTCCCCCTCGGGAAGCCCTTACTGTACCAGTGCCTCCGATTCTAGAATGGCTGATGCTCCGCATGTGGGAGACACCAGCCTCAATGCCGGTACTCAGCAGGCGAATCAATTCCATTTACCGAGTTCGCAAGAGCCCTGGATTCCAGAAAGCACAACTGCCACACAACTCCATGGCTGTGGAATCGGCCATGCGCTGGCTCAAGAGCCAGAAGACGCACTCCTCGGTGCCTCCTGGCCGGGAGGCCCGCAACATGGATGCTCTCGGCAGGAAGTGCTACCAGGGATCAATGCTGTCATGCTGAATTTATTTATTTTTTATTTGTGTGCTTTTCTATACCGCCCCTTCCAGAGATCAGGGGCGGTTTACAAGGAACTTAAAAAACAATATAACAAACAGTGGAATATTGTATTACATATAACATTAAGGGAAACATAAGAACTATGTTACAAAGAAACAATGTGTAAATTATTTACATGGTTGAACAAAAACTATTTACAATAGTTATTTGTAATCATATGTACAGTGTTGGGAGGAGGGCTGTTTAGAATAGTTATTAAAGGAATTAGTTAGGATTCAGTGAGTGAGAGGTATCAGAGATGGTTATAAGCAAATGCTAACAGAAGTGAGTCTTGAATTAGGTGGGGTAGACTTGTGTTTGGTTAGTTGTGTATTCTTGTGTAGTATATTTGATTGTAGGTTGTAGGTTGCTGTAGTGTTGACTAAACAGGTAGGTTTTAAGTTCCTTCCTGAAAGAGGTAAGGTCCTTAATCTTTCTTAGGTTTGTTCCATTGGCTGGGAGCATAATATGAAAAAACAGTGTTGGTGGTTATTTGTTTCGATTTTCTCACGGCATTGGGAATTAGTAGCATGTTGAGATTTGTTTTTCTTCTGTTTTCTGGTGGAGTCTGAAGTAATGTTGCTAACTGTGATGGGGCTAAGTCATTAATGAGTTTAAAAGTGGTGATGAGGGTTTTATATTGAATCCTACTAGAGATTGGAAGCCAGTGGAGAGCGTATAGGATGGGGGAGATAAGATTGAATATTTTGGCTTTCGCAATGATTCGAGCAGTGACATTCTGAGCTCTTTGAAGGATGTGTAGATTCTTTTTAGATGTCCCTTGGAGTATGCTGTTACAGAAGTCTAAATGTGGCATAATGAGAGCCTGGACAACTGTTCTGAAATCATTGATGTCAATGAGGGGTCTGAGTTGCTGTATGGTTCTGAGCTTAAAAAATAAAGTTTTGGCTGTCTGTTTTATGTGGTGTGTCATGCTTAGCGTTTTGTCTAGTGTAACTCCAAGGTATTTTCAGATTTGACTGGGAGAGTAATGTTCATCAGGTTGATGAAAGCTGGAGGGGTGAAGTTGGCATTTCTGGTTACGAAGAGTGCTTCAGTATTTTTGAAGTTGATATCCATATGGATTGAGCGGAGCCACTGTTCAGCTTCAGAGAGGCAGGTGGCGATTCTGTTGAAATTAAGGTTAGCTATGTCACAAGGGGCAAACAGCATGATGTCGTCTGCATAGATAAAATAGCTTAGGTTGTGGCGTTGAAAGATTGTGCAAATAGGCTGGATATAAAGGTTAAAAAGTAATGCGGAGAGTGAGGATCTTTGTGGGATACCACATTCTTGAGGGAATGGAGTGAGGGGGAATGATCTATATGAACATATTGGAAATGATTAGAAATGTAGGACTTAAACCAGTTAAGAGTGGTATCTTTTAAACCTAGTTGAGATAGTCTGGATAGGAGAGTATTATGATCTACACTGTCAAAGGCTGAGGAAATGTCAAGAAATATGAGCAAGAAGGCCTGCTTCATGTTATCCATACTCGGATTAGTGAATCAAAAAGGGATATGAGTAAGGTTTCTACTCCGTGATATGGGCGGAAGCCATACTGGTGGTCATCTAAAGGAAAGTTGGTATCAATATGATCTTGTAGTTGTATCTGAGTTACCTTTTCAATGATTTTGGCTAAAAAAGGTATGCTGGCAATGGGGCGATATGAGGAAGGGTCAGTATTGTTAAGGGTTTTATTTTTTAGTAGAGGGCGAATTGCCGAATATTTGAGGTCATCCGGCATGAAGCCTTGCATTAGAGATTGGTTTACAACTTTCAATATGTATGGAGCTAGTTCGGATTTTGCTGCTTTAACCCAAGACACTGGGCAGGGATCAAGTAATCCAGACATACCAGCTATACATGGGCATGTACCTGCGAGACCTGGCAAAGGAGATTGCCAGGTTCTCAGCTGGTCTCTCTGAGGGACCTTTGCAGCGCTTTAAGGCTTTGTCCAGTGGGATCCGGGAGTGCTCAAAGTTTATGACTCGAGCAGCCTATGACGGCTTTGAGGCGTTGGCCCAGGTAGCTGTGGCCGGCATCGGTGCACGCCGCCAGGCATGGCTACAGTTGTCAGACCTGGAGCAATGGGTACAGGACAAGTTGGTCGATGTCCCTTGCCGAGGTGAAAACCTCTTTGGCATGCCCATGACAGAAAAGGCTGCCGAGATCGAGTCCAAGTACCTGACCCTGTACCTGACAAGGCTCTCAAAGAAGACTTCTGCCCCTTCTAACGTTCAAACAAACAGAACACTTGCCACATTGAAATTGCCCTTTATGTTGTGGCAAATATTTCTTCTCTGTAAGGGCCGAGGGAACAAGTAAATTGCGCAAGTTAGCATTGCGTTTATGGGCAATAATGAAATCAATATTCTGAAATGCTGGTAAAGCTTGCAAAATGTGCCACTCTTTCTTCAATATAGCTGTGATCTTGGCTGAATGTTGAGAATACAACAAGGGGCAAACTAAACCTTTATTTTCTTTTTTTGTTTTGACCTTCAAAAATGATTCCCGCGAGGTATCCCTAGCTCTTCTGTATGCGGATTCGACATATCGTGCAGGGTAGTTCTTATCCAAAAAACGTTTCTTCATAATGGATGCTTCACTCTCGAAATTGGTTCTTATCTGTGGGTTTTTTGTAAAGCGTTGTAGAAAAACTGCACCTTTCTTTTCTAATCAAAAGATCTAAATATGCAGTTTTTCTACAATGCTTTACAAAAAACCCACAGATAAGAACCATTTTTTACATTACAACAGTTTTCACAATCCATCCTTGAAGAATAACCTTCCAGTAAGCCAGTTTCTCAGAGTAAGAAGAGTATTTCTAGTCAAAGCAATTTCGAGAGTGCTGCCTGTTAGGAATATTTTCATTCACCCTATCACACAAAAGAAGTTTTACATCAATGATTTCGCTAACTGCAATACATCTAATGTCATTTATGTAGTTCAATGCCCTTGTAAACTACTCAATGTTGGTAAAACTACATGCAGTATGAAAACCAGAATCATAGAACACAAAAGCTGCATCAGGAGAAACGTGGAGGATAAGCCTTTGGTTGCCCAATGGCGGGATTTACATCATAAACTGACAGATTTAAGTTTATTTGTAATTAAAAAAGTCAAACACAACTGGAGAGGGGGAGATATAAATAAAACCATCCTACAGTTGGAACAGAAGTATATTTTCCTTCTAGATTCTCTCGCTCCCCATGGTCTCAATTTGGAACAAGATTTTTCTGTTTTCCTTTAGTATATTCAGTCCCTTGTATGTCTGGTTTACTTTTGTGTGCATACATACACTGTTCTGCGATTTTTACTGGTTTTTATCGCCTTCAATACACTTCCTTTCATACTTTTTTGTGATTTAACTGTGGATGTTTCAGTTGTTTAGAATACCTTAGTTACGATTGTGCTAGTTCTGCTATTTAGCGAGTACCTCACATTGGGGGAGAGAACGGTCTCTTTAATTGATATATTTTTTGTAGTAACGTTTGTGCACTTCCATTTATGCATATACTAGATTTGCACACTGAGAAGAAAATAATGACAGACATCAGGATCCTCCTAGAGACGTGTCCTCTCCTGCTTTTGAGTTTGTAATTTAATTTCTATTATATGTTCCCTTGTGAGAATTTTTATAATTGCTGGCTGGATCTCCCTAGCTAAGATAGTGCTAGCTTTGCTATCCAATGTGAAATTTATAACAAAATAGGTCATGCTATTATTTTTTGTTGGATGCTCCGTTTTTGTTTGGACACGCCCCCTTTTGGTTTCCCGCTCCCAGGAGGTTATTAGGTGCGCATGTGCCAGCGTTTTAAGCCTTACAGATTGTCAATGTGAGCGGTTTGCCGTTTTTAGTGTTGAAGAAGTTACATCGGAGGAGGGAGAGGATTTCCTCAAATGGTATCATTTTTATTTTAGTATGATCTGTGTAATTTTAGCATTGTTTGTGCAGTTCCTTTTTTATCTTTTTTCATCCCGTTTATCTCCGCGGCTGTGTAATGTAATGTAATGCTGACGGTATTCGACACTGCAGAGAAAAGTTGATAAGTATATCTTTTTTCCTGTTTTACTTCCCGACGTGGATTTTATTATTAAATGGTCTTTGTTCTTAATTATTTTTTAACTTTTATTATTCGCTTGACATGCCCCCTTTTCCCGCTCTTGGGCGGTTATTAGATGCGCTTGTGCCGGCAAGTTAAAGTCTTTTGATTGCCAATGCAAGGAGTAACAATGGAGGAGAGAGAGGATCTCCTCATATGGTATTTTATTTCATCGGAGCTTTTTTACCATTGTGTGTGCAGTTCCCTTATTACTTTTTCTCCATGGCTGTTTAATGTACATGTATACAATGTATTCAAACACTGCAGTGAAAGATTAATAGGTATTAGAATCTTTTTGTTTTATCCTGCTAGGAATTTATTTTTAGATTGAGTTCTATGGTCCCCTTTCATGATGCAGCACGGATATAGTGTATAAGAGATTTGTCGAGTTATCAGATGACAATGCAAGGAAAATGGTTGTCACTGCTAAATTATGTTAGAATATAGACCTTTTTCACCAGTATACTATGTCCCTTTTGATCAGTTTGGGTGAATAAATAATAAAAAATAAAAATGACCCAATCTACTAATACACATCTCCTCTTGCGAACCCAAAACAAGGGCGAATATTATGACGGCGGGTGATATGCTATCATGTATTATTTAGCACATCTTTTTAATGTGGGCTTATGACCAATATTTCGCCTTTAATGAATGCTAGTCCTATGTCCATAACTATATGTTTAAGCTGTTTTTAGGTTCTTAAAATTCGCGTTTTTTTTTGAAATTTAACTAATATTTGGTTTAACATCATTCTTATTTAATCCTTTTATTGATATGAACAACATGGTTTTGAAAGCAATTGACACCTCATGCCTGAGTATTGGTCTGATAATACATTATCAATTATCCACTACTTTTAACTTTTGTATTACAACGTATTTGATGTATTTATTACCTAGTTCCCCTGTCTTAGATGATTTTAGTTATTTATTCATCATCACTTGTTTTAGAGTAGTAACTATGATTGTCCACACACGCAAGTATAGTGATACGTTTTAGAGTTATTCATTTATTTATTTATTTATTCATTTTAGTGATACCATCCATGGTCTTTTGGATTGTATTCTCCTAGAGTCTACAGAAATAAGGTATTTTTCATTCAGTGGAAGAATACCCTGTTCGCTCCTGCTGTTGCCTTCTTCTTAACTTTCCTTGCTCCAGAGTAGTAGTTTTTTTATTTTAACTTATGGTTTATGTGCATAACCATTTTAAAGTTTGTAGTCATTTTAAGTTTGTCCACTAACAGCTATTTATTATAAAGATGTATGTACGTTGTTCTCTTGCTTGTCACACCTATATGATGGTTTTACTGATGTTAGTTGAGAATTTATTTATTTATTTATTTATTTAACAGGTTTTTTATACCGCCTTTTCCTTAAATCAAAGCGGTTACAAAGACATACAAAAGCTAAACATAGGCATGGGAAGTGAAAGGTGGGATACATAACATGGTGAACTATTACAAAAAACACAATGTAGAGAGGTTACAATTTAGGATTGTAATGTCTCCAATCATATTATCAGATTGTGTTTTGTTGTTTAATTAGCGTTCCATCACATATTTTTTATGGTTTATTATTTATTTTAATCTTAACATGAAATTTGAGTTTTTATATATATATATTATGGTCTTATCTGTTCTTTTTTCGTTTTTAATATGTTTTTTATTATTTATGTTTTTATGTTTGTAGTATTTGGCCTAATCAACCCCTGACGAAGGTTACGAAACACGGCCTGTGTCAGGTTGCCATAGGTTCAGTGAGTTTCAATAAACTGTCTTCCACATATCTCACGTTTTGGATTGTGTTTGTGCTACTTACGTGAGTACTGCCTACCTGTTGGACGCATGCACAGGAGGAAGGCAGACCCTGTATGCCCACAGGTAGCCAGCCATCGCAACAGATATCTGGGTTCTCCAGATAGCCCATTTGGACTATCAGCTACATCTCACCCAGGCACCTCCCTCTTACTTTCCAGGGGAGACTCTCAGACCCCCTCTTCACAGGGACCTCCTCTTAAAGGAGTTAGCAGGTCTTCTCAAGGATCATGCGGTAGAACCGGTGCCCCACCACCTGCAGGAAAAGGGCTTCTACTCCACTGAACGGGATTTTACCCATCTGTCACGTGCACATGGTACCAGTACTAGGATAGATTACTTATTGATCTCAGAGACGCTCTTCACCTTTGTAGTGGAGGCGTGCATCGGACCCACAGAGATTTCTGATCACGCCCCGATCTGGTTGGATTTGTACTGGTTGGGGGGAGGGGATGGTCCATATACCTGCATTTGGCGGTTTCCCATAGATCTATATAAGGATACTCAATTAATTTGTTTTCTCCGCCAGCGTTGACAGGAATTCGAGGCGAATCATCAAGCCCATTTAGATGATCCGGAATTGATGTGGGAAACCACCAAAGTGGTTCTGAGAGGTGATATTATTGGCTATGTAGCACGCCGGAAGAGATTAATGACCGAACAGATTGTTAAATTAGAAAGATCCGTGACAAAGGCAAGGTGAATCCACGCCCAACATCCCATTGCCCAGAATAGGAAGAGGCTCTGGGAATTGCAAACGGCGCTTAATGAGCTCCTACATAGCCAAGCGAAAAAATCACTGATGTATTACCGATACAAATTACATTGCTATGGAGATAAACCGGGTAAAATATTGGGACGGTGCTTGAAGGGCCCAAAAGCTGGGAGAACGGTGGCGGCCATAAGGGATGCTCACGGTGTCCTCCAGAAGGATAAGGGTGCAATAGTGGCTGTGTTCAAAGAGTTTTTTCAGAACTTATATAATGCTGATGGGGGGTCCCCTGTCCGGAGGGAGGATTACCTGAAGGGCCTTGACTTGCCTCGGTTGAGCAGGGAGCAATTGGGGCGCCCGATATCTCTTCAGGAGGTTTGCCAAGTCATTTCGAAAGCGAGCTGTTATAAATCTCCGGGACCCGATGGGTTCAGGGCTGAATTCTATAAAATTTTATCTGAGTTACTGAGCCCCCTATTAGTCGTGACCTTTGACCAGCGCAGGGGGGGGGCCCTTGAGGAGGGGGACCAACCAAGCACATATTGTTCTGATACCAAAGCCGGGGAAAGATCTTACTCAGGCCGCCTCCTACAGACCTATTTCTTTGCTGAATTTTGATTCAAAGTTGTTGGCTAAAATACTCGCAGAGCGTCTAGCAGAGGTGTTGGGGGATCTTGTTCACGATTCTCAAGTGGGCTTTGTCAGGGGGAGATACGCGGTGCGTAACGTGAGGAGGGTTATTGCTTCCTTGGAGTGGGTTCAGGAGCATCACTTGCAATCGTTACTTGTTAGCTTTGATGCTGAAAAAGCATTTGACAGGGTTAATTGGACCTATCTTCGCTACTTGCTGCCTATGTACGGACTTGGGGAGCCCTTCGTGAAATGGTGCAGACTTTATACTTAGACCCAACAGCTCGTGTGCTGTGTAATGGGGTGCTCTCAGAGCCTATTTCCTTGGGGCGGGGCACAAGACAGGGATGCCCACTATCCCCCCTATTGTTCGCGCTTTCGTTGGATCCTTTAATCCGGCGGATTGAACTGGATAATAGTATCAGGGGTGTGAAGGTTGGACGACAGGGATTCAAGGTCTCGGCCTTTGCGGATGACCTTCTGGTCCACTTGTTGGACCCAAGGAAGTCTCTCCCTCGATTGTTGGTGGAATTCACTTTGTTTGGCAGTTTTGCCGGGTTCCGTATTAACCGAGATAAATCAGAAGCCCTGGATGTCTCTGGCAAACTCCGAGAGAATTGGGGAGGGGAGTTCCCGTTGAAATGGGCCGGGAACCAGTTCATTTATCTAGGCATAGTGATTACTAGGCTTCCGCAAGAGCTATATGCCTGTAACTTAAACCGAGTCACCTCTAGAATGCGTGCTCAATTGAATGCCTGGCAGTCTCTACCGCTATCTTTATTGGGCCGTGTGGCTGCGGTGAAAATGGTGATACTTCCACGGCTACTATACTGGCTGCAAACTTTACCGGTTTGGTTGTTGAATAGGGATTTGCACGGCTTAGAGAAGGAAATACAACGATTTCTCTGGAAGGGGGCTAGAGCCCGTATTCCTTTGTGCCGGCTGGTGGGTACCTGGAAGACGGGAGGGGTTGGTTTCCCGGACTTTCGACTTTATGCGTTGGCCTGTCAGGCACGACATTTGGCGGACTGGCTGGGTGAAACGGAGATTTACACCTCTAGGGCGTTGGAGGAGGCCCTGGCGGCTCCCCACTCTATCCTGGCAGTTTTACATATGGAGAGTGACAGCCTGCCTATGCATGTTAAGCGCAGTGGACTGTTGAGCTCTATGCGTCGTGCTTGGAGACAACTAAACCTTTACTGGAAACGGAACTGGAGGGTCTCTAGCTGGCTGCCGATCTGGGGAAATGCGAGGTTTTCCCCGGGTTCGGAGTCGAGTATGTTTCGCGCTTGGACGGCACAGGGCCTTCGACACTTGGGGCATGTGGTTGACTTGGCCGGAAAGTGTAAAACGTTTTCGCAGATTCGGGAGGAATACGATTTACAACCGAAATCCTATTTTGCTTATTTGCAGTTGGCTCATTACGTAGCCACACTGCCAGCTGAGGAGCTCGCGGTTGACTGCTCTGCACAGATTTTGGAATTTTTTGATCTTGGGGGGGAAAACCGCCCGACCATGGCTACCCTGAGGGCACGTTTGGAGCACTACGGAGGCCCTACCGGACTATGGAGCTGTAGAACGTACCTGGGCTACTAAACTGCGGCAGGAGGTCTCACCGGGTTCTGTTAGGGAGGCGCTCAGGCGAATACCGGAGCTGGCTGACGGGGCCCGATGGAGAGAAATTCAATTTAAATGTATCATACGGGCATATTTTTCCCCTAGAAGAGCTTTGCGCAGTCACATTGCTACTGCTGATGGGACCTGTCCTAGATGTGCGGAACCACTGGCTACCCTGATGCACATGTGGTGGGAGTGTAAATATATCCGTCCCTATTGGACACGGATAGGTTCCTGGATTGCCGGTCGCATATGGCAGAGGGTTCCCTGGTCAGGCCCCCTGGTGGTGTTAGATCAGTTAAACCCCTCCCTCCCTCGGGGTAGGTGGGTGCGGCTTTGGGTTAGAAAGGCATGCCTGGTGGGGAAGGGGCCCATACTCCGGAGGTGGCGGGACCAGCAACCACCTTCCTTCTGGGAGTGGCGGAATAGTCTTCATCAACTGATGATGGCAGAACGATGGAGAGCTAGGGGTAATGTGAAGAGGTGGTCCCATTTTTTGTTAATTTGGGAATCATATATCCAAAATCTGGGCCCACTCAGCCGCAATGAAATATTGAAAGTTGGGTGTTAAGGTGCTGACAGGGAGCGGGTGTCATCCCCGATGGCAGTAGTCTGCTATGGGTTCACATGGGCCGATAGGATTCCAAGGGGGGGGAATGAGGGGGGGAGGGGGGAAGGGGTGCGCTGGGTTCTACAATGACAACAAAAAAGACAAAAAGAACCTGTGTTTGAAAGATTTTCTCTTTTTCTATTGCCAATGTTGTATGGTTTGATAACCTTCGCGGGGATAAGAGTTCACCCCTCGGAGGCTTGCAGTTCATTGTTGTTGGCATGTGTTAAATCTGACTAAATAAAAGTTATAAAAAAAAAAAAAGGGCTTCTACTCCAGGTATTTTCTGATACCAAAGAGAACTTGAGGTCTAAGACCCATCCTCGACCAGCGCAACTTAAACAAGTTCCTGGTGAGGGAAAAGTTCAAGATGCTTTCCCTTGGAATATTGCTACCTTACCTCCGCCAGGGAGACTGGCTATGCTCTTTAGACCTAAAGGATGCTTACACACACATCCTAATTCATCCAGACCACAGACAATATCTGCGATTTGTGGTGGGAGGAAACCACTTTCAGTACAAGGTGTTCACAAAGTGCCTAGCGGTGGTGGCGGCCTTCCTAAGAAACCAGGGGGTATTTGTTTTCCCCTACTTGGACGACTGGTTCATCAGAGCACAGTCAGCTCTGGAAGCCCAACAGGCCACGTCTCGCACTATCTAGTTTATGTTTATTGACTTGATATAGCGCTAAACAAAAAACATCAAAGTGGTTTACATAATTCAAAATAAAGAAGAACCATAAGGTAAGAGAAGAGGAAAGGAAACTACAATAATGAATAGGAAAGCATACCTAACAGATTCATACGACAAGACGATGGAGGAGAGAGAGAGAGGGGGCAGGGGGAATTAAGGTCACACAGAGGGATCAGGGAGGTCAAAGGCAAGGGCAAAGAGATGGGTTTTGAGGCTGTTATTGAAGATAGTGTGTCCCTGCTCAAGCCGGATAGAAGAGGGCAGGGAGTTCCACAGGGCTGGTGCGAGGAAGAAAAAGGCAGAGGAGCGAGTGGATTGGAGGTGAGCACAAGTGGGTGAGGGAAGACGTAGGCGGTTGAGATGGAGGGATCGCAAAGAGCGAGCTGGAGTATGAAAGTGAACGAGATCAGCCAGATACTGAGGGGAGTGGGTGTGGAGGACACGGTGAAGGAGTACCAAGATTTTGAAGTGAATGCGGAATTTGATGGGAAGCCAGTGAAGATGGATGAGAAGAGGTGTAATATGGTCACATGGGGAGGAATGAAAAATGAGTCGAGCAGCGGTGTTTTGACTACATTGGAGACGGTGAAGTTGCATGATAGGGAGACCGGCTAGAAGCGAGTTACAGAAGTCGACGCGGGATATGACCAGTGACAAAAGAAGGGTGGTAAGTGCCTGTGCAGAAAGAAAAGGCCTGATAGCACAAATCTGACGAAGGAAGAAAAATGAAGTCTTTGAAACATGAGCAACGTGGTCTGGAAAGGTCAGGTTGGGGTCAAAGAGCGAAAAGAAGAGACTAGGGGAACGGGCGACCCGGAGAAGGAAGGGGAAACCAGGAGGGGGAGTACTGTCATGAGAGAACCAGATGGCAAGGGTTTTTGTGAGATTGAGATGCAGACAGTGGGTAGTGAGCCAGTTGGCAACGGCTGTGAGGCAAGAATTCAGAGGGGAAAGGTCAAGAGAAAGTGGGGAGGTGTGATGTAGGAGAACCAGGTCGTCGGTATAATAAAAGGCAGAAATCCCGTGTTGCTGAACCAGTAGAGCAAGAGGTGTGAGAAAAATGTTGAAGAGAAGAGGGGCCAGGACCGAACCTTGAGGGACCCTGCAGAGGAGGGGAGTGGGCTCAGAAGCAGTTGTGGGGGAAGAAGTGGAGAGAACGGAATAAGACCTAGAAGAGAGAAAAGAGTGGAACCAGTGAAGGACTGTGCTACAAAGACCTGCCTCACGTAAACGAGCTAGGAGAAGGGAGTGGTCGACAAGATCGAAAGCGGCAGAAAGATAAGGGAAACCGCCACCGAGAGATCCCCACGGTCGTGAGCAGTGTGAATTTCATTTAGGAAGCCTAGTAGGACAGTTTCAACGCTGTGGCTGGGTCGGAAGCCAGGCTGACGGGGATGGAGAAAGTGGGTAGAGTCGAGATAAGAAGACAGTTGGGAGAAAACAACTTTTTCGAGGATTTTAGATAGAAACGAGAGGTTGGAGACAGGGTGGTAGTGTGCAGGAATTAAGGGATCAAGTGAGGGCTTTTTAAGGATAGGGCGGACCAAAGCGTGTTTCCAGGGCTGGGGAAAGACACCTGAGGAAAGACTAGAGTTGATCATGTTGAGAGCTGGAAGAATAAGAGCTAGAGAAGAGGTAAGCAGCCAGGAGGAAGGAATGGGATCTAGTGCACAAAATGTTTTCTTAGAGGAAGAGATTGTCGCAATAAGCTCGGAAGAGGTTAGTGGGTGGAATGAGTGCCAGACATGGGACAGTTGAGGTGAGGGAGGAGGAGAACAGGGAGGGGGGCCAGAGATGGGAGGAGGACAGTAGGGCAGCGATTGTCTGAGATCGGATATCTTAGTACTGAAGTTGCTACAACACTTAGGGTTTGTGATCAATTACACAAAGTCCACTCTGGTTCCCTCTCAAGTTCATAGGAGCAAGGCTAGACACCCTTCAAGCAAGGGCTAATCTACCAGGGCACAAAGACTTTTGGCCCTAGTGCAGCAAGTGAGTCGCAGATCCCAGATCTCATCAAGACACTTTCTGTGCCTCCTTGGTCACATGGCCTCCATGGTACATGTGACACCCAATGCCCGCCTCCACATGAGAACAGCTCAGTGGTGCCTCAGGGACCAGTGGACACAGACCACAGGCAGACTCAGAGACAGCATCAAGGTGTCCAGGCGACTGGTGCAGTCGTTGACAGGGTGGCTTCAACCATACAACCTACTGGAGGGAGTGCCTTTCCAGCCTCCCCCACACATGAGTGTGCTGACTACAGATGCATCCTTGCTGGGCTGGGGAGCCCATTGCCAGGAATTGTGCACTCAGGGTATGTGGTCTCCACAGGAGAGCACACAACAGATCAATCTCCTAGAGCTTCGAGCTATCCGCCTAGCTCAACGGACCTTCTGTCAAACCCTGGCTCATCAGCCTGTCTTAATTCAGACAGACAACCAAGTGGCAATGTTCTATGTGAATAAGCAGGGGGGCACAGGGTCTCTCATCCTCTGTCAAGAGACCCTGGACCTATGCTCTTTTGCAGTCAACCAGGGTATGCACCTCAAAGCAGTTTACTTGCCAAGTCAGGAGAACTTCTTAGCCAAGAAGCTAAGCAGAATGCTCCAGCCGTATGAGTGGCAACTGGATCCCAACATAGCCCAGCAGCTGTTCCAGTGTTGGGGGTGACCATCCATAGATCTGTTTGTGAGCCCACAGAATCACTAGTTGCCACACTTCTGCTCCAGACAGCCACATACATGCAGGGTGGCTGCAGATGCTTTCCTAATATCATGGTCTGTGGGCCTCCTCTATTCGTTTCCTCCCACGACCCTGGTGGCCCGGACTCTATTCAAGATCCTTCAAGACAAAGCCTTGGTCATCCTGGTAGCACCCAGGTGGCTGTCTCAGCCATGCTTTCTGCTGCTGCTTCAACTGGCGGCAGAGGCTCCAATTCCTTTGGGATTACACCTCAACTTCCTGTCGCAGGAAAGGGGGGAACTCTTCTGCATCCCAATCTCAGGTCTCTCAACCTGATGGCATGGCTGCTGAAAGGGTAGTCCTCGCACCACTTCTTCCTAAAAATGTAGAGGATGTACTGCTAGCCTCAAGAAGGCAATCGACTAGGAAAACCTATGCGTTTAAATGGCATAGGTTTGAGGTGTGATGTGATAAGCAGAGCGAAAACCCTTTCTCAGTGGTGGTGCAGTACCTGCTTCACCTCTCAGATTTAGGCCTCAAGTCAAACTCTGTCCGAGTCCACCTTAGTGCCTTATCAGCACACCACTCTCCAGTGGAAGGACAATCTCTTTCTGCATACCCTTTGGTGTCCAGGTTCCTGAGAGGTTACTTCTGCTGAAGCCCCTGGTTCGTCCCCCAGTGACCAAATAGGATTTGAATGTGGTCTTAGAGCAGCTTCCTCGCCCACCTTTTGAGCCGATGGCTACCTGCCATCTACGCTTCCTCTCTTGGAAAGCGCTTTTCTTGGCGGCACTCACATCGAGTGAATGAGCTGCAGGCTCTGGTTTCCAATAGACCGTACACACGGTTCTATAGGAACAGGATGGTGCTTCGCACTCACCCCAAGTTCCTTCTGAAAGTGGTCTCTTTGTTCCACCTCAACCGCAACTACCTTCCTTCCCGACCTTCTTTCCCAGGCCACATGCCAGTCGGGCAGAAGCAGTTACATAAGAACATAAGATAATGCCATACTGGGTCAGACCAAGGTCCATCAAGTCCAGTATCCTGTTTCCAACAGTGGCCAATCTAGGTCATACGTACCTAGCAGTTTCCCCAAAAGACACAGGTTCCACAATGCTGATATCCTGGGTCCCTTCTTAATAATGGTTTATGGACCTTTCCTCCAGGAACTTGTCCAAACCTTTTTTAAACCCAGCTACACTACATCCTCCAGTAACAAATTCCAGAGTTTGATTACACGTTGAGTGAAAAAATATTTTCTTTTATTAGTCTTAAATAGTCTACCCTGTAGCTTCATTGCATGTCCCCTAGTCTTTCTATATTCTGATTACATAAACAATCGATCTACGTTTATCCGTTCCACTCCGTTCATTAATTTATAGACTTCTATCATATCTCCCCTCAGCCGTCTCTTTTCCAGGTTAAAGAGCCCTAACCTTTTTAGCCTTTCTTCAAAGGAGTATCCTTCCATCCACTTTACCATTTTGGTGGCTCTTCTCTGACCCTTTTCTAATAACACTATATCCTTTTTAAGATACAGTGACCAGAATTGCACACAATATTCAAGGTGTTGTCTCACCATGGAACGATATAGAGGCATTATAATATCTTTTGTTTTATTTTCCATTCCTTTCCTTATGATACCTAGCATTCTATTTGCTCTCTTGGCTGCCACTGCACACTGGGCTGAGGGTTTTAACATGTTATCCACAATGACGCCTAAATCTTTTTCCTGGGTGGTGGTTCCTAATGTGGAACCTTGCATCGTGTAACCATAGTTTGGGTTGTTCTTCCCTAGGTGCATAACTTTGCACTTGTCCACATTAAATTTCATCTGCCAGTTTGATGCCCAGTCTTCCAATTTATGAAGATCCTCTTTCAATTTTCCACAATCCTCTTGGGTTTTAACAACTTTAAATAGTTTTGTGTCATCTGCAAATTTGATAACCTCACTCGTTATTCCCTTTTCCAGGTCATTTATACCTATCCTCAAGCAGCTCCATTGGCTCCCTATACAAGGCAGGCTTATGTTCAAAACCTTGATTCTCACATACAAGGCCATCTATGGTCTGTCAGCCAACTCAATTATCGAGCTCATACAAACTATACCACCAAACAGATCGAGAAGACAAGTAGCACTAAACTCTCTAATAACACCAAAGACCATAACAACATGCAGCCGATCAACAGCAAACAGAGCTTTCATGTTTTGCGCCCCAAAATGCTGGAACTCCCTACCACCTGACATACGTGCAATAACCGACCTAGCCCAGTTCAGAAAGGCCCTTAAATTTAACCTATTTATCAGGTACTACCCTGTATGAAGTGCAATATAATAGTCCCACCACAAATTTAACCATAGTTTTCTCCTGATCCTAGCACTCCTGCTAATTTATGTAAATAGTTCTATCATGTTATCGATTTAACAGATCATATATTCTATGTATATAGTTCTCCCATGTTTTCCAAGTTGATGCTCCTGTTATATGTAATACCGAACAGCCTGTTGTTCTGGTCTTTTATGTTCTTTGTAAACCGCGCTGATGCTAAATAGTGCGGTATATAAGAAAGTTAAATAAATAAATAAAATTTATGAATATGTCAAAAAGCAGCAGACCCAGCACAGATCCCTGGGGTACACCACTATGCACCTTTCTCCATTGGGAAAATTGGCCATTTAGCCCTACCCTCTGCTTTCTATCTTTTAACCAGTTCCTGATCCACAATAGTACACTGCCTCCTATCCCATGACTCTTTAGTTTTGCCAAAAGTCTCTGATGAGGGACCTTGTCAAAGGCTTTCTGAAAGTCCAGATACACTGTATCAGCCGACTCACCTTTGTCCACCTGTTTATTCACACCTTCAAAAAAACATAACAGATTAGTAAGATAAGATCTTCCTTGTCTAAAGCCATGTTGGCTGTCTCCCATTAGGCCATGACTATCTACATGCTGAGTAATTTTGTTCTTTATGATGGTTTCTACCATTTTTCCCGGTACTGACGTCAGGCTCATCGGTCTGTAGTTTCCCGGATCACCCCTGGAACCCTTTTTTAAAAATTGGCGTTACATTGGTGATCCTCCAATCTTCAGGTATTAGATGATTTTAATGAAAATTCCCAGATTACTAATAGCAGGTCTGCAATCTCATATTTCAGTTCTTTCAACACCCTTGGATGTATGCCATCCGGCCCAGGTGTTTTGCTACTCTTCAGTTTATCTAATAGTTGTAATACATCTTTATTCTTCCCGATGTATCGATATTTCCTTCAATTCTTTCGCACCTTTAAATACCACTTCAGTCATGGATAACATCCCTACATTTTCCTCAGTAAAGACCGAAGCAAAGAATTCATTCAGTCTCTCCACTATCGCCTTGTCGCCTCTTAGTGCCCCTTTAACCCCTCTATCATCTAATGGACCAACTGACTCTCTCACGGGTTTTTTGCTACGAATGTACTTGAAAAAGTCTTTATTTTGCGTTTTTGTTTCCGCAGGGAGCTTCTTCTCAAATTCTCCCTTTGCCTGGCTTATCAATGCCTTGCATTTGTCTTGCCAGTGCTTGTGCTGTTTCCAGGTTTCGTCATTTGGCTCTTTTTTCCATTTCCTGAAAGATGCTTTTTTGGCAACAACAGCCTCTGTGACCTCACTTTTAAACCATGCTGGCAGTTTTTTGGACTTCCTTCCACTTTTCTTAAAGCGTGGAATACAGCAGGTCTGGGCTTCTAAGATAGTATTTTTCAACAACACCCAAGCTTGATGTAAGTCTTTAACCTTTGCAACTACTCCTTTTAGTTTTTTCTTAACTATTTTCCTCATTTTATCATAGTCTCCCTTTCAAAAGTTAAAAGGTAGTACTGTGGATTTCCTTACTATCCCTCCTCCACTAATTAAATCAAATGCGATCATGCTATGGTCACTTTTGCCAAGTGGCCCCAACCACCCTTATCTTGCACTAAATCTGGTGGTCCACTAAGGACTAGTTCTAATATGGCTTCCCCTCTGGTCGGTTCTGCACACCCTGGACTGTAAGAGGGCTTTGGCCTTCTACATGGAGCGTACGCGGGGACATTGAAGGGCTTCTCAGCTTTTCGTCTCTTATGACCCAGTAAACTGGGGATGCCTGTCTCCAAGCATACGTTGTCCACTTGGGTGGTGGATTGTATCGCCTGGGCATACAGGGCAGCCGATCTCCCATTGCAGGGTCGAGTCACGGCCCACCAGGTCAGGGCTAAGGCGCTATCAGTGGCTCACTTCCACTCTGTTCCACTGGCAGACATCTTCCGGGCCACCACCTGGTCTTCAAGCCAGACTTTTGCGGCCCATTACTGCCTGGATAGGGAGTCCCAAAGGGACAGTACTTTTGGCCAGGTGGTACTCCGTAATCTGTTCAAGGTTTAGGCAACTCCTACCCTCTGACCCTTTGGTGTCAGGCTACCGGAGTGTTATGTTCTCAGCTGAACTCCTATCATGGCTGCTGTGTCTCATCTAGAGTGAGCCTGTTTTCAGTTATGGGTTCCTCTGTAGCCTATAGCAAGGGAGTCCCATATGTGAGGACTGACTTCCTGCTTGTTCCTGGAGAAAGCATAGTTACTCACCTGTAACAGGTGTTCTCCTGGGACAGCAGGAATCAGTCCTCATGAACCTCCCTCCTCCCCTGGAGTTGCAGTCCTCTTATTAATTCTTATTCTTTTGCCATCTTTTTAGCTATATCATTTGACTGACCAAGATGGCACCCTTGGGCGGGAAGGGGACTGCGCATGCGTGATGCAATCCCAAAGGCTTTCTTAGAAAGCTGGGGATTTGCTCCACATGAGGGCTCCGTCGGCGCCGACGTCACCCATATGTGAGGACTGATTCCTGCTGTCCCTGGAGAACACCTGTTACAGGTGGTTAACTATGCTTTTTTGCTTTCTGTTATTCTACTTTGTGCATCAGAACTGTATATTCATGAATAACACCTTTCTATGTGTAGTTTATGTTCTTAAAACATTCTGCTATTTCAATAGTCATTCTCCAACAGACCAGAACCACAGTGTCTCTGCAGTCCAATCATTCTGTAATGACATGAAGGAGCCTTTGAAACTAGTTGGAGAGAGCTACATCAGTTGGTGTTTTGGGCTTTTTCTTTATCTGTTTTGTGCATGAGAACTTCATAGACATGAATAACACCTTTCTATGTGTAGTTTATGTTCTTAACAACATTCTGCAATTTCAATACTTCTCAGTCATTCTAACATTCATTCTCCAAAAGAAACCTGAACTACAGTGTCTCCACAGTCCGTCCATTCTGTTATGACATGAAGGATCATTTGAAACTAGTTTGAGGGAACTACCTCAGTTGGAGTTTTTGACTTTCTCTTGATCTGCTTTGTGCATCAGAACTCTATAGTCATGAATAACAGTTTCCGATGTATAGTTTGTGATGATCTCAACAATACTCTCCTGTTCCAATAGTTCTCAGTCATTCTAACATTCATCCTCCAAAAGAAACCTGAAGCACAGTCTCCATCCATTCTAATGACATGAAGGAGCCTTTAAATCTAGTTTGAGAGACCTACCTGATTTTGAGGTTTTGGCCTTGCTCTTGATTTGTTTTGTTTTGAACATCAGAACTGTATAGTCATGAATAACTTCTTGTGAGATTCTTAACATTCTGCTATTTTAGTACTTCTCAGTCCTTCTAACATATATCCTCCCATAGAAACCTGAACCACAGTGTCTCCGCAGTCCGTCCATTCTGTTATGACATGAAGGATCATTTGAAACTAGTTTGAGGGAACTACCTCAGTTGGAGTTTTTGACTTTCTCTTGATCTGCTTTGTGCATCAGAACTCTATAGTCATGAATAACAGTTTCCGATGTATAGTTTGTGATGATCTCAACAATCCTCTCCTGTTCCAATAGTTCTCAGTCATTCTAACATTCATCCTCCAAAAGAAACCTGAAGCACAGTCTCCATCCATTCTAATGACATGAAGGAGCCTTTAAATCTAGTTTGAGAGACCTACCTGATTTTGAGGTTTTGGCCTTGCTCTTGATTTGTTTTGTTTTGTTTTGAACATCAGAACTGTATAGTCATGAATAACTTCTTGTGAGATTCTTAACATTCTGCTATTTTAGTACTTCTCAGTCCTTCTAACATATATCCTCCCATAGAAACCTGAACCACAGTGTCTCCGCAGTCCAGCCATTCTGAAGAAGTCTTTGAAACTAGTTTGAGGGAACTACCTCAGTTGGCTTTCTTTTGATCTGCTTTCTTCAAGAGAACTGTAAAGTTATGAATAACATCTCACCAAACCTCTGCTGTTCCAGTACTTCTCAGTCATTCTTACATTCAGTCCTCCAACAGAAACCTTAAGCAGTGTCTCCACACTTCATCCATTCTCTAATGACATGACATGGCAGAGCCTTTAAATCTAGTTTGAGAGACCTACCACATTTTGAGGTTTGGGACTTGCTCTTGAATTGCTTGGAACATCAGACCTGTATAGTAATGAATACCTTCTTTCAAAGTGATTCTTAACAACATTCTGCTATTTCAATACTTTTCAGTCCTTCTAACATTCATCCTCCCACAGAAACCTGAACCACAGTGTCTCCGCAGTGCAGCCATTCAGACAAAGTAGACTTTAAAACTAGTTTGAGAGAACTACATCAGTTGGAGTTTTTGGCTTTCTTTTGATCTGCTTTGTGCATCAGAACTGTATAGTCATGAAAAACTCCTTTCTATGTGTAGTTTGTGATGTTCTCACAAATCCTCTGCTGATCCAATACTTCGTAGTCATTCTAACATTCATCCTCCAACAAACCTGAAGCACAATGTCTCCACACACCATCCATTCTCTAACAACATCTTACACATTCTAACACATTCTACACCAAAAGAGACCTGGACTAGAGTTTCTCAACATTCATCTCCCCCCCCCCCCCCATTGTGTAATGAAATGAAGGAACCTTTGAAACTAGCTTGAGGGACCTACCTCAAATGGGTATTTTAGGCTATCTCTTGATTTGGTTTGTGCATCAGTCCTGTATAGCGATGAATAACCAGTTTGTAGATGTAGTTTGTGGTGTTCTTACCAAAATTCTGCTGATTTAGCACTTTTCACACATTCTAAAAGATATCCTCAAAAGACTTCTGAAATACAATAGATGGACTATCCATAGTCCATTCATTGTGTTATCAGTTAAATATCTTCAAAACTATTTAGAGCCAGCTCTCTGAATTTTTGGCTTTCTCTTGATCTGCTTTGTGCATCAGAACTGTATAGTCATTTCTATCTGCAGTTTGTGATGTTTTTAACATTCTGCTATTTCAATACTTCTCAGTCATTCTAACATTCATCCTTCCACAGAAACCTGAAACACAGTGTCTCCACAGTCCAGCCATTCTGTAATGACATGAAGGAGCCTTTGAAACTTTCGACAGCCAGCAGGAATACAAACCAAATTGTTGAAGTACTTAGCACAAAAAGTGAACACTCCAAACTTGATGTTGTTATCTACTTGGGCACAAATGACCGGGCTAGAAACAGTGCCTCTACAGTCCAAAAGGACTTCCAATCTCTGGGAGAGAAACTCAAGCCCATTGTGAACACTGTTGCATTCTCAGAGGTTCTGCCTGTTCTTGGTAACGGGAAAAAAAGGCTGCATCGCATTAACAGCTTTAATACATGGCTCCAGACTAGTGCAAACAAGAAGGATTCAGATTTATTGGTGACTGGGGAAACAGGTGGACCAACAAGAGACTATATGGTGCTGATAGACTACATTTCTCTGTCGCAGGGAAAAGAATCTTAAGTGAAAAATTCAGGCACTATGTGGATATGCATTTAAACTAGGAAAAGGGGATGATGGATGTGGAAGCAAGACCGGCACGCCACCCCCTGCAAAAGCAGAATAATATCAGAAACAGCCACACATTTAAACCACACATCACAAACTAGTGGGAAGATGTGGGCAGAACAAAATCAATGCAAAATACACACAAGCCAGGTAAATGCTGGAAAGCAATGAGCACAAATGCTCGAAGCTTAGCCAACAAAGTTCTAGACCTGGAAGCCCTAATGGTGGAAATGGATTTGGACATTGTGGCCATTATAGAAACATGGTTCAATGAATCGCATGATTGGGATGTGGCCATAGCTGGCTATAATCTATTCAGAAGAGAGAGAAAATGGAAGGGGAGGAGGAGTGGCCTTGTATGTCAGAGGCAATATTAAAGCTACTGAAATGCAGGTGGCATGGGGAAAAGAAGAAGCGTTCTGGATTGCGTTGGAAAGAGGAGATGGCACTGTCATCCATACTGCCGTAGTCTACAGACCTCCGACTCAAATTGAAGAGATAGATAACGATTTGATTAAAGATATTGCCAAGATAGCCACAAAGGGGGAAGTAATCATTTTGGGTGACTTTACCTGATGTGGATTGGATTACTCCTGCACATCTGGAAAGAAGCAAAAAAATTGTAGATGCTCTCCAGGATGCATCACTTAGACAAATGGTCATGGAACCAACCAGGGAAAGCTCAATGCTGGATTTAGTGCTCACCAACGGTGATAGCGTGTCAAATGTCTGCGTGAGTACCCCTGTGAGCAACAGCGATCATTACACAGTGTGGTTTGAGATAAAAGCCAGGGTACAGGCCAAACATAGCAAGCTCAAAGTCCTAAACTTCAAAAACACTGACTTCAATAAAATGGCCAAGTACCTAAAGGAGGAGATGACAGGGTGGAAGGTGATAAAGGAAGTGGAATTGCAATGGGATAAACTAAAGGTGGCAATAAAAGGGGCAACGGACAAATATGTTAAAAACCCATGAGCCTTACCTCGGTGGTGGGAAAAGTAATGGAGGTGCTCTTGAAAGCGCGAATAGTGAACTTTGTCAAAACCAACAGGTTGCAAGATCCGAGGCAACATGGTTTTACTAAAGGACGGTCTTGCCAAACTAATCTGCTTGAGTTCTTTGACTGGGTGACCAAGGAACTAGATCAGTGGCATGCGATGGATGTCATCTACCTGGATTTCAGCAAAGCCTTTGATACTGTTCCTCATAGGAGGCTTGTCAATAAACTCAGTAGCTTGGGGATGGCATCACCTAGACAGTATCACATGACCCTATAGCCTATCAATCCAACGCTGCCTAACCAATCCCCAATGATAACTCTCCAACTCATCCAACTATCCCCTTTAGAGCATGTATCATAAACTCAGATATGATGCAATCCCCTTTTGTATATAATGTACAAAGTTCTCCTGTTATCCTTGTTTAAATCTCCCTATTGTATATTATGTATAAAGTTCACCTGTTATCCATGTTTAAATTCCCTGTTCTATGTAAGTTCAATGTACGGCTGTTCCTCATTGTACAAACCTGTTCCTTGTAAACTGCGCTGATGCCGAATAGTGCGGTATAGAAAAGCGTTAAATAAAATAAATAAAAATAAATAAATAAAGATGGGTACCAAGATAGTAACTGGATTAGAAATTGGTTGACTGACAGACGACAGAGGGTGATGGTACATGGAGCTCACTCGGATGAGGGGAAGGTGATTAGCGGGGTGCCCCAGGGTTCGGTCCTCGGCCTGGCACTGTTCAATGTATTTGTGAGTGATATTGCTGAAGGACTGAATGGAAAAGCCTGTCTTTTTGCAGATGACACAAAAATTTGCAGCAGAATGGACTCCCCTGAGGGAGTGGATAACATGAGGAAAGATCTACAAAAGCTGGAAGAATGGTCAAATGCTTGACAATTACGATTTAATGCGAAAAAGTGCAGTGTCATGCACTTAGGTAGCAGAAATCCAAGGGAAATGTACGTGATAGGGGGCGAGAGGTTGATATGCATGGTTCAGGAAAAAGACCTTGGTGTGATTATCTCTGATGAGCTCAAGGTGGCAAAACAGTGCGACAAGGCGGTGGCAAAAGCCAGGAAGATGTTGGGCTGCATACAAAGAGGGATTACCAGCAGAAAGGAAGAGGTACTTATGCCACTGTACAGGTCGCTGGTGAGGCCTCACCTGGAATACTGTGTTCAGTTTTGGAGACCATATGTTGCAAAAGATGTAAAAAGACTGGAAAGTGTCAGAGAAAGGCGACCAAAATGATTTGGAGCCTGCGTAAGAAACCTTATGAGAAGAGACTTGAAGACCTAAATATGTACACTTTGGAGGAGAGGAGGGATAGGGGAGATATGATTCAGACCTTTAAATACTTAAAGAGGAACGATGAACAAACAAACCTCTTCCAAAGACGGGGAAGCTGCAAACCTTAGAGGGCATAACATGAAGCTGCAGGGTGGAAAATTGAAAGGCAATGTCAGAAAATATTTTTTCACTGAAAGGGTGGTGGATGCTTGGAATGCTCTCCCGATGGAAGTAGTGGGGGCAAACACGGTGACAGAATTCAAAACAGCATGGGACAAGCACAGCGGATCCCTTTACAGCAACAGGATAAAAACAAAATAAACTGAACCATCTAACTTCTCAACAAATAGGGGTGTCCTACATGGAGTGGTGGGTCCACCCTAAACAAAGACATGGGAGGGGTGACCTGCACAGAGCGTCAGGTGCACCTACTCTTGCCGTATTGCTGGGCAGACTGGATGGACCATGGTGGTCTTTATCTGCCGTCATTTACTATGTTACTATGTTTGAGGGAACTACCTCAGTTGGAGTTTTTGGCTTTCTTTTGATCTGCTTTGTGCATCAGAACTATATAGTCATGAAAATCTCCTTTCTCACCAAACCTCTGCTGTTCCAATACTTCTTGGTCATTCTAACATTCATTCTCCAAGAAACCTAAAGCACAGTGTCTCCACACGACATCTTTGAAAGTAGGACTGGGGTTTCTAGTCCCACAGGTGCTCCTTGTGGTCTTGGGCAAGCCACTTAACCCTCCATAGCCCATGTTCCCTGTAAAATAGTTCTCTGTGTGCTGTGCTTTCCTGTCTAATCAATGTGTTTATACCTCAAAAATTTCCTGTCATGATTTGACAATTTCCAATCTGTAATCAAAACCGCTGCTGATCGCTGGAAGTAGCGGTATACAAATGTATACTAAATAAATAAATAAATAGTTAGAGAGACCTCCCTCATTTTGAGTTTATGGCCTTGCTCTTGATTTGCTTTGAACATCAGACCTACAGGTCATGAATAACTTCTTTAAAAGTGTCATTTTTGAGGTTCTTATTGAATATCTGCATATTCCACACTTTTCACACATTCTAACAGAAATACACCAAAAGAAACCTGAACCACAGTTCCTCAACATTCAACCCCATTGTATAATAAAATGAAGGAACCTTTGAAACTAGTTTGAGGCACCTATCTCAAATGGGTATTTGGGCCATCCCTTGATTTGCTTTGTGCATCGGTCCTGTATAGCGATGACTAACCAGTTTATCTCCAGGAACAAGCAGGAATGAGTCTTCACACGTGGGAGACGTCGCCGATGGAGCCCGCATGGGAATGCTCCCCAGCATCCAATCAGAAGGCCTTTGGGAGCATACCCCGTGCCTGCGCAGTGGCTTCCCGCCCTTCCTACTGCCTCTCCCCAGTTTTTCGTTTTCCGCGGAGCAGGCAGGACATCCCTCCTGCCACATTAGGACAGAATAAGAATAGAGCTTATTCTTCAGATAACAGCTTCAGGAAAGGAGACAGCAACAGCTTCAAGCTCAAGCACCAACATCATCTCGAGAAGCAGAAGCCAAGCCAAGCGGATAGAGAGAGAAGGAAACTCTCTGGAAGGAAGAGAAGAAGGGCCATTGGAAGGTCTGGGAGATTCCAAGGCAGTACCCATACTGGGAGGTATTCCAAGTGCCAGCAGAGTCCATTGGACTGGATTCAGCCAGAGGAATGGAATGGCAGAGATAGGAATCACCAGTGGCTACCTGGAAGAGAGAAGACTGCATGTGGAAGGGACTTCCAGACCAAGGCCAGAAGGTATGTGAGAGGAGATCCAGTGTCCAGGGATCAAGATTGGAAGCGTTTTCAGTATTAAAAGAAAAATTGTGTACAGGACCGGTACTGAAAGGAGTAGACTTCAAGAAACCCTTTCTGGTTCAAACCGATGCATCGGATGTAGGGCTAGGAGCGGTCCTATCCCAGTGCCATGATGGGGAGGAGCATCCTGTGATGTACCTGAGCAGGAAGTTGTCACCGGCTGAACAAAAGTATTCCACAATAGAAAAAGAGTGTTTGGCTATCAAGTGGTCAGTGGAGGCGCTAAGGTTTTACCTTACAGGGAGAAAGTTCCAGTTGGTCACGGACCATGCCCCACTTAAGTGGTTGCAGCAAATGAAGAACCACAATGCCAGGTTGACACGCTGGTACATGGCCTTACAGGCGTTTGATTTTCAGGTTGAACATCGTGCCGGGAAGTTACACAAGAATGCGGATGCACTTTCCCATATTACGGACTGTAGAGAAGAAGTTTCACCAGTAAAACCAGTCCGTAATAACTTAAGCAGGGGGGTATGTGATAAGGAAGCTTATCATAGCTCAGGTAGGAGCTATAGAAAAGATGATGTGACTCTGAACAAGCAACCTGTCAGTTCTGGTAGAAGCAAGAAAACAGAGTTTTCACATAAAAGACTACCAGTCCCAGAATGCACCAGGTTTCCAGCAGCCATGAGAGGGGCTGAAGTGAGAAAACGTGTGTGCAATCAAGAGAGCTATGAGGTAATCCCTAAGCACTCATCTCAAAGGGCAGGGCCTGATTCAACACAGTTGCGCTGTGTTAGGGAGGAGCACACATTAGGACAGAATAAGAATAGAGCTTATTCTTCAGATAACAGCTTCAGGAAAGGAGACAGCAACAGCTTCAAGCTCAAGCACCAACATCATCTCGAGAAGCAGAAGCCAAGCCAAGCGGATAGAGAGAGAAGGAAACTCTCTGGAAGGAAGAGAAGAAGGGCCATTGGAAGGTCTGGGAGATTCCAAGGCAGTACCCATACTGGGAGGTATTCCAAGTGCCAGCAGAGTCCATTGGACTGGATTCAGCCAGAGGAATGGAATGGCAGAGATAGGAATCACCAGTGGCTACCTGGAAGAGAGAAGACTGCATGTGGAAGGGACTTCCAGACCAAGGCCAGAAGGTATGTGAGAGGAGATCCAGTGTCCAGGGATCAAGATTGGAAGGCTGGACATCAGAATTGGATTACATACTGGCCAGGCTATACAGAGAGGAATTATGATGGCAGGAGAGGCTCAGGTATGAACACTGATCCAGACCCTATCTATAATAGAGAATGGCAACAAGGGAATAAGCATTCTCATGATAGTGCCTTAATGAAAGACTCGTCTGTGCCAATGTATGATAGTGACCCTATGCTGATTGATGAAGGGGGAGATACAGCAGATGAAAATATTACTTACATGGACTGTTCTCTATCTAATTGCTATTGCTAGCTTTCTGTGAGCAAACACATCAGCCATCACAAAGAAACCTAACTTTGTTCTTTATTTCCACGGCAAACAGCTCTTAAAGCAGGATTTGGGTTCACACAGCCAGCCAGCTAAAGGCTTCCAGCTGGTCAATTGATAGTAATTAAACCTGCACCTGATTGTGTGTGTGAGCAAGGGAAAATCACTGCTGGATCTGCGTGGAAAATAAGCAGCAGTTAACCTAACAAGCAAAGTTTATTTATTTCTTTGTGCCTTTGTATTTGGTAATTATTTGCTAAGAAAACATTAGCTAATTGCCTGACAAGCTGAAGGTTGTTTTCTGATTTGCTTTATGACTTTTTGTTATCCATTTAAACACTGCAAGCAAGTAACCTCATTTATATTGCTAACAAGCATACTTGTGCTGGGTGAATTAAACCCCATCAATAAAAGAAGTATTTTATTGGCCTTACCTCTGGTTTCACAACTCAATTATTGTCTTCAGCTGTGTTTGGGAGTGAATGAACTACATTACCCACAATACCTTGCAAGAATCATATGAATATATGCATCGTCAAGATTGTGTAAGTTCTCACCCTAGGCAGCCGTCTGACACGCTGCAGGAGGTCACCGAGAGGTTGTCTCGGTTATCCCTCTTCGTATCGGCGACCAAGGCCTTTGAATATTCCCTGCTCCTTTATCACTGCAGGAATATCTCCGGGTTCCTTTCTCGTGCTTCGCTGGACTCCTTCCTCTGCTGTTGCCATTATAGCACGCCGTACAGCATGGTTGCAGGCGTCCGAGTTGTGTAGATGGGCACAGCACAACCTGGGTAATTCTCCCTGCGACGGAGATCACCTCTTCCACAGCGAAGCCTTGCGTCAGGTCGCACAGTGCTTCGCTAACCTTCCCAGGGTTAGCAGCCAGCCTAGGGCCCGGCCCCAGGCGGCGGTAAACGCCTCTCTAGGAAGAGGAAATATCAGCCCTCCGCCCACCCTCCAGGCGCGCCCAGGCAAGGGGCCTCTCACCCCGGGTTGATGCCCTCGGGCCCGCGCCAGGACTCTCCTACTAAGCATTTTTAGGCTCAGGCAGGAAGCTGCCTGCGCTTAATCCTCTTATCGGGAGTTTAAAATTGAGCTCTGCTCGGGATCTCGTTCAGTTGCAAATGGTTCGGAGGCTTATCTAGGGGTTCGGGTATTCTCCTTCCGTTGGTAGGGAGACCACTTCTATTCCGTGATAGCTATGGCCAACGGCCAACTTATTACCCTTCGGTACGTCTCCGAACCCTTCTCAGCCGGTTCCCCCTGCTGATTGCTTCTGTACTGGAATCCCCCCCCCCCCCGTCTGTGCGGGGGGGCGAGTTTTCTGTGTGCAGGTCTTGGGGACACATATAGGGCCTTCAGCCCCTGTGGCGTTCTACCAGACTGATGCTATCCCCTGTCCCCCGCGCTACCGCGCTGTTGGTTCGCCGATCTGCCCTTATCCTCCGGAATCCTCTACTGACGGATCTTGCTGCCACCTTCCAGGTGGACGCTCTGTGGATCGATAGCAGATCCGCCTTACCAGGGTGATGGTCAGGGAGGTAGGCCCCTCGACATACCTGCATTAGTACCGGAGTGGGCGCCCTCATGCCCACCGGCTTAGATATACTAGATATCACCTGCGCGATAGGCGCATATTGGGGGGATGCCCGCAGTTCCTGTGTTATACCGCCCTTTTCCCTATGGCTGGTACTCACGCCCCCCCCCCCCGGGGTCCGGCCAGTCCGCCTGCCTTTTCCTCGATCGGGCCCGGACTGGTGGTACTCTACCGCTGTGGAGTCTACAGCTCCCTTTTCAGTTAGGTCCTCCTCCCGGGGGTTTGGACCCTTGTCTCCCTATCTCTCGCTAGGGTAGCCTGTGTACTCCTTCTGCTCTGGGGTACACCCCTACTCTTCTCCGGAATAGGCTCTCTGGTTCGGCCCGTCTTCTGCTGTTAGTCCTCTGAGTTCTGGACTCTACTCCTAAGGGAGTGCTCAGCTTGCACTAAGCCTCCTGGAAGACCTGCCGTCCTTCTCCTGAACCAGCTGACGCCTGGATCTCCTAGCCTTCCGGATTTGGAGCTTCCTTCTTGCTGCGGCGAAGTTTCCTCGATGACTTCGCTACTGCGTCTACGGTACCTTCACCAGAGGTCTGCTTCCGGCAACCCGGTAGGTAAGCCCTACGGGGTTCCACACCATTAATTCATTCAAACTTAATGGCCGGTAAGCTCTATATGGTACTAGGGCATTTACTCTTTAAATGCTTACTGATACTATTTATGCATCCCTCTGGCTACTCTTCCTGTAGCCGGGATTTTTTTTGCTGTATCTTAATGTTACCTGTTCTGCACTCTAAAGACTCCTCTGTAGTCTGTAGATTCACTGTTCCTCTATTCAACTCCTGCCCTCCATCCCTCAGGGGATGCCGGGGATTTAGGCTGGGCAAATGCCATCCCGTCCTGGGCTGCGCTTATGGGACCTCCCCGGGCATCCTCAGCTTGGGAGTCCCCACGTGTGAAGACTCATTCCTGCTTGTTCCTGGAGATAGCACAGTTACTTACCTGTAACAGGTGATCTCCGGAACAGCAGGAATTAGTCTTCACAACCCGCCCACCTCCCCTAGGAGTTGTATCTCTTTTTTGTATCTATTCCTTCCTCTCCTCTCCTTCTGGCTTAGCTATGAAACTCAACTGGGGAGAGGCAGTAGGAAGGGCGGGAAGCCACCGCGCAGGCGCGGGGTATGCTCCCAAAGGCCTTCTGATTGGATGCTGGGGAGCATTCCCGTGCGGGCTCCGTCGGCGACGTCTCCCACGTGTGAAGACTAATTCCTGCTGTTCCGGAGATCACCTGTTACAGGTAAGTAACTGTGCTGTAAGTGTAGTTTGTGTTCTTCTTACCAAAATTCTGCTGATTTAGCACTTTTCACAAATTCTAAAAGATATCCTTCAAAAGACTACTGAAACATGGTTAATTCATAGTCCATCCATTGTGTTATCACTGAAACAGCTTCAAAACTATTTAGAGCCAGCTTCCTGAATTTTGGGCTTTCTCTTGATTTGCTTTGTGGATCAGAACTATATGAATTACACCTTTTTTATCTGTAGTTTATGTTCTTAACAACATTCTGCTATTTTGGTACTTCTCTGTCATTCTAACATTTATCCTCCAACAGAAACCTGAACCACAGTGTCTCCATAGTCCATCCATTCTGTTATAACATGAAGGAGCATTTGAAACCAGTTTGTAAGTGTAGTTTATGTTGTTCTTACCAAAATTCTGCTGTTTTAGCACTTTCACGCATTCTAAAAGACTTCAAAAGACTACTGAAACATGGTTTATCCATAGTCCATCCATTGTGTTATCACTGAAACAGCTTCAAAACTATTTAGAGCCAGCTTCCTGAATTTTGGGCTCTCTCTTGATCTGCTTTGTGGATCAGAACTATATAGTCATGAATAACACCTTTTGATGTGTAATTTGTGATGTTCTTAACAATATTCTGCTATTTCAATACTTCTCAGTCATTCTAACATTCATCCTCCTACAGAAACCTGAAGCATAGTGTTTCCGCAGTGCATCCATTCTATAATGACATGAAGGAGCCTTTGAAACTAGTTTGAGGGAACTACATCAGTTGAAATTTTTTGCATTTTGATCTGCTTTGTGCATCATTACTGTATATTCTCCAGGAATAAGCAGGAAGTCAGTCCTCTTATATGGGTGACATCGGCACCCCCCTTCCCGCCCAAGGGTGCCATCTTGCTCAGTCTCCTTTTTTCCACGGAGCCCAACAGACGTAGTCCAGGTTCCCTCGCGGAAAAAGTTCATCAAAACAGCTGAAAATTCTTTTGTTTCGACAGAGTTCGATGCCGGTTCCCCTTCCCGCCTTGGTTCAGTACACCGAGTCCATTCACTTCTTTTTGTCCTTAATGACTAGCGTTCGTGCTCTTTTTATTTTCACTGGCAGCCCAGTCGTTCGACCTTGCAGGGGCCCTTTTTCCCCCATGGCTGTCAGTGGGTTTAAGAAGTGTGATTGGTATAAGAAATTAATGTCACTCACCAACACACACGACTGCTGTCTCCGCTGCCTCGGGCCCGACCATGACACAAAGGTCTGTGGCCCATGTGAGAAGATGTTCTCTAAGGCACTCAGGAGCCGGCAGCAGTAGTGTGAAAGGATTTTCACCGAGTCCACATCCTCCAGAAGCCTCGACATCTCGGGAGCTCTCGGACTCCAAGCGCAGGGGGTCTCCCTCGCGGAAACACCGGAGGAAGAAGAAACTCGTGAGGACGTCATCGTTGAATGCCTCCAATTGACCTGGGCCCTCGCGGACCACGTCGCGGAGTCCTGACTGCCGCCCCGGGTCCTCGGAGTCGGAGCGGCCTGCAAAAGTGCCTTGCACGAAGCCGGAGATGCCGAGGAAGGTAAATACTGTTGTCCTCATGGATTCTCCTCCGGGAAAACCAGCATCGGACCCGACCCGGAGGCTGCAGAGCCTTCTGAGCTCGGTCTCAGAATGGCAGTCCTGGAGCGCAGCATGTCTGTCTTCATGGAGCAGCAATGGGCGCTGATGACCGGTCTCACTGGTCCATCCGCCCTAACCACCAGGACCTCGACGTCCAAATCGACCCCATAAGCCGAGCCGATCCTCGAGACTCTTCGGACTCAGGTTGAGACTCGGCCGAGGCCTCCCTCGACCTCCCGTACAGGACCAAGGTCATCGATGCCAGTGCCTTCGGCGTCGGGGCGGTCGAGGCCAAACCCCTCACAGCCGGAGCCACTCGATTCCTCTTTGGGGGAATCGGCATGGGAGATGGAAGATGAGGAGTCCCCAGACACCTGCCAGACCCGGTATGTCCCATCGGACTCACTGGGTTCCAAGCCTCGGAGAAGGTCCCCTCCAGAGGATACCCGGTTCTCAGACTTCGTCAGGGACATGGCCAAGGCTTTGGCATTCCCAGCGGACACCGAGGAGGAGCCTCAAGCCAAGGAACTTGAGGTCCTCCAGTATGACTTTCCCCCTCGGGAAGCCCTTACGGTACCGGTTCCCCCGATGTTGGAACGGCTGATGCTCCGCATGTGGGAGTCACCAGCCTCGATGCCGGTTCTCAGCAAGGGGGTCGATTCCATTTATCGAGTCCACAAAGGCCCTGGGTTCCAAAAAGCACAGCTGCCGCACAACTCCATGGTTGTGGAATCGGCCATACACAGGCTCAAGAGCCAAAAAATGTACTCCTCGGTACCTCCTGGCCGGGAGGCCTGGAACCTGGATGCCCTCGGCAGAAGGTGCTACCAGGGCTCGATGCTGTCATGCCATGTCCAAACTTACTAGCTGTACATGGGCATGAACTTACGAGACCTGGCAAAAGAGATTGCCGGGTTCTCAGCTGGCCTCTCCTAGGAACCCTTGCAGCGCTTCTAGACCTTGTCCACCGGAATTCAGGAGTTCTCGAAGTTTATATCCCGAGCAGCCTATGACGGCTTCGAGGCTTCAGCCCAGGTAGCAGCGGCCGGCATCGGTGCCCGCCACTAGGCTAATGTCATCGGACCTGGAGCCATGGGTTCAGGACAAGTTGGTCGATGTCCCTTGCCGAGGTGACAACCTCTTCGGCAAGCCCATGACTGAGAAGACTGCTGAGCTCAAGTCCGAGTACTTGACCCGGACAAGACTTCAAGAAGACGTCTGCCCCATCTAAAAAGGGAAGCCCTTTTTCCCAAGGAAGGGTGCTACTTACTGCAACTACCCCACTTACCAGGCCTCTACAGCTCCCCCACAAGGGCAGCAGGCCAAGGGACAGGGGCATGGCCCGTGTAAGCAGAAGGCCCCCAAACCCCAGGCCCCGGCCAAGCCTGGAGGGGGTTTTTGACTCCCAAAGTAAAGTCTCTCTCCCACCAGTGGTGAGGCCATGCACTGGAGGAAGGCTGGCCCTGTACGCCGACAGGTGGCCAGCTATCACCACCGATACCTGGGCCCTTCAAATAGTCCAAAGGGGCTATTTGCTCCATTTCAGCCAGCTACCTCCCTCCTACTTCCCAGGAGAGCCTCTCAGACTCCCTCTACACAGGGACCTACTCCTACAGGAGTTGGCAGGTCTTCTAGAGCAGTGGTCCTCAACCCAGTCCTCTGGGGCCCACAGGCCAGTCAGGTTTTCAGGATACCCACAATGAATATGCATGAGATAGATCTGCATGTACTGCTTCCATTGTATGCAGATCTATCTCATGCATATTCATTGTGCGTATCCTGAAAACCTGACTGGCCTGTGAGCCCCAGAGGACTGGGTTGAGGACCACTGTTCTAGAGGATCAGGCGATGGAACCAGTACCCCACCACCTGCAGGGACAGGGCTTCTACTCCAGGTATTTTCTGATATCCAAGAGAACAGGTGGCCTCAGACCCATCCTCGACCTGCAAACCTTAAACAAATTCCTGGTGAGGGAAAAGTTCAAGATGCTTTCCCTTGGGATATTGCTGCCTTACCTCCAACAGGGAGATTGGCTATGCTCCTTGGACCTGAAGGATGCCTCATACATCCTCACACATCCTCACACATCCAGACCACAGACAATATCTCAGATTTGTAGTGGGAGGAAACCATTTCCAGTACAGAGTACTTCCATTTGGCTTAGCCTCTGCTCCCAGAATGTTTACCAAATGCCTTGCAGTAGTGGCGGCCTTCCTCAGGAACCAAGGAATTTTTGTCTTCCCTTATCTGGACGACTGGCTCATCAGGGTCCAGTTGCCACAGGAAGCCCAACAGACCACAGATCGCACGATCAACATGCTACAGCATCTAGGCTTTGTCATAAATTACGCAAAGTCCACTTTGCTCCCCACTCAGAGCTTGGAGTTCATAGGAGCGAGGCTAGACACCCTTCGGGCAAGGGCTTACCTGCCAGATGACAGGGCACAGAGGCTTATGGCACTGGTGCACCAATCAGCCACAAGTCTCAGATTTCAGCGAGACACTTTCTATGCCTCTTGGGCCACATGGCCTCCAAGGTACATGTGACCCCGAACGCCCGTCTCCACATGAGGACAGCTCAGTGGTGCCTCAGAGATCAGTGGACACAAGCCACAGGATGACTCTGAGACAGGGTCAAAGTGTCCAAACGACTGATGAAGTCGTTGGCGTGGTGGCTTCAGCCACCCAACCTGCTGAAAGGAATGCCTTTTCAGCCTCCCTCACACACAAGAGTACTAACGACAGATGCCTCCCTACTTGGTTGGGGAGCCCATTGTCAGGGATCATGCACTCAGGGGTTGTGGTCTCCTCAGGAGAGTACACATCAAATCAACCTCTTAGAGCTTCGGGCGATTCGTCTAGCTCTTCAGACCTTCTGTCATGTTCTCTCACATCAGTCTGTCTTGGTGTAGCAGACAATCAGGTAGCAATGTTCTACGTGAACAAGCAAGGGTCCTGGATCCTATGTCAGGAGACGCTGGACCTCTGCTCCTTTGCGATCAGACAGGGTATGTCTCTCAAAGCAGTTTACCTGCCAGGTCAGGAGAACTTCTTAGCAGACAAGCTAAGCAGGATTCTTCAACCTCACGAATGGCAACTAGATCCGGAAGTGGCCCAGCAGATTTTCCACTGCTGGGGGCATCCGTCCATAGATCTGTTTGCCAGTCTGCAGAATCACCAGTTGCCCAGCTTTTGCTCCAGACAGCCACATCCTCAGAGAGTGTCCGCAGATACTTTTCTGCTCTCCTGGTCCACGGGCCTCATGTATGCGTTTCCTCCCATGCCTCTAGTGGCCCGGACTCTGTTCAAACTCCTTTGGGACAAGGCCTCGGTCATACTGGTAGCCCCCAGATGGCCAAGGCAGCCTTGGTTTCCACTTCTCCTCCAACTGGCGGTGGAAACCCCACTCCCTCTGGGGACGCAGCCCGACCTCCTGTCCCAGGAGCAGGGCTCTCTCTTACATCCCAATCTCAGGTCCCTCAACCTGATGGCATGGCTGCTGAAAGGGTAGTGTTGGCTCCCCTCCTCCTACCTAAGAATGTAGAAGAAATGTTTTCTAGTGGACTACCTCCTTGAGGCCAGTAACATTTCTTCCCCAGTAAAAAACATGGATAGCAACGGAAGAATGTACATAAAAACTTTTATTAAATAATCACCGCATCAGCTTCTTCAGGGGCTTAAATGGCTGTTCATCTGGGCATCTTTCAAAGTACAATCTGTAAGGATATTAATCTGCCTGTAAAAGGTAGGACAAAAGACCATTGGCGTCCTCTTCACATGTTCCACAGTTTCAGTCCAACGGTTCTTTTGTCCTACCTTTTACAGGCAGATTAATATACTTACAGATTGTACTTTGAAAGATGCCCAGATGAACAGCCATTTAAGCCCCTGAAGAAGGCTTCACGAAACACAGCCTGTGTTGGGCCAGTGGCTGATGCGGTGATTATTTAATAAAAGTTTTTATATACATTCTTCCATTGCTATCCACGTTTTTTACTAGGGAAGAAATGTTACTGGCCTCAAGGAGGCAGTCCACTAGAAAAACCTATGCCTTCAAGTGGCGTAGGTTTGAGGTGTGGTGTACACAGCACAATGAAAACCCTTTCTCTTGCCTTGTACCAGTTGTTTTGCAGTACCTGCTTCAACTGTCAGAATTAGGCCTCGTCTAACTCTGTCAGAGTTCACCTGAGTGTTTTATCAGCACACCACTCTCCAGTGGAAGGACAACCTCTTTCGACTCACCCCTTGGTGTCTAGATTCCTCAGAGATCTACTGCTACTAAAACCCCCGGTTCATCCTCCGGCAACCAAGTGGGATTTGAATGTGGTCTTGGAACAGCTTACTCGCCCACCGTTTGAGCCGATGTCCACTTGCCATCTGCACTTCCTCTCCTGGAAGGTACTCTTCCTGGTAGCTCTTACATCTGCCAGACGAGTGAGTGAGCTTCAAGCTCTTGTCTCAGAAAGACCGTACACACGATTTTATAGGAACAGGATGGTCCTTCGCACCCACCCCAAGTTCCTCCCGAAAGTGGTCTCTCCGTTCCACCTCAACCAAGAGGTGGTTCTTCCGACCTTCTTTCCCAGACCGCACACCAGCCGGGCAGAGGCGGTCCTGAATACCTTGGATTGTAAGAGGGCATTGGCCTTCTACCTGGAACGTACGCGGGGACATCAAAGGGCTACTCAGCTCTTCGTTTCTTATGACCCCAGTAGGCTGGGGCTACCTGTCTCCAAGCGCACGTTGTCCACCTGGGTGGCAGACTGCATAGCCTGGGCGTACAGGGCGGCCGACCTCCCGTTATAGGGCTGAGTCATGGCCCACCGTATTAGGGCTAAGGCCGCATCAGTGGCTCACTTCCGCTCTCTTCTGCTGGCAGACATCTGCCAGGCCGCCACCTGGTCTTCAAGCCAGACCTTTGTAGCCCATTACTGCTTGGACAGGGAGTCCCGACGAGACAGTGCTTTCGGCCAGGCTGTACTCCGTAATCTATTTGAGGTTTAGGCAACTCCTACCCTCCGGCCCTTTGGTGTCAGGCTATCGGAAGTATTGCGTTCTCCGCTGCATTCCTATCACAGCTGCTGTGGCTCTTCTAAAGGGAGCCATTTTTCAGCTATGGGTTCTCGGTAGCCTATAGCTGGGGAGTCCCATATGTGAGGGGATTGACTTCCTGCTTGTTCCTGGAGAAAGTGTAGTTAACTCACCTGTAACAGGTGTTCTCCAGGGACAGCAGGAATCAGTCCTCACGACCCTCTCTCCTCCCCTGGAGTTGCAGTCCTATTAATTATTTTGTTCATTTTGCCGTCTTTTTAGCTATGTCATTTGACTGAGCAAGCTGGCACCCTTGGGCGGGAAGGGGACCGCGCATGCGTGATGCAATCCCAAAGGCTTTCTTTGAAAGATGGGGAATTGCTCCGCACGAGGGCTCCATCGGCGCCGACATCACCCATATGTGAGGACTGATTCCTGCTGTTACAGGTGAGTAACTACGCTGTCATGAATAACACCTTTCTATGTATAGTTTGTGATGTTTTTAACAACATTCTGCTATTGCAGTACTTCTCAGTCATTCTAACATTCATCCTCCAGAAGAAACCTGAAGCACAGTGTCTTCGCAGTCCATCCATTCTGTAATGACATAAAGGAGACTTTGAAACTAGTTTGAGGGAACTATATCAGTTGGAGTTTTTGGCTTTCTTTTGATCTGCTTTGTGCATCAGAACTGTATAGTCATGAAAAACTCCTTTCTCTGTGTAGTTTGTGATGTTCTCACCAAACATCTGCTGTTCCAATACTTCTTAGTCATTCTAATATTCATCCTCCAACAAACTTGAAGCACAGTGTCTGCACACTCCATCCATTCTCTAACGACATCTTTGAAAGTAGTTTGAGAGACCTTCCTCATTTTGAGTTTTTGGGCTTGCTCTTGATTTACTTTGAACATCAGACATATATAATCATTAATAACTTCTTTCAAAGTGTAGTTTTTGAGGTTCTTATCCAATATCTGCTGATTCCACACTTTTCACAAATTGTAACAGATATATACCAAAAGAAGTCTGAACTAGAGTTTCTCCACATTCACCCTCCATTGTGTAATGAAATGAAGGAACTAGTTTGAGGGGCCTACTTCAAATGGGTATTTTGGGCTATCTCTTGATTTGGTTTGTGTATCATTACTGTATAGCAACGAATAACCAATTTGTAAGTGTAGTTTGTGTTGTTCTGATTTAGCACTTTTCGAACATTCTAAAAGATAACCTTCAAAAGACAACTGAAACATCCATTGTGTTATCACTGAAACAGCCTTTGAAACTATTTAGAGCCAGCTCCCTGAATGTTTGACTTTCTCTTGATCTGCTTTGTGCATCAGAACTATTTAAACTATATGAATAATACTTCAGTCATTCTAACATTCATCCTCCCACAGAAACCTGAAGCACAGTGTCTCAGCAGTCCATCCATTCTGTAATGACATGGAGGACTTGAAACTTGTTTGAGGGAACTACATCAGTTGGAGTTTTTTGCATTTTGATCTGCTTTGTCCATTAGAACTGTGTAGTCATGAAAAACTCCTTTCCAAGTGCAGTTTGTGATCTTCTCACCAAACCTCTGCTGTTCCAATACTTCCTAGTCATTCTAACATTCAACCACCAACAAACATGCAGCACAGTGTCTCCACACTCCATCCATTCTCTAACGACATCTTTGAAAGTAGTTAGGGAGACCTTCCTCTTTTTGAGCTTGCTCTTGATTTGCTTAGAACATCAGACCTATAAAGTCATTAATATCTTTTTTCAAAGGATAGTTTTTGAGGTTCTTATCCAATATCTGCTGATTCAATACACATTCTAAGATATACACTAAAAGAAACCTGAACCAGAGTTTCTCCAAATTCACCGCCCATTGTGTAATGAAATGAAGGAAACTTTGAAACTAGTTTGAGGGACCTAACTCAAATGGGTATTTTAGGCTCTCTCTTGATTTGGTTTGTGCATCAGTCCTGAATAACCAGTTTGTAAGTGTAGTGTGTGGTGTTCTTATCAATATTCTGCTGATTTAGCACTTTTCACATATTCTAAAAGATATCCTTCAAGACTTCCTGTGACGTCACTGAACCGCATGGACGGCTGAAAAAGAGCTCCGCAGTTCATCCCCACAAAAGTAACTAATCTCCCCTACAAAAGTGAACCAAATTCCCCAGAGAGGATTGTATTGGTTAGAGGGTGCAGAGGCTGGTGGAATGACGACATCAAGGAAAAAAACAGCAGACATAAGAGAGTACACGTTCTCAGCAGTACAAAGTGAGCAGAAAGGAGGAGAAAAATGGGAGGAGAGGCGAATATGGAGGCCGAGTCTGAAAAGCAGCTGGGTACACCTTGGAAGAGGTGCAGAATAAAGGCACCGTGATACAAATTTCCAAAGAAGAACTGCGGTCCTGGTTCAGTGAGCTGCGATCAGAAATGGCAGGATTCAGAATGGAGATGGAGACGGTCATAATGGAGTTGCGCACTGATGTGCAGGAACTGGGGAAAAGAGTGGAGGAGGCGGAAGGGCAAGTAGAGGAGGTGTGAAACAATATGAGTGCAATAAATAAAGCAGTGATCAGCTTGGAAGTTGCAAAGGAACAGATTGAGTTGAAGCTTGAAGACTTGGAAAACCGGGCGAGAAGGCAAAATTAAAGAATAAAGGGCTGCCAGAAAGTGAAGAATATAGAGACCGTGAGCAGACGGCACGAGATATATGTATGGCGGTGCTGGAGGACCCCGAGGACAGAGGGAAGGCATAGGAAGTGAAAATAGACAGAGCGCATCATACGCTCGACCTAAAGAGAGGGGAGGCACCAAGAGATTATTATATGCGTCCAGGACTTTAAAACTAAAGAAATAATAATTAACAAGGCGAGGGGAGCAGGCCCTCTTGAGTGGAAAGGAAACAAGGTGGCAATTTTTGCGGACTTGGCTGCAGCCATGCTACAACGCAGAAGAGAATGGAGAGGATTTACAATGAGGCTGAGGAAAGAGAATATTAAATATAAATGGTAATACCCAGCAGGAATTGTGTTTATCAGCCATGGCATCACAAGGCGGGCGTTAACAGCAACTCAGTTGGAGGCAGAGATGAAGGAAGCAGGAGTAACACGTTTACCAGAGGTGGGAGAAATGAGAAAAACGGTGAATGGACAGACAACAAGATGGCAGAAAGTGGAGAGTAAAGAGAAGAAAAGTAAACATGTAATGCAAAAGAGAAAGAACATGGGACTAAGCAAATAAGCAGAGGTGAGAGAAATGAAAAAAGAACGGAAGACAACAGCAAGAATAAAGAAGCCGCAAAGATGGACTGAGTGATATGAAGGGGAAGAGGGGGGTAAGGTAAAATGAGCAAGGATAAGAATGGGGGGAGATTAAGATAAGAAGAGAGTATGCTGTGAACTATGTATCATGAGTGGGAGGGGGAAAGTGGACCCTGCCAAAAACAACAATCACTCACTCCAGCAGTAACAAGATTGTTAAATTAAATTCATTAGGTAATATTCACTTGACTATTCTTTGTTCATCATACTTAAACAAAACAAGACATAAAGGAGGTCTCAGACTTATTCGGCATTTGTTTCAAGCAGATAGATATCCAAATGCTTATGCCATCTTGCATCAATGACCAACCTTTATAGCAATGCAGTTTAATATACAAATCAAAAAATCATTTAACTTCTGATTTTCTTTCAAAAAAACTGCTCTTATTTTTCCCCAATGGCTCACTGCGCCATTCGAACGTTTTGCTTCATAAAGCTTCATCAGGGGCATAAAACACTATCAACAAAAAAAACAAACATACCAAAATTCTATTATAATAAAAAACCTATCCCCATCCCTTAACAACATCAATATCATCCATTTACACACCAATCTCATAATACAGAGGACGAGGTACGTCACGTCAGAAGACATGAATGAAACTTCCTCCCTAGTAGTGAATCTTTCTAAGTTTGTTCTATCTAAAAATCACTTGAAAGTCCTCATTAAAGGTTTATCCTTTATTCCAGCAACTGTTTTTGATTCATTTCAATTTAGGGTTGATGTGGAAAGTTTGATCAGGAAGTTAAGTCTGAAAATATCTTTTGCATCTCGACCACCGCCAGTAGAACAGATGTCTATTTCTGATTCACAAAGAATTAAATTACCTTTAAAATCTACCTGGACAGATACATCCAGCTCTGGTGATTTTTTAAAAATTTAATTTTGCAAGATGTTAAACATCTAGAAGATACAGCTCAGCGTTTTCATTGCACACTATCTATAGAGGAAAGAGAGGCTTTGAAAGATTTACAGTCAAGATCCGATTTAGTGATCAGACGGCGCTGATAAGGGGGGTGCTATTGTGATTCTTACTCGTGAAAATTATTTGGCTGAAGCAAATCGTCAGCTGTCTGATGTAGCCATATATACACCTTTTCAAGAAGATCCTACCATATTTTTACAAACATGTATTAAAGATGTCACATCGGAAGCTTTGCATGATAAATTAATTACACGAAAAGAATGGCTCTTTTTGAATGTTGTTTCCCCGACATTAGCACACTTTTATCTGCTGCCCAAAATACATAAAGATATAGTGAATCCTCCTGGTAGACCTATTGTATCCACTCGTGGAACGGTTCTCGAGCCTCTTTCAGTATTCATTGATTCGTTTTTGCATCCCTTGTTGGTTGATATTCCTTCGTATATCAGGGATACGACCCATTTTCTTCAGATTATAAATAATCATTCAGAATGGCCTGAGATATCTGATATAGTGTTGGTCACACTTGATGTGACAGCGTTGTATATGAATATCCCTCAGAGAGCTGCATATGAAACAGTAGAAGTTTTTTTACGCCGACGAGGTGATTTATCTGATGATATATGTTTTTTGTTACAACTAGTTAATTTGGCAGTATTTCAAAATCATTTTATGTTTGAAGGGACAATATATCACCAAATTTTGGGGGTAGCTATGGGGCTACATGTGCCCCGTCTATTGCCAATTTGTTTATGGGCTGCTATGAAAAAAAATGGTTAATGTCATCTCGATATGCGTCTTATATGAAACTTTGGTGCAGATATATCGACAATGTGTTTGTACCGTGGAAAGGTTCAACTGATGTTTTAGAATGTTTTTTAAGTGTCTTAACAGCCTAGATCCGAACATCCAGTTTACTCATTTTTATCATAATGTTGAAATGGTGTTCTTGGATGTATTGGTCGATAAGGGCAGTACTAGTTGGATTACCTCCATATATAGAAAACCCACTGACAGAAACACCTTTTTACACTATAATAGTGCCCATCTAGTGCGACTTAGGAATGGTTTACCTTTCTCTCAGTTTGTTAGGTATCGAAGGAATTGTTCTGAGATGTCAGATTTCAAGAAATCTTCCAGTTCTCTGTCAGTTAATTTTTTAGATAGAGGATATCCACAACATATAGTTAAATGAGCATATCGAAGGGCGCTATTTAATAATAGAGCCCTCCTTTTGGATCCGGTTGTGAAAGCCAATACTGAGGATAATGAATTTGTGAATTTGATTATGAAATACTCGCCTTTTAGTTCTCGGATACAACGTGAATAAGCATATGAGCGTGTTGAGTATGATTCCAGGGCTTGAAAATAAGTGGGTAAGATGTGTATGGCAACGCCATCAAAACCTGAAGGAGAAACTAAGTCCGGCGGTTTTGCGTCCTTTATCTCCAGCACCTGCCCAATTTGAGGTTCAAGTTGGCCATAGTAAATATGGGGATTGTTCTATTTGCCCCATATCTTGGGAGACTACTTGTTTTGAATACCATGGTACAACATATAAATTAAAGAGACAAACTTTGTGTGGATCCTCCTATGTTGTTTATGGGATTCTTTGTCCCTGTGGGTTGATGTACATAGGGAAGACGAATAGGTCTCTGAGAGTGCGAATGGGAGAACATAAAACCAGACTGAAGCATAAGATATGCGAAGCCCCTATAGTGCAACACTGTGACATTCCTTTGAGGAGGTTAGATGTTTTTGCATAGATAGTATACAGGTTGGTCGGGCGGGCAAATCGCGTGAACAAATGTTGATATATTGTGAACAAAGGTGGATTTTTAACTTACAGAAGGTGTTTCCTGGCGGTCTTAATGTACAAATTGACTGGGGTAGCTGTATTTGGTCTTGATGGACTAGAAAAAGGGACTGTTACTTCTGGAGAGAGATCTGCAACGGTGAGTATATACTTCTGGTAATTTTCTAAAAGGAATTCTTTGTATTAAAGCTAATTAATCTGTGAACCCACTATTTTTGGTTACATTTGGAACCCAGCAGAGAGCTTGTAGTTTACATTTAATAGTCACTCAGGGCCTAGCATCAGAAAAGTACTTTTAGTTTTAAAACATAGAGGAGAACTTTCTGGTTACATTTCATACCCAGCAGAAAGCTTGTAGTTTAAATTTAATAGTCACTCAGGGCCTAGTAACAGCAAAGTACTTTTAGTTGAAATTTAAAACACAGAAGAGAGCTTTCTGGTTACATTTGGAACCCAGCAGAGAGCTTGTAGTCTAAATTGAATAGTCACTCAGGGCCTAGCATCAGCAAAGTACTTTTAGCTTAAATTTAAAACACAGAAGAGAGCTTTCTGGTTAAATTTAGAACCCAGCAGAGAGCTTGTAGTTTAAATTTCATAAGAAGTTAGAGCCTAGCAGCAGCTAAGAGCTATAATTTAAATCAAATCAGAATATAGCTTACCTCAGCAGCACAAGACAGGGTACTGTGTAGCAGCCCTCTTTTAATAACTGTTATTTCCCTCCCTCCCTCCCCACACCCACCCAACCCCTGGGATAATCGTAGCTTTAGAGGTACTTACACATCTTAAAAGTCAGGAGGTGCTCTCAGGTGAAGCTCATTACCCAAATCAGTCATACACTAAGGACCTTAGTTAAGCTTCAGGTAAACAAGGTATATTACACGTATTAGGTACAGTTTTATTAGTATAAATATCCATAGCAAGCCTTAGTAAGTAAAGAACTTAGATCTAAACACAAACTTAAAACTAAGATGCAGACAGCAGTCCAGCAGCGGGATGGGGGCTTTCCAGTCTTTTGCATTGAGTGTCACGTGTATGATTTTCTCCCAGTTGGTGAGAGGTCTTACGTGTGCACTAGGTGCAAGGAGCTCTTTGCTCTCAGGGAACGAGTCCAGACTTGGAAAACATAAGACAGACAGAGAGGTACATAGACGAGACCTACAGGGATATAGTCTTGAAGTCCCACCTCCAGTCTGGCAGCATCCCTGTTGCCATGGAGGAGAGAGGTCACGTGACAGGAGAGCATCACCCTGGTGTGGCAGGAAGTGATCCTGTAACTAGGACCCGTCCTCCAGGTGATGTAAATCCCTCTCGCACCGAGGACGTTTCTCCAGGGCCATGTGCCCATGAGGGAAGGGTTAGGACAGCCGTTATAGTTGGTGATTCGATCATTAGGCATGTAGATAGCTGGGTGGCTGGTGGACGTGAGGATCGCCTGGTAACATGCCTGCCTGGTGCGAAGGTAGCGGACCTCATGCGCCACCTAGATAAGGTCTTAGATAGTGCTGGGGGAGGAGTCTGCTGTCTTGGTACATGTCGGTACCAATGACATAGGAAAATGTGGTAAGGAAGTTCTGGAGGCTAAATTTAGTCTTTTAGGTAGGAAGTTGAAATCCAGAACTTCCAGGGTAGCATTCTCCGAAATGCTTCCTGTTCCACGCGCAGGACCCAAAAGGCAGGCAGAGCTCTGGAGTCTCAATGCGTGGATGAGACAATGGTGCAGAGATGAGGGTTTTGGATTTGTTAGGAACTGGGGAACATTCTGGGGAAAGGAGGGGCTCTTCCGAAGGGATGGGCTTCACCTTAACCGGGATGGAACCAGGCTGCTGGCATTAACCTTTAAAAAGGAGATAGAGCAGCTTTTAAACTAGATATTAGGGGAAAGCCGACAGTCGCCCAAGAGCGGATGGTTCCGAAGAATGTATCTTTGAAGGATACTACCAAAAGCAGAGAGGTTCCACAAAAGAGTAAAGTAGCCCAAATGCCCTCAAGTATGGAGCAGAGCTTAAAGATCCCAAATTACCCATGTCTAACAATAGCCAAATTAATATGAATAAAATAAATTCTCTAAAATGCTTGAAGTCTAAAAAATAAGATGGGAGAGTTAGAATATATAGCACTAAATGAAAGGTTAGATATGATTGGAATATCAGAGACATGGTGGAAGGAGGACAACCAGTGGGACACTGTGATACCTGGGTACAAACTATATCGAAATGATAGAGCTGATCAAATTGGTGGAGGGGTTGCTCTCTATGTTAGAGAGGGCATTGAGTCAGAAAGGATTAAAGTTTTGCAGGAAACAAAATCTGCTGTAGAATCTATATGGATTGAAATTCCATGTAAAAGGGGGAAGGCAATGGCAGTGGGGGTGTACTATCGAGCGCCTGGCCAGAATGACCAAATGGATGATGAAATGCTCAAAGAAATCAAGGAAGCTAACAAAGGTTACAGTGCAGTAATAATAATGGGTGATTTCAACTACCCGGGTATCGACTGGGTCTTGTCACGTCAGGACATGCTAGGGAGATAAAGTTCCTAGATGAAATAAATGACTGCTTCTTGGAGCAGCTGGTTTATGAACCGACCAGAGGGGAAGCCATATTAGACCTAGTCCTTAGTGGAACACCAGATCTAGTGCAAGAGATAAGGTTGTTGGGGCCACTTGGCAATAGTGATCATAGCATGATCGCCTTTAATTTAATTAGTGGTGGAAGGATAGTAAGGAAATCCACAGTACTACCCTTTTAACTTTCGAAAGGGAGACTATGATAAAATGAGGAAAACAGTTAAGAAAAAACTAAAAGGAGCAGTTGCAAAGGTTAAAGACGTACGTCAGGCTTGGCTGTTGTTGAAAAATACTATCTTGGAAGCCCAGACCAGCTGTATTCCACGCTTTAAGAAAAGTGGAAGGAAGTCCAAAAAACTGGTTTAAAGGTGAGGTCAGAGAGGCTGTTGTTGCCAAAAAAGCATCTTTCAGGAAATGGAAAAAAGAGCCAAACAACGAAACCTGGAAACAGCACAAGCACTGGCAAGTCAAATGCAAGGCATTGATAAGGCAGGCAAAGGGAGAATTTGAGAAGCTTGCTGCGGAAGCAAAAACGCGAAGTAAAGACCTTTTCAAGTACATTCGTAGCAAAAAACCTGTGAGAGAGTCAGTTGGTCCATTAGATGATAAAGGGTTTAAAGTGTAATAGCGAAGGGCCCGCAACCAATAAAACCAGGAGTCTATTGACTAGAATTCAATGTGCAGTCTCAGGCCAATGTCACATACAAAATGTCTGAGCCCTGAGCTCAGAAAAACGGCAGTTTATATACTGTTGTTCTCCAGTCTAATACAGGCAAAACTCCTCATTGGTCTTGGTGGCCCCCCTCCCTCTCCCAATAGCCATCTCTGATCTGGCTTGTACCTGTTTTCTCCCTGTGCAGGCTTTTCTAACTGTGGCTCAAATCTCTAGACATAATACTTCTGCTACAGTACATTTCGCTACTTTTGCAAGGTCAGTTAGCCGGCAGAGATAGTGGAAAGCACAGCTGTGAGTATCATAACAGTGGAAAAGTTTTACTTTCTTATCAAAAGCAGAGCAGAGCAAAGCAGCTACTGGTATTTTCTGTCTGTCTGGTTCTGCTATAATATTCCAAAGTCAGTTATAATATTCTAAAGTAAGGGAGGGGGACTCAGGCCTAGCTGACAGGCCTCTGCTACAGGATGAACTAGGCCATCGCCTATCACATTCCCCCCTTTTGATTATTCACACCCGCAAGTGAGAGAGGGTGAGAATCAAATCACACATATATATGAAAGTACTTTAAACTATGGTAGAGGGATCACTCCTTGGTATAGGGTAGTAGTCCCACATTGCCAATATTTGTGCTGCTGCCTTGCGGTCAATAATATTATCAATAATGGAGCTTAGCATACACAAGCATAGGGGAAGGAAACATGGAAACATAAGCAAACAGTTACAATCAAAAATACAAGCACTATAAGTGTCTTCAGGCCGCCTAGGCCTGAAAACCAAGAACCAAACCAGCCATCTAGTTGCAAGCCATGCCACGTTTGGACTGGGACATACGTTTGCTTTCTCATGTGATTGGCTATATCTTCTACAACCTGTCCTTCATTATCTATTTGCAAGCAGCAGTTAGTTAAATTCAGCTTGCCCCATACTCCTCCTTCAGCTGCAAGCAGATAATCTAAAGCTAAGCGGTTCTGGTAAATGGCTGTACGCATCTGTGTGGCTTGTTTAGCTAACAAGGTTAGCGCTCTACTAGTTTCATTGGTTATAATTTCAACAACAGCTTGCAAACGTATAATACGGTCTAACATATATATAGGGGTGCGGTAGCCCCAAGAACCATCTTGCGCCCAGGTAGCAGGTCCATAGTAAGAAACAATTCTCTCTGGCGGCCATTCTTCGGAGGTTGCATCCCATTTGTCCCACTGGCCGATTTTCAGAGCCTCTCATTTCTGTCGACTTTTATATACAGGAAACCCCAATTGTTCTCCGTGGGAAAGGGGCAAAAGAAAGAAAGATGGTTGTATTGTTCCAAGAACACACGCTCCTCCCCATTTGGCAGGGAGTTTAGCATATGCTCTGGTGCCACAAATCCAATATAGTCCAGGTGGGGCTTGCCAAGTGCTGTGTGTAGCCAGATTTGTCCATATCCTGGCCAAATAAGGAAAAATGATCAGAGGGTTAGATGGTTCTGGAGTATTGGCACCTGACCACCAAGACGTTTTCCCAGTAGTGGCATTGTAATATTTCTGGTTCAAACAGACTAACTGTCCTACTAATGCAGTCAATTGTGGTCCTGCTCGTACAAAACATAGTCTACCCACTATGGAGTGGGCGAGGACCCATTCATTAGTAGTGTTATGCACATCAGTTTGGTTATATGGTACGAATAGTTCAATTCTTGTGCTTCCCAAGGCCATTGGTCTCCCATCTGAGTTCCTCCACAAAAGAGACAGTCCGAGACATGGAGGCTGGATGCCACAGCTCCAGCTAGTTCGATGAACAAATTCTGCGAAGCATGGGGAACAACAAATTCTGCCTTCATGGCCTCATGGAAGGTATGATGTATGCGATAAGGTGAAGAAACATGAGTCTTTACATTCAGCTGGATGAATACAATGGTTCCAGGATCAGTTCCACCTCCTGTTATGCGCAGGCCGAATCGAAATCCTTGCTTCCACTGGCTGGGGTCGACGATCTGAAGCCGTAGGGGATTGCAGGCGCTTTTCTTGCACTGTTCAGGTTTCAGTAAGGGTAATCTTTCCAGCAGCGCCTTGCGATTATCTCCAGTCTGTCCTGTAGGGCACATCAGTTCACCAGGTAGCATAGTACACACAATCCCATTTCGGACAGAAATAGTCTGCTTCTGCTGATTTGCTATATGTTGTTGGGGAATGTATCCCAGTGCATATTCCCCAGTTGTACGCACCTTCAGGACACATATACTTCTCATCATAATAGTAAGCTTGTTCCCATGATCCACACCTGTAGTGATTATTTCTATTAATCAGGTCACAAGCATCAAAATACAGGTAAGCAGGTTGGTTAGGATCAGAGAGTTGACTTGTAGCGTTGATAAGGGCTCCATCTTCATCATTCCATCTCAGTTCCAGGACATAGTAAGATGGATTCTGGCGAGGTCTGAAGCAAGTACGAGTCTTTCCCGTTGTGCAGACGTTCAGTTCTGTACCATTATAGATACACTGGCTGACTACACCGGTACAAGTATAGTAAGAGTAATAAAGTAAAGTCTGAGTAACTTGCATACCAGTTCGGGTGGTGGTTATACAGGCTGCACAAGGGGGCAAAGCAAGAGTGGTTCTCAAGTGTCCCAGGGCTACCGCAAGAAGGAAATAGCAGCAATTAGCAATCATCATGATTATAGTCTTTGATGATTAATGAGGTAGTTAATGGTTGATTGAGGTAGATAGACAGAGGATAGAGTCTGAAATGTAGATGTTCAGGAGCAAGCTGGCAAAGTCTTTATGATGATGGATCTTGTCTTCGCAGCGTGAGTCGCAACGGTGATGCAGGATTAGCGATCGAAGTCCAGGGGCGACTCTCAGGAACTGTTGCTGGTTTCACTCGACTGTGATGGATCCAGGAATCGATCTCGGCCACTTTAACTGCTGTTGGGGTTGATAGCAAAACGATATACGGTCCCTTCCAATGAGGCGCCAACGGTATCTTCTTCCACTCCTTTACCCACACCAAGGCTCCAGGCTTGAAAGGATGCAATAGCTCTGTTAGATTGATAGGCAACTGGTCCTGCACCCAGGTATGAAGGCTCTGCAAAACAGAACTTAGAGCCAACAATTCTTGCCTAGTAATTACGGATCCAATTTGATTCATATCTCCTCTTATCCCCTGTACTATGGGCGGGGGCCTCCCATACAAAATCTCAAATGGGGATACCCCTAATGGCGTGGTGGGGGCTGAACGTATTCGGAGAAGGGCTATGGGAAGAGCTTGGGGCCACTTCAAGTGGGCTTCCTGACAAAGTTTGGATAACTGAGATTTTAGGGTTCGGTTCATTCTCTCTACTTTCCCTGAACTCTGGGGCCTGTAGGCTGTGTGTAACTTCCATTGTATTTGCAGGGCATGGGCTAGCTGCTGAGTTACTTGTGATATAAAAGAGGGCCCATTGTCAGACCCCATGGTCAAAGGTATTCCGAATCGGGGGATAATCTCATGGAGCAAGGCTTTAGTGACCTCTCTGGCCTTCTCAGTTCTGGTGGGAAACGCTTCCACCCATCCAGAAAAGGTACAAACTAGGACTAGCAAGTAGCGATATCCATTTGCTCGTGGCATTTCTACAAAGTCTATGTGGATATTTCCCATGGGGCTCACTCCTACTGACTGAACTCTTGGGGGAGGTACAGGACCTTGTCGGGCATTGTTCTTGGCACAGGTCACACACAGGTCACAAGGAGGAATCTCAATACAGTGCAAGTACCAGATACAATAAGAAAAACAAAGCAAATAACAAGCAACAGCGCTTTCACATACGTAGCACCTACACTATGGAACAACCTCCCTGATCAACTAAGAGAGACAAAAGATCTCCAAAAGTTTAGAAAGGAACTAAAAACACACTTATTCACCCAACATTACTGCCAATTCTCAGATATAGCCTCCCACCCCCCATAGCTCTCTCTGCTAAGCTGCCAAACAAATACTCATTCACTTAATAATATTATCATTCCCAAAGCTGATGTTATGTCACAGGTTGTAAATACCATAGTTCTGCAAATAATCAAGATTTTTTGTTATAATTCTGTAAATAATTAACTGTCTAAATAATCAAAGGTTCTTGTTATGAGCTATATATGTTTGCTTTTGTTCATAATGTTCCTTGTACATAGTTGCAATGTTGCATAATGTTCCATGTATTTGTTCACCAATGTTCTATGTAAACCGCCACTGATCTTGGGAAGGGGCGGTATATAAAAGTTTTCAAATAAATAAATAAATAAAAATCTTCGGGCTACTGAGGTGGTCAAAGGTCCCAGCAGGGAGATATAGAAGTATGGCTTCAAAGCATTTGCCATCTTGGTTTTTCCATAGTGAGTGGCTTGATGAAAGGCTTGGACAAAGGCAGGGCCTAGGGCTTCAGGGATCACGGTCATACCAGGGGTTGAGCTCCCTTCAGGTGGGGGCAACACTATCCATCCAGTTTCTGATAACTGCCCCCCCCCCCTCCTTTTGACAGCAATGGTCCTTCTCTACTTGGGTATATCTGGGTGTCCATACACTCAAAGGTACTGGAAATATGGCTGCTTGAATCGTTACATTTGGGGTAGTAATTTGTCCTGCAATGGCTGCTTCTCGGGCTGAGGCATCAGCAAATCTATTTCCGTGGGATACATCTCCATCTCCAGTTTGGTGGCCTCAACAATACATCACTGCTACATGTTTGGGGGCCCATACTGCTTCCAGCAAAGTCAATATTTCTGGACCAATATTTCTGGACTTGCCTCCTGAGGTGATCAATCCACGTTCCTTGTACAGGGCCCCATGGGCATGCAGTGTTGTAAAAGCATATTTAGAGTCCGTGTATACATTCAGGCTGATTCCTGTTCCAAGTTTGAGTGCTCGTGTTAGAGCTATCAATTCAGCCTTCTGTGCTGAGGTTCCTGGGGCCAGGGCTGATGATTCTACTACCATGTCTAGGGTCACCACTGCATACCCCGCACATCGCTGTCCTTCTATTATGAGGCTACTTCCATCCACAAAGAAAGTTTTGTCTGGGTGGCTCAAGGGAATATCAGTTAAGTCTGGGCGACTTGAATATACAGTGTCCATTACTTCTAGGCAATCATGGTCAGGAGGGCCTGGACCGGCTGGCAGCAAGGTAGCTGGGTTCAAAGTTTGGCTGATGCTCAATTGCAATCGCGGATTCTCACATAGCATACTTTGATACTTCAACATTCAAGCGTTGGTGAGCCAGTGGTTTCCTTTGTGTTCCATCAGGGTTAGAACAGAGTGTGGTACAGTGACTCACAAATTTTGTCCTAAGGTGAGCTTGTCAGCTTCGCTTACTAAGAGGGCTGTGGCTGCCATCCTTTGGCAACAGGATCCAGTTGTTTTGACAGGTAGGCCACAGGTCGCTGCCAAGACCCAAGAGGCTGGGTTAACACCCCCAATGCATTTCCACCTGACTCATGGACATACAGACGAAATGGCTTCTGTACATCCGGTAGTCCCAAGGCTGGGGATGACATTAATGCTGTTTTCAATGATTTGAATGCTTTATCTTGTTCTGGGCCCCATTCCAAGGGGGATCGTTCAGCTCCCTGTGTGACTTGGTACAAAGGTTTTGCTATGACTGCAAAATTTGGTATCCATATTCGGCAATAGCCTGCAGCTCCAAAGAAAGCTCGCACCTGTTTTCTGGTAGTGGGGGTTGGGATGCGGCATACTGCTTCCTTTCGCTCAAGTCCTAATTTCCGGGTTCCCTTTGACAAATGGAACCCTAGGTATTTCACTTCTGTCTGGCATAATTGCGCCTTGGCTCTTGAGACCTTGTATCCAGCTTCATTCAAAAGGTGCAAAAGATCACTAGTAGCTTGTACACAATCAGTTTCATTGTTGGTGACTATGAGCAAATCATCCACATATTGGAGTAAGATTCTCTTTCCCGGAGTTACAGGGTAACTTGACAGATCTTGACTGAGGGCTGCACTGAAGATAGTGGGTGAATTCTTGAATCCTTGTGGCAAGCGATTCCAAGTGAGTTGTCCTCGTCTTCCTGTGGTAGGGTTTTCCCATTCAAATGCAAACAAAAGCTGACTGGCATCTGCCAGGCGTATACAGAAAAAGGCATCTTTCAAGTCCAAAACAGTGAAATGAGTGGCTTCTGCTGGAATCAGTCCCAGGAGGGTGTAAGGATTTGGTACTACTGGATGTATGGTTTCAACTGCACTGTTTACTTGACATAGATCCTGCACTGGGCAGTAGTCACCTGTCCCAGGCTTCTTGATTGGGAGAAGGGGGGTGTTCCAGGGTGATTGGCATTCTCTAAGAAGTCCATACTGCAGTAATTTCTTCAGGTGTCAATGAATACCTTCAATTGCTGGTCGTGGGAGGGGATACTGACGCACATGCACTGGTTCTGCTCCTGGCTTAAGGGTAACAAGTACAGGAGCTATATTTTTCGCTAGACCAGGTGGATTATTCTCTGCCCATACTCCAGGCGGGGCTGCAATGCTGAGAGGTGTACAGAGGCTTACTGCTTTGGATGCAGATGAATAGAACCGCCATTCTTCTTCTCGGGGGACAGCTAACACCATCAGGCCGGCAGGCTTTGAGTTTATAGTCATTTCCATTTTTCCCCCTTCAACAAAGGATATCTGTGCTTGAAGCTTTGCAAGCATGTCTCGGCCCAACAGGGGAACTGGGCATTCAGGCATGTACAAGAACTGGTGTGTTATCTTCTGTCCCCCTAGTTCACAGGCGCGATTCTGCAGAAAGGGTCTCGTGGTTCCTGTAGCTCCCACGATTGTAACAGATCGAGAGGACACAGGGGCCACCGGCTTGGCTACTACTGAATGCTCGGCCCCTGTGTCTACCATAAAGTCCATATGGAGACCTAAGAAGAACTTGGAGCCCGGTCTGGCCTAGTCCACATCATCCATGAAATCTGCTTCGGTGACTGCCACTCCCTGCATGGCAGTCTCATTTTGCTGGAAAGGCTGAAACTGTGCGCGCTGCATCCCCCCTTGCATCCCCCCCTCGCTGCATCCCCCCCTCGCTGCTGGAATCGCCCCCCCCCCCGCTCTCCTGGCGCTCCCGCATCCCCTCCAGGGGGTGGAGCTCATGTTCGGGCACGCATCCTTCCAATGTCCTTCCTCTTTACAATAAGCGCACTGATTTGCACCTAAGGGGGGCCGCACGCTCCCTCTGCCCCTTCCCCATCCTCTGGCTCTTCTGTTAGGATATCCTCCTCCGTTGTATGTCTCCCTGGGACTGACTCACAAAAGCGGCATTTACCATGCGTAAATTCTCCTGAGCTGCTGGGTCATAAAGGGTGTAAAGTCTATAAGCTTCAGTTAATTGTTCATAGAAAGCAGCTGGACTCTCATCTGGGCGCTGAAGAACGTCCGCTACTTTCCCAATATTCATAGCTCTCTGGCCTCCTTTCTTTAGGCCCTGCAGTATCGCCTGGCGGAACCGGGTGAGGGCCTTTTCTCCTACATCACTATTTGGGTCCCATCCAGGATCTTCATTCGGGAAATCTGCAGCTGCCGCCTGTCAGGGATCTAGGTTTCTTCCCACTTCAGGGTTCTCTTCTAACCATCGCATGGTCGCTCGCACTATCCGTGCCCGCTCCTCGGTAGTAAAGAGGGTAGCCAAAAGCTGGCGACAGTCAGACCAGGTGGGCTGATGGGTTTGCAAAATACTAGTCATTAACTCTGTAAAATCTTGGGGCTTTTCAGTATAGGAGGCATAATGCGTTTTCCAGTTTAATAAATCTGTTGTGGAGAAGGGCACATACACTAGACTGGTTGGTCCGACCACAACCTGACCGTTGTCTTAAATGGGTAATCCTGGGACCTGCCGCAGCGGCAGTTGGTGAGCTTCTTTCGTTCTACTTCTGAAATCATAGCGCATTTCAGTGGGCTTTGGGGTGACGCCGCTACTGGTATCTGGACTAGTGGACCAGGAGTCTATTGACTAGAATTCAAACCAGTTTAATGTGCACAGTTCTCAGGCCAATGTCACATACAAAATGTCTGTGCCCTGAGCTCAGAAAAACGACAGTTTATATACTGTTCTTCTCCAGTCGAATACAGGCAAAACTCCTCATTGGTCTTGGTGGCCCCCCTCCCTCTCCCAATAGCCATCTCTGATCTGGCTTGTACCTGTTTTCTCCCTGTACAGGCTTTTCTAACTGTGGCTCAAATCTCTAGACATAATACTTCTGCTACAGTACATTTCGCTACTTTTGCAAGGTCAGTTAGCCGGCAGAGATAGTGGAAAGCACAGCACAGTGGAAAAGTTTTACTTTCTTATCAAAGGCAGAGCAGAGCAAAGCAGCTACTGGTATTTTCTGTCTGTCTGGTTCTGCTATAATATTCCAAAGTCAGTTATAATATTCTAAAGTAAGGGAGGGGGACTCAGGCCTAGCTGACAGGCCTCTGCTACAAAAGGAGCACTAAGAGGCGACAAGGCGATAGCAGAAAGACTGAATGAATTCTTTGCTTCAGTCTTTACTGAGGAAGATGTAGGGATGTTACCCATGACTGAAGTGGTATTTAAAGGTGTGGAAGAATTGAAGGAAATATCGATACATCGGGAAGATGTATTACAACTATTAGATAAACTGAAGAGTACCAAATCACCTGGGCCAGATGGTATACATCCAAGGGTGTTGAAAGAACTGAAATATGAGATTGCAGACCTGCTATTAGTAATCTGTGAACTATCATTAAAATCATCTCTAATACCTGAAGATTGGAGGATCGCCAATGTAACACCAATTTTTAAAAAGGGTTCCAGGGGTGATCCGGGAAACTACAGACCGGTGAGCCTGACATCAGTACCGGGAAAAATGGTAGAAACCATCATAAAGAATAAAATTACTCAACATGTAGATAGTCATGACCTAATGGGAGGCAGCCAACATGGCTTTAGACAAGGAAGATCTTGTCTTACTAATCTGTTATGTTTTTTTGAAGGAGTGAATAATCAGGTGGACAAAGGTGAGTTGGTTGATATTGTGTATCTGGACTTTCAGAAAGCCTTTGACAAGGTCCCTCATCAGAGACGTTTGGCAAAACTAAAGAGTCATGGGATAGGAGGCACTGTACTATTGTGGATCAGGAACTGGTTAAAAGATAGAAAGCAGAGGGTAGGGCTAAATGGCCAATTTTCCCAATGGAGAAAGGTGAATAGTGGTGTACCCCAAGGATCTGTCCTGGGTCCGCTGCTTTTTGACATATTCATAAATGACCTGGAAAGTGGAATAACGAGTGAGGTTATCAAATTTGCAGATGACACAAAACTATTTAAAGTTGTTAAAACCCAAGATTGTGGAAAATTGCAAGAGGATCTTGATAAATTGGAAGACTGGGCATCAAAATGGCAGATGAAATTTAATGTGGACAAGTGCAAGGTTATGCACCTAGGGAAGAACAACCCAAACTATGGTTACACGATGCAAGGTTCCACATTAGGAACCACCACCCAGGAAAAAGATTTAGGCGTCATTGTGGATACCATGTTAAAACCCTCGGCCCAGTGTGCAGCAGCAGCCAAGAGAGCAAATAGAATGCTAGGTATGATAAGGAAAGGAATGGAAAATAAAACAAAAGATATTATAATGCCTCTATATTGTTCCATGGTGAGACCGCACCTTGAATATTGTGTGCAATTCTGGTCGTCGTATTTTAGCGTTATTAGAAAAGGTCCAGAGAAGAGCCACCAAAATGGTAAAGGGGATGGAAGGATACTCCTATGAAGAAAGGCTAAAAAGGTTAGGGCTCTTAAACCTGGAAAAGAGACGGCTGAGGGGAGATATGATAGAAGTCTATAAATTAATGAACGGAGTGGAACGGGTAAACGTAGATCGATTGTTTACCTTATCAGAATATAGAAAGACTAGGGGACATGCAATGAAGCTACAGGGTAAACTATTTAAGACTAATAAAAGAAAATATTTTTTCACTCAACCTGTAATCAAACTCTGGAATTTGTTACCGGAGGATGTAGTAAAGGCTGTTAGTGTAGTTGGGTTTAAAAAAGATTTGGACAAGTTCCTGGAGGAAAGGTCCATAAACCATTATTAAGAAGGGACCCAGGATATTAATGCTTGAACCAATACAAGCATTGTGGAACCTGTGTCCCTTGGGGAAACTGCTAGGTAGATATGACCTAGATTGGCCACTGTTGGAAACAGAATACTGGGCTTGATGGACCTTGGTCTGTCCCAGTATGGCATATCTTATGTTCTTATTTGAGTTGCAGGCTGATGTTGCGTTTGCGATGAATATTATATATATGTGGAGGAATTTGAAATTGTGTGGAAAAAGTTACTACATATATATTTTTTATGGGTGTATAACGTTTGATGATGTCACTGAAGTACATATATTTAGATGAGCTGTTGGGAAGCAGTTCGCATGCATGGCGTTTTTGTGTAAGGGGTCGCCCATGTTGAAGGAAGTTGCGATCATGTGAGCGTCTGCAGCATCGATAGCAATATGTATTTGTAATGGAAGCTTTAAAGTAAGTTATTTTTCTAGTAGCTATGAAATAATGAGAGGTTGTGATTCTAATAGTTTTCACGAAGTGTTTTGGAGTCAGCTATGTTGTTCAACTCCATGTTTTGTGGTGTTGTTCTTTGAATAGTTGGTCTTATGAGATTGGTGTGTAAATGGATGATAGTGATGTTGTTATGGGATGGAGGATAGGTTTTTTATTATAATAGAATTTTGGTATGTTTGTTTTTTGTTGATAGTGTTTTATGCCCCTGAAGCGAAATGTTCGAAAGGCGCCACAGTGAGACGTTGGGGAAAAACAATAGCAGTTTTTTTGAAAGAAAATCAGAAGTTAAGCAATTTTTGATTTGTATATTAAACTGCATTGCTATAAGGGTTGGTTGTTGATGCAAGATGGCATAAGCATTTGGATATCTATCTGCTTGAAACAAATGCCGAATAAGTCTGAGACCTCCTTTATGTCTTCTTTTGTTTAAGTATGATGAACAAAGAACAGTCAAGTGAATATTACCTAATGAATTCAATTTAACAATCTTGTTACTGCTGGAGTGAGTGATTGTTGTTTTTGGCAGGGTCCACTTTCTTAGTGGCATCATTTTCCCCCTCCCACTCATGATACATAGTTCACAGCATACTCTCATCTTAATCTCCCCCATTCTTATCCTTGCTCATTTTACCTTACCCCCCTCTTCCCCTTCATATCATATTGCAGCTTCTTTATCCTTGCTGTTGTCTTCCGTTCTTTTTTCATTTCTCTCACCTCTGCTTATTTGCTTAGTCCCGTGTTCTTCCTCTTTTGCATTACATGTTTACTTTTCTTCTCTTTACTCTCCACTTTCTGCCATCTTGTTGTCTGTCCATTCACTGTTTTTCTCATTTCTCCCACCTCTGGTAAATGTGTTACTCCTGCTTCCTTCATCTCTGCCTCCAACTGAGTTGCTATTAACGCCCACCTTGTGATGCCATGGCTGGTAAACACAATTCCTGCTGGGTACAACCATTTATATTCTCTTTCCTCAGCCTCATTGTAAATCCTCTCCATTCTCTTCTGCGTTGTAGTGGGCTTAGTGAACTTATTGGGACTTTGAAAGATAAGCTAATGGAACTAACACACACAGTGGGGGAATGAAAATAGGCTGCAAAGTTTGGAGCAGCAAGAAGAGGAGCACCAACAGGAGGTCAAGGAGCTTCAAAATAGACAAGAGGAGCTGCAATATAAATTGGAGAACAGGTCATGTAGGAATAATTTGAGGATCAGAGCAGTGCCAGAGAAAGCAGAATTCCAGGACAGCACAAAGGTAGCAGTCTCCATATGTTCGGAGATACTCAGAAAGGGAGGAGAAGATGTGGGCCCTAAGGAGATCGCTTTGGACAGAGCACATAGAGCACTGGGAGTGGTGAGAGTCAACAGGCCTAGGGATATCATAATATGCTTTACTGGATACAAAATGAAAGAAAGGGTGGTAACAAAAGAAGGAATGCGGGAGCCTTCACCTGGCAGGGGTACCCTGTCTCGATCTATGAAGACCTGTCTACTGGAACGTTGCAAAGACGGAGAGCTCGGTACAGGTGGTTGCACCCTTTTGGGTTGTCATTTACCATAAAAGGGAAGACCAGGAGAGTACAAACGGTGGAAGAGGCGAAAGCAGCACTGAAAGAAGCAGGGATGAGGCCTGAGAAAAATACAAATGAACTGGGAATTGAGCAAACAGGAAAAGAGGTGGAAAAGTGACTAAGTGGAAATGAACGGCAAGAAGTGATGAAGGGTCGGAGTAAAGACAATAAAGAAAGAGTTAAGAGATGAGTGGATAAGGGGGAGAGGAGGTGATAAACAAGTGGAATTGATACTGGCCAAATATGGAGTTGAAGTCTAATGTATCCCAGTGGATAAAGTTGAATGAATAACAAATGTAATGTTTGCAAATTGTTTAATATGAGTTGAAGATATGTTCACAATGTTGATATGTGGTATTAGGGTTGTTGGTTGAAGTGGGAGGGGGGAGGGAGAGGGTGGGCACCGCAGGTAATAGGGGAAAGTTGCTGCTGGTGGGGGAGGGGAAGTGTGGAAAAGGGCAACTTAACCCAGGTCTCAAAACTAAATTGGAGACTATAAGGGAACTTAGAGGACATATCACTAGAGGACAGCAACCTTGGGCCGGAAGGACTGGGGTTTCTAGTCCCGCAGGTGCTCCTTGTGGTCTTGGGCAAGCCACTTAACCCTCCATTGCCCATGTTCCCTGTAAGTATTAGTGTATGTGTCTCATATCCCCTCGTGTTAAATGTATCCCCCAACTGCTTTGACCCGGTGAAAAGCGGGATATAAATGCAGCTAAATAAATAAATAAAATTGATGAATTATCATGTAATAAAGTAACTTATACAACTATGGACCATCCTGTTTATGGCAATTTGGACCTGGAAGTCACCAGTGACAGTAGTGACGATGAGTCTGCCTATGGAATATTGGACATAGGAACTGGCAGTGACTCTACAGAAAATCACGAAACAGGACTGTAAAGTTAGATAGCTATAGGTGAAAGATATGCTTATTGGAATTCACAAGCTAAACTGCACTATTAAAGAGTTTTTCTCTGCTAGATTGTTCTTCACTGTTAGAATTGCAACAGAGAATTAGCTAACAGCAAAATGCAATGTGTGCCTTTGAGTCAGTCCTGACTCCTGGCAACCCAGAAGCTCCTGGGTTTTCTTGGCAGTGTCACTGGAAGAGATTGCCAGGTCTTTCTTCCGAGGCAGTGGAGGGTTAAGTGACTTGCCCAAGGCCACAAGGAGTGCTAGTGGGAATCAAACCCTGGTTGCTTGGTTACCAAGCCAGTGTTCTAACCACTAGGCTACTCCTCCACTCAACAGACCTGGGTACATAGTTATTGGGTCACAGGCCAGCTTCTCCAAAAAATCAATGGAAACAGACCTTGCTTCCCCTTTATCTTTGCAAGATGATTGGTTGACAGTTAGTAAGTAGGGCAGCATGAACTTTAGAGAATCAGACCTTAGGCAACATATAACTGTAAATTAAACAAAGCTTGAATAAATAATAGAAATTCAGCAAATATTATAAGAGTAACTAATCAGCTTGTACTTCATGGAAGAAATATAGCAACACCTGCTGTGTCTAGTGAATATAGTTATAACCTTGTAACTTCTGCTTTTTGATATTGCTTGGCAAAGATATCAGCAGATTCTATTTTAGATTTGTACTTTTGTAACATGAATTTCACCAGATGTTAATTAAAAATTAACTGTGTCAGCTGATAATCCTCAATAAAAACTGGAACGCTGGCTGAGAAATCTTTGACAGAGTTCAGGACAGAAGGCCTGCTTTTTGGCTCGCTGACTCCCTCCAACAGAGCTCTGGAATAATTAATTAATTAAATAATTGTGTCTCTTGTTCTTTTCCTTCCTGTTAGAAGGTTTCAGATAATTAACTAAAGAATCCAGGTTCATTGAAGGAGGGCAGGCCCTAAGATAAGAGGGTTCAACAGTTGGTGCCATAGACTCCGGATTATCTGTCCTTCAAGCAGGAACGAAAAAGCAGAAAGGACACGGGCATTCTTGTCATGAGTGAGTATTGATTGATTGGCAGGTGTCTGTCGTGTTGTAATTACAATGGGCAATAAGGCCGGTAAAATTAAACAGAAAACTCAGTTAGATGTTCAATGTAATTTCAGTTTGTTCAATGTAAACCGCACTGATGCAGAATAGCGCGGTATATAAGAGAATGTAAATAATAAATAATAAATAAATAATAAATAATAGATGAGTGGGGCGATAAAGCTTGTGAAATAGGGCTGAAAAAGGGAAGCCCTAATTATGAAATGAGGCGCAGGTTTGGTGATAGTGCCTTAGATTATGTGGCCCGATGGCATTCCATGACTGCCAGTAACCCTAATTTGCAGTTTCTGCTTGGTGGAACGTTCCAGGAGGACAAATTGAGGTGGTTACAGTATGAGATGGCCTTTGAGGATTTAGGGAGACCTCATACCAGTCATGAATGGGTCATATATGGGTGGTGGCAAGCCAAGGCTGCAGAGAAAGCACCAAAAGCCACCACTTCTGTGTTTGAAAAATTTAAAGATCAAGTATTTAGAATAGAGGAACAAATATGTGTTTTGACTAAACAGACAGAAGCTGATAGTAAGACTGGTAGTTCTGACAGTGAAAAATTAAAAAGCGAGGAGTTCACTTCATTGGCTGTATCACTAACTAGGAATAATGCTGCAGCATCCCACCAAGAACAGGGGGAACCGCTCATTCAGTTGAGTGGTATGTCTAGTGTTTCTACCCCTATTAAATCTGATACCCACCCTTTAGACCCTAGTTTAGGTCCTTCTCTTGGTTCTCCAATCCCTGTACTCGTGGCAGGTGCCACTTCTTTGATTGAGCCAGGTGATTCTTTTTCTACTATCCCTGAAGATCCTGTAGTTATCCCTCGCACCACTAGATCTCAACAGTTGAAAAAGGAAATTTTGGAATATGAGGCATTAATAGGAGTGGAAGCTAGTCAATTTGAGTTTAAAACCACTAAAGGAGCAGCTGGCTGAATATCTTGCCCGCTTAGCAGAAAAAGCCCGTACACTGACTGAAGTCATTGTAGCTACACTTGAGGCCCTAGATGTACAAATACAACAGCATACATTAGAGTTGTTGCCGCATAGTCCAAATAAAGAGTTGGTAGCAGAAGCCATGGCTGCAGTTGCCAAAGGGACTGGCCATTGGACAAAAGCTCCTTTGATCCCTAACTGGAAACACTTGCAGCGGCTGACTTTAGTGTTAGGGGAATTTTTAACCTTAAATAAGGAAATTAGAGAGGAAAGAGAACAAAGTAAGAAAATAGATCTGTTGGCTCCATTTAGAGCTTTCCCTAGGGGGGAAAAGTTACTCATTGGTCACCAGCTGTTTAGTTACTCATTGGTCACCAGCTGAAGTTTTTAATTTGCCTAGATCTTGCCCTGATTCCCGAGAAAAACCTGGTCAGTTTGTGAATTATTGGCGTCAGTTAATAACTACTTATGAGCCCTCTTGGGTAGATTTGCAAAATTTATTGAAGTCAGTTTTTTAAAATCCTATAGAATTGAGGGCAGTCACCCACCCCCAACTGCGAGATAATGCAGCATGGGAGTGGCCCCGTGCAGATCCTGTAATTAATGCCTCAGATGATAATCAAATGACTGCTTTCTGGGAAGACCGGAATAATTTGTTAAAAGCTATTGAAAAGAAATGTACTCCTGTAAAAGAGCTGTAAAAGATTTGTCCAAGCTATTAGACCTGAAGCAAGGTAGGGATGAAACTGTTGCTCAGTTTCATACTAGGTGTTGCCTAGCATTCTGAGATTTTTCTCCTCAGAATGGTGAAATGGAAGGATTTGCTTCAATTTTTGTGAATGGACTGCAACCGGAAATAAAGACTATACTTGAAAATGCTTTGCTTGGATGGTCTACTAAGTCTGCACAGGAGATCTTGGAAGCGCCTTTGCATGCGGAAAAGCGGATTCAGAAGCAGAAGGATGCTGATAAAGGTAAACTCGACCGCCAACGTCAAAAGCTTTTAAATCTCCAAGTAGCGAGTTATGAATCGAATTTCAGAGGGCGAGGCAGAGCAAGAGGTGGCAGAGGCACTGTACCCTATGGGGTAGAGGTCGTGGCAATATGGGGGGACAGCAAGGAGATCGTGCCTGTTTTAGGTGTGGCAGGATAGGGCATATGGTAAGAGACTGTACTATGCCAAGGAGTGATCTTCCCCAATCTGATGTGCGTCCGGATGCTGTAGGAGCTAGTTATTCACATGCTCCATACCCTGTTTTTACCCCTAACCAGCCTTCAGTCATGACCCAATATTATGCGGAGACTGACTTGGACTATAGTGAGGACTGACTAGGCTTGGTTGTGTGCCCCAATACATAGGGAGAAATACGCGCTACAATCTTGGGGTATGAATTGCTCTTCCTGTTAGATACAGGGGCCTCTACATCGGCCATAGCGCTCTCTGTTACCTCCTCCTTTGTTTAAGGCATTGTCTACTGCTCCTAAAGTCCCTTGTGAAGGAATTGAGGGAAAAACTATAATGCACCAAAAATTGTCTGATGCGCCTCTTCTTGTGGAAGGGAAATTGTATCATACAGATTTCCTGGTTGGCCCTACTTTGCCTGTCAATCTGCTGAGACGAGATTTTCTATCCAGAAACAAGACTGTTATCAGCTGGGAAACTGGCACTTTGACTTGTACCTTGTGTCCCCTGCAAGTTCAACAGCCTGCATCTCTAACCCCAGCTATTGTGACAGCTCCACCGTTGGACACACTTCCTTCAACCTTGTGGGCTGTGCCAGGTAATGACATTGGACATCTCAACATTTCTCCAGTCAAGATTGAAGTACGTCCAGGAGCTCCACTGCCATATGTGCATCAGTACCCTCTGCCTGCTGCTTCAGTATGTAGATGATTTACTTATTTGCTCTCCTTGTTATGATGCTTGTGTTGCTGATACTATGTTAACTCTTGTACATATTTCTCATCTGGGATTGAAAGTTAATCAGACTAAGTTGCAATTTTCTTTGCCACAAGTGATATTTCTGGGTGTATGTCTTTCCTCAGCTGGACTTCTATCACTGCTCAGAGAATTGGTCCTATTATGTCTATGCCTTTCCCTGCTACTGTCCCTTTAATATGCCGCTTTTTAGGACTTTTAGTATTTTGTCGCCAGTGGATTCCTGACTTTGCTGAACTTGCTGCTCCACTGTATGCCCTTCTTGGCTGTGAGGCTCCAGAGGGTATTTTAGTTCCTACTGAACCTCAGCATAATGCTTTCCACTCTCTGTGACAAGCTCTACTGACTTCTCCCTGTCTTTCTTTTCCTGATTATTCTTTACCTTTCTGTCTTTATGTGGCTGCATCCACATCTGCTGCTGTATGTGTTTTGACACAACGTTTTCCTACTGGATTGAAGCCCTTAGGCTATTTTTCCCAAGCCTTTGAGCCTGTTGTTTCTGGCATGCCTCCAGGTTTCCAATCTTTGGCTGCTGCAGTGTTTGCTATACAAACTACAGACTTTCTTGTTCTTCAACATGAATTGCATGTGTATACTTTTTCATTCAGTGGCTCGGTTATTGCATTTGGCTAAAACCCAGCCTCTGTCCAGATCTCGGTTATTATTATTTGATTTGGCTATTTCCCAAGCACATGTTACGTTACATGAGGTCACACTGTTACAACCAGCTCAAATCCTGGCATCTTTATATCCACTGTTACACCTGTCTGATCCTGATGGAACTCATGATTGTCTTTCCTCTGTAACAGCCTATTCAAAGGGCCTGATCTATCTTCTGTCCCTTTGTCCAACCCTGACTGGGTTCTATTTACTGATGGTTCTGCTTTGCGTGATGAACAAGGGAATTTACTTGTGGGTTATGCTGTTACTACTGTTGATTCTGTAATAGAAGCAGGAGCCTTGCCATTTGCTAGTGCCCAGTTGGCAGAAGTGTTCGCTCTCATTCGGGCCTTGGAATTGTCTACGCACTTGGTTGTGAATATCCATTGTTGTCTGCTGCTACAGTTTTGAAGTGTTTGCTTACCCAGTTTATTCCATTGTGGGGAGTGCACCTGGTTTTGTCTTCCGATCAAGGTCCAGCTTTTACGGCAGAAGTCTGGAAAGGCAAAAGTGCATTTTTTGGCCTTCATCAGCAATTTCATCCTCCGTATCATCCGCAAAGCTCTGGCCAAGTGGAACGGATGAATCGGACGCTGAAGGCGCTCCTCCGGTCCCTAACTCATGATTGGAGTTGGGATTGGGTGGAAGCTCTGCCATTTGCTTTGTTTTCAATTCGCAATTCTCCTCAACGAACTCGACAAGGCCTTACCCCTTATGAAATTGTAACTGGACGTCCAGCAGCAACTCCAGCCCATGTTATAGTCCCACCAGATCAAATGCCCTATCCCCAACTATTGCGCAGCGATCTATTATCCTATTGTAAATATCTGTACCAAACCCTGGTATCACCTTCCTTTTTGCAGCGTACGAAGCAGGGTGCTCAAGCATCTCGACCACCTCCAGAGGTGGAACCTGGAGACTGGTTGCTCATCAAGGTTCCGGCACTGAAGTCTGCTCTGGCAGCGAGGTTTCTGGGACCATTCCAAGTGTTGCTGGTGGGATATTCAGCATTGAAAGTGAAAGGACGGAAAACTTGGATACATCTGGACCAGTGCAAGAAAGCACCGTCACCTGGATGAGACAACTTCCCTGTATACAGCCTAGGCCAGACCCAGAAGAATTATTTGAGATTGAACTGAACTCACTTCCTCCGATTTTATCTCCACTTAACCAAGAAAGTGGGTGTGAAGTTTTTGGACAATTACAACCCACTTCGGACTTGTCCACAGAAAATTGGTTAATATGTATGCTTTCAGTAGCATTGGCATTGTTGTTGTGTTTCTTGCTTTGGTGTGTGGGAGCTCTCTCCCTAGTATAGGGAATGTGGAGGATCTTGTGAAAATGTTATCAGAAAACCAACGATAGGACCTGAACAACAAGCAATAGTAGATGAATTGCTCCGAACCTTCAACATTGTCCCTACACCTTCAGTGGTCCAAGATCATACAGTTCCTGATCATGATCCGCATGCTCCTTGGGCAAAACATGGTGGGTTTTATAATGTGTTTCATTCTCACATTTATTCCTTAGTTCATCGTTTTAACATTTCCAGTTGTGCAGTGTGCTTACCTCATCCAGCAGCTACGCAGTTTGGATTTTTACCTATCTTGACCTATCTCTCTGCAAGAATTTAAGGAGTTATCTGTGAATGAAACCTTATTCAATCTTACTGTAACATGGCTAGACGTAGCAACCCCTGCTCCAAGAATTATTAGTCCGCAGCCAGTAACCAACCCTCTCATTTGTTTTCAGCGAGAGGGGGCTCACCCTGTGGGAGAAATCCCCCTATCTAATTGTCAGACTGTTATGACTAACAATCATGTGTATTTCATAATGAACAGTCCTACAGTGAGTTCTATAAAGACTCATTCTAATTTAAGGGTAGTTAATTTTATTTATTTATTTGCAAAACGTTTATATACCACCAGATCAGTGGCGGTTTACATCAAACAATATCGAAATACATGGAACAATGAGGTACTATAAAACTGATACATAAAACTGAGATCAACTATTTATAGGTAGTATAACAGTATCTAGAACTATTTACAAGTAATTACATAGTTTTTACATATTATATATTTAATGATTCGTCATATGCTGTCACTGATCCAAAAACTCATCTTAACCAGTATGAATTACAGTATTATGACCAGGATGGGCTACCAACGTATGGGAAGTATAGATTGCAGAAAAGCAAAGATGGTTCAGCATCTGGTTATGTTGATAATTATGTGTATTTAGGATACTATCATCCATGGTTAAGGGATATTTGGCCTGAAACTGAAATTTTGCTTACTGAACCTAAAGATTTTTGGCCTGATGGACTACTTGCCTTGGTGGGTCATTATTTTATGTGTGGAACCTTAGCCTATGTCCAATTGCCTGCTGATTGGTCTGGCAATTGCTACATAGCTACTCTCAACCTGCCATGGAAACTGGTCCCTTATGAAACTTTACTTGAAGTGCCTTTTAGTCGTCATCACAGAGCTGCAGATGATTATAGTGCAGATATAAGTACAGCAAGAAAATTGCTAGATGATACTACTATGCTCATTCAACAAGAAGTAAGCACCTTCACTGGAACAGTTTGGCTTAGTACCTTTGGTGCCATACGTCCTACAGCACGGTATGGTGAACAATTATTGCGACTCTGCTCTAATAGAGGTAACAGCTCAGGATTTGACTGATGCTCTCACAGTCATGCAAGGTACTGTAGACTAACTGCTTACTCTGCCCAAAACAGAATGGCCTTGGACTATTTATTAGCCAAGGAAGATGGTGTCTGTGGAGTTGTACATGGTCATTGCTGTACTCTTGTTGACTCTCAGAGCAAGGTGGTCTCTGGTATCTTAGATCAGGTGAGAAAAGAAACTCATTTCTCCAAAGATAATATTGAAGGAACTTCTGATTCTGTATGGCCCTGGTTTGAAAATATGTGGAGTGGCTTATCAGGTCCCATACAGGTCTTACTGACAGGCCTCTTTGGTTTCCTAGTAGCTCTCCTACTCCTAGGAATATGTCTTGCCTGTTTAATGAAGTGTTGTGCTTCATATATGACTAAGACCTGTGGTAAGGAGAGCTGTGCAGAGGAAATGGAATGGGAGGAAAATGAGCCCTGTCCCTTTAAATCTGGAGAGAAAAGCAGTTCCCATAGAAACCACAAGCCTCCAAGGCAGAGTATACCGAGCACTAAGCCCCTCCCACCTAGTGACGTCAGGGCTAGGTTGAGCACTAATGAGATGCACATGAGTAGGAAGAAGGGCGTGGTGCCTGAAAGGCAGCAATTTAAAAGTGCTTCAGTTTTAGAAGAAGCAGAAGAGGAGCAGAGCAGGCAGTTCCTAGAGTTCCAGAAGCAGTTGATGCAGTTCAAGCAAGAGAAGCTGATTCTGAAGAGGACAGGCTTGAAGTCAGAAACTTGCTGGGTCCAGAAGCAGGTACTTTAGTTCCAGTGGAAAAGGGAACTTCAGGAAGAAACCTGGATGATCCACAGGCAAGGGTGAATGAGAAGCAGAGGGTGTCTGGAGCTCAGAGCAGGCAACAGTATCCAGGACAAAGACGTGTTTCCAGGTGGGGAAACAGATTGAAGCAGCCTTTAAGCCTTGAAGGTAATGAAAATGTCTTATCTTTAATTCCTAACAAAAGCCAAGCTGAAGGAATAGTTAAAGAATTAAGAGACAGTGCTAAACGTTGTGTTCCCCTGAACCCTGAAAGGCAAACGTTTAATAAGCATAGAATATATGCCAGTGACTGCCAAGCCTCAACTCTGAAAGAGATTGCTAGCCTGTTGAAAGGGAGAGAAACTCCGTTACAAGAGCCTGTGGCTGGAGACCACAGGGAACAGCTGCTGTTAAAACTAAATGAGCTAATACAGAAGAAGAATAACCAGTATCCTGATATCCAGGATAAGGAAGATAGTCTCAGCGAATCTGGGAATGAGATGGAAATAGATTTGTTTGAAAACCCTGATGTTTCTGATGTGGAAGAAATGCAGTGTTCTTTGTGCATGGCCAAGAACCTGAATATGTGCTAATGTGAAGGACTGAGTCATGAAAGCAATTTAAGGACTTGTGCTGTATATTGCTTAGAGAAAGGAAACTGGCCAACAGTTTAAAAAGCACTGACACTTGTTCCTACTAATACTGAAAGAAAGAAAGTGTGCTGAGAGTGGAAATACTGACAAGTGTTGGCCTGCCTATCTCGTGTAAAGTGAAAAGCTCGTTTGAAAGTAAAAAGCAAGAAGCTAATCTGAGCCACAGATTGAGCTTTAGAAGCTTGTTCCTCGCTGGAAGCTAAGAGCTAACATTCAAAGGACATTCCTGTATTTTTGTGTTAAGCCTGTTTTCACATTCTGTGTTTGCATTTTTGGTGAATTAACCAATTTCAGTTGAGGTCATGAATTCAATGCGGAGGGGAAATCCCGAAATAAATTCTCTGTTTTGCCTAATTACCATGTGGTCACACTCCTTGCTCTAAACTACATTACCCAGCAGCCTTCCTTGGCAGCCATCTTGAATAAGAGTAATAGTAGAGAGTAAGACAGGCGAGCCCACCTGCTCCTAGGCTACCGCCTGGACGGGTGGACGCGACAGACCACAAACACTATTGCAGTTAAGTTACGAAGTGTGCCCAGTACTGGAAATTTGCTCCATGAAATGCCCTTTTATGAAGAATGTGGTTCTGAGCAGAACCAAAGGGAGGACTGTGGAAAAGGGCAACTTAACCCAGGTCTCAAAACTAAATTGGCGACTATAAGGGAACTTGATGAATTATCATGTAATAAAGTAACTTATACAACTATGGACCATCCTGTTTATGGCAATTTGGACCTGGAAGTCACTAGTGACAGTAGTGACGATGAGTCTACCTATGGAATATTGGACATAGGAACTGGCAGTGACTCTACAGAAAATCACGAAACAGGATTGTAAAGTTAGATAGCTATAGGTGAACTGCACTATTAAAGAGTTTTTCTCTGCTAGATTGTTCTGCACTGTTAGAATTGCAACAGAGAATTAGCTAACAGACCTGTGTACATAGTTATTGGGTCACAGGCCAGCTTCTCCAAAAAATCAATGGAAACAGACCTTGCTTCCCCTTTATCTTTGCAAGATGACTGGTTGACAATTAGTAACTAGGGCAGCATGAACTTTAGAGAATCAGACCTTAGGCAACATACAACTGGAAATTAAACAAAGCTTGAATAAATAATAGAAATTCAGCAAATATTATAAGAGTAACTAATCAGCTTGTACTTCATGGAAGAAATATAGCGATACTTGCTGTGTCTAGTGAATATAGTTATAACCTTGTAACTTCTGCCTTTTTGATGTTGCTTGGCAAAGATATCAGCAGATTCTATTTTAGATCTGTACTTTTGTAACATGAATATCACCAGATGTTAATTAGAAATTAACTGTGTCAGCTGATAATCCTCAATAAAAACTGAAACTCTGGCTGAGAAATCTTTGACGGAGTTCAGGACAGAAGGCCTGCTTTTTGGCTCGCTGGCTCCCTCCAACAGAGCTCTGGAATAATTAATTAATTAAATAATTGTGTCTCTTGTTCTTTTCCTTCCTGTTAGAAGGTTTCAGATAATTAACTAAAGAATCCAGGTTCACTGAAGGAGGGCAGGCCCTGAGATAAGAGGGTTCAACAGGAAGAGGAGAGGCAGGTAGGGGGAGCAGGGGACACACTACTTGATTTACTCCTGGGTAAGGAGGGAGGGTTGGGGGAGGGGGGGACAGAAGAGGAAAGGAAGGAGGAGGAGGGGTAAAGGGTGAGGACTGGGAGGGGAGAGAGAGGGAGGAGGAAGTGGAAAGGAGGCTAGAGGGGTTGGAGGAGATGGAAATGTCAAGCAATTGGGAGTAACTACTATCAATGTTAAAGGATTGCAGACGTGGCAGAAAAGAAGGCTGTTGGAGCGGGAGGGCAGGCGGGTGAAGGCTGACATCGTATGTATACAAGAGACACATTTGAGAGTGGGGCAGGAGTATTTGTTGCAATCAAAAATGTACACCAGCGTGGTGTAAGTGGGGCAGAGGGCAAATCCTAGAAGGGGGGGGGGGGTAGGGATTTTGGTGGGGGGAAGCATATGGACATTGTCTAGTGGAGGAGAGGCGAGGGAAAGATGGGAGATGGGTTGGGATGAAATTGAGAATGCGAGAGGAAGAGGTGTGGGTGATAAGCGTGTATGGTCCGAATGAAGGGCAAGGGGAAGTATTTGATAAAATAGCACAGGAATTGGAGAAGTTGGGAGATGTTCAGTTAATACTGGGGGGAGATTTTAATTTGACTAGTAATCCCCGGTTGGATAACAGTGGGGGGCAGGGGAGTGGAGGGAAGAAAGATAGAACAAGCATGAAGCGGATGCAGGAGAGATTAGGGGTAATAATAGATTTGTGGAGGGCTAGGCATCCAGGGAAGCATAAATACACATTTTATTCGCAGGTGCATGGCACATACAGTAGACTGGACATGATCTGGTCCTGCCCTTTGGAACTCCCTTCCCTCTGCTCTCCGCTTAGACCCCCATCATGCCACATTTAAGCAAAACCTGAAAACACACCTATTCTCTCTGGCCTTTGACCTTCCCTCCCCCTTTGTATAACTGTTTTCTTCATGCTTTGTCTATTCTTCTTTTCCCTTCACTCTCCTGTCACCAATTGTAGTTCCTTTTCTTTTCTGCTGGCTTGTGCCTCTATTGTAATTTTATGAATTGTAAACCGCCCTGCTTATCATGGAAGGGCGGTATATCAAATGAAATAAACATAAACATAAACATCTGGGGGGGTGGGAAACGGGTATCAAAAGTAACAGAGGTTGGAATAGGGGAAATTACATGGACAGATCATGCCCCCGTAAATGTGATTTTCAACGTAGGGGTAAAGGAGGACGGGCTTAAATTTTGGAAGCTCAATGATTCTTTGTTAGATGATGAGGGGAATGTGGGAGAAGTAAGAGCAGATATTAAAGAGTACTTGGCATTTAATGAAACAGGAGAGGTCAAACTGAAAACTGTATGGGATGGCCTGAAGGCAGTCATCTGGGGGAAATTAATAAGTATAGCAGCAAGATGTAAGAAGGCAAAGCAGAAAATGGAAGAGGAATTGTTAGGGCAAATACAGCAGCTGGAAGCCCAACATCAACAAACCAAAGACAATAGCATAATGGCTAAATTGATAAAAGTGAGAGCAGAGCTCAGCCAGCTGAGGACAAGAACTTGTGTTCAAGCTTAATGTATTAAAGCAAAAATATTTTGAAGGAGGGAATAAAGCGGGGAGGCTACTGGCAAGCAGGATGAGGGCACAACGGCAAGCAGCTTATATAGAAGGAATTCGGGATCATCAAGGGAAGATAGTATATGGTACAAAAGAGATTATTAAGGTGTTTCCGGAATACTATAGGAAGCTATATCAAAGTGAGTTGCAACAGGGACCGGAGGCGATAAAGAAGTACTTGCAGGAGTGTGGGTTAGGGAAGGTAGATCCGGAAGATAGAGTAAAGCTAGGGGAAGCGATAACGGAAGGAGAGGTGAAGATAGCCATTCAGTCCTTGAAGTTGGGGAAGGCTCCAGGAATAGATGGGTACACAACACAGTTTTATAAGAAAATGAGGGAACAGATTACACCACGCCTTACGAGGGTCTTGAATAAGGTGCTGGAGGGGGACGGGATTACGGAGACGATGGGGGAAGCGGGTATTACAGTGTTACCAAAACCAGGTAGGGACAAAGGAGTGTGTGGTTCATATAGGCCCATCTCACTGCTAAATTTAGATGCCAAAATATTTGCGAAGGTATTGGCTAATCGGATTCAGGGGATCCTGCCTAAGATCATCCATAGAGATCAGACGGGGTTTGTAAAGAGGAGACAAGGATGCGACAATATCAGGAAGGTGCTGAATATAGCGTGGCACCTGAAGGGCACTGGGGAGCAGGCGGTGATAGTTACGGTAGATGCGGAAAAAGCATTTGACTGAATTGAATGGCCGTATATGTTTCAGGTCCTGGAGGAAATGGGTTTTGGGGATAAATACATAGCATGGATAAAGGCGTTATATGAGCAACCAAGTGCAAGGATCCGGATAAATGGGGGGTATTCTGAACAGTTCAATTTCGGGAGAGGAATGAGACAAGGGTGTCCCCTATCACCACTCTTGTCTGCATTAGCAATTGAGCCCTTGGCGGAAGTGGTTAGGAAGGACGTGGACATCAAAGGAGTGGTGGTAGGGGGGAGGGAGGAAAAAATAGCGTTATTTGCAGATGATGTGATATTTTCATTAACTCAACCTTTAACTACACTGCCAGCATTGATGAGACTTATAAAGGGGTAGCGGGGTATAAAATCAACTCTGGTAAAACCGAAGTTCTTGGGTATAATCTGGAAGGGGATCTGGAGGAAAGACTGAGGGCGCATTTTAATTTTAAATGGGTAAGGCAACAGTTCAGGTATTTAGGGATACAACTGGGGAAACCACTAGCTAAGATTAAACAGTGGAATTATCGGGTGCTGACGTAATCCATCAGGGTGGATTTGGGAAGGTGGGGGAGGGAGATACGGTTGTCATGGCTAGGCTGTATAGCGATGGTGAAAATGAATGTCTTGCCGAGAGTGCTGTTCATGTTTACATCCTTCTCCAGGACCAAGCAGGAAGTCAGTCCTCACATATGGGTGACGTCGGCGCCGACGGAGCCCCCATGCGGAGCATTTCCCCAGCTTTCACAGAAAGCCTTTGGGACTACCAGCACGCATGCACGGTCCCCTTCCTGCCCAAGGGTGCCACCTTGCTTAGTCTTCTTTTTTCCGCTGAGCCCAATGGACGTAGTTCGTGTTCACCCGTGAAAAAAGTTGATTTTTCGTGTTTTTTTCGGTTCGACGCCGGTTTCCCCTTCCCGCCTCGGGCCGGTACACCGGTATCGAGCCTGGACTTCTTTTTTCGTTTTTTGTCCTTCGTGACTAGCGTTCACGCCATTTTTCTATTTTTCACTGGCAGCCCTGTCCTTTGACCTTGCAGGGGCCCTTTTTTCCCCGATGGCTGCCAGCGGGTTTAAAAAGTGTGATCGGTGTAAGAAACTTATGTCTCTCACCGACATACATGACTGCTGCCTCGGACCCGATCATGACCCGATGATCTGTGGTCCATGTGGGAAAATGTCCTTGAAGGCGTTGAGGAGTCGGCAGCACCAGAAGGAAAGAATCTTCTCTGACTCCGCATCCGGCCGGGCCCGGACTTCGTCAGAGGCCTCGACGTCTCAGGATTCCAATCCCGAGCATCGCCGGGGATCCTCTGAGAGGAGGTCTCCCTCGCGGGAGCATCGCAGGAAGAAGAAACCCGCGAGGGCGGTGTCAGTGGACACACTTGGCTCCTCGAGGGCCAGGTTGCATAGCCCCGACCGCTGTCCCGGGTCTTCAGAGTCGGAGAGGCCTGCAAAACAACCTTGTGTGGCGCCGGAGTCCCTGAGTCACGTGAGTGCTGTAGTCCTCGTGGACTCTCCTCCGGGGGAGCCAACGTCGGGCCCGATGCCGTCGGGGACTGCTGAGTCTCCTGAACTCGGGGACTCAGGTTGATGGCCTTGGAGAGCAGCTTGGCTGCCTTCATGGAACAGCAGTGGGCACTGATCGCCGGTCTCACCGGTGCATCTGCCCCGACCACCGGGACATCGACGTCCAAGTCGACCCCGGAGGCCGAGCCGATCCTCAACTCCATGCGCTTTTGAGTCGATCCTCAGCCAAGGTCTCCCTCGGCTTCCCGTTTGGGCGGATGACATCGGTGCCTGCCCGACCGGAGCCGCTCGATTCCTCCTCCGAGGAGTCGGGCTGGGAAACGGAGGATGAGGAGTCCCTGGACACCTTTCAGACCCGGTGTCTCCCTTCGGACTCACCGGAGTCCGAACCTCGGAGACGGTCCCCCCCGGACACCCGGTTCTCGGATTTCGTGCGGGACATGGCCAAGGCCTTGGCCTTCCCAGTGGACCCCGAGGAGGAGCCTCAAGCCGAGGAGCTCGAGGCCCTGCAGTATGACTATCCTCCCAAGGAGGCCTTTACTGTACCGGTTCCTCCGATGCTGGAACGGTTGCTCTTCCGCATGTGGGAGGTGCCAGCCTCGACGCCGGTTCTGAGCAAGCGGGTCGATTCCATCTATCGAGTCCGCAAAAGCCCCGGGCTCCAAAAGGCACAGCTACCGCACCACTCCATGGTTGTGGAATCTGCCATGCATCGTCTGAAGAGTCAGAAGATGCAGTCCTTGGTGCTTCCCGGACGGGAGGCCCGGAACCTGGACGCCCTCAGTAGAAAGTGCTTCCAGGGCTCTATGCTTGCTTGCCGTGCCCAGACCTACCAGCTGTACATGGGCATGTACCTTCGAGACCTGGCAAAGGAGATTGCTGGGTTCTCTGCTGGTCTCTCCGAGGAACCTTTGCAGAGGTTCAAGGCCCTGTCATCGGGGATCCGAGAGTGCTCGAAGTTTATCTCTCAAGCAGCCTATGATGGCTTCGAGGCTTCGGCCCGTGTAGCCGCGGCTGGCATCGGTGCACGCCGTCAGGCTTGGCTACAGTCATCGGACCTCGAGCCTTGGGTGCAGGACAAGTTGGTCGATGTCCCTTGCTGAGGTGAAAACCTCTTTGGCAAGCCCATGGCTGAAAAGGCTGCGGAACCCGAGTCCGAGACTCTCACTCGGACAAGGCTGTCCAGGAAAACCTCTGCCCCTTCTCAGAAGAAGAAGGGCTCGGGGAAAAAGACTTTTACCCGATGAAGTCATCTGCCTACAAATCATACCCTCATTTTCAGGCCTCCACAGCTCCCCAGCAGGGTCAGCAGGCCAAGGGGCAGGGACATGGGCCCCGTAGGCAGAAAACCCCCAAGCCACCAGCTCCGGCTCCTGCACAGCAGGGAGCGGGGTTTTGACTCCAGTGGCATAGCCTCTCCTCCTCAGCTGGCCCCTCCCAGCACAGGAGGCTGGCTGATCCTGTATGCCCACAGGTGGTCAGCCAAAACAAGGGATACCTGTGTGCTAAGCATAGTCCAGAGGGGCTATCTCCTCCACTTCCACCAGGTACCTGCCTCCTACTTTCCAGGGGAGCCTCCAAGACTCCCTCTGCACAGGGACTTACTCCTGCAGGAGTTAGCAAGTCTTCTGAAGGAACAGGCGGTGGAACCGGTGCCTCACCACCTGAGAGGTCAAGGCTTCTATTCCGGGTACTTTCTAGTACCAAGAAGAACAGGAGGCCTCAGGCCCATCCTAGACTTGCGGAATCTCAACAAGTTTATTTATTTAACATTTAACATTTCTTATATACCACCTTTCATGATAACAAGGCGGTTTACATTGAACAGGGCATTATAACTTGGAGATAACTATTTTACAGGGAACATGGGCTATGGAGGGTTAAGTGGCTTGCCCAAGACCACAAGGAGCACTTGTAGGACTAGAAACCCCAGTCCTTCCGGCCCAAGGTTGCTGTCCTCTAGTGGGATTTGAACCCCTGACCTTCTGGCCTGAAGTACCTGGCCCCAACCACTAGGCCACTTCTCCACTCCACTAAAGTTCCTGGAGAGGGAAAAGTTCAAGATGCTTACCCTTGGAATCCTGCTGCCCTACCTCCAGCAGGGAGATTGGCTGTGCTCCTTAGACCTAAAGGATGCTTATATTCACATCCTTATTCATCCAGACCACAGACAATATCTCCGATTTGTAGTGGGAGGAAACCATTACCAGTAAAGGGTAATCCCTTTTGGCCTAACTTCTTCCCACAGGTTTTTAAGCAAATGCCTGTCGGTGGTGGCGGCCTATCTCAGGGTTCAAGGACTCTTTGTCTTTCCATACCTCGACGACTGGCTCATTAGGGGTCAGTCTCCACAGGAGACCAATCAAGCCACCCTCCGCACTGTCGCTCTTCTCCAGCATCTGCGATTTGTCATAAACTTCGCAAAGTCCGCTTTGCACCCCTCACAGAACATGGAGTTCATAGGAGCAAGACTGGACACCCTTCAAGCAAAGGCTTTTTTGCCAGTGGACAGGGCCCACAGACTGATGGACTTGGCCAGCCAATTCCACAGTAATTCTCTGGTCTCCGCCAGACAATTCCTGAGGCTCTTAGGCCACATGGCATCCATGGTCCATGTAACTCTAAATGCCCGTCTACACATGAGGCCAGCTCAGTGGGGCCTCAGTGGCTGCAGGCCATGGGAAACCTGACGGACAAAGTGAGGGTGTCCAAGCTACTAGCTTCTTCTCTACAGTGGTGGCTTCATCTTCCGAATCTGCTATAAGGGGTGCCTTTTCAAGTACCTCAACATTCTCAAGTGCTGACAACCGATGCTTCTCTCCAAGGTTGGGGTGCACATTGCCAAGGAAAATGCACCCAGGGCCTCTGAGCCCCTTGGGAGTCCGCACAGCAGATCAATTTCCTAGAGCTCAGAGCAATCTGCCTAGCCCTCCGGACTTTCTCTCATGTCCTCTCTCGCCAGACCGTCTTAGTGCAGACAGACAATCAAGTGGCCATGTTCTATGTGAACAAGCAGGGGGCACAGGGTCCCGACCTCTCTGTCAGGAGGCACAGGACCTGTGGCTCCTGGGCAGTCAATCATGGCATACTTAAGAACATAAGATATGCCATACTGGGTCAGACCAAGGTCCATCAAGCCCAGTATTCTGTTTCCAACAGTAGCCAATCTAGGTCATACGTACCTAGCAGTTTCCCCAAGAGACACAGGTTTCACAATGCTTCTATTGGTTCAAGCATTGATATCCTGGGTCCCTTCTTAATAATGGTTTATGGACCTTTCCTCCAGGAACTTGTCCAAACCTTTTTTAAACCCAGCTACACTAACAGCCTTTACTACATCCTCCGGTAGCAAATTCCAGAGTTTGATTACACGTTGAGTGAGAAAATATTTTCTTTTATTAGTCTTAAATAGTTTACCCTGTAGCTTCATTGCATGTCCCCTAGTCTTTCTATATTCTGATAACGTAAACAATCGATCTACGTTTACCCGTTCCACTCCGTTCATTAATTTATAGACTTCTATCATATCACCCCTCAGCCGTCTCTTTTCCAGGTTAAAGAGCCCTAACCTTTTTAGCCTTTCTTCATAGGAGTATCCTTCCATCCCCTTTACCATTTTGGTGGCTCTTCTCTGAACCTTTTCTAAAATCGCTATATCCTTTTTAAGATACGGCGACCAGAATTGCACACAATATTCAAGGTGCGGTCTCACCATGGAACGATATAGAGGCATTATAATATCTTTTGTTTTATTTTCCATTCCTTTCCTTATGATACCTAGCATTCTATTTGCTCTCTTGGCCGCCACTGCACACTGAGCCGAGGGTTTTAACATCTTATCCACAATGACCCCTAAATCTTTTTCCTGGGTGGTGGTTCCTAATGTGGAACCTTGCATCGTGTAACCATAGTTTGGGTTGTTCTTCCCTAGGTGCATAACCTTGCACTTCTCCACATTAAATTTCATCTGCCATTTTGATGCCCAATCTTCCAATTTATCAAGATCCTCTTGCAATTTTCCACAATCCTCTTGGGTTTTAACAACTTTAAATAGTTTTGTGTCATCTGCAAATTTGATAACCTCGCTCGTTATTCCACTTTCCAGGTCATTTATGAATATGTCAAAAAGCAGCGGACCCAGCACAGATCCCTGGGGTACACCACTATTCACCTTTCTCCATTGGGAAAATTGGCCATTTAGCCCTACCCTCTGCTTTCTATCTTTTAACCAGTTCCTGATCCACAATAGTACACTGCCTCCTATCCCATGACTCTTTAGTTTTGTCAAAAGTCTCTGATGAGGGACCTTGTCAAAGGCTTTCTGAAAGTCCAGATACACAATATCAACCAACTCACCTTTGTCCACCTGATTATTCACTCCTTCAAAAAAACATAACAGATTAGTAAGACAAGATCTTCCTTGTCTAAAGCCATGTTGGCTGTCTCCCATTAGGTCATGACTATCTACATGCTGAGTAATTTTATTCTTTATGATGGTTTCTATCATTTTTCCCGGTACTGATGTCAGGCTCACCGGTCTGTAGTTTCCCGGATCACCCCTGGAACCCTTTTTAAAAATTGGTGTTACATTGGCGATCCTCCAATCTTCAGGTATTAGAGATGATTTTAATGATAGTTCACAGATTACTAATAGCAGGTCTGCAATCTCATATTTCAGTTCTTTCAACACCCTTGGATGTATACCATCCGGCCCAGGTGATTTGCTACTCTTCAGTTTATCTAATAGTTGTAATACATCTTCCCGATGTATCGATATTTCCTTCAATTCTTCCGCACCTTTAAATACCACTTCAGTCATGGGTAACATCCCTACATCTTCCTCAGTAAAGACTGAAGCAAAGAATTCATTCAATCTCTCCGCTATCGCCTTGTCGCCTCTTAGTGCTCCTTTAACCCCTTTATCATCTAATGGACCAACTGACTCACAGGTTTTTTGCTACGAATGTACTTGAAAAGGTCTTTACTTCGTGTTTTTGCTTCCACAGCAAGCTTCTTCTCAAATTCCCCCTTTGCCTGCCTTATCAATGCCTTGCATTTGACTTGCCAGTGCTTGTGCTGTTTCCAGGTTTCGTCGTTTGGCTCTTTTTTCCATTTCCTGAAAGATGCTTTTTTGGCAACAACAGCCTCTCTGACCTCACCTTTAAACCATGCTGGCAGTTTTTTGGACTTCCTTCCACTTTTCTTAAAGCGTGGAATTCAGCTGGTCTGGGCTTCCAAGATAGTATTTTTCAACAACAGCCAAGCCTGATGTACGTCTTTAACCTTTGCAACTGCTCCTTTTAGTTTTTTCTTAACTGTTTTCCTCATTTTATCATAGTCTCCCTTTCGAAAGTTAAAAGGTAGTACTGTGGAGTTCCTTACTATCCCTCCTCCACTAATTAAATCAAAGGCGATCATGCTATGATCACTATTGCCAAGTGGCCCCAACAATCTTATCTCTTGCACTAGATCTGGTGTTCCACTAAGGACTAGGTCTAATATGGCTTCCCCTCTGGTCGGTTCATGAACCAGCTGCTCCAAGAAGCAGTCATTTATTTCATCTAGGAACTTTATCTCCCTAGCATGTCCTGACGTGACACTGACCCAGTCAATACCGGGGTAGTTGAAATCACCCATTATTATTACTGCACTGTAACTTTTGTTAGCTTCCTTGATTTCTTTGAGCATTTCATCATCCATTTGGTCATTCTGGCAAGGCGCTCGATAGTACACCCCCACTGCCATCTCCTTCCCCCTTTTACATGGAATTTCAATCCATATAGATTCTACAGCAGATTTTGTTTCCTGCAAAACTTTAATCCTTTCTGACTCAATGCCCTCTCTAACATAGAGAGCAACCCCTCCACCAATTTGATCAGCTCTATCATTACGATATAGTTTGTACCCAGGTATCACAGTGTCCCACTGGTTGTACTCTTTCCACCATGTCTCTGATATTCCAATCATATCTAACCTTTCATTTAGTGCTATATATTCTAACTCTCCCATCTTATTTTTTAGACTTCTAGCATTTGCATACAAGCATTTTAGAGAATGTATTTTATTCATATTAATTTGGCTATTGTTAGACATGGGTAATTTGGGATCTTTAAGCTCAGTCTGCTCCATACTTGAGGGCATTTGGGCTACTTTACTCTTTTGTGGAACCTCTCTGCGTTTGGTAGTATCCTTCAAAGATACATTCTTCCGAACCATCCGCTCTTGGGCGACTGTCGGCTTTCCCCTAATATCTAGTTTAAAAGCTGCTCTATCTCCTTTTTAAAGGTTAATTCCAGCAGCCTGGTTCCATCCCGGTTAAGGTAAAGCCCATCCCTTCGGAAGAGCCCCTTCGGAAGAGCCCCTCTTTTCCCCAGAATGTTCCCCAGTTCCTAACAAATCCAAAACCCTCATCTCTGCACCATTGTCTCATCCACGCATTGAGACTCCGGAGCTCTGCCTGTCTTTTGGATCCTGCGCGTGGAACAGGAACCATTTCGGAGAACGCTACCCTGGAAGTTCTGGATTTCAACTTCCTACCTAAAAGCCTAAATTTAGCCTCCAGAACCTCCCTACCACATTTTCCTATGTCATTGGTACCGACATGTACCAAGACAGCAGACTCCTCCCCAGCACTATCTAAGACCTTATCCAGGTGGCACGTGAGGTACGCTACCTTCGCACCAGGCAGGCATGTTACCAGGCGATCCTCATGTCCACCAGCCACCCAGCTATCTATATGCCTAATGATCGAATCACCAACTATAACGGCTGTCCTAACCCTTCCCTCATGGGCACATGGCCCTGGAGAAACTTCCTCGGTGCGAGAGGGTTTTACATCACCTGGAGGACAGGTCCTAGTTACAGGATCACTTCCTGCCACACCAGGGTGATGTTCTCCTGTCACGTGACCTCTCTCCTCCATGGCAACAGGGATGCTGCCAGACTGGAGGTGGGACTTCAGGACTATATCCCTGTAGGTCTCGTCTATGTACCTCTCTGTCTGTCTTATGCTTTCCAAGTCTGCTACTTTAGCCTCTAGAGAACGGACTCCTTCCCTGAGAGCAAAGAGCTCCTTGCACCTAGTGCACATGTAAGACCTCTCACCAACTGGGAGAAAATCATACATGTGACACTCAATGCAAAAGACTGGAAAGCCACCATCCCGCTGCTGGACTGCTGTCTGCATCTTAGTTTTGTGTTTAGATCTAAGTTCTTTACTTACTAAGGGTTGCTATGGATATGTATACTAATAAAACTGTACCTAATACGTGTAATATACCTTGTTCACCTGAAGCTTAACTAATCTCAGGTCCTTAGTGTATGACTGATTTGGGTAATGAGCTTCACCTGAGAGCACCTCCTGTCTTTTAAGATGTTTAAGTACCTATAAAGCTACGATTATCCCAGGGGTGGGTGGGTGTGGTTTAGCTATTTATTCCTGTGCTGCTGAGGTAAGCTGTGACCAACTTCCTGGGTAATTAACGTCCTTGCTTGGATAGGAGGAGTCTTTTAAAATGGCCCTTTGATCTGCCACCTGGTGTTAACACCTATTGAAAACGTTTCACAGGTCTCTTGCCCCCTAGGTAGAAGGCCTCTCTGTAAAGGTCTCTAGAAGACTTTATTTGTTGCTCAAAGAGTACAGACCCTGTTTTGCCTTTTGTGCTAAGCTAAATTCTGATTTGATTTAATTTATAGCTCTTAGCTGCTGCTAGGCTCTAACTTCTTATGAAATTTAAACTACAAGCTCTCTGCTGGGTTCTAAATTTAACCAGAAAGCTCTCTTCTGTGCTTTAAATTTAAACTAAAAGTACTTTGCTGTTACTAGGCCCTGAGTGACTATTAAATTTAAACTACAAGCTCTCTGCTGGGTTCCAAATGTAACCAGAAAGTTCTCCTCTGTGTTTTATATTTAAACTTAAACTGCTGCTACTAGGCCCTGACTGATTTAACAAAAAAATAGTGGGTTCACAGATTAATTAGCTTTAATACAAAGAATTCCTTTTAGAAAAATTACCAGAAGTATATACTCACAGTTGCAGATTTCTCTCCAGAAGTAATAGTCCCTTCTTCTAGTCCTTCAAGAAAGTCCTTCTAGTCCTTCAAGAAAGTCCTTCTCAAAGCGGTCTATCTCCCTGGACAAGAGAATTACCTGGCAGACAGATTGAGCAGGATTCTGCAGCCACACAAATGGCAGTTGAATCCTCTGGTGGTTCAACAGATCTTCCTAAGATGGGGTCTTCCCACCATAGATCTCTTTGCCAGTCCACTGAACCGTCAACTGCCCAGTTTCTGCTCCAGGCAACCTCATCCTCTCAGAGTAGCAGCGGATGCCTTTCTCATTCCATGGTCTACAGGCCTCCTATATGCGTTTCCTCCCACGCCTCTAGTGTCCAAGACACTGTTCAAGGTGATCCGGGACAAGGCCTCGGTGATCCTGGTGGCCAAGGCAACCCTGGTTCCCACTTCTTTTGCAACTAGCGGTGGACACTTCTCTTCCTCTGGTGATGCAACCCAATCTCCTGCCTCAGGAGCAGGGATCTCTCTTACACCCCAACCTCCAGTCCCTCAATCTGATGGCCTGGCTGCTGAAAGGGTAGTTTTAGCACCCTTACTGCTGCCTAGGGAAGTGGAGGGCGTGGTCTTGGCCTCTAGGAGGCAGTCCACTCAGAGGTCTTATGCCCTTAAGTGGCGTAGGTTCGCCACCTGGTGTGCTCAACACAAGGAGGATCCTTTCTCATGCCTGGTACCAGTGGTGCTGCAATATTTGCTTCACCTGTCCAACCTAGGCCTCAAATCCAACTCGGTTAGGGTCCATCTCAGCGCACCATTCACCGGTGGAGGGTCAGTCTCTCTCAAGCCACCCTTTAGTGGCTCGCTTCCTCAGAGGCCTCCTTTTGCTTAAGCCTCCAGTTCGTCCACCTGCCCCTCAGTGGGATTTGAATGTGGTCTTGCAACAGCTTACTTGCCCACCATTTGAACCTATGGCTACTTGTCCTTTGTGTTTTCTCTCCTGGAAAGCGTTGTTTTTGGTAGCTCTTACCTCAGCAAGGCGAGTGAGCGAGCTTCAAGCCTTGGTGTCAGATGCACCATACACTAGGTTCTATAGGAACAGGGTAGTCTTACGGACTCACCCTGTTCCTTCCTAAGGTTGTCTCCTCCTTCCACCTCAACCAGGAGGTGGTACTTCCAACTTTCTTTCCCAGACCGCATGCCAGCCGGACTGAGATGGTCTTGCATACCCTGGACTGTAGGAGGGCGTTGTCCTTCTACCTTGACCGTACGCAGGGACACCGAAGGGCTGTTCAGCTCTTTGTCTCTTTGACCCTAATAAGTTGGGGTTACCTGTCTCCAAGCGTACCCTGTCCATTTGGGTAGCAGACTGTATCGCCTGGGCGTACAGGGCAGTCGGCCTCTTGTTGCAGGGTCGAGTCACGGCTCACCGTGTCAGGGCGAAGGCTGCGTCAGTGGCTCATCTCCGCTCTATTCTGTTGGTAGACATCTGCAGGGCTGCTACTTGGTCTTCAAGCCAGACTTTTGCGGCCCACTACTGCCTCGAGAGAGAGTCCCGCAGGGACAGTGCTTTCGGACAGGCGGTACTCCGTAATCTCTTTGAGGTATAGGCAACTCCTACCCTCCGGCCCTGGTGTTGGGCTACCATTCGGGGGCGTTCTCAGAGAAGATTCTTTTCATACATGCTGAGGCTCTAGAGCAGTGGTTCTCAACCTTTTTTGTACCGTGACCCCTTTTACCGTTGGTCAACTTGTGGTGACCCCCAATGATAAAATCAAATGCGTCTCTCTTCCTTTACCGTTAACGCATTGTCGCTGTAATCATTTGTTGAATTATTAATATATTATAGGCCTTTGCAATATGTTTTTATTTATAAAATACTTATTTAAATAATCAAAACAACAAGTAACAATATTTGATTTCAAAATTATGATGATTTTGTAGTCAAATCACTAATATGAAATAAAATTATTTTTTCTACCTTTGTTGTCTGACCAATTTATTCTCTGATCATGCTGGTCCCGATCTGAGGCTTCTGCTTTCCTGTCTTCTCTTAGCTCTCTTTCTGTGGTCTATGGTCCATCTGCCAGTTCTTATCTCTTTTGTTTTCTTCACTTCTTTCCATCAGCCTATTTCCAGTCCCAGTAACCCTCCCCAGTATCAGCCCCTTTCCAGTCCTCACTCCCAGTACCTTCCAATGTCAACTTGCATTCCCATGACTGCCACTGGTGTCCATTCCCTTCCAGTCCCCCTCCTTCCCCACTGATCAGTCCCTTCTAGTACAAATACCATGGCAGCCCCTCTCAGATCCACTCCCTTTCAGTTCCATGCTCCCATCCCCTTGTATCAGCCCACTTGTAGCCTTAGCCCCCAGTTTTCTTCCAGGGTCAGCAGCTCTATCCTCCCCTCCCCACAATCAGCCCATTCCCAGTCAAAGCCCCCTAATCAGCTCACTTCTAGTGCTAATCCCCCTCAACCCCATTACCAGTCCTACCCCCCCCCCCTAATCAGCCCAATACCAGTCCTACCCACCATCAGCTCATTTCCAGTGCTAGTCCCCCCCTCAACCCCATTACCAGTGCTAGGCTCCCCTAATCAGCCCATTTCCAGTCCTAACCTCACTGATCAGCTCATTTCCAATGCTAGACCCCCATCAGTCCATTACCAGTCCTACCCCCCCTTGATAAGTCCATTCCCAGTCCTAGCCTTGCCTAATCAACCCATTACCATTCGTAGCCCCCCCATCTGCCCATTACCAGTGCTAGCACCCCCATCAGCCCATTATAATCCTAACCCGCACTGTCTCTCGCCTCTGTCCAGCATTTATCCCGTCTGTCCCCATGTCTCTCCCCTTTGTCCATGCCAGCCTACTCCCTCCATGTCAGCCCACCTCCCTCCATCCATCCATATCAGCCCCCTCCCTCCCTCCCTCCCTCCATGTCAGCCCCCATCCTTCCATCCGTCCATGTCAGCCCCCCTCCCTCCATCCATCCCTCCATGTCAGCCCCCATCCTTCCATCCGTCAATGTCAGCCCCCCTCCCTCCCTCCCTCCATCCATCCATATCAGCCCCCATCCCTCCCTCCCTGTCAGGCCCCTCCCTCCCTCCCTCCATCCATCCATATCAGCCCCCATCCCTCCCTCCCTCCCTCCCTGTCAGCCCCCTCCCTCCCTCCCTCCCTCCCTCCCTGTCAGCCCCCATCCTTCTATCCGTCCATGTCAGCCCCCCTCCCTCCATCCATCCCTCCATGTCAGCCCCCATCCTTCCATCCGTCCATGTCAGCCCCCCTCCCTCCCTCCCTCCCTGTCAGCCCCCTCCCTCCCTCCCTCCCTCCCTCCCTCCATCCATATCAGCCCCCTCCCTCCATGTCAGCCCCCATCCTTCCATCTGTCCATGTCAGCCCCCCTCCCTCCCTCCCTCCCTCCCTCCCTCCCTCCATGTCAGGCCCATCCTTCCATCTGTCCATGTCAGCCCCCCTCCCTCCCTCCCTCCATGTCAGCCCCATCCTTCCATCTGTCCATGTCAGCCCCCTCCCTCCATCCATATCAGCCCCCTCCCTCCATGTCAGCCCCCATCCTTCCATCTGTCCATGTCAGCCCCCTCCCTCCCTCCATCTGTCCATGTCAGCCCCCTCCCTCCATCCATCCATATCAGCCCCCTCCCTCCATGTCAGCCCCATCCTTCCATCTGTCCATGTCAGCCCCCCTCTGTCGATGTCAGCCCCCCTCTGTCGATGTCAGCCGTGTTGCAGGTTGTCTGCCTCCCTTCTAATGCAGCCGCGGCTCTCTGCCTCTTAGGGAACCGCGGCTGTACCTGTAAAATCATTGCGGAGCCCTTCCTGTCTCGATGGGCTCCATGCAGCATTGTCCCGCCTCCAAAGGAAGTTGTTTACCACTTCCTTTGGAGGCGGGACAATGCTGCACGGAGCCCGTCGAGACAGGAAGGGCTCCGCAACGATTTTACAAGTACAGCCGCGGTTCCCTACAAGGCAGGGAGCCGCGGCTGCAGAAGAAGGCGGTGAGTTTTGCCGGAGTTTGCTGCTGCCGAGAAGCGGACTCGGCAGCAACTTGTGCACATCTTAATTTTTTTTTTAAACTTGGTGGAGGCTAAGCGACCCCCGCTAAATCCTGTGGCGACCCCCGTTGGGGTCGCGACCCACAGGTTGAGAACCGCTGCTCTAGAGGGAGCATATTTTTTCAGCTTTGGGTCCCTGGTAGCCTTAAGCTGGGGAGTCCCATATGTGAGGACTGACTTCCTGCTTGGTCCTGGAGAAAGAGTAGTTACTCACCTGTAACAGGTGTTCTCCAGGAGCAGCAGGAATCAGTCCTCACAACCCTCCCTCCTCCCCTTGGAGTTGCAGTCATACGATTTATTTAGTTTTTTGCTGTCTTTTAACTATGTCATCAGACTGAGCAAGATGCCACCCTTGGGCGGGAAGGGGACCGCGCATGCGTGCTGGCAGTCCCAAAGGCTTTCTGTGAAAGCTGGGGAAATGCTCCGCATGGGGGCTCCGTCGGTGCCGACGTCACCCATATGTGAGGACTGATTCCTGCTGCTCCTGGAGAACACCTGTTACAGGTGAGTAACTACTCTTTCCATGTAGGATAACCAAGAACTCCAGGGAGGATGCAAAATATGATTATGCAGTTTATATGGGAAGGGAAGCATCCCAAGGTGGCAAGGGAGACGTTATATCAAGTGAGGGAAGAAGGGGGGTTGGGGATGCCATGTCTGATGAAATATTTTGAAGCGGCACAACTGAAGGCATTGTTTGCATGGCGGGAGGGGCGGATGTTTTAAGCTGGGTACAAATTGAGGCGGCGAGAGGTGGGGGGGCAGAGCTGAAAGAGCAGAGAATTTGGGACCCGGGTGGGTGGCGAGAGTGAGTGAGGCAGGAAAACCCGTTTAGGGAGCTTATGTTCCAGGTGTGGACAAAGTGGAAGGGGTTTCGGGGGGGGGGGAGTATTCAAGATATACATCTATTAGTGCGGTGGGGGATAAGGGGTTGGGGTGGAAGCTAGGGTGCTACAGGGGTGGAACGAGAGAGGGCTAAGGAGGTTAGGACAATGGCTGCAAAAGGGTGGAGGAATTAAAACATTTGAGGAGTTACAGCAAGAATATAAGTTAGAGAAAAAGGATCAGTATGCATATATACAAATGTGGTATTTTTTGAATAGGGAGGTGAAAGCGGATATGGCATGTGAGCCTACAAAATTTGAGGAGATGATGGGGAAACAGTGGACACAAAAAGGGGTGATTTCCAAGATTTATAAAATGCTCCTGCAAAGGGGGAGGGGGAAGGGAAGATGGAAACAGCAGTGCAAAGAAGATATCCCTGGAGCTTGGGATGAAGGGCGGTAAGCGGACATATATGTGAGAACCTATCAGTTAGGCAGGGGTATACTCTAATGCTAGAAAATAGCTTGAAGTTGAGATACAGGATGAATTGGATGCCAGTGAAGATCCAGGCAATATTCCCTGATAACTCGGGTGAGTGCTGGAGGAAGTGTGGGGCGAGAGGGGATCTTATGCATATGATGTGGCAGTGCCCAAAAGTGAAGGGGTATTGGGGGAAGGTAGGTAGGCTATGTGAGGAAATTACGGGAGTACCAACAGAACTAACGCCTGCAGTAGTAGAGGTGGGGGAGGGGGAAGGAGAGCAGGGAATGTTCCTAGGGTATGGCATTCTGGCAGCACGTATGAGTTTGTTACGATGGTGGAAGAATGCGGAGGTACCTCCGATGAAGGAGGTGGTGAATAAGTTGGAACAGTTATGGGGTTTATGTGTGATTGAGGAGCATAGAAGACACAAGGTCAGTAAATATAAAAAGGTATGGCAGTGGTATGAACTTTGGAGAGGGAAGGAAGTGGAGCAAGTATGGGGGGAGGTAGAGGGGACGGAGAGGAAGGGCTGAGGGGTAGAGAAGAGGGTAGAGGGTGGGTTATGGAGGATGGGGGATGGGAGGATGGGGGGATGAGAGGAATAGGGGAGTTAGGGCATAGTAGGGTAAAATTGGGCAAATGTTTACAAATGATAAAAGATGTATAACAGTGCTTATAACGGAAATGTATATAGCGTGGTGGGTAGGGGCTGATGTTGATGGTTGTGTTTGTGTTCATGATTGGAAGAGGAAAAGGTGGTTGGCTTGGGTGTGGGTATATATCTGATAAAAGTGAAACATTGGCCTGTAACAGTTGCACTACTGGAGCATACACCAGACGCTTCAGACCTTTTGACGGAGAGGAGATCATCAAAAACGTCCTTCCAAACATCATGACTACATCGTCGAAGCTTGAAGAGGTGCTGGACTCATGGAACAATAACCTGAGCTCCTTTGCTCACACTCCTACCCAAAAGAATCCACATAAGAAGGAAACTGCACGCTGGTATACCGCCGAACTAAAGGACCTCACTATGAACACTAAGGAAATTAGAAAAACAATGGCGACGCACCCGGGCGACAACAGACCTGACACTCTACAACTCCCACCTGCAAGCCCATCGAGGTTTAATATCCTCCAAAATTAAAGAATACCACTCAGATCTGCTAAGCCGATCCTTGAACAAACCCCATGACTTGTTCAATATAGTGAAGACCCTAACGAAGGAACCATCAGCTTCACAAGCAGCCTCGATCCTCCTTCAAGACTATGCAGATTACATGATAGCCAGAACCAACAATGTCAGCAAAGTCACAGTATCCTGCCCTACCAAGAACCCACCCAAGCAACTCACCTCCTTCTCGACCCCGTCAGAAACAAGCATTGAGAACATCATAGCAAACATCAACGCCACCACTGCCCCTAACGACCCTTGTCCAGCTTTCTGGCTAAGTTCACTACGCCATGAGGTCAGCCCGATAATAGCCAAAATCATGGACTACTCCTCCTCTGGACAATTCCCTTTCAGCCTTAAGCAGACATCCATCAGGCCCCTCTTAAAGAACGCCAAACTAAACGCTCAGAAGGTTGAATCATACCATCCCATATCGAGCATCCCATTGCTAGCAAAGATAATCGAGAAGGCTGTACAATGAAAGATACAGGATCACATTGATAATAATGCTCCCCTTGACCCAAGCCAACACGGTTTCAGAGAATCCCATGGTGTCAAAACACTCCTCACCACCCTCATCAATACACTTATCAAGAGGATTGACTCCATCAAACAAGGATACGCACTAATTTTCCTGGACATCGTCGCCGCGTTCGATTCCGTAAACCACGAACAACTCCTAGTTCGGCTTCAAGATAAAGGGATAAGTGAATCAGCATGGCGTTGGTGCAAATCCTACCTAACTGACAGGTGGCAGCAGGTCCGAACAGGAACCACAACCTCTCAGCCCTTCCAACAACAACACGGTGTACCCCAGGGCTCATCTCTCTCTGCACTTCTATTCAATATCTATATGCAACCGATATGCGAAATAATACGCTCATTTAACATCTCATGCCTGCTCTAGGCAGACGACGTGTTGCTCTTTACCCCAATCACGATTGATGATCCGGACCTCACCCAACTGATAAAATGCTTCGATGCCATAACTGACTGGCTCCTCTCCCAAAGCCTTAAGATAAACTCAGGTTAGGCCTAGTATTGTTTGTATGTTAAGATCAACTTTAACAAGACTAACGTACTATTTGTGACAAGAAACCAGTCCTTTGTGCCTCCGACAACCATAAAGACAAGAGATGCAGAACTCTCTAGCAAACCTAGCATCCGCTACCTAGGATTTACATTAGACCAACAGCTCAATCTCAAGGGACATATCAGCAACACTGTCAAACAAATATACCACAAGATACGAACCCTACGACATCTTCGACCCTTGCTGCAACCGGAGGACTTCAGATCTGTTTTTCAGGCATTGGTGATCCCCCACTTCGATTATTCCAATGTAATCCTCAAAGGCCTAACCAAAAACACCTTAAACCCCCTACAGTTAGCCATGAATGCTGCCGCACGTGTCCTGAGTGGAACCACCAGAGGTGATCACATCACCCCGGTACTTAAGGAACTACATTGGCTACCAATATATTGTAGGCTGTCCTATAAAGTAATCATCATTACTTTCAAGGTCATCAACAAATTAGCCCCCACAGTTCTAATGGACCTTATCCACCCCATGGCAGCAAACAGAGAAAGGAGAACATGCACAGTCAATACCCTACTGATCCCCAGGGAAATAACAAAATGCACCAAGACAACAAGGAACAGAGCTTTTAAATTTTATGCCCCCAGCTGCTGGAATGCACGCCCAGCATCCATCAGATCCATAACAGATCTAGCCCAATTCAGAAAAGCGCTAAAGCATTATCTCTTTCTCTTACACTACTCTCAACCCTCCAACCCGACACCTTCTGGCATACACACAACCATGAACACATGAATCACTGCCAATGGGTGTACATATTGCAGTTACAATTTGTAAATAATTTGAAACAGTTGTACATATTGCAGATACAATTTGTAAATAATTTGAAACACCTGTACATAGTTACCCCCAGTTGAAACCCAAGTTCAATTATCCAGTTCATTGTAAGTGCCTTATTGGCACAATACATGTATGTAAACCGCGCTGATTTTTAAGAGTGCAGTATATAAGAACAATAAAATTAATAAATTAATTAATAAATTAATGTTTGAAAATACTAACAAATTTTAAATATAAAAAAAGAGAGAAATTTAAGCTAGGCAGAGGTACAAGGCAAGGCTGCCCGATATCTCCTTTGCTGTTTGCAATGGTGATAGAACCACTGGCCGAAAGTGTCAGACAGAATAAGGAAATACATGGAATAAAGGTAGGTGAGTAGGAGTATAAAATCTCACTATTTGCGGATGATGTGATGTATACATTAGGACAAACGAAGGAATTTATACCAGTGTTAGTACAGGAGATTACGAAATATAGTGCAGTATCAGGGTACAAAATGAATATGGGGAAAACAGAAGTGCTAAAACTTAAGGTTGGACTCACAGGAAGAGGGTATGGTTCAAAACACATTCCCGTTTAAGTGGGCTAATAAAAGTTTGAGATACCTGGGGGTCCAGATTAGTGCAGAGGGGTCTGAGCTATACAAATTGAATTACGAGCCAACTGTAAAGAAAGTGCTAACAGATTTAGTAAGATGGAACAAACCCATTTTCTCTTAGATGGGAAGGATTGCCATAGTGAAGATGAATATATTACCCAGACTACTTTTTCTGTTTATGACCTTGCCTATAGAGATCTCCACTGCAATGTTTAATTTGGTGCAGAGAAGAATCTTCTCCTTTATTTGGAGATGCAGGCCCTCTAGGGTGCAAAGGAAAATAATGTATAGAGAAAAAGGAAGGAGGTCTGACGGTCCCTGAGATTGCAAGGTATTATGAGGCGGCACAGTTGCAAGCGTTAATGGGGTGGAGGTTGGAGGAGGATGGGCCTCAATGGAGTAGAATAGAACAGGAGATGGTAAGACCAAACTACATTACTGATTTGATGTGGAAGAGAAGGGAGGAGAGAGGAAGAGGCTCAGATAAGAACCCATACATGACAAGTACACTTCAAGCCTGGGACAGGAAACATAAGGTGTTAACACATGTGGGAGGAAATATTAGGGCACACCGGATCACACAATGTGAGGGTTTTTTGGTGGGAGAAAGTTCTGGGATATTTCAAAAATGGCATGAGAAAGGGTTATAGTGTATGGGACAGGTATTATATCTGAGGAGGGCCATTTAAGGCCATTTGAGGAGCTTCAGCGAGAGTTCCAAATAGAAAAGAGTGATTGGTATGGTTATTTCCAATTGACACACTTTTGGGGGGGGGGGGGGAGAACAAATAAAAGATTGCCTCAGCAGCAAAGAGACACAATTTGAGATGATGTTTAGGTTGGGAGATTTATCAAGAGATGTGATTTCTAGGCTCTACAAAGCACTGAGTGGACCCATGGACCAAGGGCCTGGGAGGTGAACTTGGGGGGTCAATGGGATTCTCAGAGAAGGGAAAAAATATATGAAGGGGTAAAAATACCTGTGGTCTCGTCAGCAATCCAAGAACATTGTTATAAGATGCTGTTCTTAATGTATCTAACCCCAGTCCGATTGTGTAAGATGGGGAGATATAAAGACTTGAGGTGTTGGAAGGGGTATGGAGAGAGGGGGGAGTATATGCACATGTGGTGGAGCTGCCCAGTGCTACAGCAGACATTGCAGTGGATGTCGGATCTTACACCGGAGATGGGGGGCTGGGTGGGAGCTATAACACCAGCTGGAATGTTATTGAATGAATGGGGGTGGGGAGGGATCCGAAAAGCGATCTGGTGTATATGTTGAAGATGCTTGCAATTGGAGTGCGGATGGAAATAGTGAAGGGATGGAGGTCTGAGAGAGCACCAGTTCTTGAGAGGATATTAAGTAGACTAGCCTATATTTATAGGATGAGTGAGATTACTGCATATAAAACGCACAGGATTGAGATCTTTCAAAGGAGATGGGAAAAGTACAATGAGTGATTACAAAGGGTGCATAACGAATTAACGGGTTGAAACTAATCAAGCTTAAAGAAGGGAATAGTAAAAAGAGGAAGAGTGCATCACAGGATCCAAGGGGGGAGAAGGGGAGAAGAAACGAATATTAAAATAAAAATGTACAGGTACATGGAGAGAAGAATATAATGTAAAGTAAGAATAAAATGGTAATTAGGTAATGTTGAGCTGATGGATACAGCTGGATGCATGTTATGCCATTGATTGTAAAGGAGAAGAAAAATGTAATAACTTGTGCTGTACCAAATAAAAAATCTAAAACTAAAAAAAAAAAAAAAAAATCCTTCAAAAGACTCCTGAAATACAATGGGATGGATTATCCACAGTCCATTCATTGTATTATCACTGTAATATCTTTGAAACTATTTAGAGCCAGCTCCCTGAAGTTTTGGCTCTCTCTTGATCTGTTTTGTGCATCAGAACAGTATAGTTGAATAGTACATGTCTATGTGTAGTTATGTTCTTAACAACATTCTGCTATTTCAATACTTTTCAGTCCTTCTAACATTCATCCTCCCACATAAACCTGAACCACAGTGTCTCCGCAGTACAGCCATTGTGTAATGACATGACGTAACCTTTCAAACTAGTTTGAGGGAACTACCTCAGTTGGAGTTTTTGGCTTTCTCTTGATCTGCTTTGTGCATTAGAACTGTATAGTCATGAAAAACTTTCTATGTGTAGTTTGTGGTTTTCTCACCAAACCTCTGCTGTTCCACTCATGTTAACATTCATCCTCCCACAGAAACCTGAAGCAGAGTGACTCCACATTCCATCCATTCTCTGATGTGAAGGAGCCATTAAAACTAGTTTGAGTAACCTACCTCATTTTGAGTTTTTGGGCTTGCTTTGAACAGAGCTGTATAGTAATAAAGAACTTCTTTCAAAGTGCAATTTTTGAGGTTCTTAATAATTTGACACTTTTCATACATTCCTACAGGTATCCTCCAACAGAAACCTCAAATTCAGTATCTCCATAGTCCATTACAAGCAGAAGCAGCCTTCGAAAATATTTAGATGCAGCTCCCTGAATTTGCATTTTTAGCTTTTACTTGATCTGCTTTGTGCATGAGAAGTGTATATTCACGAAGAACACCTTTCTATGTGTATTTTGTGATGTTCTTAACATTCTATTTCAATACTTCTTAGTCATTCTAAGATTCATTCTCCAAAAGAACCCTGAAGCACAGTGTCTTCACAGTCCATCCATTCTGTAATGAAGGAGCTTTTGAAACTAGTTTGAGGGAACTACATCAGTTGGAATTTTTGGCTTTCTTTTCATCTGTTTTGTGCATCAGAACTGTATAGTCATGAAAAACTCCTTTCTATGTGTGGTTTGTGATGTTCTCACCAAACCTCTGCTGTTCCAATACTTCCTAGCCATTCTAACATTCATACTCCAACAAACATGAAGCACAGTGTCTCCACACTCCATCCATTCTCTACAGACATCTTTGAAAGTTAGAGAGACCTTCCTCATTTTGAGGTTTTGGGCTTGCTCTTGGATCTGCTTAGAACATCAGACCGATATAGTCATTAATATCTTCTTTCAAAGTGTAGTTTTTGATGTTCTTATCCAATATCTGCTGATTGCACAGTTTTCACACATTCGAACAGATATACACCAAAAGAAACCTGAAACAGAGTTTCTCCAGGACCAAGCAGGAAGTCATTCCTCACATATGGGTGACGTCGGCGCCAACAGAGCCCCCGTGCGGAGCATTTCCCCAGCTTTCAAATAAAGCCTTTGGGAATGCAGCACGCCTGCGCGGTCCCCTTCCCGCCCAAGGGTGCCATCTTGCTCAGTCTTTCTTTTTCCGCGGAGCCCGACGGACGTGAGTTTGTGTCACCCGGGAAAAGTTGGGGTTTTTTTGACGATTTTCACGTTATTTTATCTGGTTCGATGCCGATTCCCCTTCCCGCCTGGGCTCGGTACACCGGTATCGAGTCTGTACTTGTGATTTTCGGTTTTTGTCCTTCGTGACTAGCGTTCGCGCTTTTTTTGTGTTTTCACTGGCAGCCCGGTCGTTTGACCTTGCAGGGGCCCTTTTTCCCCCGATGGCTGCCAGCGAGTTTAAGAAGTGTGATCGGTGCAATAAACTTATGTCTCTCACCGACACACATGACTGCTGCCTCCGATGCCTCGGGCCCGACCTTGACCCGCTGGCCTGTGGCCGGTGTGGCAAAATCTCGTCAAAGGCACTTCGGAGCCGTCAGCATCGTGAGAGAATATTCTCTGATTCCGCGTCCGGCCGGGCCCAGACTTCATCAGAGGCCTGGACATCTCGGGAGTCCGACCCCGAGCATCGTCGGGGGTCCTCTGAAAGGGAGTCTCCCTCGCGGGAGCACCGAACTAAGAAAAAGCTCATGAGGGCAGCATCGGTGGAGGTTCCTGATTCCTTGAGGGCCAGGTTGCGTAGCCCTGACCGCCGCCCCGGGCTCTCAGAGTCGGAGAGGCCTTCCAAGCTACCTCGTGTGGAGCCGGAGTCCCCGAGTCACGTAAGTGCAGTTGTCCTCGTGGACTCTCCTCCGGGGGAGCCGCCATCAGGGCCTGAGTCGGGGGCTGCTGAGTCTGCTGAGCTTGGACTCAGGTTGAGGGCCTTGGAGAGCAGCTTGGCTGCCTTCATGGAACAGCAGCGGGTGCTGATCGCCGGTCTGACCAGTGCATCTGCCCCGACCACCGGGACCTCGACGTCTAAGTCGACCCCGGAGACCGAGCCGATCCTTGAGTCGAAGTCGCGAGTCGATCCTCGGTCAAGGTCCCCCTTAACCTCCCGTGCGGGGCCGAGGTCGTCGACGCCGATACCCTCGGCGTCGGGGCGGGTGGCACTGAGGCCCACACGGCCGGAGCCGCTCGATGACTGACTCCTCGGAGGAATCAGAGTGGGAGACGGAGGATGAGGAGTCCCTGGACACCTTCCGGACCCGGTGAGTCCCTTCAGACTCACCGGAGTCCGAGCCTCGGAGACGGTCCGGTCCCCCCCCCCCCCCCCCCCCCGGAGGATACCCGGTTCTCGGACTTCCTGAGGGACATGGCCAAGGCCCTGGCCTTCCCTGCGGATGCCGAGGAGGAGCCTCGAGCTGAGGAACTCGATGCCCTCCAGTATGATTTTCCTCCGAAGGAAACCTTTACTGTACCGGTTCCTCCGCTGCTGGAATGGCTGCTCTTTCCGTATGTGGGAGGCACTGGCCTCGACGCCGGTTCTTAGCAAACGGGTCGATTCCATTTATCGAGTCCGTAAGAGCCCTGGGTTCCAAAAGGCACAGCTGCCGCACCACTCCATGGTTGTGGAATCAGCCATGCACCGTCTGAAGAGTCAGAAGATGCACTCCTCGGTGCCCCCCCGGCCGGGAGGCTCGGAACCAGGATGCCCTCAGTAGAAAGTGCTTCCAGGGCTCTATGCTGTCTTGCCGTGTCCAGACCTACCAGCTGTACATGGGCATGTACTTAAGAGACCTAGCAAAGGAGATTGCCAGGTTCTCAGATGGCCTCTCCGAGGAACCTTTGCAGAGGTTCAAGACTTTGTCAGCAGGGATCCGAGAGTGCTCGAAGTTTATCTCTCGAGCAGCCTATGATGGCTTTGAGGCTTCGGCCCGGGTAGCTGCGGCAGGCAAAGGTGCACGCCGTCAGGCCTGGCTACAGTCATCGGACCTGGAGCCATGGGTGTAGGACAAGTTGGTCGATGTCCCCTGCCGAGGTGAAAACCTTTTCAGTAAGCCCATGGCTGAAAAGGCTGCGGAACTCGAGACTGAGACTCTCACCAGGACAAGGCTGTCCAGGAAGACTTCTGCCCCTTCTCAGAAAAAGAAGGGCTCGGGGAAAAAGCCCTTTTTCCCGAGGAAGGGTACTGCCTACAAATCCTACCCTCACTATCAGGCCTCTCCAGCTCCTCAACAGGGCCAGCAGGCCAAGGGGCAGGGGCATGGGCCCCGTAGGCAAAAGACCCCCAAGCCGCCAGCTCTGGCTCCTGCACAGCAGGGAGCGGGGTTTTGACTCCCACAGCATAGCCTCTTCTCCACAGCTGGCTCCACTCAAGAGGCCGGCTGACCCTGTACGCCTACAGGTGGCCAGCCATCACAGGGGATACCTGGGTCCTTAGCATAATCCAACATGGCTACATGCTCCACTTCCACCAGATACCCCCTCCTACTTTCCAGGGGAGTCTCCAAGACTCCCTCTGCACAGAAACCTCCTCCTTCAGGAGTTGACAAATCTTCTAAAGGAACAGGCGGTGGAACTGGTGCCTCACCACCTGAAAGGGCAAGGCTTCTACTCCAGGTACTTTCTGGTACCAAAAAGTACAGGAGGCCTCCGGCCTATCCTAGACTTGCGAAACTTAAACAAGTTTCTGGAGAGGGAAAAGTTCAAGATGCTTACCCTTGGGATACTGCTGCCCTACCTCCAGCAGGGAGACTGGCTATGCTCCTTAGACCTAAAGGATGCATATACTCACATCCTCATTCATTAAGACCACAGACAATATCTAAGATTTGTGGTGGGAGGAAACCATTTCCAGTACAGAGTACTTCCCTTTGGCCTAACTTCCGCCCCCAGGGTTTTCACCAAATTCCTGGCAATGGTGGCGGCCTATCTCAGAAATCAGGGAATTTTTGTCTTCCCATACCTGGACGACTGGCTCATCAGAGGTCAGTCTCTCCAGGAGGCCAGACAAGCCACTCTTCGCACTGTCTCTCTTCTTCAGCATCTGGGCTTTGTCATAAACTACGCAACGTCTACTTTGCTCCCCTCACAGAACCTAGAGTTTATAGGGGCAAGATTGGACACCCTGCAGGCAAGAGCTTACTTGCCCGAGGACAGGGCCCACAGATTGATGGACTTGGTCAACCAGTTCCAACACAAATCTCAGGTCTCCGCCAGACACTTCCTGCGGCACCTGGGCCACATGGCATCCACGGTGCATCTGACCCCGAATGCCCGTTTGCACATGCGGGCGGCTCAATGGTGCCTCAGAGCTCAGTGGGTGCAAGCCACAGGCGGCCTCCGAGACAGAGTAAGGGTGCCCAAACCACTCTTGGCCTTCTTGCAGTGGTGGCTACATCTCCCAAACCTTCTCAGGGGGGTACCCTTTCAGGCCCCAGCACACACCAGGGTGCTGACAACCGATGCTTCTTTGAAAGGCTGGGGTGCACATTGTCAGGGCATGTGCACTCAAGGCCTCTGGTCTCCTTGGGAGGCCACACAGCAGATCAATCTTTTGGAGCTGTGAGCAATCCGCTTGGCTCTACAAATGTTTTCTCATGCCCTCTCTCACCAGTCTGTCTGTCTTAGTTCAGACAGACAATCAGGTAGCAATGTTCTATGTGAACAAGCAAGGGGGCACAGGGTCCAGACTCCTATGTCACGAGGTGCAGGCCCTTTGCTTCTCTGCAGTCGAACAAGGCATGTTTCTCAAAGCGGTTTATCTGCCTGGTCAGGAGAACCTTTTGGCAGACAAACTAAGCAGGATTCTCCAGCCTCACGAATGGCAGTTGAATCCACTGGTGGTTCAGCAGATCTTTTACGATGGGGACTTCCATCCATCGATATCTTTGCAAGTCCACTGAACCGTCAGCTGCCCAGGTTTTGCTCCAGACAGCCGCATCCCGAGTGTGGCAGCAGATGCTTTTCTGATCTCTTGGTCGACGGGCCTCCTGTATGCGTTTCCTCCCACGCCCCTGGTGGCCCGAACCCTGTTCAAGATTCTACGGGACAAGGCCTCGGTGATTCTGGTAGCCCCCAGATGGCCGAGGCAACCATGGTTTCCACTTCTTCTGCACTTGGCAGTGGAAACTCCATTCCCTCTGGGGTTGCAACCCAATCTTCTGTCTCAGGATCAGGGTTCCCTTCTGCACCCCAATCTCAGATCCCTCAATCTGATGGCCTGGCTGCTGAAAGGATAGTGCTAGCTCCCTTACTTCTTACTAGGGAAGTTGAGGAGGTGGTCTTGGCCTCGAGGAGGCAATCCACCAGAAAGTCCTATGCACTCAAGTGGCGCAGGTTCTCAGGGTGGTGTGCTCAGCACAATGAAGATCCTTTCTCCTGCCTGGTGCCAGTAGTGCTACAATACCTACTTCACCTGTCAGACCTAGGCCTTAAGTCCAACTCTGTTCTGGTTCACCTCAGTGCTCTTTCAGCACACCACTCACCGCTGTCGGCTCACCCCTTGGTGTCCCGCTTCCTCAGAAGCCTGCTTTTGATCAAGCCTCCGATTCGTCCCCCTGCCACTGAGTGGGACTTGAACGTGGTCTTGCAACAACTTACTTGCCCGCCGTTTGAGCCAATGGCTACTTGCCATTTACGCTTCCTTTCGTGGAAGGCGCTCTTCCTGGTAGCTCTTACCTCGGCCAGACGTGTGAGTGAACTACAAGCTCTGGTTTCTGATAGACCGTACACACAGTTCTATAGGAACAGGGTGGTCCTTCGGACTCATCCGAAGTTCCTTCCAAAGGTGGTCTCCTCTTTCCACCTCAACCAGGAGGTGGTTCTTCCGACCTTTTTTCCCAGGCCGCATACCAGCCGGGCTGAGACAGTTCTGCATACTCTGGACTGTAAGAGGGCGTTGTCCTTTTACATTGAACGTACGCAGGGGCATCGAAGGGCTACTCAGCTCTTCATCTCCTTTGACTCTAATAAATTGGGGTTACCTGTCTCCAAGCGTATATTGTCCACTTGGGTAGCAGATTGTATTGCCTGGGCGTACAAGGCAGCTGACCTTCCCTTGCAGGGTCGGGTCACGGCCCACCGTGTCAGGGCAAAAGCTGCGTCAGTAGCTCATCTCCGCTCTGTTCCGTTGGCAGACATCTGCGAGGCCGCTACTTGGTCTTCAAGCCAGACCTTTGCAGCCCACTACTGCCTCGAGAGAGAGTCCCGAAGGGACAGTGCTATCGGACAGGCGGTACTCCGTAATCTCTTTGAGGTTTAGGCAACTCCTACCCTCCGGCCCTTGTATTGGGCTACTGTACGGGGGCGTTTTCAGAGGATATTCTTATCACGGATGCTGAGGTTCTGCAGAGAGAGCCATTTTTTCACCTTTGGGTTCCCGGTAGCCTAGAGCTGGGGAGTCCCATATGTGAGGACTGACCTCCTGCTTGGTCCTAGAGAAAGAGTAGTTAGTTATTCACCTGTAACAGGTGTTCTCCAGGAGCAGCAGGAATCAGTCCTCACGACCCTACCTCCTCCGCTGGAGGTGCAGTCATATACTTTATTTAGTTTTTTGTTGTCTTTTAGCTATGTCATCAGACTGAGCAAGATGGCACTCTTGGGCGGGAAGGGGACCGCGCAGGCGCACTGCATTCCCAAAGGCTTTCTTTGAAAGCTGGGGAAATGCTCCGCATGGGGGGCTCTGTCGGCGCCGACGTCACCCATATGTGAGGACTGATTCCTGCTGCTCCTGGAGAACACCTGTTACAGGTGAGTAACTACTCTTTCTCCATATTCACCCACCATTGTATAATGAAATGAAGGAATCTTTGAAACTAGTTTGAGGGAACTACCTCAGTTGGGAGATTTTAGCTTTCTCTTGATCTGCTTTGTACATTAGAACTGTATAGCCATGAAAAAATCCTTTCTATGTGTAGTTTGTGATGTTGTCAACAAACCTCTGCTGTTCCAATTATTTTAACATTCATCCCCCCAGAGAAACCTGAAGCACAGTGACTCCACACTCCATCCATTCTCTGATATGAAGGAGCCTTTGAAACTAGTTTGAGTAACCTAGATTGGGTTTTTGGGATTGCTTTGAAGAACAGAGCTGTATAGTAATGAAGAACTTCTTTCAAAGTGTAATTTTTGATGTTTTTAACAAATTTCTGTAAATCGACACTTTTCATATATTCCTACAGGTACCCTCCCATGGAAATCTCAAATTCAGTATCTCCTTAGTATATCGATTGTATTACCAGCAGAAGCAGCCTTCAAAACTATTTAGATGCAGCTCCCTGAATTTGAGTTTTTGGCTTTCACTTGATCTGCTTTATGCATGAGAAATGTATATTCACGAAGAACATGTGTGTGTGTATTTTGAGATGTTCTTAACATTCTATTTCAGTACTTCTTAGTCATTCTAAGATTCATCCTCCAAAAGAACCCATCTATTCTGTAATGAAGGAGTTTTTGAAACTAGTTTGAGGGAACTACATCAGTTGGAGTTTTTGGCTTTCTTTTTACCTGCTTTGTGCATCAGAACAGTATAGTCATGAATATAACTCCTTTCTATGTGTAGCTTGTGATGTTCTCACCAAACCTCTGCTGTTCCAATACTTCTTAGTCATTCTAAGATTCATCCTCCAACAAACATGAAGCACAGTGTCTCCACACTCCATCCATTCTCTAACAACATCTTTGAAAGTAGGTAGAGAGACCTTCCCCATTTTGAGGTTTTGGGCTTGCTCTTGATCTGCTTAGAACATCAGACCTATATTGTCTTTAATATATTTTTCAAAGTGTAGTTTTTGAGGTTCTTTTCCAATATCTGCTGCTTCCACACTTTTCACACATTCTAACATATATACACCAAAAGAAACCTGAACCAGAGTTCCTTATCGGTCCTACAGTTCAGTCCTCCACCACTGGGTAGTGCACCTCCTCCTGCAACATGGAGACTGGACAAGTCAAACTTGTGACATCACCGGGTATATCCTGCTGGTCTTCTCCCATGATCCCCCAGTGTGTCCAGTCTCCATGCAGCATGAGGACGTAGTGAGCCTAGGTGCTGGGCTCACTTGAGAAGCAGTTTAGGAGCAGTTAGTCAGGATTTGATTTACCTTGCATTTCTTTTGCCCTTCTTTAGGTGTAATCCTGTAAATTGAATTCATTTTCATTTAATTTCATTTACTTTTACTTTATTTATTTTCACCTAGTCTGCCTTAGTGTAAAGGGGGGTTCTGTCCCTTTTCAAAGTTCACGCTGCCAGCTAGCCTCTCTGCTTGGGATTCTTCAGTCTCTGTGCCCGGTGATGATCTCTCCCCCAGGACTGTACGGGGGAGAGCTCTGTGGAACACCTGCATTTTGGCAGTGTCCATGCGGCAGATTCCCATCGCGGCGGGAGCCTCAGGCCGTTCGAGGTTCTTTAGCCGGTGGGCCGGGGCTCGCAGCGTCTGCTACTTCTGGTGGCGCGAGGCAGCAGCATGTCTGGACAGCTCTTCACCCCGCAGCTACAGCGGGGTAACTGCTGCATCCCGACGCCACAAGGGAGTCTCTCGAGTCCGCATGGAGGGGCTCTGAGCTCTTGCCGCCTCTGTGGTGTTTGGCGCCAAACGGGCCTGCTTCGGATTGGCGCCATTTTCTCGGCAGGGCTGAGGCCTCGTGGCGGAGAGCGGAGCAGCCCCGCGTTTGAGCAGACGACGCTGTTCCACGCGGCTACACCCAGATAAGGACTTCCTTTTGCTGTTACTTTTAATTTTAATTCTAATTTTAATTTCCTTTTAATTTCATGATAGTTTATAGTTCTTTGAATGCAATGTGATTGGTTTGGGTTTTACTTCTTAGGGGGTGCCTTTACCTTTGTCTGCATTCTGGCAGTTAGCGACGTCTGTCAGCAGCAGGTTTCCGTGCTAGGATTTGGCCATTCAGGGTCATCGGCGGCACAACCACCTACAAATTGAGCCCTTTCTGAAATTGTCATTTACATAAGGATGCTATTTCCATGTTTATACGCTTGGAAATTGTGCAGACAGCCTCTAAATGTCGTTATGCCATCTGCAAATTTGATCGCCATGCTTGCTGATCTCTTTTCCAGATCATTTCAGTGCAGTAGATGTTACCAGATGCCAGTTCCAGTGCAGATCCCGAGACATTCCACTATTTACGGGTCTCCTGTGAGAAAACTGGCCAGTTAGTCCTATTGTGTTCCTGTTTTTGATCCATTTCCCATTCTATAATAGCACATCATCTCCTTCCTCAGGAGAAGTTCATAAGGGGCTTTGTCAAGTACCTTCTAAAACATCCAGATACATATCATTTGGCTTACTCACATGTTTATTAACCCTTTGAAAAGACAGCTTGGTGCTGCTTTTCAGAACAAGTTCTATCATTTAACTGGCACTGAACTCAGATTCATTGGTCTGTAGTTTCCAAGATCGCCTTTGAAGCTCTTTAAAAAAATAAAAAAAATTAGTAACTCTTCAATCTTTAGAGATCATTAATACTAATGTTATGATTGAGCCTGGCTGATATTATGAATGATCACTATTAGACAAAATTTAGCTAGGTTAAGACACTTTGATTTGGTTTTCTGCACTATGTTATCAGAGCGCAGCTTGCCCATTTGGCGGGAACACTGCCCATCTGGGCCATCTGGGGAAAGGCCCCTGCTGGGAATCGTGAGAAGTGTTGCTGGATGGCACAGTCCGGGGCTTAGTGTTCCAGGGTCCTGGAAGGGTTGATAGCGGCAGTCAGGCCTCCCTGTCTTTGCTATGACGCTCACCTAGGTTCAAGCGTCCTGTGTTTTGGGTGACAGGAGTGGGACACCTGGACATGTGGTGCTGGATGTTGGGTAGGTTCATACTTCTTAGGTGCACTCTCCTTGAGTGCGTCTGCATGTCCGTGTTCCGTCTGTGATTTCATGCTCAGGTGATTGTTGCAGCAATGACAGAGATCGCTTGGGATATCGTGAGCGGGGTTGTCATGGTGTTGCATGGGGTTGCCAATGCAAGACGGGGCCATCCTGAGGAGTTTGGGCCTCAGTCATCAGCTTTCCCTTCGGTGGCCCGGCTGTCCAGGAGGCACCCCTCCAGATCCGCCGGTCCAGTTCTTCTCTGCCTCTTCTCAATGTGGGCAGGGGGGCTGGCAGATCTGGAAATTCACGTCCACTGCACGTTCTACTGTTTTACCTCTGTCTTGGGGTTCTGAGGTCATATATTCCCAATCATTTGTTTGGTGGGGTGCTGCTGTCTGTTGTGCAAGACAAGGTGGTCAACAGTCGGAGGCTGTCGTCTATTCCCCTTACCCCTGAAGGTGCTCACAATTTAAGTTTTTTGTACCTGCGGAGGTGTATGTTGTTAAAGGCTAGCAGGCCACCTGTGGGACCGGAATCCTCGGTTCTTCCGACCTTCCGTTGAGGTGCGCGTGTGGGGTTTACTCCCTTGGTCAGCTAGCAACTTGCTTCACCCATTGGGCCTTCCCTTTCCTCAAGGCATCGTTGCGTCCCACTTCTTCGTGGGGGCTCGCCGCAGGGCCTGGAGTTATGCTCAGCCGGTTCCAGCCAGGGCTGAGTCCTTGGGGGGAGGCTCCGATCCTAACGATACAGGGAGTGCTGGGATCCGTTCAACCAGGTTCCTTCGGGCCCAGCGTACGTCGTCTTTTGCTGGCCGGTTTAGGTCTTCGGGTCGTGGCGGTGCTCCGAGAAGACCAGTAGGCTGCACAGTGCTTGTCTTGGAGCAAGCGCGGGATATCTGTAGGTTCATATTCAGAGCCGTCCGGTTACATGTCCCTCCATTGTGGAATGCTGTACTAGTAGGCATACTTCATATGCTGGGCTTACAAGTTGGCTTCCGCGCTGCTCGGCATCAGCCAAGGTGACTGCCGGTTTAGGCTGTGGAGTCAGCCTGGAGGAGGGGCCTTGCGTTCTCTGGACAATGCCCTGTTCGGTTGTGTGCCTTGTGGCCCTTATGGAGTTGTAAAAAGGGAAAAAAAAAAAAAAAAAGAATAATCAAACAGGAAAGCCTTCCTAATTGTCCCCACTTCTTTTTTATAAGGTTCTGTCCCTTTCTTCCGGGAGCTTGGCCGGAGCGGGGTTAGACTCAGCTACATTTTGGGGATCCTTTATGTACAAGGCGTTTTAGTGTACGCAGCACGCCCAGTGTTCCATCGTCTGACTGGAACGGTACGCGGTACGTCAGCCGTGGCAGGCATTCACGGACACGGTAGCGGATCGAGCGCTGTAGGTGCTGTCTTTGATCTCCGGGATGGTGGCCTATTTCGATCGGCAGGGTGGAGTCGGTCGGGTGGTCAGGGTGGCCCGAGCGAAGGGACAGCGTGCGCGGTTGAAGCCTTGGCTGCCTGCGTTTCGGTGGGGACACTGTGGTAGCGAATGTCCTTAGCGGGGTCCGAGTGTTTGCCGGAGGAGTGAGATTGCATCAGGCGGTGTGCGCGCCGCGTGTGCTCAGATGCGGTCAGCCCATATTGGACCTCATGGCGACCTGTCAGTCTGCGGTGACGGGTCGATGTTTAGCAGAGGACATATGAGGCTACTGGATAGCGTCGACGCATTGGTACGGGGCCGTGGCCCGGTCCATTCTATGCCTTTCAGAGGTCATAGTGAAAATGGCCGACTGGGTCTGGTTGCTAAGATATGTGCTCTTCATTAGTCAGTGGGGACCATTACCAGTGTATTCTGCAACATTTGCGTGAGCTTGCATAATCTTTACTTGCAACCAATCGAAATACCTGTCCAAAACCAGTTGATGCAGTCACTACTTAAATTTGCCTCGCTTGACAGTAAAAAAAAAAAGACATATTTATTTTATACCGATAGGTCACTCACAGCATATTTGGCGATTCCTCGTCCTGGTGTTAATCATGCAGATAATTTCTGCTCTAGTTGTGGTGATGTGACTTTTACATCACAAAAATGGCATATGACTGTGGCGGTTCAGAAAGCCTACAATTTATATTTTGGCTGCAGAATAAAAGATCAGGATAAAAGCTAGGCGCCACACATATGCTGCAATACGTGTAGCAGATCTCAGGCTGTGGATGGATGGGAAAAGACCATCAAAGTCTTTTGCGGTTCCAATGATCTGGAGAGGGCCCATGGATCACGTCGGCGATTGCTACTTCTGCATGGTTCCTCCAATTCCGGAGGGCATATCCAGGTGATGTAAGTGGTTGGCCTACTGGCATTACGTCATGGGCGTGGCTACCAGAGTCTCCTTTCTTTTTTGTCACACCATGTAAGACTCCACATCTTCTGAAACAACGCTGGACTCTGGGGCACTTGACACCCTCTTATATGCCCTTGGTGGATCACGCTTGGTTTATTGCAACTCATTGCTTCGCTGCATTCCACATTCTCAATTAAAAAGACTCCAACTGGTCCAGGACATAGCTGTAGAGCTACTTTGTGTTGCAAAGAATAAAGCCCTTAAGAGGTGTGACAAATAGGGTGTTTGACGCTGGTGGTTTTTTTCCATTTCCCTCATTTTGCTTCCCACCTCTGTCTGGATGGACCTCGGTTCCGTTTTCCCTCGTGGAATCCGGCTGTGCCTGTTTAGTTGTCGGTTTGGGACTTACGCAAGAACACTTTGCTTGTAGCCTGCGTTCCTTGGACCTTAGGTGAGGTTCCGTCGCTTTCTGGGAGGTCTCTTCGCTGCCTGTCCCTCCGTGGAGGCGGGTTCTGCGGGAAAGCAGCGGTTGCTAACACTTGACACCCTGGTGGGGTCGAGAGCCAAGGGGGAGCTCAAGCGGATTTTTCAGGCGGAGCTCCGGTAGCCTTCTCAGTAGGTCTGTTTCTAGGGCGTTCAGTGTGTTTGTGATGGCGAGTTTGTCTTTCTGAAGCACTAGCGCTGCTTGGAGCAGAGTTCTGTGCTGTTTTCACCAGTGGATCCAAGTGGGCTCTCGGTCGTGTCTTCCTGGTTGGCTTACCGCCTGTTGACGTGAGGAGCGGGCTGGGGTCGGTGCCTGCTCTGTTCGTTTAGGGGCCGAGCCGACTGGATAGGTCCCTCCCAATGATTACTGCTCTGGTACATCCCAGTGGTGGAGGACTGAACTGTAGGACCGATAAGGAAATGGAAATTACACTTACCTGGTAATTGATGTTCCTTGAGGGAGTACAGTTCAGTCCTCATTCCCGCCCGGGGATGGATGTTTCAGACGCGAGGCGTCAGTTCCGAGTATGCTTTCGGATCCTAGAGTCGGCAACGGGCTCTGATTGGCAGGTAATCGCGAGAGCAACCTTTTCTGCCTATACTCTTCCTTAGTTCTCCTTCCTTCTAGCTCTCTGTCTTCCGCTGTTTGGTGCGCAGGGGGACAGGGGCACGGAGGAGGGTGTTTTCGGCCTTTTTGGGGCCCTGTGATTTTAAAGTTGAAGTTTGAGCACAGCTTTGTATTTAGTACTTTAACTGGTTGTTTGTTTGCTCCTTTGAGTCTGCTTTGACAGTAGGTCACTGGGGGATCATGGGAGAAGACCAGCAGGATATACCCGGTGATGTCACAAGTTTGACTTGTCCAGTCTCCATGTTGCAGGAGGAGGTGCACTACCCAGTGGTGGAGGACTGAACTGTACTCCCTCAAGGAACATCAATTACCAGGTAAGTGTAATTTCCATTTTCTCCACATTCACTCCCCCATTGTGCAATGAAATAAAGGAACCTTTGAAACTAGTTTGAGGGCCCTACCTCAAATGTGTATTTTAGGCTATCTCTTGATTTCATTTGTGCATCAGTCCTGTATAGCGATGAATAACCAGTTTGTATGTGTAATTTGTGTTGTTCTTATCAAATTTCTGCTGATTTAGCACTTTTCACATATTCTAAAAGATATCCTTCAAAAGACTCCTGAAATACAATGGATGGACTATCCATAGTCCATTCACTGTGTTATCATTTAAATATCTTCGAAACTATTTAGTGCAAGCTCCCTGAAATTGTGGCTTTCTCTTGATCTGCTTTGTGCATCAGAACTATATAGTCATGACTAGCATATTTCTATGTGTAATTTGTTATGTTCTTAAGAACATTCTGCTAATTCAATACTTTTCAGCACTTCTAACATTCATCCTTCCCAAAGAAACCTGAACCACAGTTTCTCCACAGTCCAGCCTTCAAGGACTACAAAAGGGGACTGCTACCTCTGGAGAGAGATCTGCAATTTTAAGTATGTACTTCTGGGAATTTTTATAAATCTTGGGGAAAAGGAAATCTTTAGATTAAAGCTGTTTAATCTGTGAACCCAGTGTATTTTTTAAATCAGTCAGGGCCTAGTTGCAGCAAAGCATTTTCAGTTTAAATTTAAAACACAGAAGAGAGCTTTCTGGTTAAATTTAGAACCCAAGACTCCCTCTATCCAAGTAAGGGCTGTGGGACTCTCCATGGATATTGGTCACAGATTACCTTAGAAGCACAGGACAGGGTACTGTGTAGCAGCCAGCATTTAATAAGTTTTCTTTCCCTCCCTCCCTCCCCAACACCCACCCACCCCTGGGATAATCATAGCTTTATGGGTGCTTAAACCTCTTAAAGGAAAGGAGATGCCATATTCACTCTCCGGTGCAGCTCTTTATTATCATCAGCATATATTAAGGACCTGAGATAAATTAAACTTCAGGTGAACAAAATACATTAAACGTATTAGGTATAGTTTTATTAGTATAAGTATCCCCAGCAACCCTTAGTAAGTAAGGAACTTAAATATCTAAACACAACCTTAAAATGAAGATGCAGACAGCAGTCCAGCAGCAAGATGGGGGCTTTCCAGTCTTTTGCATTGTGTCACATGTATGATTTTCTCCCAGTTGGTGAGGGGTCTTATGTATGCACAAGGTGTAAGGAACTCTTTGCTCTCAGGGAACGAGTCCGATCTCTGGAGGCAAGAGCAGCAGACTTGGAAGACATAAGAAAAACAGAGAAGGTACATAGACGAGACCTACAGGGATATAATCCTGAAGTTTATTAAATTTATTTATTTAAAGCTTTTTTATACCGCGCTCTTCAGTATCAGTGCAGTTTACAGTTTACAATTCTTGCAAGAGACAATGAGAGCTGCCTAGTGCTACATTGAACAGGATCAGAAACATGGATTTGTAACTGGGCAAACTATTTACACATTCAGCTAACACAGCTGTAGCTGAGTAACTATTTACAAATTCGATGTTAGGCCCAACTGAATGCTTAGGGCTGGGTCTTTACAGTAATTACATTCAACATTATAGTCATTCATGGTTATTCATTAATCATTATAATCAGTATCAACACATGTCAATATGCCTGATGGAATGGTTCTGCTGCTCGGTTAGTCTTATTCGGTTTGTGGCGTGTTGGGCGCTGATTGATTGAGTTGGGGTGTGATATGTGGATGGGTTATACTTGGTTGTGGGAAGTGTAGGAGGAATAGGTGGTGCTTGAGGGCTTTCCTAAATTGTGTAAGATCACTGATTGATCTGATGTTTGGTGTAAGGTTATTCCAGCACTTTGGGGCAAAGAAAGCGAATGCTCTATTCCTGGTTGTTTGTGTGCATTTAGTGGAATCAATAGGGCTAATCAGTGTATTGGCGGCTATTGTCCTTCTCGACCTGTTGTTGGGGGTGGGGGTGAGGAGGGCTGTGAGGGACGAGGGGGATATCATGTTAATGGCTTTGAATGTGAGGAGTAGTGCCTTGTAAGTGGGTCTGCAGATTAATGGTAGCCAGTGAAGGTCCCGGAGAATGGGTGTAATGTGGGTTCTTCTGGATAGACCATATAGCACGCGAGCAGCCGCGTTCATCGCAAGTTGTAATGGGCTGAGGGTGCTCCTGGGGAGGCCATGCAGAATGATGTTCGCATAGTTGAAATGTGGTATTATCAGCACCTGGAATGTTGTTCTGAAGTCTCCAGGAGCTAACATGGGTCTTATGTGCCTTAGAGTCCTGATTTTGTTGTATATAGTCCTAGTGGTGTTCTTTATGTGTTCTTTGAAGTCGAGATGTTGGTCAAGCATCACACTCAAATAGCGTATTACAGGTTTGCTTGGGAGCTCTGCATCTCTTACCTTCAAGGTAGTGGGAGGAGAGAAGCTTTTGTTCTTTGTAAAGAATAGGACCTCCGTTTTCTTGAAGTTAATACGGAGGTTCTGACTTTTAAGCCAGTCGGTGATTGCATTGAAGCAATCTACTAGGGCAGTAAGGTCGGGCTGCATGACTTTGAATGGGGCAAACAGCAAGACATCATCTGCATAGATCAGGCTGGAGACATTGAATGAGCAGATGATCTCGCATATAGGCTGCATGTATACATTAAAGAGTAGCGTGGACAGAGATGAGCCTTGGGGTACTCCTTGATGTTGCTGGAATGGTTCAGATGTGGTAGATCCCATCTTTACATGTTGCCATCGGTCGGCTAGATAGGATTTACACCATTCCCAGGCCAGGCCCATGATTCCCTTCTCCTGGAGTCGTGTAAGGAGTTGGTCATGGTTGATGGAATCAAATGTGGCAGCGATGTCAAGGAAGATAAGTGCAAACCCATTTTCGATGTTGTCTATTCCTCTGCTTAAGGTGTTGGTTAGTGTGACGAGTAATGTCTCAACTCCATGGGATTCTCGAAACCCATGCTGGCTGGGATCTAGGGGGGCTGATGTGTCAATGTGTTGCTGGATTTGTCTTTGGACAACCTTCTCAATTATTTTGGCAAGTAAGGGAATACTCGAGATCGGGCGGTATGAATCAGCCTTTGTCAGGTCTAGTCGGTTGTTTTTCAGGAGTGGGCGTATGGATGTCTGTTTGAGCAAGGATGGGAATATTCCTGTTGAGAAGGAGAGTCTCATGATGCTGGCTAGAATCGGGTTGAGCTCAGTACGCATCGCTCTGATCCAGTACGCAGGGCATGGGTCATTAGGTGCTGTAGTGGTATTGATGACAGTGATAAGGTCTTCAATGTTCTTCTCTATTGGAGGTGTCAACTCTGTAAGCAGTGACTGTAGGTGGGGAATATGGATGGGTGTGGGTCCTGATGCGATGTTTAATTTGAGGATTTTGGATTGGAGGTAGTCAGCATAAAGCTGGGGTTGAATTGGTTCTGGCTGGGGGGGGGGGGGGGAAGGTTCCTTGGTTAAGGATTTCGCTATGCTGAAGAGGTCCCGGGGTTTATTTAGCGAGCGGAGGAGTTCAGTGTGGTAAGTTCTCATCTTGTCAGATATTGACTCACGATGAAGATTTAAATGGTCATTGTATGTAGCTTTGTCCCCTGTGGAATGAGAACGTCTCCATTTTCTTTCATGCTTCCTTAGGGGGAGCAGTGATGTCCGCAGATCGGCAGAAAATCATGGAGCTGGCTTCCTTTTTCTTGTCTGTCTGTTGGTTGTTGATGCTTTGTGCGATGGAGGTAGTTGAGAGAATGTCTTCAGTGTGTCATTCCATCTGGAGATCGTGTTGTCAAGGTTATGTGAGGGTTGATTGAGTATTGGGAGTGCACTTTTGTTAAACTCATCCTTGTCAAGGGATTTGAAATGGCGAGCATTTACTGAGGAGGCTGTATTTGTGTGGCTGGGTGGGACCTGCTCCTGCTGCGATGGGATTTGGAAAGTGATTAAGCTGTGGTCGGACCAAGGGACAGGAGTGATTGAAAGGTTGAGGTTGTGATTGTGCCTTGTAACTGAATGTGGGGCGAAGATGAGGTCCAGTGAGTTGCCTCTGTGGTGAGTGGGGGCATTCACCACCTGTTCGTAGCTGAGTTCGGACATTGCCTCAAGGAAGGTGTTAGCATGAGTGGGTTGCAGGGAAGCAAGATTGAAATCGCCAAACAACCAATTAGGTTTGCGTGGGTTTTCTGGGTTGCAGGCTAGATCTATTATGTTGGAGAGATCTTCAGGCGGGAGGTTGGAGCTCTGTAGATGAGATTTACAGTGTTATGCTTGTTGGCTATGGTAACTGAGTCAATGAGCATAGTGCTTTTGGAGGAGAGTAGCCAATACTGAAGATCGGTTTTTTACAAGGATGAAAACCCCGCCGCCTCTCCGGCTGGCTCTATGGCAGGAGTGGATTGAAAGTCTGGGGGGATCAATTGATTAAGGAGTACTGTATCTGTGTCTGAAAGCCAGGATTCTGTAACCATTAAGATGTCTAAGTTATGGTTTGCTATAAGATCCGTGATGGCTGGCCATTTCTTGCAAACTGAGCGTGAGTTTATGAGGGCACATCTCAAGTAACTATGCACATGTGTCGTCTCGGGATTGGTGCTAACAGGGTTGTTGAGTGTTACATAGAGTAGGGGTGAGTGTCTGACATGGTATGTGTGTGGTAGTGGGTGATGGGGGCTGCTATAATTTCTTCTACCAAGACAATGTAGGATGGGGATGGGGTTAAAACCAGATGAGAGTGCCAGAGTATCCTGGATGGCATCAGCAAGGAGACAGATGCTGGTAAGGGCTAGTAGGGAGAGGGCCATGTTGGGCTGCTGGGTGTTAAGTCTGCCCTTGGAGACTGAATGCGTGGGATGGCTATCTAGTAACAAGGATGTGGTACAATAGCTATAGAAGTATCGGAGCAAGGGTAGCAATTCAGTAGTATCGTACAGTAAATATAGTTGAATAGTAGCAATGGTATGGTATAATAGGTACAAACGTCTAGTAGCAATGTTATAGTACAATATATAAGATTGAATAAAAGTGAGGTATACAAGATATACTTAAATTATAACACGTGTTTTAACATATTTTTTTCTATTATGTAAAATAGTTTGAGATAATGAGTTATTTGAATTATTTGAAAATAATGTTACCCTACAACGTTCAATGTTATTTTCTTACTGTTATATGTAACTGCTAACTGTGCAGAGTTTAATTGTTAAATGTAAACCGCTGCTGATCACTGGAGGGAGCGGTATAAAAATATGTTCAAATAAATAAATAAAAAATAAATAAAATAAATATACTTGTGTAGAAACAACAGGCTGATACTTGCAATAAACAAAATTGAATAGAGGCGAGGTAAACAAGATATACTTGTGTAGTGACAACAGACTGATACCTGATCGCTATCTATAGTGGAGATTTAAACTCGGGATAGGTCCCGTTTACTTAGCTATATATCTAAAGATAATGAATCAGCGGTTGTACCTTGTGTCTGCAGGTATCTTCACGATGTTAGCAGCCACTCACGTTTTCGGTTGTTCCTTGGTACTTAGAGAGTGGTTTTAGCACAGAGTGCTGGAACTGGGCTGGTTGCTTATGGTTATCTCAGCGTTGTTGCTTAGTTCTGAGATTTTGAAGGATGTCAATAGGTTGCTTGGTTGTTTGACACTACGGATCGACCTCCAGTCTTGCAGCATCCCTGTTGCCATGGAGGAGAGAGGTCTTGTGACAGGAAAGCATCACCCTGGTGTGGCAGGAAGTGATCCTATAGCTAGGATCTATCCCCCAGGTGGTGTAAAAACCCTCTCGCACTGAGGAAGTTTCTCCAGGGCCATATGTCCATGAGGGAAGGGTTAGGACAGCCATTATAGTTGGTGATTCGATCATTAGGCATGTAGATAGCAGTGTGGCTGGTGGATATGAGGATCGCCTGTAACATGCCTGCCTGATGCGAAGGTGGCGGACCTCACTCACCACCTAGACAAGGTCTTAAATAGTACTGGGGAGGAGTCTGCTGTCGTGGTACATGTTGGTACCAATGACATAGGAAAATCTGGTAGGGAGGTTCTGGAGGCTAAATTTAGGCTTTTAGGTAGGAAGCTGAAATCCAGAACTTCCAGGGTAGCATTCTCCAAAATGCTTCCTGTTCCACGCGCAGGACCCAAAAGGCAGGCTGAGCTCCGGAGTCTCAATGCGTGGATGAGATGATGGTGCAAGGGATGAGGGCTTTGGATTTGTTAGGAACTGGGGAAAGAAGGGGCTCCTCCGAAGGGATGGGCTTCACCTTAACTGGGATGGAACCAGGCTGCTGCCATTAACCTTTAAAAAGGAGATAGAGCAGCTTTTAAACTAGATAGTAGAGAAGAGCGCATGGTTCGGAACAATGTATCCTTGAGGGATACTACCAAAAAAATGAAGTTAGGGCACATCAGCAGAGAGGTTCCAATAAAGAACCATTTTGGACTTAGTCCTTAGTGGAACACCAGATCTGGTGCAAGAGATAAGGGCGTTGGAGCCACTTGGCAACAGTGATCATAACATGGTCACGTTTGATTTAATTAATGGAGGAAGGATGGTAAGGAAATCCACAGCACGACCTTTTAACTTTTCAAACGGAGACTATGATAAAATGAGGAAAATAGTTAAGAAAAAACTAAAAGGAGCAGTTGCAAAAGTTAAAGACTTACATTAAGCTTGGGTGGTGTTTAAAAATACTATCTTGGAAGTCCAGACCAGCTATATTCCATGCTTTAAGAAAAGTGGAAGGAAGTCCAAAAAAACTGCCAGCATGGTTTAAAGGTGAGGTCAGAGAGGTGGCTGTTGCCAAAAAAGCATCCTTCAGGAAATGGGAAAAAGAGCCAAATGATGAAAACGGGAAACAGCACAAGCACTGGCAAGTTAAATGCAAGACATTGATAAGGCAGGCAAAGAGAGAATTTGAGAAGAAACTTGCTGTGGAAGCAAAAACACGTAATAAAGACTTTTTCAAGTACATTCATCGCAAAAAACCTGTGAGAGTCAGTTGGACCATTAGATGATAGAGGGGTAAAAGGGGCAGTAAGAGGCTATAGCGGAGAGACTGAATGAATTCTTTGCTTCGGTCTTTACTGAAGAAGATGTAGGGATGTTACCCATGACTGAAGTGGTATTTAAAGGAAGAATTGAAAGAAATATCGATACACCGGGAAGATATATTACAACTATTTGATAAACTGAAGAGTAGCAAATCACCTGAGCCGGATGACATACATCCAAGGGTGTTGAAAGAACTGAAATATGAGATTGCATACCTGCTATTAGTAATCTGTGAACTCTCATTAAAATCATCTGTAATACCTGAAGATTGGAGGATCGCCAACCTAACCCCAATTTTTAAAAAGGGTTCCAGGGGTGATCTGGGAAACTACAGGCTGGTGAGCCTGACGTCAGTACCGGGAAAAATGGTAGAAACCATCATAAAGAATAAAATTACTCAACATGTAGATAATCATGGCTTAATGGGAGACAGCCAACATGGCTTTAGACAAGGAAGAACCTGTCTTACTAATCTGTTATGTTTTTTTAAGGTGTGAATAAACAGGTGGACAAAGGTGAGTCAGTTGATATAGTGTATCTGGACTTTCAGAAAGTCTTTGACAAGGTCCCTCATCAAAAACTTTTGGCAAAACTAAAAAGTTATGCAATAGGAGGCACTGTACTATTGTGGAACAGGACCTGGTTAAAAGATAGAAAGCAGAGGGTAGGGCTAAATGGCCAATTTTCCGAATGGAAAAAGGTGAATAGTGAAGTACCCCAGGGATCTGTGCTGGGTCCGCTGCTTTTTGACATATTCATAAATGACCTGGAAAAGGGCATAACGAGTGAGGTTAGCAATTTTTCAGATGACGCAACAACTATTTAAAGTTGGTAAAACCCAAGAGGATTGTGGAAAATTGCAAGAGGATCTTGAAGACTGGGCATCCAAATGGCAGATGAAATTTAATGTGGACAAGTGCAAAGTTATGCACCTAGGAAAGAACAACCCAAACTATGGTTACACAATGCAAGGTTCCACACATTGGGAATCACCACCCAGGAAAAAGATTTAGGCGTCATCGTGGATAACATGTTAAAACCCTCTGCCCAGTGTGCATCAGCGGCCAAGAGAGCAAATAGAATGCTAGGTATCATAAGGAAAGGAATGGAAAATAAAACAAAGGATATTATAATACCTCTGTATCATTCTATAGTGCGACCGCACCTTGAATATTGTGTGCATTTCTGGTCGCCGTATCTTAAAAAGGATATAGCGTTATTAGAAAAAGTAAAGAGAAGAGCCACCAAAATGGTAAAGGGGATGGAAGAATACTCCTATGAAGAGAGGCTAAAAAGGTTAGGGCTCTTCAACCTGGAAAAGAGACGGCTGAATGGAGATATGATAGAGGTCTATAAATTAATGAATGGAATGTAATAGGTAAACGTAGATCGATTGTTTACATCATCAGAATATAAAAAGACTAGGGGACATGCAATGGAAGCTACAGGGTAACCTATTTAAGACTAATAAGAGAGAATACTTTTTCACTCAACATGCAATCAAACTCTGGAATTTGTTACCGGAGGATGTAGTAAAAGCTGGGTTTAAAAAAGGTTTGTACAAGTTCCTGGAGGAAAGGTCCATAAACCATTATTAAAAGGGACCCTGGATATCACTGCTTGACCCAATACAAGCATTGAGGAACTTTGTCTTTTGGGGAAACTACTAGGTACTTATGACCTAGATTGGCCACTGTTGGACCTTGGTCTGACCCAATATGGCATATCTTATGTTCTTATGTATGGTTACATTATGCAAGATTCCACATTAGGACCATCACCCAGGAAGAGGATTTAGGCGTCATCGTGGATAATACATTGCAACCCTCCGCCCAGTTTGCAGCAGTGGCCAAGAAAGCAAATAGAAGGCTAAGAATCATAAGGAAAGGAATGGAGAATAAAACCAAGGATATTGTGTGTGAAAGATGGACAGTGAAAAAGATAGACCGGAAGAAAATTGATGCCTTTGAATTATGGTGCTAGCGATGAATATTGTGTATACTGTGGACTGCCCGTCAGTACTAGAGATCATCAAACCTAAGTTTTCCTTAGAAATTCAGATGACAAGACTTCATCTTTCATACTTTGGACATATCATGCGAAGAGAGAGATCTTTGGAGAAAGACACAATGGTTGGCAAGGTAGAAGGTTACCGTAAAAGAGGAAGGCCAGCAATGAGATGGATCAATACGATAATAGCAGCTATAGATACCACTCTATCAACAATGAGCGGCTCGGCTGAAGACCGAACAAAGTTTAGGTCAACTATCCAGAGGGTCGCCAGGTGTCGACACAGACTTGACGGCACTTAACAACACCACTGTGTGTGGTTCTGGTCACCATATCTTAGAAAAGGTGCAGAGAAGAGCCACCGAAATAGTAAATGGGATGAAAGGATATCCCTATGAAAAAAGAGCTTTTGGAAAAGAGATGGCTGAGGGGATGATATGATAAAGGTCTATAAATTCATGAATGGAGTAGAATGGGTAAACGTAGATCGTTTTTTACTCCATCAAAAAGTAGAAAGACTAGGAGACTTGCAAAGAAGTTACAATATAACCCATTTAAGACTAAGAGAAAATATTTTTTCACTCAATGCGTTAGACTACTCTGTTGTAAAAACTGTTAGTGTAGCTGGGTTTATTAATCCTCTGATAACGAATTCCAGAGTTTGACTACGCGTTGAGTGAAAAAATATTTCATTAGTCTTAAACGGGTTACACTGAAGCTTCATTGCATATCCCCTAATCTTTCTACTTTATGATGGTGTAAACAATCAATCTACATTTATACGTTCCACTCCGTTCATTAATTTATAGACCTCTATCGTAACTCCCCTCAGCTATCTCCATTCCAGGATGAAGAGCCCTAACCTTTTAAGCCTCTCCTCATAGGGGTAATCCTTCCATCACCTTAACCATTTTTGTGGCTCTTCTCTGTACTTTTCTAATTCCGCTATATCCTTTTTAAGATAGGGTGACCAGAATTGCACACAATATTCAAGATGCGGTCACACCATGGAACAGATACAGAGGCATTATAATATCCATTGTTTTATTCTCTATTCCTTCCCTTATTATTCCTAGTATTGTATTTGCCTTCTTGGCTGCCACTGCACACTGGGTGGAGGGTTTCAACATATTATCCACGATGATGCCTAAATATTTTTTGTGGGTGGTGGTTCCTAATGTGGAACCTTGCACTGTTTAACCATATAGTTTGGTTTGTTCTTTCCTAGGTGTATAACTTTGCACTGTCCACATTAAATTTCATCTGTCATTTGAATGTCCAGTCTTCCAATTTTTCACGGTCGTCTTGCAATTTTTCACAATCCTCTTGGGTTTTAAAACTTTGAATAATTTTGTGTCATCAAATTTGATTACCTCACTTGTTGTTCCCATTTCCAGGTTATTTACGAATATGTTAAAAAGCAGCGCACCCGGCACAGATCCCTGAGGTACTCCATATTCATATTTCTCCATTGGGAAAATTGGCCATTTAGCCTCTGCCAGTTCCTGATCCACAATAGTACACTGCCTCTTATCCCATGGCTTTTTAATTTCGCCAAGGGTCTCTCAAAGGCTTTCTGAAAATCCAGATATACTGTATCAGGCATGTCCAACAGGTAGATTGCGATCTACCTGTAGATCGCGGAGGGGTCAGAGGTAGATCGCCAGCCCCACGGCTCCATCTCTCCAGCAGCTCGCCCCGTCACTAGGAGAGAGCTCGTGCCGGCAGGTCGTCTGCCGAAGGCTTGCCGCCGCTGCTGATCCTTTGCCTTTTTTCCCTGCCTGCAGGAATCTTGCCTGCGGGTGTATTGGGGGCGCTTGTTTTCGTGCCAATAGTTTGTGGGTACCCCAGGGGGCCACAGCCTGCGCCCCGCAACGAGACGCCACAGGCCCGGCATCATACCTTGTCTCCTGCCTCTCAGAATCACCCATTCCTGTCCCTGCCCCAACACCCCTTATATACCAGGCGATATCCATTTGCCCGGGCTTTACCTGAATACACTTACCGTATTAGTTATGTCGTGTGCTGGTCATTGGTCACTTTATAGTTCGCTTTCATAAAACGTTTTCAGGCAGACACAACAAAGTCAAGAATTTGGTGATTTTGGTGGGCTTTTCCAATTTTGTTCTAACTTGCCTATGCCTTGCCTTTGAATTGGTTCAAACCACTGTGACTTTTGCTTGCCTCTGCAATTTTATTTTGCCTAGCCATTGCGTTGATTCTACAATGCAATTTTATTTTGCCTTGCCTTTGCGTTGATTGTGTTGATTCTGCACTGTGCAGAATTGATTAAATCGCGTGTGGTGGTATTTGAACTTGTTTGGCGGAATTTAATTTTATCTGGTTTCCTGGACAGGTGTTTGAGGTTTTTTGATGATTGTTTGGTGGTATTTGATTATTGGGGCCAGTATGATGAATTCTTATTTTTACTTTTAGAACTGCATGTGTGGTTTTGGCATCTCCAGTCCTTGTATTGCACATCATCCAGAGGTCTTCAGTTCCTGTTGATCTTTAATACTTTGGGACAGTGACAGTTTTGGACCAGATTCAGCCAGTGTTTATACTAACTTAGCAGATTTGGCCTTCTTACATCCAACCACCTCAGCATAACGAAGATGAGTGTTCCAAAGAAGAGCAAAACCTGCCACTTTCATGATGAATGGGAAATGGACTACTTCTTCATCATGGTGAAAGACAAGTGGTGTTGTCTAATTTGTAACGCCTCAGTATCCTTGCCCAAAAAAGGTAATCTGGAACGTCATTATAAGGATCTGCATAGCAATAAGTTTGATGCTGATTTTCCACCCAAAAGTGAAATTCGTAAACTGAAGCTCAAAGAATTTAAATCGAAATTGGCTATTCAGCAACAGTTGATGGCGAAGCCAATGCAACCATAGCATCCTTCAAGGTCAGCAACCTGATTGCAAAGAAATGCAGACCTTTCACTGAAGGGGAATTTGTAAAAGATTGTTTTCTTGAAGCAGCTGACAATCTTTTTGAAGGATTTAAAAATAAGAAAGAGATCATAGCTGCTATTCAAGATGTACAGTTGTCAAGAAACACCGTCATGCGGCGAATAGAAAAGATGTGTGGAGACACAACTGAACAATTGTTGGAGGATGTTTCAAATTGTGTTGCTTTCTCACTCCAAATGGATGAATCTACAGACATAAGAGACATAAACTGAATAATTGTTGGGGGATGTTTCAAATTGTGTTGCTTTCTCACTCCAAATGGATGAATCTACAGACATAAGAGACATAGCCCAGTTACTAATCTTTATCCAGATGTTTTTTGAAGACTTCAGTGTTAAAGAAGAACTACTTGGAATGATTTCTTTAAAAGGGAGAACTACCAGTCAGGAAATATTCAGTTCTTTCCATTCTTTTGTGACAAAGTGTAATCTTCCACTGCATAGACTTGTTTCCATCACTACTGATGGAGCAAGAGCAATGACAGGTGAGGTTAACGGTTTCATAGCCCTCTGTAGACAGCATGATGACTTCCCAGATTTCCTTTCTTACCACTGCATCATTCACCAGCAAGTTTTGGCAAGCAAGAGACTCAATACAAAGACTGTCATGGACATCACTTCCAAAATTGTAAATTCAGTTTGTGGAAGATCACTTCAAAGACGGCTTTTCAATTTTACTCTTGATGAAGGGGGCAGCAGAAATCATTTTGCACATAGATGTAAGGTGGCTAAGTAGGCACAGATTTCTGCAAAGATTTTGTGATTTGCTGAATAATCAAAAAAATCACCACTAATTTGCAAATAAACAAAACCAAACAAAAAACACAATGCAAAAATGTATATAAACACATTCAAATACTTTTAATATAATTCATAACATATTCAAATATACACAGATATCATCATATTGCCCTCAAAAATCCATTTAACAGTGTGTTTCAAAAATTGCATTAACAAAAACAATGTATTCAAAATATTGCACTAATGTTGAATAGAAAAATGGATAGAAAAATGTGGGTTTAATAATTCATGAATAAAAGGGAGAAGTGATTGTTGTGAGATAATCACTGTATGTGATTTGATTAATTTATAAATGTCTTACTATTTATTATAGGGATTGTTTAAACTTTTATTGTATTGTTTGTAAAATGTGGTTTAGATGATATGTATATTGTGTGTAATTGGGGTTTTATGATTTAAGAGGGTACTCTGCAATATTTTGAATACATTGTTTTTGTTAATGTAATTTTTGAAACACACTTAAATGGATTTTTGAGGGCAATATGATATTATGTGTGTGTATATTTGAATATGTTATGAATTATATTAAAAGTATTTGAATGTGTTTATATACATATATTTTTTGCATTGTGTTTTTTGTTTGTGTGATTTGCTGAATGAAATAAGAAGTTTTTTGAAGGCGAGGGGAGATGACCAAGCAGAGTTGGAAGATGAGGAGTGGTTATGTGATCTGGCATTTCTTGCTGACTTTACAGGCGAACTAAGTGATATGAACCTTGAACTACAAGGTAAAAACAAATGCATTGGTGAGATGATGAGTACAGTTTCATCCTACAAGAGCAAATTTGAGCTAATGATGACTGACCTTGCAAACAACACTTTTGATCATTTTCCTAATGCGCAGGACCATCTGGGTCAATATCCAAATTTTGTTTTTCAGAACGAGAAGTATGTGACAGAAATCTGTTTTGTTATCCAGGAATTCGAAAATAGATTGTGACTTCCAAAAAATTGGAAAGTAGATGTGGACATTAAAGAAACTGCAGCTGCTATCAGTAAAAATTACTCATTGAACAAGCCATCTCTTGAAAACGAAATATTAACCCTTAAAAATGACAGTTTTCTCAAGACCCGTGCTGAGCAAGAATCGTTTTGGAAGCTAGTGTCTAGAGACAAATTTCCCAACTTGAGAAGATGCAGTGAAGCTGTACACTCCTGTTTTGGTTCAACTTATTTGTGTGAATCTGCATTTTCCCATCTGAAAATGACAGAGTACACACAACGTTCCAACATGACAGATGAACATCTCCAGGATTCCCTGAGACTGGCCCGCATGTAATATTCACCCAACTTCAAAAAGCTGGTGGATGAAATGCAGGCTCAGATGTCTCACTAATGAGCAAGAGCGAAATATTAAAGATTGTGCAAGATCAGCCTGGATCAATACTCGACCTAAATTGAACACAAATTACTCAATAAAAGTTAAAGAACGTTATTAATCAATAAAACTTTAAGAAAAAAATTTACTTTACATTTCCCCTCGCAGTTCTTACTGGATCTTCGTCTCTTGTTTTTGCTTAATTTGCTTAACAGCTGATCACATCCAAGTAAATGACAGAAGGTTCATTAAAAATGGGGGGGGGGGGGGAAATCCTCCAACTTTATTGGGTTAAAATTTAATTTGAAACTAATTTGAAACTTAATTTTCATGGTGGTAGATCACTGGCACTTTTGGCCAGAAAAAGTAGATCACGACCTGTTCGAAGTTGGACATGCCTGTGCTATATGATCGGCTCACCTTTGTCTACCGATTTATTCACACCCTCAATAAAAATATAACAGATTAGTAAGACAAGATCTTTAAAGCAAGGTTGTCTTTCTTATGAAATCATGACTATCTACATGTTCAGTAATTTTGTTCTTTATAATGGTTTTTACCATTTTGCCCGGTATTGATGTCAGGCTCACCAGTCTGTAGTTACCCAGATCACCCCTGGAACCCTTTTTAAAAATTGGCATTACATTGGCCATTCACCAAGCTTCAGGTATTACAGATGATTTTAATGATTGTTCACAGATTACTAATCTGCAATCTCATATTTCAGTTCTTTCAACACCCTCTGATGTATACCATCCGGTCCAGGTGATTTGCTTTAGTTTATCAAATAGCTGTAATACATTTTCTGGGTTTATCAATATTTATTTCAATTCTTCTAATTCATCACCTTTAAATACCATTTCAGTCATGGGTTATTTCCCTATATCATCTTCAGTAAGGACTTTCAATCTCTCTGCTATGGCCTTGTCCCCTCTTAGTGCCTCTTTTACACCTCTGGTCCAACTGACTGTCTCACAGGTTTTTTTTGCTACGAATGTACTTGAAAAAGTTTTTATTATGCGCTTTTGCTTCCACAGTCTTGCACCTAACTTGCCAGTGTTTGTTGTTTCCAGTTTTCGTCATTTGGCTCCTTTTTCCATTTCCTGAAAGATGCTTTTTTGGCTAAAACAGCTTCTCTGACCTCAGCTTTAAATCATGCTGGCAGTTTTTTTGACTTCCTTCCACTTTTCTTAAAGCACTGGGCTTCCAAGATTGTATTTTTAAAACAGCAGGCATGCGTGATGTAAATCTTTAACCTTTTAACCTTTGCAACTGCTCCTTTTAGTTTTTGCTTAACTCTTTTCCTCATTTTATCAGTCTCCCTTTTCAAAGTTAGAGTAGTTACTCACCTGTAACAGGAGTCCAGGAGCAGCAGGACTCAGTCCTCACATATGGGTGACGTCGGCGCCGACGGAGCCCTCGTGCGGAGCATTTCCCCAGCTTTCAAAGAAAGCCTTTGGGAATTGCAGCGCGCATGCGCGGTCCCCTTCCCGCCCAAGGGTGCCATCTTGCTCAGTCTGATGACATAGCTAAAAGACAGCAAAAAATTAGCAAAATAAATCATATGACTGCAACTCCAAGGGGAGGAGGGAGGGTTGTGAGGACTGATTCCTGCTGCTCCTGGAGAACACCTGTTACAGGTGAGTAACTACTCTTTCTCCAGGACCAAGCAGGAAGTCAGTCCTCACATATGGGACTCCCCAGCTTAAGGCTACCGGAGACCTCAAGCGGAAAAAATGAGCTCCCTCTAGCTCGTCAGTACGTAAGGAAGGAATCTTCTCTGAGAACGCCCCCGACCGGTAGCCCAACACCAGGGCCGGAGGGTAGGAGTTGTCTAAACCCCAAAGAGATTATGGAGTACTGCCTGTCCGAAAGCACTGTCCCTGCAGGACTCCCTCTCAAGGCAGTAATGGGCTGCAAAAGTCTGGCTTGAAGACCAAGTAGCGGCCCGGCAGATGTCTGCCAACGGAACAGAGCGGAGATGAGCCACTGACGCAGCCTTCGCCCTGACACGATGAGCCGTGACTCGACCCTCCAACGAGAGGCTGGCTGCCCCATAAGCCCAGGCGATACAGTCAGCGACCCATATGGACAAAGTACGCTTGGAAACAGGTAACCCCAATTTATTGGAGTCAAAAGAAACGAAGAGCTGAACAGCCCTTCGATGCTCCCACGTACGGTCAAGGTAGAAGGACAACGCCCTCCTACAGTCCATGGTATGGTATGCAGGACCATCTCAGCCCGGTTGGCATGCGGCCTGGGAAAGAAGGTTGGAAGAACCACCTCCTGATTAAGGTGAAAAGGGGAGACAACTTTAGGGAGAAACTTAGGGTGAGTCCGTAAGACTACCCGGAATAGTCCTGTAGAACCTAATGTAAGGAGGATCAGACACTAGCGCCTGAAGTTCACTCACTCGCCTAGCAGAGGTAAGAGCTACCAGAAACAAGGTTTTCCAGGAGAAACAACGGAGAGAGCAGGTAGCCATAGGTTCAAAGGGTGGACAAGTAATCCGCTGTAAGACCACATTCAGATCCCACTCAGGGGCTGGTGGATGCAAAACGAGTCACCAAAGGGTGGTTGGAAAGAGGCCTTCCGTCCACCGGCGAGTGGTGCGCTGAGACAGCACTGAGGTGAACCCGGACAGAATTGGACTTAAGGCCTAGATTGGAGAGGTAAAGCAAATATTGCAATACTACCGCTACCAAGCACGAGAAGGGATTCTCGCTGTGCTGAGCACACCATGCGGAGAATCTACGCCACTTAAGAGCATAGGATTTCCAGGTGGATTGCCGCCTAGAGGCTAAGACTACATCTTCCACCTCACGAAGCAGTAGTAGGGGAGCCAGGACTACCCTTTCAGCAGCCAGGCCATCAGATGAATGGACTGGAGGTTGGGGTGCAAGAGAGTCCCCTGATCCTGAGACAGGAGATCGTGCTGAAACCCCAGAGGAAAAGGGGTGGCCACCGCCAGTTGCAGCAGAAGCGGGAACCATGGTTGCCTCGGCCACCTGGGGGCTATCAGGATCATTGAGGCCCCGTCCTTGAGGACTTTGAACAGTGTTCTGGACACTAGTGGCATGGGAGGAAACGCATACAGCAGGCCTGTGGACCACGAGATCAGAAACGCATCCGCTGCTACTCAGAGGATGCGGTTGTCTGGAGCAGAATCTCAGGAGTTGCCGGTTCAGAGGACTGGCGAAAAGATCCATGGTGAGGAGGCCCCACCTGAGAAAGATCTGCTGAACCACCAACGGGTTCAATCTCCATTCGTGTGGTTGCAGGATCCTGCTCAGTCTGTCCGCCAGGTAATTTTCTTGACCTGGGAGGTAGACAGCCTTGAGGATGATTCCGTGATTGACGGCCCAAGAGCATAGCCGTTGTGCCTCCTGACATAGAAGGAAGGAGCCTGTGCCTCCTTGTTTGTTCACGTAGAACATGGCAACTTGATTGTCCATCTGGACTAGTACAGACTGGTGAGAGACGAGATGGGAGAAGGCTCTCAGAGCTAGGCGTATCACCCGTAGCTCCAGGAAGTTTATCTGTTGAGCAGCCTCCCAAGGGGTCCAGAGACCCTGAGTACATGTCCCTTGGCAATGTGCTCCCCAACCTAGAAGAGAAGCATCTGTCATCAGCACTTGAGAATGAGGAGGGGATTGAAAAACCACTCCGAGTACCAGATTCGGAAGATGAAGTCACCATTGCAGAGAGGAGACCAGCAGGTCGGATATTCTTACTGAGTCCGCTAGGCTCCCTGTGGCCTGATGCCACTGAGTGCGAAGGCTCCACTGAGCAGGCCGCATGTGCAGGCGGGCATTGGGAGTGACATGAACCGTGGAAGCCATATGGCCGAGTAGTCTCAGGAATTGCCTGGCAGAGACCAGGGAATTGCTGTGAAACTGCCTGGCCAGATCCATCAGCCTGTGGGCCCTGTCCATTGGCAGAAAAGACTTCACTTGAAGAGTGTCCAGCCTTGCTCCTATGAATTCTAAGTTCTGGGACGGGAGCAAAGTGGACTTTTCGAAGTTTATGACAAACCCCAAGTGCTGAAGCAGAGCCACAGTGTGAAGGGTGGCTTGATTGGCCTCCTGGGAAGACTGGCCCCTTATGAGCCAGTCGTCCAGGTACGGAAACACAAAAAGACCTTGAAGCCTTAGGTAGGCCGCCACCACTGCCAGGCACTTGGTGAACACCCTGGGAGCGGAGGTCAGGCCAAAGGGTAGTACTCTGTACTGACAGTGGTTTCCTCCCACAACAAATCTGAGATATTGTCTGTGGTCTGGATGAATAAGGATGTGAGTATAAGCATCCTTTAGATCCAAGGAGCATAGCCAATCTCCCAGGATTCCAGGGTAAGCATCTTGAACTTTTCCCTCTCCAGGAACTTGTCGAGGTTGCGCAAGTCTAGGATGGGTCTGAGGCCTCCTGTTCTTTTTGGTACCAGAAAGTACCTGGAATAAAAGCCGTGACCTCTCAGGTGGTGGGGCACCGGTTCCACAGCCTGTTCCTTTAGTAGACTTGCCAAATCCTGAAGGAGTAGGTCCCTGTGCAGAGGGAGTCTTGGAGGCTCCCCTGGAAAATAGGAGGGAGGTACCTGGTGAAAATGGAGAAGATAGCCCTTTTGGACTATATGAAGCACCCAGGTATCTGATGTGATGGCTGACCACCTGTGGGCAAAGTGGGCCAGCCGGCCTCCTGTGCTGAGAGAAGCTATGCTTTCTGAGTCAAAACCCCCCACCCTGCTGAGCAGGGGCCAGTGTTGGTAGCTTGGGGGCCTTCTGCCTACGGGGCCCATGACCCTGCCCCTTGGCCCGCTGACCCTGTTGGGGAGCTGCAGAGGCCTGATAATGAGGGTATTGTTTATAGGCAGATGACTTCCTCGGATAAAAGGTCTTTTTTCCCGAGCCCTTCTTCTTCTGAGAAGGGGCAGAGGTCTTTCTGGACAGCCTAGTCCTGGTCAGAGTCTCGGTCTCGAGTTCCGCAGCCTTTTCAGCCATGGGCTTGCCAAAGAGGTTTTCACCTCGGCAGGGGACATTGACCAACTTGTCCTGTACCCATGGCTCGAGGTCGGATGACTGTAGCCAAGCCTGTCGGTGGGCACCGATGCCGGCCCCGGCTACTCGGGCCGAAGCCTCAAAGCCATCGTAGGCTGCTTGAGAGATAAACTTCGAGCACTCTCGAATACCGGTGGACAAGGCCTGGAACCTCTGCAAAGGTTCCTCGGAGAGACCAGCAGAGAACCCGGCAATCTCCTTTGCCAGGTCTCGAAGGTACATGCCCATGTAGAGCCCATGTCTGGACACGGCAAGCAAGCATAGAGCCCTGGAAGCACTTCTTACCGAGGGCATCCAGGTTTCGGGCCTCCCGGCTGGGAGGCACCAAGGAGTGCATCTTCTGGACTCGAGGATTGGCTCGGCCTCCGGGGTCGACTTGGACGTCGATGTCCCGGTGGTCGGGGCAGATGCACCGGTGAGACTGGCGATCAATGCCCGCTGCTGTTCCATGAAGGCAGCGAGGCTGCTCTCCAAGTCCGTCAACCTGAGTCCGAGCTCAGGAGACCCAGCAGCCCCCGACTCGGGCCCCGACGGTGGCTCCCTTGGAGGAGAGTCCACGAGGACTACAGCACTCACATGTCCAGGAGACTCCATCTCAAGACGAGGTTGCTTGGCAGGCCTCTCCGACTCCGAAGACCCGGGACGGCTATCGGGGCTATGCGACCTGGCTCTCGAGGAACCAGGAGCGTCCACCAACGCCGCCCTCGCGGGTTTCTTCTTCCTGCACTGTTCCCGCGAAGGAGACCCCCGCTCAGAGGAACCTCGACGCTGCTCGGGGCCGGAGTCCCGAGACGTCGAGGCCTCTGATGAGGTCCGGGCCCGTCTGGACGCGGAGTCAGAGAAGATCCTATCCTTCTGGTGCTGCCGACTCCTCAACGCCTTCGAGGACATTTTGCCACACGGACCACAAATCATCGGGTCATGATCGGGTCCGAGGCATAGGTAAGAGACATAAGTTTCTTACACCGATTACACTTTTTAAACCCGCTGGCAGCCATCGGGGGAAAAAGGGCCCCTGCGAGGTCAAAAGACAGGGCTGCCAGTGAAAAAAAGAAAAAATGGCGCGAATGCTAGTCACGAAGGACAAAAACCGAAAAAGGTGAGAGTGGGCTCGATACCGGCGTATTGGGCCCAGGCGGGAAAAGGATCCGGCGTCGAACCGAAGGAGAAGTACAAAAAATAGGGAAATCAACTTTTTCCTCGGCGAAAAACGAACTACGTCCGTCGGGCTCCGCGGAAAAAAGAAGACTGAGCAAGATGGCACCCTTGGGCGAGAAGAGGACCGCGCATGCGCGCTGCAATTCCCAAAGGCTTTCTTTGAAAGCTGGGGAAATGCTCCACACGAGGGCTCCGTCAGCGCCGACGTCACCCATATGTGAGGACTGACTTCCTGCTTGGTCCTGGAGAAAAAAGGTGAATTTTTTTCTCATCCTTCCTCCATTTATTAAATCAAATACAATCATACTATAATCACTATTGCCAAGTGGCTCCAACATCCTTCTCTTACACCAGATCTTGTGTTCCACTAAGGGCTAGGTCCAAAATGGCTTCCCCTCTTGTCGGTTCATGAACCAGTTCCTCCAAGAAGCAGTCAACTTTATCTCCCTAGCACTGGCCCAGTCAATACCGCGGTAATTGAAATCACACATTATTATTGAATTGTGTAACTCCTTGTTTATTGTAAACCGCGCTGATGCTGAATAGTGCGGTATATAAGAGACTATAAATAAATAAATAAAATAAATAAATAATGTGTTGTAACTTTTGTTAGCCTCCCTGATTTCTTTGAGTATTTCATCATCCATTTGTTCATTCTGGCCAGGCGGTCAGTAATACACTGCCATTGCTTCCTCCTTTTCTACATGGTATTTCAATCCATAGAGCAGAGGTTCCCAACGTCAGTCCTCGGGGAACCCCAGGCCAGTCAGGTTTTCAGAGTACCCACAATGAATATGCATGAGATAGATCTGCATACAATGCATGCAAATCTATCTCATGCATATTCATTGTGGGTACTCAGATGTCGGGAACCTCTGCGATAGAGATTCTACAGTGTATTTTGTTTCCCGACAAACTTTAATCCTGTGTGACTCAATGCCCTCTCTAACAGAGTAGATCAAATTGGTGGAGGGGTTGCACTCTCATTGCGATACAATTTGTACCCAGGTATTACAGTGTCCCACTGGTTGTCCTCCTTCCTCTGAGATACCAATCACATCTATTTTTATTTATTTATTTTATTTAACATTTTTTATATACCGCACTATTCATCATCAGTGCGGTTTACATTAAACAACAATATACCTGTCAATACATGACTGATCTAGGTTTACAGATAACAGGGAAGATAAACTGGGTGTGAACTGGGGATAACTATTTACATAATTATATATACATTGAATAGGTTACATCAGGATTTGATATTTGACATTTAGTGCTATTCTGTATATTCTAACTCTCTCATCTTATTTTTTTAGATTTCTATCATTTGCATACAAGCATTTTAGAAGTTGCATTTTCTTCATATTAATCTGGCAATCAATAGTCAGGGGTAATTTGGAATCTTTAAGCTCTGACTTTTCTGTACTTAAAGGCATTTTGGTTACTTTTGTCTTTATTGGAACCTCTCTGTCGATATGCCCTAACTTCAATCTTTTGCTAATATCCTTCAAGGATACATTGTTCTGAACCATGTGCTCTTGGATGACTCTCGGCTTTCCCCTATTACCTAGTTTAAAAGCAGCTCTATCTCCTTTTTAAAGGTTAATGCCAGCAGCCTGGTTAAGGTGGAGCCCATCCCTTCGGAAAAGCCCCTCCTTTTCCCAGAATGTTGCTCAGTTTCTAACACATCCAAAACACTTTTCCTTGCACCATCGTCTCATCCACACATTGAGACTCCGGAGCTCTGCTTGCCTTTTGGGTCCTGTGCGTGAACGGGAAGCATTTCAGAGAATGCCACCCTGGAAGTTCTGGATTTCAACTTCCTACCTAAAAGCCTAAATTTGGCCTCCAGAACCTCTCTACCACACTTTCCAATGCCATTGGTACCACCATGTACCAAAACAGCAGATTCTTCCCCAGCACTATCTAAAACTATCTAGATGGCGCGTGAGGTCTGTTACCTTCGCACCAGGCAGGCATGTTACCATGCGGTCCTCACGTCCACCAGCTATCTACATGCCTAATGATCGAACCGCCAACTATAACAGTTGTCCTAACTCTTCCCTCATGGGCACATGGCTCTAGAGAAACCTCCTCAGTGTGAGAGGCTTTTACATCTCCTGTCGGACAGGTCTGATCTACAGGATCACTTCCTGCCACACCAAGGGGATGCTCTCCTTTCACAAGACCTCTCTCTTCCATTGCAACTAAGAAGGTGCAGATTGGAGGTGGGACTTCAGTACTATGTCCTTGTACCTCTCTGTCTTCCTTATGTCCTCTAAGTCTGCTACTCTAGCCTCCAGAGATCAGACTCGTTCCCTGAGAGCAAAGAGCACCTTGCACCTAGTGCACACCTAAGACCCCTCACCAAGTGAGAGAAAATCATACACGTGATATTCAGTGCAAAAAACTGCCATCTTGCAGCTGGACTGCTGTTGCATCTTAGTTTTAAGGTTTTGTTTAGGTATTTAAGTTGTTTACTTACTTAGGTTTGCTGGGGATACTTATACTAATACAACTATACCTAATACATTTATTGGACTTTGTTCACCTCAAAATTAATTAATCTCAGGTCCTTAAATAATGTATTCCTGATGAGGAAAACCAGCCACACCTCAAAGTAAATATGGGCACCTCCTTCCCTTTAATAGGATTACGAGCCTATAAAGGAGGATTATTCCGCTGGCTTGCTATACAGTGCCCTGACCTCTGCTTTTAAGGTAAAGCCTTACCAATTTCCTGTGTGATTCACACAGCCCTTGATTTGATAGAGAAGGCCTTTCAAATTTCCTCTTTGATCTGTCACTTACCTGTAACACCTATTTAAGATAACTTGACAGATATTTTGCCTCCTAACTGGAAGGTCTCTTTGTAAAGGTTACTAGAAAAGCGTAGTTACTCACCTGTAACAGGTGTTCTCCAGGAGCAGCAGGAATCAGTCCTCACATATGGGTGACGTCGGCGCCGATGGAGCCCTCGCAGAGCAATTTTCCCCAGCTTTCAAAGAAAGCCTTTGGGAATTGCAGCGCGCATGCGCGGTCCCTTTACCGCCCAAGGGTGCCATCTTAGCCAGTCTGATGACATAGCTAAAAGACAGCATAAAAATTTGCAAAAAAACTAAAGCAGATAATTGCAACTCCAAGGGGAGGAGGGAGGGTTGTGAGGACTGATTCCTGCTGCTCCTGGAGAACACCTGTTACAGGTGAGTAACTACGCTTTCTCCAGGACCAAGCAGGAAGTCAGTCCTCACATATGGGACTCCCCAGCTTAAGGCTACCGGAGACCCTAAGCACAAAAATGAGCTCCCTCTAGCTCAGCAGTACAGAAGGAAGGAATCTTCACTGAATTATTACCCACCGGTAGCCCCCATCCGGGATGGAGGGTAGGAGTTGCTCAAACCTCGAAGAGATTTCGGAGGACTGCCTGTCCGAAAGCACTGTCCCTGCGGGACTCCCTCTCGAGGCAGTAATGGACCGCAAAAGTCTGGCTCGAAGACCAAGTAGCGGCCCGGCAGATGTCTGCCAATGGAACAGAGCGGAGGTAAGCCACTGACGTAGCCTTCGCCCGAACACAATGAGCCATGACCCGACTATCTAGCGAGAGTCCGGCTGCCCCATAAGCCCAAGCGATACAGTCAGCAACCCAGATGGACAGAGTACGCTTGGAGACAGGGAGCCCCAATTTATTGGGGTCAAAAGACACGAAAAGCTGAGCAGCTTTACGGTGCTCCCGCGTACGGTCAAGGTAGAAGTTCAACGCCCTTCTACAGTGCAGGGTATGCAGGACCATTTCAGCTCGGCTGGAGTGTGGCCTGGGAAAGAAGGTCGGAAGTACCACCTCCTGATTGATGTGAAAAGGGGAGACCACTTTTGGAAGAAATTTAGGGTGAGTCCGTAGGACTACCCTATTTTTGTAGAACCGAGTGTAAGGGGGATCAGACACGAGGGCCTGCAATTCACTTACGCGTCTAGCGGAAGTGAGGGCTATCAGGAATAAGGTTTTCCAAGAAAGAAAACGGAGAGAACAGGTAGCCATAGGTTCAAAAGGCGGACAGGTGATCCGCTGTAAAACCACATTCAGATCCCAGTCAGGTGCTGGCGGGCGCAGAGGTGGTTTAAGTAGAAGGAGACCTCGGAGAAACCTCGCCACGAGAGGGTCGCTGGAAAGAGGTCTGCCGTCCACCGGCACATGATGTGCTGAAAGAGCACTGAGGTGAACTTTGACGGAGTTGGACTTAAGTCCCAGATTAGAGAGGTAGAGCAAGTACTGCAAGATCACCGACACCGAGCAGGAGAAGGGATCTTGAGACTGCTGGGCACACCAAGCGGAAAAGCGACGCCATTTAAGGGCGTAGCATTTGCGGGTAGAAGGTCGCCGGGAAGCTAGGACGACCTCTTCCACCTCTGCCGGCAGTAGAAGGGGAGCAAGGACTACCCTTTCAGCAGCCAGGCCATCAGATGTAGAGATCTGAGGTTGGGGTGTAGCAGGGACCCCTGATCCTGTGTTAGGAGATCTGGTTGAAACCCCAGAGGGAACGGAGCCTCCACCGCTAGTTGCAGCAGGAGTGGAAACCACGGCTGTCTGGGCCACCGAGGAGCTATCAGGATCATGGAAGCTTTGTCTCGGAGAACTTTGAAAAGAGTTCGAGAGACTAGCGGTATGGGAGGAAAGGCATACAGAAGGCTTTTCGACCATGAGAGCAGAAAAGCATCCGCCGCTACTCGAAGGGGATGCGGCTGCCGAGAGCAGAAGCGAGGAAGTTGCCGGTTGAGAGGACTGGCAAAGAGATCCATCGTGGGGAGGCCCCACTTCAGAAAAAGTTTCTGAACTACTAAGGGATCCAGGCGCCACTCGTGCGGCTGGAGGATTCTGCTGAGTTTGTCCGCCAGGCAATTTTCGTGGCCTGGGAGATAAACTGCCTTGAGAAGAATGCCGTGGCTGACGGCCCAAGAGCAGAGCCTCTGTGCTTCTCGACAGAGAAGGAAGGAGCCCGTGCCCCCCTGTTTGTTCACGTAGAACATGGCAACTTGATTGTCCGTCTGGACAAGGACGGACCGGTGAGAAGTCAGGTGGGAGAAAGCCTTGAGAGCCAGACGGATCGCTCTGAGCTCTAGGAAGTTGATCTGCTGCGCAGACTCCCACGTGGTCCAGAGACCCTGAGTACATGCCCCTTGGCAATGCGCTCCCCATCCTAGGAGAGAAGCATCGGTCGTCAGCACTTGAGCTGGCGGAGGAGACTGAAAAGGCATTCCGAGCACCAGGTTCGGCCGATGAAGCCACCACGTGTAGAGAAGAGGCCAGCGGGCCGGATATGCGCACTAAGTCGGCTAGGCCGCCCGTGGCCTGTTGCCACTGCTTGCGAAGGCACCACTGAGCAGGCCGCATATTCAGGCGGGCATTGGGGGTCACGTGGACGGTGGAAGCCATATGGCCGAGTAGTCTCAGGAAGCGCCTGGCCGAGACCAGGGACTGGCTGCGAAAACGGCCGGCTAGGTCCATGAGCCGTTGAGCCCTGTCGAGAGGCAGGAAAGCTCGCGCTTGGAGAGTGTGCAACCTTGCGCCGATGAACTCGAGATCTTGCGAGGGGAGCAAAGTGGACTTTGCGAAGTTTATGACAAAGCCCAAGTACTGGAGAAGAATCACAGTGCGGTGGGTGGCTTTTATGACTTCTAGAGAGGACGACGCTCTGATGAGCCAGTCGTCTAGGTACGGAAAGACATAGAGGCCGTGAAGCCGGAGATAAGCCGCCACCACCGCAAGACATTTTGTGAAGACTCGTGGTGCGGAGGATAGGCCAAAGGGCAGTACTCTGTACTGGTAATGATTTCCTGCCACCACAAACCTTAGGTATTGGCGGTGGCTTGGGTGGATGAGGATGTGCATGTAGGCATCCTTTAGATCCAAGGAGCATAGCCAATCTCCCTGCTGGAGGTAGGGCAGAAGGATTCCAAGGGTAAGCATCTTGAACTTCTCCCGCACGAGGAACTTGTTGAGGTTGCGCAAGTCCAGGATGGGTCTGAGGCCTCCCGTTCTTTTTGAAATACCGGGAATAGAAGCCTTGACCCCTCAGGTGGTGGGGCACCGGTTCCACAGCCTGTTCGTGAAGAAGACCTGCTAACTCCTGAAGGAGTAAGTACCTGTGCAGAGGGAGTCGTGGAGGCTCTCCCGGGAAATAGGAGGGAGGGACCTGGTGGAAGTGGAGAAGATAGCCTTCTCTCACAACCTGAAGCACCCAGGCATCTGAAGTGATGTTGGACCACCTGTGGGCAAAGTGGACCAGCCGGCCTCCTGTGCTGGGAGGAACCAGCTGAGGGGGAGAGGCTATGCCGATGAAGTAAAAAACCCCCACCCTGCTGAGCAGGGGCCGGTGGTGCAGGCTTGGGGGCTTGCTGCCTACGGGACCCGTTACCCTGTCCCTTGGCCTGCTGACCCTGTTGGGGAGCTGCGGAGGCCTGATATTGAGGGTAGTGTTTATAGGCAGCCGCCTTTCTCGGGTAAAAAGACTTCTTTCCCGAGCCCTTCTTCTTCTGGGAAGGGGCAGAGGTCTTCCTAGAGAGCCTAGTTCTGGTGAGAGTCTCCGTCTCGATTTGTGCAGCCTTCTCAGCCATGGGCTTGCCAAAGAGGTTCTCACCTCGGCAGGGGACATCGACCAACTTGTCCTGCACCCAGGGTTCAAGGTCAGATGACTGAAGCCAAGCCTGTCGGCGGGCACCAATGCCGGCTGCGGCTACTCGAGCCGATGCTTCAAAGCCATCATAGGCTGCTCGAGAAATGAATTTGGAGCATTCCCGAATACCAGTGGACAAGGCTAGGAACCTCCGCAAAGGTTCCTCGGACAGCCCAGCAGAGAAAGCGTAGTTACTCACCTGTAACAGGTGTTCTCCAGGAGCAGCAGGAATCAGTCCTCACATATGGGTGACGTCGGCGCCGACGGAGCCCTCGCGGAGCAATTTTCCCCAGCTTTCACAGAAAGCCTTTGGGAATTGCAGCGCGCACGCGCGGTCGCCTTCCCGCCCAAGGGTGCCTTCTTAGCCAGTCTGATGACATAGCTAAAAGACAGCATAAAAATTTGCAAAAAAACTTAAGCAGATGATTGCAACTCCACGGGGAGGAGGGAGGGTTGTGAGGACTGATTCCTGCTGCTCCTGGAGAACACCTGTTACAGGTGAGTAACTACGCTTTCTCCAGGACCAAGCAGGAAGTCAGTCCTCACATATGGGACTCCCAAGCTTAAGGCTACCGGAGACCGTAAGCACAAAAATGAGCTCCCTCTAGCTCAGCAGAACAGAAGGAAGGAATCTTCGCTGAATTATTACCCACCGGTAGCCCCCATCCGGGATGGAGGGTAGGAGTTGCTCAAACCTCGAAGAGATTTCGGAGGACTGCCTGTCCGAAAGCACTGTCCCTGCGGGACTCCCTCTCGAGACAGTAATGGACCGCAAAAGTCTGGCTCGAAGACCAAGTAGCGGCCCGGCAGATGTCTGCCAGCGGAACAGAGCGGAGGTAAGCCACTGACGTAGCCTTCGCCCGAACACAATGAGCCGTGACTCGACTTTCTAAGGAGAGTCCGGCTGCCCCATAAGCCCAAGCGATACAGTCAGCAACCCAGATGGACAGAGTACACTTGGAGACCGGGAGCCCCAATTTATTGGGGTCAAAAGACACAAAAAGCTGAGCAGCTTAACGGTGCTCCCGCGTACGGTCAAGGTAGAAGTTCAATGCCCTTCTACAGTCCAGGGTATGCAGGACTCGTTCAGCTTGGCTGGAGTGAGGCCTGGGAAAGAAGGTTGGAAGTACCACCTCCTGATTGATGTGAAAAGGGGAGACAACTTTTGGAAGAAATTTTGGGTGAGTCCGTAGGACTACCCTATTTTTGTAGAACCGAGTGAAGGGAGGATCAGACACGAGGGCCTGCAGTTCACTTACGCGCCTAGCGGAAGTGAGGGCTATCAGGAATAAGGTTTTACACGAAAGAAAACGCAGAGAACAGGTAGCCATTGGTTCAAAAGGCGGACAGGTGATCCGCTGTAAAACCACATTCAGATCCCAGTCAGGTGCTGGCGGGCGCAGAGGTGGTTTAAGTAGAAGGAGACCTTGGAGAAACCGTGCTACGAGAGGGTCGCTGGAGAGAGGTCTGCCGTCCACCGGCACATGGTGTGCTGAAAGAGCACTGAGGTGGACTTTGACGGAGTTGGACTTAAGTCCCAGATTAGAGAGGTAGAGCAGGTACTGCAAGATCACCGACACCGAGCAGGAGAAGGGATCCTGAGACTGCTGCACACACCAAACGGAAAAGCGACGCCATTTAAGGGCGTAGCATTTGCGGGTAGAAGGGCGCCGAGAAGCTAGGACGACCTCTTCCACCTCCGCCGGCAGGAGAAGGGGAGCGAGGACTACCCTTTCAGCCGCCAGGCCATTAGGTTGAGAGACCTGAGGTTGGGGTGTAGCAGAGACCCCTGATCCTGTGTTAGGAGATCCGGTTGAAACCCCAGAGGGAACGGATCCTCCGCCGCTAATTGTAACAGGAGTGGGAACCACGGCTGTCTGGGCCAGCGAGGAGCCACCAGGATCATGGACGCTTTGTCCCGGAGAACCTTGAACAGAGTTCGAGAGACTAGCGGGATGGGAGGAAAAGCATAGAGAAGGCTTTCCGACCATGAGAGCAGGAAAGCATCTGCCGCTACCCGAAGGGGATGTGGCTGACGAGAGCAGAAGCGAGGAAGTTGCCGGTTGAGAGGACTGGCAAAGAGATCCATCGTGGGGAGGCCCTACTTCAGAAAGAGTTTCTGAACTACCAAGGGATCCAGACGCCACTCGTGCGGCTGGAGTATCCTGCTGAGTTTGTCCGCCAGGCAATTTTCTTGGCCTGGGAGATAAACCGCCTTGAGAAGAATGCCGTGACTGACGGCCCAAGAGCAGAGCTTCTGAGCTTCTCGGCAGAGAAGGAAGGAGCCCGTGCCTCCCTGCTTGTTCACGTAGAACATGGCAACTTGATTGTCCGTCTGGACAAGGACGGACTGGTGAGAAGTCAGGTGGGAGAAAGCCTTGAGCGCCAGACGAATAGCTCTGAGCTCCAGGAAGTTGATCTGTTGAGCAGACTCCCACGCGGTCCAGAGACCTTGAGTACATGCCCCCTGGCAATGAGCATCCCAACCCAGGAGGGAAGCATCGGTCGTCAGCACTTGAGCCGGCTGAGGCGACTGAAACGGCATTCCGAGCACCAGGTTCGGCCGATGAAGCCACCACTGTAGGGAAGAGGCCAGCGGTCTGGAGAGGCGCACTAAGTCGGCTAGTCCGCCGGTGGCTTGTTGCCACTGCTGGCGAAGGCACCATTGAGCCGGCCGCATATTCAGGCGAGCATTGGGGGTCACGTGGACGGTGGAAGCCATATGGCCGAGTAGTCTCAGGAAGCGCCTGGCGGAGACCAGGGACTGGCTGCGAAAACGGCCGGCTAGGTCCATGAGCCTTTGAGCCCTGTCGAGAGGCAGGAAAGCTCGAGCCTGAGGAGTGTGCAGTCTTGCGCCGATGAACTCGAGATCCTGTGAGGGGAGCAAAGTGGACTTTGCGAAGTTTATGACAAAGCCCAAGTACTGCAGAAGAGTCACCGTGCGGTGTGTGGCATTGGCGACTGCCGGAGAGGACGACGCTCTGATGAGCCAGTCGTCGAGGTACGGAAAGACATAGAGGCCGTGAAGCCTGAGATAGGCCGCCACCACCGCGAGACATTTTGTGAAGACTCGCGGTGCGGAGGATAGGCCAAAGGGCAGTACTCTGTACTGGTAGTGATTTCCTGCCACCACAAACCTTAGGTATTGGCGGTGGCTTGGGTGGATGAGGATGTGCGTGTAGGCATCCTTTAGATCCAAGGAGCATAGCCAATCTCCCTGCTGGAGGTAGGGCAGAAGGATTCCAAGGGTAAGCATCTTGAACTTTTCCCGCACAAGGAACTTGTTGAGGTTGCGCAAGTCCAGGATGGGTCTTAGGAAATACCTGGAATAAAAGCCTTGACCTCTCAGGTGGTGGGGCACCGGTTCCACAGCCTGTTCCTGAAGAAGACTTGCTAACTCCTGAAGGAGTAAGTCCCTGTGCAGAGGGAGTCGAGGAGGTTCTCCCGGAAAATAAGAGGGAGGGACCTGATGGAAGTGGAGAAGATATCCTTCTCGCACGACTTGAAGCACCCAGGCATCTGAAGTGATGTTGGAACACCTGTGGGCGAAGTGAACCAGCCGGCCTCCTGTGCTGGGAGAAACCAGCTGAGGGGGAGAGGCTATGCTGAGGAAGTCAAAAACCCCCACCCTGCTGAGCAGGGGCTGGTGGTGCAGGCTTGGGGGCTTGCTGCCTACGGGACCCGTTACCCCGTCCCTTGGCCTGCTGACCCTGTTGGGGAGCTGGAGGGGCCTGATATTGGGGGTAGTGTTTATAGGCAGCCGCCTTTCTCGGGTAAAAGGACTTCTTTCCCGAGCCCTTCTTTTTCTGGGAAGGGGCGGAGGTCTTCCTAGAAAGTCTGGTCCTGGTGAGAGTCTCCGTCTCGATTTGTGCAGCATTTTCAGCCATGGGCTTGCCAAAGAGGTTCTCACCTCTGCAAGGGACATCGACCAACTTGTCCTGCACCCAAGGTTCAAGGTCAGACGACTGAAGCCAAGCCTGTCGGCGGGCAACGATGCCAGCTGCGGCCACACGAGCCGATGCTTCAAAGCCATCATAGGCTGCTCGGGACATGAATTTGGAGCATTCCCGTATACCAGTTGTTAAGGCTAGGAACCTCCGCAAAGGTTCCTCGGACAGACCAGCGGAGAATCCGGCTAGCTCTTTAGCCAGGTCTCGGAGATACATGCCCATGTATAGCTGGTAGGTCTGGACACGACAAGCCAGCATAGAGCCCTGGAAACACTTCTTGCCAAGGCCATCCAGGTTACGGGCCTCCCTGCCAGGAGGCACCGAGGAGTGCATTTTCTGGCTCTTAAGCCTATGCATGGCCGATTCCACTACCATGGAATGGTGTGGCAGCTGTGCTTTTTGGAAGCCAGGACTCTTGCGGACCCGATAGATGGAATCGACCCGCTTGCTCAATACCGGCGACGAGGCCGGACTCTCCCACATGCGGAAGAGTAGTCGTTCCAGCATGGGAGGCACCGGTACAGTAAAGTGCTCCCTGGCGGGAGAGTCGTACTGAAGGGCGTCGAGCTCTTCGGCTCGAGGCTCCTCCTCGGGATCCGCAGGGAAGGCCAAAGCCTTGGCCATATCCCTGACGAAGTCCGAGAACCGTGCATCCTCCGGAGGGGACTGTTTCCGAGGTTCGGACTCAGGTGAGTCCGAGGGGACACACCGAGTCCGAAAGGAATCAGGTGACTCTTCCTCTTCAGACTCCCAGACCGACTCCGAGGAGGAATCAGTGGGGTGGGGTCGGCTCGGGCGGGCGGAGGCGTCGGCCGCCCCGACGCCAAGGGAGTCGGCGGCGACGACCTCGGTCCCGAACGGGAGACCAAGGGTGACCTCGACCGAGGATCGACTCGAGTTCGCATGGACTCGAGGATCGGCTCGGTCTCCGGGGTCGACTTGGACGTCGATGTCCCCGCGGTCGGGGCAGCGGCGCCAGCGAGGCTAGCGATCAGTGCCCGCTGCTGGTCCATGAAGGCAGATAGTCTGCTCTCCAAGGCCGTCAACCTGAGTCCGACCTCAGGTGACCCAGCAGCCCCCGACTCGGGCCCCGACGGCGTCGGGCCCGACGTCGGACCTCTCGGAGGCGAGTCCAGAAGGACCACAGGACTTACCCGAGCAGGCAACTCCGACTCCAGGCGAGGTCGCTTCGGGAGGTGCTCCTTCTCCAAAGACCCGGGACGGCTGTCGGGGCTATGCGACCTGGCCCTCGCGGAGCCAGGAGCGTCCACCGACGCTGCCCTCGCGGGTTTTGTCTTCCGTCGATGGTCTCCGGAGGGAGAACCCCTGTCGGAGGAGCTTCGGCGATGGTCAGAGCTGGAGCCTCTGGATGCCGAGGCCTCCGACGAGGTCCGGGTACGGCTGGGGTCAGCGAAGATTCTATCCCGCTGATGCCGACTCCTCAACGCTTTGGAGGACATTTTGCCACAGGCTCCACAGATCATTTCTTCATGATCCGGGCCCAGGCAGCGGAGGCAATTATCGTGTGTGTCAGTAAGTGACATATTTCTGTCACACTGACCACACCGCTTGAAACCACTGGCAGCCATCGGGGGAAAAAAGGGCCCCTGCAAGGTCAAAGGACCGGGCTGCCAGCGAAAAAACCGAAAACGAAACTGACCAAAAATCAGAAAAACCGAAAAATAAGGGAAGGACTCGCAACGGCGTCGCGAGTCCGGGCAGGAAAACGACCGGCGTCGAACCGAATTGAAAAACGAGAAAACTCACGAAAATCAACTTTTTTAGCGGGGACACGACGGTTACGTCTGTAGGGCTCCGCGGAAAAAAGAAGACTGGCTAAGATGGCACCCTTGGGCGGGAAGGCGACCGCGCATGCGCGCTGCAATTCCCAAAGGCTTTCTGTGAAAGCTGGGGAAAATTGCTCCGCGAGGGCTCCGTCGGCGCCGACGTCACCCATATGTGAGGACTGACTTCCTGCTTGGTCCTGGAGAATCCGGCTATCTCCTTAGCCAGGTCTCTAAGGTACATGCCCATGTAGAGCTGGTAGGTCTGGACCCGACAAGCAAGCATAGAGCCCTGGAAACACTTCTTACCGAGGCCATCCAGGTTGCGGGCCTCCCTGCCAGGAGGCACCGAGGAGTGCATCTTCTGGCTCTTAAGCCTATGCATGGCCGATTCCACCACCATGGAATGGTGCGGTAGCTGTGCTTTTTGGAAGCCAGGGCTCTTGCGGACTCGATAGATGGAATCGACCCGCTTGCTTAATACCGGCGACTATGCCGGACTCTCCCACATGCGGAAGAGTAGTCGTTCCAGCATGGGAGGAACCGGTACAGTAAAGTGCTCCCTGGCGGGAGAGTCGTACTGAAGGGCGTCGAGCTCTTCGGCTCGAGGCTCCTCCTCGGGATCCGCAGGAAAGGCCAAAGCCTTGGCCATATCCCTGATGAAGTCCAAGAACCGGGCATCCTCCGGGGGGGACTGTTTCCGAGGTTCGGACTCAGGGGAGTCCGAGGGGACACACCGAGTCCGAAAAGAATCAGGTGACTCTTCCAGTTCAGACTCCCAGGCCGACTCCGAGGAGGAATCGGTGGGGTCGGCTTGGGCGGGCGGAGGCGTCGGCCGCCCCGACGCTGAGGGAGTCGGCGTCAACGACCTCGGTCCCGAACGGGAGGCCGAGGGTGACCTCGACCGAGGATCGACTCGAGCCCGCATGGACTCGAGGATCGGCTCGGTCTCCGGGGTCGACTTGGACGTCGACGTCCCGGCAGTCGGGGCAGAGGCGCCAGCGAGGCTAGCGATCAGTGCCCGCTGCTGGTCCATGAAGGCAGATAGTCTGCTCTCCAAGGCCGTCAACCTGAGTCCGACCTCAGGTGACCCAGCAGCCCCCGACTAGGGGCCCGACGTCGGACCCCTCGGAGGCGAGTCCAGGAGGACTACAGGACTTACCCGAGCAGGCAACTCCGATTCCAAACGAGGTCGTTTCGGGAGACGTTCCTTCTCCAAAGACCCGGGACAGCTATCGGGGCTATGCGACCTGGCCCTCGCGGAACCAGGAGCGTCCACCGACGCCGCCCTCGCGGGTTTCACCTTCTGATGATGATCCCCGGAGGGAGAACCTCTGTCGGAGGAACTCCGGCGATGCTCAGAGCTGGAGCCTCTGGACGCCGAGGCCTCCGACGAGGTCCGGGTACGGGTGGGATCTGCGAAGATTCTTTCCCGCTGATGCCGCCGACTCCGTAACGCTTTGGAGGACATTTTGCTGCAGGCCCCACAGATCAGTTCCTCGTGATCTGGGCCAAGGCAGCAGAGGCAATTATCATGTGTGTCAGTAAGTGACATATTTCTGTCACACTGAACACACCTTTTGAAACCACTGGCAGCCATCGGGGGAAAAAGGGCCCCTGCAAGGTCAAAGGACCGGGCTGCCAGCGAAAAACCGAAAAACGAAACTGACAAGAAAAATCAGAAAAACCGAAAAATAAGAGAAGGACTCGCAACAGCGTCGCGAGTCCGGGCAGGAAAGAGACCGGCGCCGAAGAAAAAAGAGAAGTAAATCACGAAAAATCAACTTTTTCTGTGGGGACAAGAAGACCACGTCTGTAGGGCTCCGCGGAAAAAAGAAGACTGGCTAAGATGGCACCCTTGGGCGGGAAGGGGACCGCACATGCGCGCTGCAATTCCCAAAGGCTTTCTTTGAAAGCTGGGGAAAATTGCTCCGCGAGGGCTCCGTCGGCGCCGACGTCACCCATATGTGAGGACTGACTTCCTGCTTGGTCCTGGAGAACAAGTTTATTTCTTTGTACTCAGAGACCATTTATTCTTCTTGTATGCTAAGCTTTGATTTAATTAAAAAAGCTCTCTAGAAACAAATTTATTTCACTATTTACTCTATTTTGCTTTCTATGCTAAGCTATATTCTAATTTGATTTAAATGAAAAGCTCGCTGGTGGTACTTAGACCTGACTCACTCAGCAAAAACACTGAATTCTAAAATACACAGCTTTAACCCAAAGAATTCCCTTTTCCCCCAAGATTTAGAGTATATTCCAGAAGATAGAGTAAATACTTACAAGTGCAGATCTATTTTCAGCTATAGCAGTTATGGTTATTTATTTGATATACCGCCCTACTTTATCAATCAGAGCGGTTTACAATTTACAAACAATTAGATACAGGCACAGGGGCAGAAAGGAAGAAAGTTACAATTGTTGATAGAATAGTACGAGAGAAAGGATACAGGACTATACGTAGGGGACAGGATCAGACAGTCCCTTCAAGACTCTAGGTTCTAGGATGCCTGGAAGGAGGGCATCATTTGCCTAAGAACTCAAAAATACTCCTTTTGCAATACACCTACAAATTACTAGGCAATGAAGCAGAAAAGGTTAGCTATTAAAAATGAAAAAGAAAAATCCTTTAAGAACTCTCAGGCAGCGTTTGTATTCAAACTTCACATAAGTATCTTGCTTGCAATGGAGACCCTCTAGGAATGGCACCGTTAAGGCCTGAAAGAGGTATAAATGCCTCGGCAAAAGTTTCATCTTCATCTTCCCCTTCTGCCACTTGTTTAGGTCATCCCCCAAAATTCAAAACACAGGAGGGTAGTTTACCTGTCAGTTTCCTATAATTTGATGCTATTCTCACCCCAAATATTTGACCTCTGTCACCCAATGAAAGAGAAAGTCCCTTTTAAATATAGCCATCCTCTCCCCTTCCATATTAATATTCAAAGCCTCGGACTTATCCATATTAATTTGAAAACCAGACAGTTATCCATGCTCTTGTATCACTCTTACCACCTCCTGCAAAGACCGTGAAGGATCAAACACACACAATATTAAGCCATGTGCAATTAATGATACCACATGCTGTTCCCCCCCCTCCACCGACCCTCTGACAGCTGCATTCGTCCAAATAGCCTGAGCCAATGGCTATATGATCAGAACAAAAAGGAGCAGAGAGAGAAGGCACTCCTGATGGGTCCCTCTCCTTAAGGGAAAGGAATCAGAATAGCTACAAGTAATTTTCACTCTGGCCCTAGACTCTTGGTATAATGTTCCGATCCATCCATCCAGTTAGGTCCAAACTCCATCTTCCTCATAACAACAAATAGGAATTTCCCAGTGCATCCCATCAAATGCCTTCTCAGCACTGATAGAAAGCAGCATCCAGTATTTTCACATCAACATTTAGAAGGGATATCGTGCGGTAGGACTGGATCTCTACCCGCCTTAGGAATCACCATGATTCCTACTGTTAGCATATCAAAAATATGGTTGAACAGCTGCTCCATAATCCCCACCATTTCTCCCCCAAATCTCTGTAGAAACGACCAGGAAGACCGTAAAGGCCTGGCAACTTCCTGCTCAGCAACTCCTTAATAACCTGGCTAATTTCAGCTTGAGTGAGCTCTTCCTCCAAACTTTCCCTGGCTTCTACCTCCAGCTGGAGTAAGGTAATTGAGGGTAACTACTGCCTTCATCCCCTCCCATAAAGTCCCCTCACTAACTTCCCCTTTATCATTTAAATCCCAATAATCCCGCATCACCTACCTAACATCCTTCACCAAGATCTCATTACGAAGCAGACTCATTGAGTCGCCAAAACTGTGTGCCCAAAATTCCTCGTCTTTGTATTAAATGTTCTACAGCCAAAATGCTCTCGAAATAAATTCAGTCGCACTTTACAAAGTCTGGGTCACTGAGAATGAAAATGATGCTTAAAATTGTTTATTGGTTTTAGTTTTCAATTTACACGATTGGGTCAGTACATACAACCTCGACAATGGAAGTGCTAAGGATATGTGAATTATAATGGGAAGGGATCTCAATTCAAACTATAAATATATGCTTCAACTGGATTTGTGATGAATATGGGGTTTTTTTAGACAGTACTTGCTTTTCAGGCAAAACAATTAATGAATAATGCAATTTGAAGATGCTGTTGCATCATACATGATTCCTAGAAATCATAGATGATGCAATCCTAACAGCTTAATTACATCATGCTGCAGAACAAATTATGCAACATTTTTAAATTTATTTATTAGTATTTGGCTCACGCCTTTCCAATGGTAGTTCAAGGCAAGTTACATTCAGGTATGTAGGTATTTCCTTATCCCTAGAGGATTTACAATTTAAGTTTGTACCTGAGGCAATGGAGTGATTTGCCCAAGGTCACAAGGCGCACCAGTGAGAATCGAACCCAGAGCTCTTGGGTACTAGGCTGTTGCTCTAACCACTAGGCTACTCCTCCACTCCACATGGCGTGAAGTAGTATTTTAGCTGTCGACCAGTCTTCTCAGTGTTTGATATTTTCTTTTAGCCAAAGTGAGAGATGCCTCGTAATTGTTTGAACAGTGCTATATTTGTGGTGAAGCAACTATCGCATCACAAAAAAGCAGTATAACTGTTTTGATTAAGAAAGCCTACCACCTTTACTTTGGCTACAAAATTGAAGATCAGGACAAGAGCTGGGCCTCATACACATGCTGCAACACTTCTGCAACAAATCTTCATCAGGGGTTGAATAGAAAAAGGAAATCCATGCCTTTTGCAGTGCCAGTGATTTGGAGAGAGCCCACAGATCATATCAGCAATAATGTATTTATTTAAAGTTTTTTTTTATATACCGTTTTTCTACAATTCAAGACGGTTTACATGGAACTCCACAATAACTGTGTAGATATATCTGTTTTACATAAAACATCTGAACAAAAACTTAGGGGGAACTTATCAAAGAACAGTAAAAATAACAGTCGGCTATGGGGGAGGGGAGGGGAGGGGGAAGGGTGGAGGGGGGAATTCAGTATAAAGTAGGCTGTTAGCTAGGTCTAGGTCAGGGGTCTCAAACCCCAGTCCTGGAGGGCCGCAAACCAGTCAGGTTTTCAGGTTATCCCTAATGAATATGCATGAGATATATTTGCATGCAATGGGGGCAGGTTGGATAAGGGTATGAGGGGTGGTACTAAAGTACTCTTGGAAAAGGAAAGTTTTTAATTTTTTGTGAAATTCTGTATGATCAGGGCAATTTCGAAGGTCAGGCAGGAGGGCATTCCATTCAGTTGGGGTGTAGAGGGAGAAGGTACGTTTGCAGGTGGTTTGCGTGCTTTTTAATTTTTGGGCTGAGATGTGTAGCATGTTTGTAGAGTTAGACCTGCGAGGTCTAAGGCTGGTAGGCTTGGTAAGGAGTGAGCAAAGGCAAGGGGCAGATTCAAAATAGATAACCTTATGGATTAAGGTAAGGGTTTTGAATTTTATTCTAGATAGGATAAGAAGCCAGTGGAGATGTTGGAGTATGGGGGTAATGTGAGTTCTTCTGAAAGTTTTGGAGATTAGATGTGCTATTGTGTTCTGGGCTATGGGAAGCCATGGTATATGTGGTTGCAGTAGTCTAGAGTGGGGGTAGCGAGGGCTTGGCAAACAGTGCGGAAGGAATCTGGATTTAGTAGAGGGCGGCGGTTTCTCAGGGTTCGTATCTTAGATTATATGGAGCGAGCTGTTTTTCGTATGTGTTCTTGGAAGGTGAGATTCTGAACCAGCGTTATGCCAAGGTATTTAACTTCAGTTTTAACAGAGATTGTATAGTCATCTAGGACTAGTGAAGATGGGGGAGCATAAGATGTGTCAGTGAATAGGTTTAGGGCTTCAGTTTTGGTTAGGTTGATGATAAGATTGTGTTGACGGAGCCAATTGCTTGAAGCAACTGCAGATATTAGTGAAGTCAGGCTTTGCGATGTTAAATTAGGTGAGGAACATGATGTCATCCGCATAGAGTTGCTAATGGATTTTGTAATATTGGAAGATTTTACATATAGGTTGGAGAAAGATGTTGAATAGAAGTGCAGATAGGCTAGAACCTTGAGGAACGCCTTGTAATTGAAGGAATGTTTGGGAAGTCTTTTCGCCAATCCTTACTTGCTGTGTTTTACGGTCTAAGTATTAGCGAAACCAGTTGAGGGTGGTGCCCCTAAAGCCGATATCATAGAGTCTGGAGAGGTTAGTTGTGAGGAAGAGAGTCGAAGGCTGAGGATATATCTAGGAAAATTAGGAAACATCCCTGGGTAGGTGTTTGACTATGTTTACTGTGTTTAGGAGAGAAGTGAATAGGGTTTCCATACCGCGGTTCCTTTTGAAGCCATGTTGGAAAGGGTCGAGGGGAGCATGATCATCAATGAAGTTTTGGAGTTGGGTTTGGACGATCTTTTCTGTTATCTTTGCCAGTAGGGGGATGCTTGATATCGGTCTGATTGATGTAGGGGCGGTAGGGTCAAGTTTGGATCCTTTTAGTATAGGTCAGATTGTGGTCGTTTTCAAGGGGGTTGGCATGATACCAGAGCTGAGGGAAGCTTGCACTATGTTGCGTATGTATGGGGCAAGAGTTTCTTTGGTGGCTTTTACCCATGAGACTGGGCAGGGGTCTAGTGCTAAAGTTGAGATTTGCTATGGTTGTTATTATGTTGTTTGGGGAAGGTAGGTCAAATTCTTCCCATGTTAGTTTAGGGATAACATTGGTAGGTAAGTGATCGCTGTGTTGGGGTGATAAGAGATTGGGTTGTGAGGAATTTAGAGCAAAGGTGGTCAGCTATAGACTGTGGGGAAATTTTATCTACGGCTACCTGTTTGTCTGGATCATTTAGGAGCCATTTAGCTACTGAAAATAGTTCCCTAGGTTTATTTATTGAGCGCATGATGTTCTCATTATAATTTCTTTTATGTTTTAAGGTTTCAGTGCGGTAGGCCTGTAGCTTATTAGTATATGCTATGTAGATGGCTGGGTCTCTTGAACGTCTCCAGCGGCGTTCCAACCATCTAAGGTCTTTCTTCAGCTTGTGTAGAGATGTTGAGAACCAAGGAGCTTGTTTGCAGTGGTTGTCAGTTGAAGGTCTGGGTGGGGCTTGAGCTGCAGAGGCCATGATTTCATTCCACCCTATGATTTGGGAGGTGAGATCTGAGTGGTTGCTATCAAGGAGGTCTAAGTTGGGGGTAATCTGCTTGAGGAATAGATTAGCAATGAATTGGTTTTGGTTGTTTTTGCGAGGGATGGAGAAGAGGATAAGTGAACGATCAGACCATGGTACTGGGAGGATAGAGTGAGAGGGTTGGTAGTTTAGTATGGTGGATTCAGGCATAACTATTAGTGTGGGTTGGGGTTTTTAGAACTTGAGGGAAATGTAGTGTGTCCATGGCATCCTGGAAAGGTCTGTTTCTGGTTAGTTGAGAGGAGGTTAAAATCTCCTAGGAGTGTGTGTGTGTGTGTGTGGGGGGGGGGGGGGGGGGTTGGTGCATGCTAATTCAAATATTGTGGAAAGGTTTTGAGTCTCTGATTGTACTAGATACAGGGAGTGCATTATTGGAGGCTTTAAGGGAATCCATCCCTAAGGTCGAGACAGTTTCTATGACGGAGAAGTTTAGATCTTTTTTGGAGATTAGACATACTCCTCCACCTCTGCTAATAGAATGATTGCAACTGTGGATAGTGTGATTAGAGGGGCATAATTGGTTCATGAGTACAGAATCTGTTTCTTGAAACCATGTTTCCGTGAGGCAAAGGATGTCTAGGTTGTAATCAGTTATTAGATAGGCAAGTAGAGGGATCTTATTTCTGGCTGAACGAGTGTTAATTAAGGCACAATTGAGGGGGGGGGGTAGTGGGATTTAGGTGTAATTAGAACGGATGCGGTCTGCTGGATGTTTATTCTATTTAGTCTGCATTTCCGGGGAGTGTGTTAACTATAGATGTGGAGTAATTGGTTAAATGAAGGTAGGTGTCGGTAGGAGTGAATTACTGGTATTCTTATGTTATGTTGCACTTGTAGCAACTTGTGGATCCAAGGCTGAGAGGATCCAAGGCTGAGAGCCATGTTACAATGGTGGCTGAAGGGTGGGAAGGGGTAAGGCCCTGAAAGAATTGATGTTAGGGGGGATTGATGTTAGGGGGATGTGGTCAGTTGTTGAGTCAGAGGGAACAATGGGTGTTAGAGGAAGTGGGTATGGCAAACAAGGCAATAAAATGGTATAGATGGGGGTGTTGAAAATTACAGTAATATGAGAAGAACTCAGATCAGTATAGTTACATGGCAATGCAGGTATTAAACATATGGAGCAGGCTGAGAAACAGGAGAACAGTAGCATGTAACAGTTGTGAATTTGTGCAATGGTGTGCAAGTTTCAGGCAGATTGTAAAATAATGAGATTTGTTCTGCGGTGATTGTCCCAAGTGTTCAAGCTTTTAGTCTGGTTTGTGTGTCTGGGTGATTATGGATTATGGCATCCGGTCCAAGTGATTTGCTACTCTTCAGTTTATCAAATAGTTGTAATACATCTTCCCGGTTTATCAATATTTCTTTCAATTCTTCCGCAGTATCACCTTTAAATACCGCTTCAGTCATGGATAACATCCCTACATCTTCCTCAGTAAAGATCAAAGCAAAGAATTCATTCAGTCTCTCCGCTATGGCCTTGTCCGCTCTTAGTGCCCCTTTTACCCCTCTATCATCTAATAGTCCAACTGACTCACTCACAGGATTTTTGCTATCAATGTACTTGAAAAAATCTTTATTATATGTTTTTGCTTCCACAGCAAGTTTCTTCTCAAATTCTCTCTTTGCCTGCCTTATCAATGCCTTGCATCTAACTTGCCAGTGCTTGTACTGTTTCCAGTTTTCATCATTTGGCTCCTTTTTCCATTTCCTGAAAGATGCTTTTTTGACAACACCACACTCTCTGACCTAACCTTTAAACCATGCTGGCAGTTTTTGGACTTCCTTCCAATTTTCTTAAAGCATGGAATACTGCTGATCTGGGCTTCCAAGATAGTATTTTTAAACACCCAAGTTTGATGGATATCTTTAACCTTTGCCACTGCTCCTTTTAGTTTTTTCTTAACTATTTTCCTCATTTTATCATAGTCTCCCTTTTGAAAGTTAAAAGGTAGTACTGTGGATTTCCTTATTCTCCCTCCTCCATTTATTAAATCAAACATGATCTGCTATGATCACTATTGCCAAGTGGCCCCAACACCCTTATCTTTTGCACCAGATCTTGAGGTTTTCAACCCAGTCCTCGGGGGACCCCAGGCCAGTCAGGTTTTCAGGATTCCCACAATGAATATGCATAAGATAGATTTGCATACAATGAAGGGAGAACATGCAAATCTCTCTCATGCATATTCATTCTGGGAATCCTGAAAACCTGACTGGCCTGAGGTTCTCTAGCTGAAAGTCAAAGGCCTTATGGAGGCTGAGACTGCTGAGACGGTTGAGTCTTAGCAGTCTTTGCTTTCCTTTGTTTGGGTGGTTGCTGACCCTTCCGGACAGGCTGACCTGCAGAACGTCCCTGCTGAGAATACGCAGGATTAAATCTTTTCTTTTTAGAAAAGAATGGTTTCTTGAGAGATTTCTTTCTTGCAGGATCAGCTGTGGACTTGGATAATCTATCCAAGGTGGAGTTGTCAGCATCCAATTCATTGGCCTTTTCCTGCCAATCTTTACCAAACAGGTTCTCACCAGTACAAGGAATATTTCCCAGTTTGTCTTGTACCCAGAGCTCCAGATCAGATGCCTGGAGCCAAGTAATTCTACGTGCACCTATGGCAATGGTAGAGGTTCTGCTTATGCACTCCAAACAGTCAAAAGCTGCACGGTTGACAAATTTAGAAACATCTTGGGCATGTTTGACCAATGTGAGAAAATCCTGCCTTCTATCCTCAGGAAGAAGAGGGCTCAAAGCCTCTAAATCTCCTGTGACTTCCTTCAGGAACATTCCCATATATAGACTATAGGAACTGATCCTGGCAGAAAGCATGGAAGCTTGGAAGACATGACGTCCAAAAGCATCCAAAGTTCTGCACTCACATTCTGGAGGATTAAAGGCATGCCTCTTTGCACTCTTGATCCTTCTCATAGCTGATTCCACTACAATAGAGTGGTGAGGAAGCTGAGTTTTCTGGAAACCAGGACAAAGAGGGACTCGATACAGAGTGTGCAGTCTACAAGAGTGAGGAGAGGTGGTAAGAGGTGTCTCCCACATTCTTAGCATAAGATCATGCAAGATCTCATGGATGGGCAAGGTAGCTGCCTCCTTAGGGAGTTTTAGGATATTGTAAAATTTCCAACTCCTTTGCTCTGGGCTCGGTTTCAGGGGCCAGAGTAATGGACAGACCCCGAGCCACCTCCCTGATGAAATCCTGAAAGGAAATGTCCTCTGGAGGAGACATCCTGCATTTAGGGGAGGAAGGCTCCTCCGGGAGAAGTATTCCCGCATCGACAGAACTGTCAGAATCCTCAGATTCCTCTGAGGACTCGAAATACCTTCTGTCAGGATGCTCTTGAAAAACCCGATACCTGTACTGACCGAAGTCGGTACCGAGGGGAATCGGTACCGCTGTAACGGTACCGGAAGGCATCGCATGGCTGGGTGCCAGCAATGCAGATGCCGATGTCGATGCTGTTGGTACCGGTACCAATACCGGTGCCGGAGTCGGTGCTGATACCAGTTGAACTGTCTGACGCGGTTCCAAGGGTGTCGATGCCGCAAGGAGAGCCGCCAGACTGTGCTCAATAGCCAGGACTCTCTGGTCTATCGACGCTGCCGATGCCTGGATGTCGGTACCGGAGAAGACCACCGGTACCCCAGAGCATGGCACCAGTACTTCTGCCGAGGTCGAGGCCTTGAGAATGTCCTGGAGCCCTGATAATGCTTTGGAAGCCGAAGCCTCCCGCTGGGGCAATTTTGCCGGTGCAGAATCCTCAAGGGCAACGCCAGAGGCATCTCGATGCTTAGAGGGAGATCTACCCTTTGAGGACCGGCTAGACTTATGTTTAGTTACCTGAGATCCACGGGAGGAAGACGAAGCCCTGGAAGACGTCGATGCCACCGAAGCTGCATCAGAGGGAAACAGGGTACTGAGTTTGGCAGCTCAGTTCTGTCAACCTCTCTTGGACATCATGGCACAGGCCATACATTCCGAGATGGAATGGTCAGGGCCTAAACATTTCAGACACCACTCATGGGTGTGGGTGACGGAGATGGTACCGCCACACTTGGTGCACTTTTTAAAACCCGAAGAGGGTTTTTCCATTGTGGAAAAAATCTTGGGCCTAAGGCCCAAAATGACGCGCACACCTGGAAAAAATGGGAAAAAAGTACTAAGAAATTTTTAATTTTTTTAAAGAAAAGAAAGAAAGAAAGAAAGAGTATATTTTTCACTCCCAAATCATGGAGTATTTGCCATGCTTCTCCTGCGTTCTGGATTCTGCGCGAAGTGCCCTGTACAGTCACTAAAAGTCCAAAAGGGTAAAGCCATTTGTATTTCCATCCTTCTCTGCGAAGCAAGGCTGTAACTCCACGCAGCTCCCATCGCCGTTGTAGCGTGCCAGCTGACAGATCTTGGAAAAGCTCTATCGTGCTCCCTTCCCACTTGAAAGGCCCACGTTTTTGCGCTGCTGCCAGGAGCTTCTCCTTCACCTTAAAAGATCTCATACAGGCAACCACATCTCTATGCCTATTCTCGAATGGGGCCTAAGCTCCGATGAGCTCTTTCCATTTGTAGCTGCCTTTCATCCCATTCCCCTGTGGGATCTGCCTCCTTTAACATTGCTCCAAACAATTGTGTGAGCGTCTCCTCACAGTCCTTATATCTTTGCTCTTCCGGGATTCCCCTCACCCGCACGTTGCACCGTCGTGACCTATCTTCCAGGTCTTCTGTTTTCGCCTTTAATAGGTCCTGTGCACGCTTCAGCTCTGTCCAGCCAGTTCGCAGCTCTCCCAGCGTACCTGCTTGTTGCTCCAGCTGCTCTTCAGTCTCCTCTACTCTGGCCCCTAATTCCTTCAGGTCCTGTCTCAGGGTGCCCAGTGTCTCCTTTAGCTCCTTCTTAAATTGACCCATTTCAGCTTTCAATTCCTCCTTAAAGTCCGTTAGCCATTCCTTCAGGCCTCCCAGCGATTCCGGGTTCATGCCAGATTCGCTATCCGTGTCTGCTCTCTCAGCTGCATCTGCCTCCATTTTGTCCTCATGGCCTGCTCTTCCTGCCTCCTCCGCCAGCACATATGAGGAGCGGTATTCCACCAGCTGCTTTTTCACCAACATCCCCTCCGCTGTCAGATACTCCTGTCTGAGCCGTCCATCTCTCGTTTGTCAAGGTAGGGTCGCTTGTTTTCTTGCTTTCCTGCAAAGCGCCCTGGAGCTCCCTCAGAAAGCTACCATCTCACTCCCTGACATCACTGGAACTCCTCTTTGAGCATTTCATCATCCATTTGTTCATTCTGACCAGGCGGTCGATAGTACAGCCCCACTGCCATCGCCATCCCCTTCCTACATGGAATTTCAATCCATAGAGATTCTACAGTGAATTTTGTTTCCTGCAAAACTTTAATCCTTTGTAACTCAATGCCCTCTCTAACATAGAGTGCAACCCCTCCACCAATTTGATCTGCTCTATCATTACGATATAGTTTGTATGCAGGTATTATGGTTCTTAATGTCCCTGTTTTTCATATACATTACCAAGTTTTATGTACAGTGTATACCACTTTGACAGAATAGATAAAGCAGTATAATAAAAACCAGTTACATAAATACAGATCTAACAGAACTGAACAATATGATTCATGTATTTCATCATATCTATGACTGTACAACTCTGTCGCTATCACATCTATGCATTACATGCAGTCACATCCTACCCCTTGGATGGCCACCTGGAGGGATGATCACACTTCCTTATGTGCCCCATATGGCTAGTATGAGCGACCCTTGTCCAGCTGTTGTATACACATATGTCAGGAGAGTTGTATGGTGGTTGGGACAGCTGTGAGACCCACACGTCTGGTACTGGGCCTTCCCCGTGGCAAGCCTCACCTTATTCCTGCACATGGGCACCCCTCACTGCATCAGTACAGCTGCCTTACACATTGCTCATCCCACTTATTGACTGGCACATTGGATGCCCATTGATCTGTCAGGTCCATCAGCTCTACCTTTCCTTCCATCCATCAGCTTTGCCTTGACTTTTGATAGGCCTCCCTTATCCTGCATTAGGGGGACATCCGTTTTTGGGCATTAAGATGCATGCTTGGCACCTTAACGCCTGGTGTCCTGTTAGTGCACATACGTGGGCCCTTGCGCCCTTACCGCTGGAATGCCTATAATTCACCCAGAACCTTTATCACACACAAACACTCAACACTGTTTATGTTTATTGTTTCTTGATAAAAACCACCCTTCTCCAAAAATCAGAGCAGTGTACAATTAAAATCAAAGTTAAAGGCCGAAGCCATGGAAAGGAAAAGGAAAAGGAAAAGGAAGTCACAATTTCTTTATAAAAAAAAAACATAGTATAGACAGGAGAAACAGGAAAGGGATAGGGAAGGAGACAAGAAGGAGGGCAAAGGACAAGGGGAGTGGAAGTTACACAAAAGGAGAGGGCACATCGAAGGCAAGGGAGAAAAGGTGGGTTTTCAGATGTTGTTTGAAGGTGGAATGGTGGGGCTCTAAACGGAGGGAAGAGGGTAAGGAATTCCAAAGGGCGGGACCAATAAAGAAGAAAGCAGAGGAGCGTGTGGATTGAAGATGGGCACAAGAAGGGGAGGGAAGAGTGAGGCGGTTGAGATGGAAAGAGCGAGGAGTGTACCGGGGAGAGTGAAAGGAAAGAAGGTCAGCAAGATATTGAGGGGTGCCAGTATGGAGAGCTTTGTGAACCAAAGTGAGCAGCTTGAATTGAGAGCGGTAAGGGAAAGGTAGCCAGTGAAGATGGAAAAGCAAAGGTGTAACGTGATCCCGAAGAGAAGCGTGACAGACAAGGCGAGCGGTAGTGTTCTGTATCCGTTGTAACAGATAATTGATACTTGGGGAGTCCAATGAGAGTAGAGTTAGCAAAATCAACGCGAGACATAACCAGAGGAAACAACAGGGTAGAGAGGGCTGAAGGGGACAGAAAAGGGCGCACCGCACGAATTTGACGAAGGAAGAAGAAAGATGATTTAGTGATGTGGGAGAGGTGTGACTGAAAGGAAAGATCCGAATCAAAGCGGACACCGAGATAACGAAAAGTGGAAACTAAAGGGACAGCAGAACCAGAAAATGAGGGGGCCAGCAGAGGGGGTGGACAACCGTTATCGCTTGAACTCCGATGCTCCCTTACTGCCTTTAGTAAACATACCCCATAGATTTACACTATTCACCACATTTTACAGTATGAAGGAAGCGAAGGGTAGTGGTGGTTGGTGACTCTCTTCTGAGGGGTACTGAGGCGTCCATTTGCCGACCAGACTTGATGTCCAGAGAGGTATGCTGTCTGCCTGGTGCCAAAATCCAAGATGATACGGGAGAGTTTGCCGAGACTCATCAAGCCCACTGACTATTACCCAATGTTGCTAATCCTTGTCGGAACAAATGATACGGCCAGGTATCCCTCTGAGCGTATCAAAAGTGACTTCATGGCTCTGGGACAGAGGGTGAAGCAGTTAGGTGCACAGGTGGTGTTCTCTTCAATCCTCCCTGTTGAGGGTAAAGGCCAAGGCAGAGAGGCTTGCATCCTGGAGATGAATGGATGGCTGCGTGGATGGTGTCATCGAAAGCGTTTTGGTTTCCTAGACCATGGGATGCTGTTCCAAGGGTTGCAGAGCAGAGATGGCATCCATCTGTCCAAGAAAGGTGAACGCGTCTTCAGTAATAGACTGGCTAATCAACTGAAGAGGGCTTTAAACTAGATTCATTGGAGATGGGTGAAGAAAGCCCCCAGGTAAGTGATACATTAAATATCTTTATGAAAATGGGTAACAGGAGTAACATACGGAAAGCAGTGCGTATAAATGCCCGTAGCATGGGAAATAAGATCCCTGATGTTGAAGCTTTGGTGGGAGTGGCCAACTTGGATTTAGTGGCAGTTACAGAAACATGGTTCACAGAAAACCATGACTGGGATGTAACTATACCTGGCTATACTTTATTAAGAAAGGACAGGGTAGGAAGAAGGGGAGGAGAAGTGGCACTATATGTAAAAAATACTATTAAAGCTTTGGAATTGCAGAGCTTAAAAGGGAGAGAGTAGGCATTGTGGGTTAAACTAGAAAGAGGGAATGAGAAATCTATTTGCATTGGCATGATATACAGACCTCCCTCACAAGAGGAAGAGGTGGACAGAGAGTTAATTGAAGACATATGCAGCATTGCTAGGAAAGGGGAAATGCTACTGATAGGGGATTTCAATATGCCAGATGTTGATTGGCATATTCCTGCTGTAGTATCATCTAGAAGTAAATAGATCCTGGATTCTCTACAGGGAGAACTATTCAAGCAATTGGTAAAAGGCCCCACATGTCAAGGGGCCATACTGGACTTGGTGCTTACCAATAGTGAAAGTGTTTCTGATGTTATAGTGGGAGATCATTTTGCATCCAGTGATCACCAGATGGTGTGGTTCAGTATTAAGGACTAGGGCTGTTAGAATCCATTCAAAGGTGAGGGTCTTAGACTTTAGGAAGACTAACTTTGCCAAGATGGGCCAATACCTCAGGGAGTCGTTAGCGGGATGGGAACAGCTGGAGGATGTAGAAAAACAGTGGGCAAAACTGAAAGGGGATATTTTAAGGGCAACCAACCTTTTTGTTAAAATGGTACATAAAGGTAAAAGGAAAAGGAGATCGCTATGGTGTGATAGGCGATGGCCTAGTATGTAGCAGAGCTAGGTCTGAAGCCCTTTTTCCTGCTTTAAAATGTTATTGCTGATTTTGGAAAATTATAGAATGCTGTTAGCTGTTAGAAAGACATACTGTTCTATTCTGGTTTGGTAACATGTTCTGTTCTCCTGGAGATAAGAGAATTAAATACCTTCTTACTGTTTATTGTTTAGATGTCTGATGTCTGTTTCAGTAGAATGCCGCGCCACTGTATCTTTGCTAGATGTGCACTGACCTCGTAATTAGGATGAAAATATAGCAGAGAAGCCGAACAATGTAAGAATATTTTGTCTAGCATTATGAAGATTGTTTAGTGTTTTGAGCCAGGGCTAGAGATACATCTTAGCCTTGCTATGTTTGGCCTCGCTTTGTTTTGCTTTTGTTAAGAATGCTTCTGATATGCCTTCCACTATCTTTGTGGCTAACTGACCTTGCAAGAATAGCGAAATATACTGTATACTGTGGTAAAAGTATTATGTTTAGTGTTATGTCTAGTTGCTGACCCGTGGCTAGTAAGACCCAAGCAGGGGGAGCGAGTCCTGGGCCCGGTCAGAGATGTCTATTGGATGAGAGTAAGTGGGCCACTGTGGCCAATGAGGAGTTTTGCCTGTATTAGACTGGAGAAGAAAAGTATATAAACTGTCATTTTTCTGAGCTCTGGGCTCAGACCATTTTGAATGCTACTGCAATCTGAGTCTGTGCACATTAAACCGGCTTGAATCTTTGCCTGACTCCGGGTATTATTTATTGCATTCTTATCAGCTACTACATATTTCTGGTGCCTTGGGCCGGGAATGTGCGAGTGGGAGATGGTATGCAAGTGAATATGCCCCGACATCTCGCCTCACAGGTTTGGTCCGGCTGGAGCTGAGCCTGACTGACCGCAGGAGGGTCTCTGGCGCCCCTGGTCCTTTTGTATCGGAGGAGACTCCTCCTTGCCTCCGCAGGCTGCTGTTTCTGGCCAGCCAACACCTCGAACCCGAGGGGGGTCCAGGATTCAACCCAAGGAGGGATTGGTTGCGCAGTGCATTAGCTACCGGATCCGGTGAGTATTGATTTTTCTGGTTCTTAGTCAGATAGCTCTGGGAAAGTCTCGAGACATCTCTGGTACAGTAACAGGTAAAGGAAGTCTGATCAACTTCCACGGGCGATCCTAGTACCCCTGCAAGTAGTGCGCGGGGCGAAACCATCAGCCCTTTCGGTTTCAGTAATTCTGGTTTGTCAGTCAGCCCGGGAATTCGGAATTTGGAAAATGCTAGCATGTTTGTCTGTGTGAAGAATGCTTGTGAAAAGGAGGAAGCGTTGGGAGTTTGTCTTTGTTATCTGTTGAAACCACGAGTTTCCCTTCTAGTATAAGGGTAGGATTATATTCCGTTGGGTAATTTGTGACACTTTACCGCATATGAAATAGTAAAAGTATAGTTAAGAAGAGTCACTGTAAAAGCAAGAAGCTGTCTCTCTCATTCAGCTGCAGCACAAGAGGCGTGTTTGTGCAGAGGAATGTTTTAACCCTATGAAGGCATGTTTTCAACGTTCTGCTGCTGGGCTAATGGGTGCTTATTTTAGGGAATTATACCTGTTTTTATTCAATATTTTGTAATAGTGATGTGTCTTCTGCTATGGTCATGTATTATATCATTTAATAAGAATGTTTAGTCAGGATTGTGGATCTCGATAGTATTGTACTTAGCCTGGAAAGGGTTACATTCCTACTCGAATTCCTGTGCAGATCAAGTGAGCAGAAATCTTGTAGGGCTCAGGTTTCAATAGGAAAGGATTTTCCCTTAGCCCTACGAAGCCGAGGTTACGAACACTGACAGGAATCTGCAGATCGCAACTTGAAAGTGCTTTGAATCCTGAGTGAATGAGGGGTTAATCGTGTATGAGTTTTAGTTCCCGATACATAGCGGCAAGCACCTCATAGAAGACATGCTTATTGTTAATAAAATAAACTAGGAAGGAAAATGTGTATTCTAGATGTCCACCCGCTTTATGGAAAATGTATCCAGAATGAATGTCTTTTTGAATATCTGCTTCCTAAACACTGTAAAATTGAAATTGTAAAGCCAAGCTGATTACGGCTGGCAGTTAGTTTTTTGCCAAGTAATTTTATTCCAGTTATATGTAACAGCTATGTAGTCGTCATGTTATGAACTATAGTTCTTTCTGTTAGGATTTGTTATTATAACATGTTGCAGAAGTGTAGTTTTCTATTGTAAGGACTCTATCTAGATTGTTCCTCTGTCTGTTGACAAGCACATGTGGGGGCTACAGTCCACCGCTGAAACTGCAGGCAGGGATTCATTTTACCAGTTCAGAGTCACCCACAGTCAGCGCCCGAGAACATGAAGTGGAATCCAAATAGTGCAGGCAGCCCTCACTATATGCCCCATGCAATCCAGCAGCCCAGGAGAATTTGCGCCTGGTAAATGCAGTTTTTGTCAAGTCAGTCCCAGGGAGATATAAAACAGAACTTGCAGAAACAGGATGGATTTGCGGGCATAAATACAGCACAATTAAGTTGTTTAGAATGTCTGTGAATTGTGGAGATAATGTGACAGAGAAAGTGAATGTAAGATGGCGAAGAGAGCAGTTCTTCTTGCTGATACTTTAGTTGAATGATGTGGAGGAAGTTTTCCTAATCGAAGGAGCTGGATTGATAGTGCTGACTGTTCCCCGAGAAGAAGAGTAGCAGTTCTATAGTGCATCTCCAATCAGGCCAGCAAGTTCCTGTATACTTACCAGCATTGCAGCCCCACCTGGAGTATGGGCAGAGAATAATCCATCTGGCCTAGCAAAGAATATAGCTCCTGTACTTGTTACCCTTAAGCCAGGAGCAGAACCAGTGCATGTGCGTCAGTATCCCCTCCCAAGACCAGCAATTGAAGGCATTCATCGCCACCTGAAGAAATTATTGCAGTATGGACTTCTCAGAGAATGCCAGTCACCCTGGAACACCTCCCTTCTCCCAATCAAGAAGCCTGGGACAGGTGACTACCGCCCAGTGCAGGATCTACGTCGAGTGAAAACCATACATCCAGTAGTACCAAATCCTTACACCCTCCTAGGACTGATTCCAGCAGAAGCCACTCACTTTACTGTTTTGGACTTAAAAGATGCCTTTTTTTCTGTATACGCCTGACAGAGGCCAGTCAGTTTTTGTTTGCATTTGAATGGGAAAACCCTACCACAGGACGGCGAGGGCAACTTACTTGGACTCGATTACCACAAGGATTTAAGAACTCACCCACTATCTTCAGTGCAGCCCTCAGTCAAGATTTGTCAAGCTACTCTGTGATTCCGGGAAAAAGAATTTTGCTTCAATATGTAGATGATTTGCTCATAGCCACCAATAACAAATCTGATTGTATACAAGCTACAAGTGACCTCTTGCACCATTTGAATGAAGCTGGCTACAAGGTTTCCAGAGCCAAGGCGCAGCTGTGCCAGACAGAAGTGAAATACTTAGGGTTCCATCTGTCCAAAGGAACCCGGACATTAGGACTTGAGCGAAAAGAAGCAGTATGCCGCATCCCAACCCCCACTACTAGGAAACAGGTGCGAGCTTTCTTGGGAGCTGCAGGCTACTGCCGCATATGGATACCAAATTTTGCGCTCATGGCGAAGCCCTTGTACCAAGTCACACAAGGAATGGAACGATCTCCCCTGGAATGGGGCTCAGAACAAGATAAAGCATTTGAATCACTGGAAACAGCATTGATGTCATCCCCAGCTTTGGGACTACCAGATGTGCAGAAACCATTTCGTCTGTATGTCCATGAATCAAGTGGAAACACATTGGGAGTCTTGACCCAGCCTCTTGGGTCTTGGCAGCGACCTGTGGCCTACCTGACGAAACAATTGGATCCTGTTGCCAAAGGCTGGCCACCTTGCCTGAGAGCTGTAGCGGCCACAGCCCTCTTAGTGAGCGAAGCTGACAAGCTCACCTTAGGACAAAATCTTCAAGTCACTGTACCACACTCTGTTTTAACCCTGATGGAACATAAAGGAAGCCATTGGCTCACTAATGCCTGAATGCTGAAGTATCAAAATATGCTATGTGAGAATCCTAACTTGCAATTAAGTCTCAGCCAAACTCTAAACCCAGCCACCCTATTACCCGTCGGTCCAGGCCCTCCTGACCATGATTGCTTGGAAGTAATGGACATTGTGTGCTCAAGTTGCCTAGACTCAACTGATATCCCCTTGGACCGCCCAGACAAAACTTTCTTTGTGGATGAAAGCAGTCTGGTCATCATTAATGGACATAGTTGTGTTAAATATGCAGTGGTGACCCTTGATCTAGTAGTTAAGTCCTCAGCCCTGAGATTCTGTAGCCTATTGTATAGAGAGTAAAACGTGATGTGTGACAGATAGGATCTGAAATTACTAGATATGCACTATTTGTTTTAAGTTCTGTTTTGCAGGGTCTTCATGCGTGAGTACGAGACCAGCCCATCCAAACCCCTGCATTCTTTCAAGCCTGGAGCCTCGGTGTGGGTGACAGAGTAGAAGAAGACACCGCTGGCGCCGTATTGGAAAGGGCCATATATCGTTTTGCTATCAACCCCAACAGCAGTTAAAGTGGCCGAGATCGACTCCTGGATCCACCACAGTCGAGTGAAACCAGCCACAGTACCTGAGAGTCGTCCCTGGACTTCGATTGCCAATCCTGCAGCACCATTGTGACTCACACTGCAAAGAAAAGATCCGTCATCGTAAGAACTTTACCAACCTGCTCCTGGACGTCAAGGGAACAGACGTCCTCCAGTTTTGCATTCCAGCAGCCGCTTCTGAACTTGGTCGTGGACTTCCATAAATGATCCTGAGACTCCATTGCGCCTCACCCTACGACAACAGCCACAGACCTAAGACTTATTGGTCCCTCGGAAACTGCACTATTTCAAGACTGTTTGTTTATCCGAAGGTAAGCCTCGCACCTGGAGAAAGCTGAAATCATCAGAAATAGACTGTGTTGTGTTAAGAAATTGAGTCTTCTACGAGACTGTGTTCAAATGCTCCGGAAAAAAAAAAAGAAAAAGAGAAAAAAACTGTTTTGATCTCCTAAAAAGTGAACTGCTCTAAGGAGGAAATAATAGCCTGAGAGACTGTACTATGATATTTTAAGAACCTGAGACATCCCAGAGGACAGTGATACTTTGGAATCTACAGCCCTACTCCTGCCACAAAGCTGGTAGGTCTACGTACGGCAGAAGCTTGAGGACCTACAATCAACGCTACGTCTGCTACCTGTTGTGGAAGCCGACAGTTCCACCATTGTTCCAGAGACTATGCTCTTTATGAATTCTTATTCTTGCTTCGTTCTGGCGGCAGCCTTGGGGTGCTTTGAATTGACTCTTGCCCTACTTCCCTGTGCAGCCTGCAAACCTAGTACAGTCAAACCTCGGTTTTCATGATTAATCCGTTCGAAAAAGTCTGACTAAAACCGAAACGTATGAAAACTGAAGCAATATTTCCCATAAGAAATAATGTAAATCCAATTAATCCGTTCCAGACACCCAAAAATATTCACAAAAAATACATTTTATAGAGAATAACTATATTTTTACATACAGAAAACAATGAGAAATAAATATAAATGACTAATGAAATGGATAAATGAACATTTAACATCACTGAAAGCAAGCTAAGTACAGTACTGTACAGTACAGTATGTTAACATCTGGCCTTAGCCACCCCTGACAAGCTGCTGTGCCCAGCTCTCTTCGGAATCACATTGAATTCAGTCCATTAAAATACCTTTACATTATCTGCTCAATGCTTCAGAATGGCAGAAAATCTTAATGATATAGCTTCAGACGTACCCTGCAAGAGAAAGAACTGCCTCCCACATTCATGCAACATCTCCTGCTTACGTTGACAGCTTTTCTTCCCTGCTACCGGGACAAAATCTCAGTCAAAAGACGTTGAAAACCGAAGCAATGCATGAAAACCGGGACAAAATCTCAGTCAGAAAAGACGTTGAAAACCGAAGCGTATGAAAACCGGGGCAAATGAAAACCGAGGTTTGACTGTATTTGCACAACAGGGAATACCCGGACTTGTCTCAACCCCCCGCCAGAATCTTTCCTCTCCTGTTATGGGAACTGCGATGGAACAATGAGAACGGGCCTATTGCTATGATGAACAGTATATATGTCATTTGTTCATCCTATGTCTCCTGCCCCTCCGCTTATACACTAGGCATGCTATATGATTTGACAAAGACACTTGTATCAAATGTATTTTTGATTGTGGCTATTTGCATATGTATCCCCTGTTTCCTGCCCTTATGCTTGCGCATGCTGAACTCTATTATCGATAGTACTATTGACCGCAAGGCAGCGGCACATATATTAGTCTCATGGAATTATTACCCTATACCACACAATGATCCCTCCACCCTAGTATGGCATACTATATGTGTGATTTGATTCTCACCCTTTCTCACTTGCGGGTGTGAATAATCAAAAGGAGGGAATGTGATAGGCGATGGCCTAGTATGTAGCCCTTTTTCCTGCTTTAAAATGTTATTGCTGATTTTGGAAAATTATAGAATGCTGTTAGCTGTTAGAAAGACATACTGTTCTATTCTGGTTTGATAACATGTTCTGTTCTCCTGGAGATAAGAGAATTAAATATCTTCTTACTGTTTATTGTTTAGATGTCTGTCTGTTTCAGTAGAATGCCGCGCCACTTATCTTTGCTAGATGTGCACTGACCTCGTAATTAGGATGAAAATATAGCAGAGAAGCCGAACAATGTAAGAATATTTTGTCTAGCATTATGAAGATTGTTTAGTGTTTTGAGCCAGGGCTAGAGATACATCTTAGCCTTGCTATGTTTGGCCTCGCTTTGTTTTGCTTTTGTTAAGAATGCTTTTGATATGCCTTCCACTATCTTTGTGGCTAACTGACCTTGCAAGAATAGCGAAATATACTGTATATACTGTAGTAAAAGTATTATGTTTAGTGTTATGTCTAGTTGCTGACCCGTGGCTAGTAAGACCCAAGCAGGGGGAGCGAGTCCTGGGCCCGGTCAGAGATGTCTATTGGATGAGAGTAAGTGGGCCACTGTGGCCAATGAGGAGTTTTGCCTGTATTAGACTGGAGAAGAAAAGTATATAAACTGTCATTGTTCTGAGCTCTGGGCTCAGACCATTTTGAATGCTACTGCAATCTGAGTCTGTGCACATTAAACCGGCTTGAATCTTTGCCTGACTCCGGGTATTATTTATTGCATTCTTATCAGCTACTACAATGGCTTTCGAAAGAAGCAGCTTAAAAAGTGAAGAAAAAGAGGGAGGCCTTCATGAAATACAAGAGATCACAGAGAGAGGAAGACAGGCATCTATATTTGGAAAAACTTAGAGAAGCTAGCAAAGTAGCCAGGAAAGCAAAGATTCAAAAAGAGGAGGAAATAGCCAATGCAATAAAATAAGACATTTTTCAGATATGTTAGTGAAAAGAGGAAGGGCAAAAGTGGTATTGTCAGACTCAAGAGTGAAAGGGAAGAATTTGTAGAAGCTGATGAGGATAAAGCGGAATTGCTTAACAAATATTTCTGTTCTGTGTTCACAGATGAAGAACCAGGAGCAGGACCTCAGAAAACACCCACAAACAGGAACAGAAGCAAGGGACATCTTGAACAATTTTCAGAAGACTGTGTTCGTGAGAAACTAGCTCAACTTAAAGTAGACAAAACGATGTGATCGGATGGGATACACCCTAGAATACTGAGGGAACTTGGGGACATTCTGGCAGCTCCACTGACTGACCTTTTCAATGCCTCGTTGGAGTCGGGAGTGGTGCCAAAGGACTGGCGAGAGGCTCATGTGGTGCCTTTACACAAAAGCGGAAGTAAGGATGTGGTTGAAAACTACAGGCCGGTTAGTTTAACTTAGGTGGTGAGTAAATTATTGGAAATGCTGCTGAAAGAGAAAATAGTGAGGTTTCTGGAGTCCAGCAGATTACAGGATCCGAGGCAGCATGGATTCACCAGAGACAGGTCTTGTCAGACAAATCTGATTGATTTCTTTGAATGGGTGACCAGGAAGTTGGACTGAGGGAAAGCCCTAGATGTGGTATATTTAGTTTTCAGTAAAGCCTTTGACACTGTTCCTCACAGGCGACTTATAAACAAACTGAGCACCCTAGGGATGGACCCTAAAGTTATTGCTTGGGTTAGAAATTGTTTGGGTGGGAGGCGACAAAGAGTGCAGGCAAATGGAGCTCACTCTGAGGAGAAGGATGTTACCAGTGGTGTGCCCCAGGAATCTGTCCTTGGTCCGATTCTTTTTAACATCTTTGTTAAAGATATAGCGGAAGGGCTGTCGGGAAAGGTTTGCCTCTTTGCAGATGATACCAAAATCTGCAATAGAGTAGACACCAAGGAAGGTGTAGATAACATGAGGAGGGATCTAGCTAAGCTTGAAGAATGGTCTAGAATTTGACAGCTGGGATTTAATGTTAAAAAATGTAAGGTCATGCATTTGGGCTGCAGCAATCCAAGGGAGCAATATAGTATAGGGGGTGAAGTACTTTAGTCCACTAAAGAAGAGCGGGACCTAGGCGTGGTTGTGTCTGATGATCTTAAAGTAACTAAACAGGTAGAAAACGCGACAGCAAAAGATAGAAGGATGCTTGGGTGCATACGGAGAGGAATGGCTAGCAGAAAAAGGGAGGTGATAGTGCCTTTGTTTAAATCTTTGGTGCGACCTCATTTGGAGTATAGTGTGCAATTCTGGAGACCACACCTTCAAAAGGATGTGAACAGGATGGAGTCGGTGCAGAGGGTGGCTACTAAAATGATTAGTGGTCTTCATTATAAAGCATATGAGGACAGACTTAAGGATCTTAATACGTACACCTCAGAGAAAAGGCGGGATAGAGGTGATATGATTGAGATGTTTAAATACCTCCATGGCATAAATGTTCAGGGGGAGAGCCTCTTCCAATTGAACGCAAGTTCTGCTACGAGGGGACATGGAATGAGGGTGAAGGGGGACAGATTCAGGAGTGATATGCAGAAATATTTCTTTACAGAAAGAGTGGTGGATCCGTGGAATAGTCTCCCAGTGGAGGTGGTAGAGATGAGAACAGTAACTGAATTCAAAAAAGCATGGGACAAACACAGAGGATCTCTAAAGGAAAAAAGGGGACTGTTGTAGTTGTTGATATGGAAGGACAGACTAGATAGGCCATGTGGTCTTTTTCTGTCATCATATTTCTATGTTTCTATGAAGTTTCTCTTCTATTCTCTTCTGTCTCCTTTGGTTCTGTATAGAACCATTAGTATTAGAGGTGTGATTACAAGTGGTAGGAGTAATTAAAGCGGTATACATTCTGGTATACAGCTCTTTATCCATGGATTTACATATAAATTTAATAAATGAAGGAAGACAATTCTGGAGAAAGGAGAGAAACACACACAATAAAAGAAAAAGAATCACAACTCTAATACAATTCCCAGCAGGATTGAGCTATCCAGAGATCCAAGCCATCCAAAGAGAGACCATTATTCCGGCCGAGCCTTCGCAATGTGAGCTTCTATACTTCTATACTATTGTATACTATTCTATACTTCTATACTATTGTAAAGGATATATGTACAACACTCCTGATTCTTGATGACAACACACACATCTCCCTGAGCAGCCAAAATATAATCTAAAGCCAGGGGGTTTTGTATCCACCATCACACAAGTAGCTCATTCCTCTAAAGAGAGCAACTCCATGGCATCTAAGGTTTCATCTTGGAGGAATCAATAGCGGCTATGTTTATTTCTGATTTTGCTGCCTCTGGCCTGCCACTGCCCTCCCGCCGCTTTTTTTCTCATCCGGATGAGCTTAAGTGGGGAAAAAAGCAGCGGGAATGCAGCAGCAGGCCAGAAGCATCAAAATCAAAAAAACACAGCTGTGGCTGCCGGAGTGCCTCACCCTTGAAACTGCCGCCTGTGGCAACCGCCTCAGATGGCCTAATTATAGAGCCACCCTTGACTCCAATGCAAATGGATTTCCCTTTCCCTCTTTCTAGTTTAACCCACAGTGCCTCCTCGCTCCCCTTCTTCCTACCCTGTCTTATAGAATTACAGGGCTTAAAAATAGCAGGATAGAGCCCTGTAATCCTATAACTTTAATATTACATATTTTTTTACATATAAGAAGAAATGCAGTCAGTGGCACTCCACCTCCCCTTCTTCCTCCCGTCCTTCTTGAATAAAGTATAGCCTAATATAATTACATGACAGTCATAGTTGTCCGTGAATTTCTCTCTCATCAGGAGCGTGTTGAGGTCTCGCAGGTCTAGGACAGGCTGAACCCCCCCCCCCCCCCGGTCCTTTTGGGCACCAGGAAGTAGCAGGAGTAGAACCTCTGTCTCAGACTGATGGGGACGGGTCCCACCACACTGTATGACATAATGTGTGTGAGTTCCTGCTGAAGTAGGTCCTGGTGAAGGGGATGCATTGGGCGCTCATCTAGAAAGAATGGCAGGGGCGTCTGTTCGAGGTGGAGGAGGTACCCCTCCTTCACCACCTGCAAAGCCCATCCGTCTGTGGTGATGGCGGACCAGCGGTCAGCGAAGGACAAGCCCCCACTGCATTCTGCAGGGCAGGCCCTCCTGGGGAAAGAGAAGCTATGCTCCAGGAGTCAAACCCCCCCCCCCCAGGTTGCGCCTGAGGTGTGGGCTGGTGCTTGGGGGTCTTAGGCTTATGAGGGCTATGCCCTTGTCCCTTGGCCTGCTGGCCCTGTTGGGGAGCTGGGAAGGCCAAGTACTGAGGGTAGTTTCCATAAGCCTTCCTCTTCTTTGGGAATAGGGGCTTCTTACCCAAAGCTTTCCTTCGGGACGGGTCAGCAGTCTTCTTAGAGAGCCTGGTCCTGGCCATGAACATGGACCAGCTCGGTGGCCTTTTCTGTCATGGGTTTGCTGAAGAGATTCTCTCCCCGGCCAGGGACATTAACCAACTTGTCCAGATTGGAAGACTGTAGCCAGGCATGGCAGTGGGCACTAATACCCACCATTGCTACTCTAGCCACTGACCTGAAGGCGTCATAGGCCGCCCGAGTCATAAACTTGGAGCACTCCCTGACCGTGGAGATCAGGGTCTGGAACCCCTGAACAGGTTCCTCAGAGAGACCAGTTGCGAACCCGGCGAGTTTATTTATTTAGCTATATTTATATACTGCCTTTCTCTGGGTCAAGACAGTTTACATGGAACAAATTGCAAATTACATTATAACACTTCCTTCGCCATGTCCCACAAGTACATGTACAGCTGGTAGGCCTGGATCCGATGAGGGCATCAAACCCTGGAAGTATGTTATTTATTTCAAAGCTTTTATATACCGCCCCTTCCTGCGATCAGGGACGGTTTACAATGAACTCAACAGTATACATTAAACATTGGGATAAGAAGTAGTATATGGGGAATATTATTTACATTTAACTATGTACAAGAAGAACTATATACAAATTAATTTGTTCCTATGTTGTTACATGGTTGGGAGTTTATAGGGAGGGAGAAAAGGGAGGAGGGGAAGAGAGGTTATGTTAGGGTGAGCAAGTAGAGTGGTTTCTTGCCCAAGGCATCCATGGCATGGGCCTCCCTACCTGGGGGTAACGAGGAGTGCATTTTCTGGCTCTTGAGCCTTCACATGGCCAACTCCACCACCATAGAGTTGTGGGGCAGGTGAACTTTATGGAAGCCAGGGCTCTGGTTTACCCGGTACATCGAGTCCAGCCGCCTGCTCAAGGTGGGAACAGAGGCCGGGATCTCCCACATTTGGAAGAGCAGATGCTCCAGGATAGGATGAACTGGCACCGTGGGGGCCTCTTTGGGGGGGGGAGCCTTGTATTTCCTCCACCTGAGGCTCCTCCTTGGACTCAATAGTGAAGGCGAAGGCCTTCGCCATGTCCCTCATGAAGTTCAGAAAGGCCAGCTCCTCCGGTGGGGACCGGCTTTGGATCTCCAGAGGGAAGTGGTTCAAGGGCACATCCCTGTGGAGCTGGGTGTCTGGGGACTCGTCATCCTCGGTTTCCCAGTCCAAACCACAGTCCGAAGAGACTTCAAAAGTTCCCGGGGCCTGAGGCTGGAGCCCCAGACCCGATGGCTTGGGGGAACTGATGACCTTGCACCCCGGGTCTGCTGCACTATGCGGGGACATCCTCAGTCCTTAATGGCCGATGGTGCTCAAGGATTTGCTCCATCTCCAGGAAGGCTCTCACAGTGGAGGGGCTGGTGGTCAGGATTGATGACCTGGAGGAACCGGCCATCAGAGCTCTTTGTTGGGCCATGAAGGCAGATAGACTGTGTTCTAAGGCCGCCATCCTGGCCTCAATGCCCGATGGCTCCACAGCCACAGGCGCTGGCACTGAGGAACTCGGGCCCGACGCCAGCACTCTCGAGGGGGTATCCTTGTCAAGGATGGTCTCTGAGGACCGAGACCAATCCCCACAGCTGATGGCATTTTCTCCCACCCGGGGTAGCTTCGAGGGCAGCTCTTGACCATCGCCCTTGGCCTTGTGTCAGGGGCTCCGAGGCCAGGTGCTGTGGGACTTCCCCATGGTCCCGGACTCACCACCCGAGGAAGCCACTGTCGATGTAAGGCTCTTCGAGGGGCACCCCTCCTTGAGGGAGCCCTGGCTCAACGCTCTGTGTCCTTGAGGCTCTGAGGCAGCGTGGTTGCCATGTGAGGAGGAAGCCTCTGTGGCAGCCCTTGAGGGCGCTGGTCCTGCAGATGACTCTGTGTTTGAGTAGGTCTTGGAAATAATCGACTCATGCTGTTTCCTGCAGCCTCGGAGGACCTTGGGGGTCATCTGCTGGCAGAGACCACACACCAAGGCATCATGATCTGGCCCGATGCACCAAAGGCAACAATCATGTGGGTCTGTGCACAACATATTGTGAGTAGAACAGTTGCACAGCTTGAAGCCACTGACTGAGGCCCTACGAGGCCAAACTCTCTAGGCCTGGCCAAAAAGGGCACAAAAAACCTGCGCACAGAGAAAAAGAACCCCAAAGGAGAAATAGAAACCCGAAAAAAATGTAATGCCGAAGGCAAGCAGAACTGGGAGATGGGAGGGAACCAGTATAGAAGCATAGAAACATGACGACAGAAAAAGACCACATGGCCTATCTAGTCTGTCCTTCCATATCAACAACTATAACAGTCCCCTTTTTTCCTTTAGAGATCCTCTGTGTTTGTCTCATGCTTTTTTGAATTCAGTTACTGTTCTCATCTCTACCACCTCCACTGGGAGACTATTCCACGGATCCACCACTCTTTCTGTAAAGAAATATTTCCACATATCATTCCTGAATCTATCCCCCTTCACCCTCAACCCATGACAGAAAAGGCCACCGAGCTGGTCCATGTTCATGGCCAGGACCAGGCTCTCTAAGAAGACTGCTGACCCGTCCCATTTTGATGCCCAGTCTTCCAATTTATCAAGATCCTCTTGCAATTTTCCACAATCCTCTTGGGTTTTAACAACTTTAAATAGTTTTGTGTCATCTGCAAATTTGATAACCTCACTCGTTATTCCACTTTCCAGGTCATTTATGAATATGTCAAAAAGCAGCGGACCCAGCACAGATCCCTGGGGTACACCACTATTCACCCTTCTCCATTGGGAAAATTGGCCATTTAGCCCTACCCTCTGCTTTCTATCTTTTAACCAGTTCCTGATCCACAATAGTACACTACCTCCTATCCCATGACTCTTTAGTTTTGCCAAAAGTCTCTGATGAGGGACCTTGTCAAAGGCTTTCTGAAAGTCCAGATACACAATATCAACCGACTCACCTTTGTCCACCTGTTTATTCACTCCTTCAAAAAAACATAACAGATTAGTAAGACAAGATCTTCCTTGTCTAAAGCCATGTTGGCTGTCTCCCATTAGGTTGTGACTATCTACATGCTGAGTAATTTTATTCTTTATGATGGTTTCTAGCATTTTTCCCGGTACCCCCGGATCACCCCTGGAACCCTTTTTAAAAATTGGTGTTACATTGGCGATCCTCCAATCTTCAGGTATTAGAGATGATTTTAATGATAGTTCACAGATTACTGATAGCAGTTCTGCAATCTCATATTTCAGTTCTTTCAACACCCTTGGATGTATACCATCTGGCCCAGGTGATTTGCTACTCTTCAGTTTATCTAATAGTTGTAAGACATCTTCCCGATGTATCGATATTTCCTTCAATTCTTCCGCACCTTTAAATACCACTTCAGCCATGGGTAACATCCCTACATCTTCCTCAGTAAAGACCGAAGCAAAGAATTCATTCAGTCTCTCCGCTATCGCCTTGTCGCCTCTTAGTGCTCCTTTAACCCCTTTATCATCTAATGGACCAACTCTCACAGGTTTTTTGCTACGAATGTACTTGAAAAGGTCTTTATTTCGCGTTTTTGCTTCCGCAGCAAGCTTCTTCTCAAATTCTCCCTTTGCCTGCCTTGCATTTGACTTACCAGTGCTTGTGCTGTTTCCAGGTTTCGTCATTTGGCTCTTTTTTCCATTTCCTGAAAGATGCTTTTTTGGCAACAACAGCCTCTCTGACCTCACCTTTAAACCATGCTGGCAGTTTTTTGGACTTCCTTCCACTTTTCTTAAAGCGTGGAATACAGCTGGTCTGGGCTTCCAAGATAGTATTTTTCAACAACACCCAAGCTTGATGTACGTCTTTAACCTTCGCAACTGCTCCTTTTAGTTTTTTCTTAACTGTTTTCCTCATTTTATCATAGTCTCCCTTTCGAAAGTTAAAAGGTAGTACTGTGGATTTCCTTACTATCCCTCCTCCACTAATTAAATCAAAGGTGATCATGCTATGATCACTATTGCCAAGTGGCCCCAACACCCTTATCTCTTGCACTAGATCTGGTGTTCCACTAAGGACTAGGTCTAATATGGCTTCCCCTCTGGTCGGTTCATGAGCCAGCTGCTCCAAGAAGCAGTCATTTATTTCATCTAGGAACTTTATCTCCCTAGCATGTCCTGACGTGACACTGACCCAGTCGATACCGGGGTAATTGAAATCACCCATTATTATTACTGCGCTGTAACATTTGTTAGCTTCCTTGATTTCTTTGAGCATTTCATCATCCATTTGGTCATTCTGGCCAGGCGCTCGATAGTACACCCCCACTGCCATTGACTTCCCCCTTTTATATGGAATTTCAATCCATATAGATTCTACAGCAGATTTTGTTTCCTGCAAAACTTTAATCCTTTCTGAGTCAATGCCCTCTCTAACATAGAGCGCAACCCCTCCACCAATTTGATCAGCTCTATCATTACGATATAGTTTGTACCCAGGTATCACAGTGTCCCACTGGTTGTCCTCCTTCCACCATGTCTCTGATATTCCAATCATATCTAACCTTTCATTTAGTGCTATATATTCTAACTCTCCCATCTTATTCTTTAGACTTCTAGCATTTGCATACAAGCATTTTAGAGAATGTATTTTATTCATGTTAATTTGGCTATTGTTAGACATGGGCAAATTGGGATCTTTAAGCTCTGTCTGCTCCATACTTGAGGGCATTTGGGCTACTTTACTCTTTTGTGGAACCTCTCTGCTTTTGGTAGTATCCTTCAATGATACATTCTTCCGAACCATCCGCTCTTGGCGACTATATGTAAAAAATAATATTAAAACTATAGAATTGCAGGGCTTAAAAGGAAGAGAGGAGGCACTGTGGCTTAAACTAGAAAAAGGAAAAGGGAAATCCATTTGCACTGGAGTTATATACAGATACCCCTGCAAAGGGAGTAGAAGTGGACAAAGATTTAATAGAAGACATACACAGTATTGCCATGAAAGGAGAAGTGCTACTAATAGGTGATTTCAATATGCTGGATGTGGACTGGCACATCTCTGCTGCGTTGTCATCTAGAAGTAAGGAGATCTTGGATTTTCTACAGGGAGAACTATTCAGGCAACAAGTAACAAAACCCATACGTGAAGGGGCAATACTGGACTTGGTACTTATCAATGGTGAAAGTGTTTCTGATGTTACAGTGGGAGATCATTTATTTTATTTGTTTTTTATACCACTTTATCTATGCAATCAAGGCAGTTTACAGAGAACTCAGTGAACTAACACTGCTCTAGGCAGTTTACAAGGAACATACTGAACAAGAACAATAAACATAATTTTAACAGTATTGTACATTGTACGCAGGCCTTTAAGATGCAATGATGTTAGGCGAAACTATTTACAGTTAATTATTTACATCAAGGTGGTATGAGTTATGTATTGCTGTGTGATGAGGTGAGGCTGAGTTATATGAGTGGTTTTTTTTTTTTTATTTACTTGGAGTTTAGGTTTTCCATTTTGGATTGGTAATATTCTACAAAAAGAAAGGTCTTAAGTTTTTTTCTGAACATAATTAGATCTTTTATTTTTCATAGGTTGTTGGGTAGTACGTTCCATCCCGCATCCAGTGATCACCAGATGGTGTGGTTCAGTATTACCACTAGGGCTGATAAAATCCATTCAAAAGCGAGGGTCTTAGACTTTAGGAAAACTAACTTTGCCAAGATGAAACAATACCTCAAAGAGTCATTAGTGGGATGGGAACAGCTGGGGGATGTAGAACAACAGTAGGAAAAACTGAAAGGGGATATCTTAAGGGCAACAAACCTTTTTGTTAGAAAGGTAACTAAATGTAAAAGGAAAAGGCGGCCGCTATGGTTCTCAAAAGAAATAGCTGAAAAGGTGAAGAAAAAGAGGGAGGCTTTTATGAAATACAAGAGATCATAGAGAGAGGAAGACGGGCATCTATATTTGGAAAACTTAGAGAAACTAGCAAAGTAGTCAGGAAAGAAAAGGTACAAAAGGAAGAAGAAATAGCCAATGCAATAAAATGCAGGGATCAGACATTTTTCAGATATGTTAGTGAGAGGAGGAAAGGCAAAAGTGGTATTGTCAGAAACTGATGAGGATAACATAGAATTGCTTAAAAAATATTTCTGTTCTGTGTTCACAGATGAAGGGCCAGGAGCAGGACCTCAGAAAACACCCACAAAGAGGAACAGAGTGACGTGGATCTCAAATGATTTTCAGAAGACTGTGTTCATGAGGAACTAGCTAAACTAAAAGGAGACAAAGCCATGGGTCCAGATGGGATACACCCAAGAGTACTAAGGGAACTTGGGGACGTTCTAGCGGCTCCACTGTCTGACCTTTTCGATGCCTTTTTGGAGTCAGGAGTGGTGCCAGAGGACTGGAGAAAGGCACATGTGGTCCCTTTACACAAAAGTGGATGCAAGGATAACATTGAGAACTACAAGCCGGTTTGTCTAACCTCTGTGGTTAGTAAATTATTGGAAAGGCTACTAAAAGGGAATCCAATGGATTGCAGGATCCAAAGCAGCATAGATTCACCAAAGGCAAGTATTTTCAGACAAATCTGATAGATTTCTTTGACTGGATGACTAGGGAGTTGGATCAAGGGAGAGCCCTAGATGTGGTGTATTTAGATTTCAGTAAAGCCCTTGACACCGTTCTGCACAGGTGACTTATAAACAAACTGACCACCCTAGGGATGGACTCTAAAGTTACTGATTGGGTTAGAAATTGGTTGAGTGGGAGGCGACAAAAGGTACAGGAAATTAGAGCTCACTCTGAGGAGGTGGTTACCAGTGGTATGCCACAAGGATCTGTCCTTGGTCCGATTCTTATTAACATCTTTATTAGTGATATTGCAGAAGGGCTTTCGGGTAAGGTTTGATTGTTTGTGGATGATACCAAAATCTGCAATAGAGTAGACACCCAGGAAAGAGTAGATACCATGAAGAGGGATCTAGCTAAGCTTGAAGAATGGTCTAGAATTTGGCAGCTAAAATTTGATGCTATAATCCCCCTCCCCAAGAAAAGCACAGCGGTTCACCAACCACAGCTAGTGAAGTTTATGCTGAACTTCCCCTTGACCCCTCTGCTTGCTGTGTGAAGGGGTTTCTCCAGGAACAAAAAACAGGTGCTGGCTGTAACTGTGGTTTAGGCAGGCTGGCGAGGCCCCGTTGACTCTGCTGTTGCTGCTGAGGTTGGTAAGCAGTTGCAGGTGGATAAGAAGGATATCATCTCTTCTTTTTAGGTTAGAAAAACTTCTTTGGATTAGTTTCTCTCCTTGAGGGGTCTGATGTCTTTCTGGAAAGTCGTTTGAGGGTGAGATCATCTAATCTCAATCTCTCCAGCCTTTTCTCTCCAACCCTTTCCAAAGAAGTTCTCTCCAGAGCAGGGGATATTAGCTAATTTATCTTGAACCCACTTTTCAAGGTCAGATGCCTGGAGCCAAGCCATTCTGCAAGCACCGATGCAGACTGCTGAAATTCTGCTGGATGACTCAAAAGCACCAAAAGATGCTCTGGTAAGAAACTTGGATGTACTCTGGTTTTGCCTGATTAAAGCCTGGAATGCATCACATTTGTCATCAGGAAGGATAGGAGCAAGGTTCTCTAGATCCCTGGAGATATCCTTGAGATACATGCCCATGTAGAGCATATAAAGAAGTAATCCTAGAAGTGAGCATGCATGCCTGAAAACAACAACGCATAAAGGCATCGAGAGTTCTGGGGTCCTTGCCCGGAGGCATGGAAAAATGATTTTTAGAACTCTTGGTGCGATACATTGCTAATTCCACTACTATGAAATGGTATGAAACTCAGGGCATGGTGGAACTCAGTACATGGTATCGAGACGCTTGCTAATAGGTGGAACTGTTAGCGGGGGGTCCCCCACATTGGTAGCATTAGATCCTAGAAAATCTGATGCACCAGTAACGTGGCAGAATCTTTGGGCGTGGAGGGGTACAGCATAGTTACTTTCCTGTAACAATTTTTGTCCAGGGACAGCAGGAATCAGTCCTCACTTATGGATGACGTCAGCACCGACAGAGCCTGCACAGAGCAATTCCCCAGCTTTCAAAGAAAGCCTTTGGGATTGTTGCCACACATGCATGGTCCTCTTCTCGCCCAAGGGTGCCATCTTGCTCAGTCAGGTCCCATAGCTAGAGCCCTACTAAGCAGATGGCAAGGGAAGAAAGAATGGCAACTCTTAAGAGGAGGTGGGAGGGTAGTGAGGGCTGATTCCTGCTGTCCCTAGAGAACACCTGTTACAGGTGAGTAACTACGCTTTCTCCAGGAACAAGCAAGAAGTTAGTCCTCATGTATGGGACTCCCCAGCTACAGGCTACCGAAACCTGCAAGCAAAAAATGCCTCCGCAAGGCCATGAGCAGAAGCTGATGACCAAAGGAAGCCCGAGTCCTCGGGCCCTCAGAGCCAAGCTCTCGGTAGCTGCAGAAGAAGGGTCGGAGGGCAGGAGTTTATACCCTGAACAGATTACGGAGTAAAGCATGGCCAAAGGTGCTGACCCAGCAGGACTCACTCTCCTGGCAGTAGTGCGAAGCGAAGGTATTTGCAGAAGACCAGGTCGCAGCCTGGCAGATGTCCGTCAGAGGCACTGAGCGCAGTGAAGCCACCGATGTCACCTTGGCGATCCAGTGGGGCCCCAGCCTTTTCCTGAGTGAAGGTGATGCAGTCCGCCACCCAGACAGAGATGGTGCGCTTGGTGACTGCAAGCCCAAGGCGATTAGGGTCATAGGCAATGAAGAGCCAGTCCAGACCTGCGATGACCCTGGGTGTGCTGCAGGTAGAAGGCGAGAGCCATTTGGCAGTCGAGCGTATTAGGACCGCTGATGCCTGGTCGGCATGAGGCCTCGGGAAGAAGGTCGGTAGGATGATCTCTTAGTTGAGATGGAAATCCGAGACTACTTTTGGTAGGAACTTGGAGTGAGTTCATAGGACCACCCTGTTCCCATAGAACCTGGTGTAGGGAGCCGCGGCCATAAGGGCTTGCAGCTTGCTGACTCGCCGGGCCGAGGTCAGTGCCACCAGGAAGACTACTTTCCAGGAGAGGTGCCGAAGCAAGCATGTCGCCATCGGCTCGAAGGCAGCCGCGTCAGCTGCATGAGCACGATGTTCAGGTCCCACTCCACCAGTGGAGGCCGGATGGGGGGCTTGGAAAGTAAGAGGCCCTGCATGAAGCGGGGGACCAGAGGCTGGCCCAAGAGGGGTTTTCCCTTGACGGGGAAGTGGTTGGCCGAGATGGTGCTCAGGTGGACCCTGATCGAATTGGATTTCAGCCCCACCTGCGAGAGGTGGAGGAGGTACTGGAGAACCCACCGGGTAGAGCAGGAGAACAGGTCGATCTGGAGCTCGGAGCACCAGACCGAGAAGTGCCACCAGTTCAGGGCATAGGCCCATCTTGTTGAATCCTTCGTCGATGCGAGGAGGACTTCCTAGATCTCCTCTGGGAGAAGCAGCGAGGCTAAAGAGACCCGTTCAGCCGCCAGGCTGTTAGGGATAGTGAGATCAGATTCGGGAGAAGCACCCGTTCCTCCTCCTGCGTCAGCAGACCTAGGGTACTGCCCAGGGGGACCGGAGGTTCCGACGAGAGCCGGAGTAGAAGCGGGAATGAGGGCTGTCGAGGCCACGAAGGAGCTATGAGAATCACCGAGGCTCGGTCCCGCTGAATCTTGTGGAGGGTCCTCCCAATGAGAGGAGTGGGAGGGAACGCATACAGAAGCCCGGAGGTCCAGTTCAGGAGGAACACATCCAGGGCCACCCTGCTCGGATGCGGTATCGGCCCGCAAAATCGGGGAAGCTGCGCGTTTGCTGGGCAGGCAAACAGGTCTATGGACAGAGTCCCCCAGCAGCAGAACAGGTGGAGAACCACCTCTGGATTCAGGCGCCACTCGTTTGGGCGAAGGAGCCTGCAGAGCCTGTCCGCGTGGACATTGTCCCGGCCCAGGAGGTAGACTGGCGAAGGAGCGAAGGAGCAGAGGAGGACTGCCTCCTGACAGAGGAGGCGGGAGCCCGGACTCCCCTCCTTGTTGATGTAGAAAATTGCGAACTTGTTGTTGGTCTGCATGAGCACAGACTTGCCTGGCAGGCGGTCCTCGAAGACCTTCAGGGCCGGCCAGGCCGCTCAAAAGCAGGTTGATCTGCTGTCGAGATTCCTTGGGTCACCACCGCCCCTGGGTACGGAGGTTGCCACAGTGGGCTCTCCCCAGACCAAGAGCGAGGCATCTGTCGTCAAGATGAGCTCATGTTGCTGAGTCTGGAAGGGCATGCCCCAATCCAGGGAACTGGAGAGACTGCGGGAGACCGAGACGGGATTCCGGAGGCAACCCAAGGCTTGGACCCATTGCGCTCTGAGGCACCATTGGGCCGCTCGCATGTGCATGCGAGCATAGGGTACAACATGGACGGTCAAGGGCCATGTGCCCCAGAAGGCACAACATGGCCTGCGCCGAGACCCCGGACCGGCTTTGGACCTCGGCAGTCAGAGCAAGGAGCCGATCCTCGAATGCTCGAGGGAGGAAGGCAGTCGCCCATTCCGTGTCAAGAATAGCACCGATGAACTCGAGTCTGCACTGGCTAGAGGTGACTCGGAGTAGTTGATCAGGAAACTGAGGCACTCCAGGAGGACCATCATGCGTGATGCCAAAAGGCAATCCTCCTCTGTTGATATGCCCGTGATGAGCCAGTCGTCCAGTTAAGGGTAGATGGATATGCCCTGCAGCTGGAGGTGTGCTGTGGCCGCTAACAGGCATTTCATGAAGACTCGCGGGGTAGACGCGAGCCCAAAAGGGAGCACTCTGCATTGGAAGTGCTACCTTTGCACACTGAAATGCAGGTACTTTCTGTGTTTGGGGTGGACCGGGATGTGGGCATCAGCGTCTCTGAGATCCAAGGAGCATAGCCAATCACCCTGCCGGAGGAAGGGCAGGACACCAAGCGAAAGCATCCTGAACTTCTCCTGCACCAGAAATTTGTTCAGGTTCCTGAGATCGAGGTTGGGGCGCAGGCTCCCAGTCCTCTTCGGAACGAGGAAGTACTGGAGGTAAAACCCCTGACCTCGGAGGTCTGGCAGAACTCTCTTGACCACCTGTTGACCGAGGAGGTTATTCAGCTCTTGCTGCAAGCAAGCCTGATGCGAGGGAAGCCGAGTAGGCTCCGCTGGGGAGAAGGGAGGAGGAAGTCTGTCCAGATGAAGATGATAACCGTCCCAGATTACCTGGAGGATCCAGGTATCCGATGTAGTGGCCGCCCATTCGAGGGCAACAAAGGGACAAATGCCTTCCCATGGGCGGAGGTGCTGCCGGGGGGCAAGGGGCTATGCACTTGGCATCAAAACCCCGGGGCTGGCTGGGGTGGCACCGGTGGTTGCGTTTTGGGGGCCCCTTTGGTTTCCGGTGACTCTAAGCTCCTCTTTTGCCCTGGCCGCTGGGCGCCAGCTCAAGGGCAGGCAAGTAGAGTGGGCATCCCCAGTAAGGGAGCCCCTTTCTCATGAAGAAAGGCTTCTTGCTGTGTTTCTTCTGCGGAAGAGAAGAGGTTTTGTGAGAGAGACGGGTGCGGGTCATGAACTCTGTCTCGATCTCGGCTGCCTTGTCCTCCATGGTTGTTCGCCAAGGCAGGGGACATCCAAGAGCTTCTCCTGGACCCACTGTTCCAGGTCCAAAGACTGGAGCCACGCTTGACACTGGGCTCCGATGCCAGCCGCTGCCACACAGGCGAAAGATTCAAACCTGTCATATGTGGCGCGGGAAAGGTATTTAGGGCATGTCCACGACCGACCTCAGAAGGGTCTGAAATCTGAGGAGGTGTTCACCTCTGAGGCCCGCGGAGAAACCTCCGAGCTCTTTAGTGATGTCGCAAAGGAACATACCCATATACAGTTGGTAATGCCTGGATGCGGCACGCCAGCATGGATCCCTTGTAAGCTTTGCGCCCTAGAGCGTCGAGGGCACGGGATTCTCTACCAGGCGGGACCGAAGAATGCGACTTCGGGCTCTTCTGCTTCCGCATTGCGGTTTCAACTACCATGGAGGTATGGGGGATGTTGGGTCTTCCGGAACCACGGGCTACGCTGGACCCTATACATGGCATCGAGTCTTTTACTATAACACTTGGTCTTTTCACAGAGTGACGAATATATGTCAAAAGTCAAATTTTAAGCACTCCAAAAATAAATACTACAAAAATAAAAAAAAATTCTACTACACGTTTAGTAGTTAAAAATATTTTCCTTAAAATGTATTAATTAAGCATTCGAAAACTTTCACATACCAAATAGAAACGATGCTGCAGATGCGTTCCACCATATGGTTTTAAATCAATTTGTGTTCCGAAAAACGCCGCGCATGCAGAATACAGCTAAACCTCTCCTATTATACCCTATCTCTACATCACTAACTGGCTCCCTCATCTCCTTTTCCCACAATGAGGTCATCTAAGGAAGCCCACTACCACATCATTCATTATCATAAACACGCCCCCCAATCTATTTGAGTGTTTAGACCTCCTGGTGTCAATGTCTGTAAATTGTATATCCATCACTGTTCTTGTATAAGCAGCATTTGTTCTTGTGATTTGTCATTCATCCCCGAAGATACTATTACTACTACTACTTAATATTTATAAAACGCTACCTCATACGCTGTACAGACATATAAGAGTGACAGTCCCTGCTCATCAGAGCTTATAATCTAATCAAGACAACAAAACACACAGAGCAACAGTCTAGTTAGGGCAAAACCAGGTTGGCTGTCTCCCATTACTACTACTAGTACTACTGCGCAATTATAATTAAATAAATAAGAGACAGACAGTCCCTGCTCGACAGAGCTTACAGTCTAGTCAGGACAGTAATAGAGACAGTCCCTGCTCATCAGAGCTTACAACCTAGTTGATACAACACAGGGAGATTATGATCTCGTTAGGATAAACAGAGGTGAAGGTAGGAGTGGGTAGGGGGAGAGGAGATAAGGTGGGTTAATGGGTTACATTAAAGCAGCATATACTACACACACAGTATAAATAATTGCAGTCCAGGCAGGTTGGGCATCGTGGGTTCCATTACATCACAACGAGGGTTACATTACAGGCAGGCTGGGTAACAAGGGTACATTGGATTACATTAGATTGGAGAATGCTTACATGGTGAAGTTCTAGTGGTTCCGGTGCCTCTGGTCTGGTCTGCTCTTCGGTGGAGTTGCTGGAGTGGGGCGGAGGAGCAGAACGCGGCTGTTCACAGTGCCGCGCCTAAGGGCCACGCTAAAGGGCCCTTTGGCGTGGCCCGCCAGACACTCCGCCTTGGAGCACTCTAAATTCAAAGTCCTGTGCCGGGTGGTTCTTCGGCCTGATTGACCATGCAGTGGGGAGCAGGGAGGAGCATACCTGCTTGCTCCCTTCCCCGTGCGCCTTGGAGCACTTTAAATTCAAAGTCCTGTGCCGGGTGGTTCTTCGGCCCGATTGGCCATGCGGTGGGGAGCAGGGAGGAGCATACCTGCCTGCTCCCTTCCCTGTCGCCGATCGGGCCGGTGGCAGATACTCTCTCGATGCAAAAACATCGTAAATCTTCAAATGTATGACCTCTATCCACGCAATGTTGTACCAATGGCGCTGTCATACTCTTACACTTTAAACGACTCTTATGCTCTGCCATACGTATTTTGAAGTGTCTTATAGTCTTCCCCACATAAAGTAAGTCACATGGGCATCGCACTGCATACACTACAAATGTGGTCACGCAGGAGGTGTTACCTTGTAAAGTGTAGTTAATTCTGTGGTACATAAAATTCTTAATTTCATTGGTGATACTACAAATGCCATATTGGCCTTGTATACAAATATACCACAAACAATGGCATATGAGACAGTCGAATGTTTTTTGAGACACCGTGAAGACCTTTTGTAAGAACAACTAATATTTTTATTACGATTAGCTAAGCTATTTTTCAAAATTATTTTGTTTTTGAAAAGGTATTATACCACCAAGTCTCGGGAGTAGCAATGGGAGCCACCTGTGCCCCCTCCATTGCAAGTTTATTTATGGGCAATTATGAACAACAATGGATTATTCCATCTTCATACGGTGCTAATTTGAAGATGTGGTGCCGCTACATCGATGATGTTTTTTTGCTATGGAGAGGTTCCCATGAATCGTTGAGAAAATTTTTTGAATGGGTGAATGGATTAGACAGTAATATCCAATTTACCCATGCTACTCATTCATATCAAGACTGTGAATTTTTTGGACGTGATCGTCACTAAGGGAGATCAAGAGTGGATTTTTTTTTGCACTATGATAGTGCGCATCCATTAAAACTCAAAGAAAGTTTGCCATTTTCTCAATTTTTACGTTATATAAGAAACTGCTCTGAAGATCAAGACTTCAAAAAACAATCGTAGATTTTATCAAAAAATTTCAGCGAAAGAGGTTACCCTCAACAAGCGCTGTATAACAACAGATCGCTGCTAATGGGTTCAAGAGACAGGAATAAATTTGCTGATACCATTCACGTAAATTTAACTATGAAATATTCCCCATTGAGTTTTAAAATACAACGTATTATATCGAAGCACGCTAATGTCCTCAGTAGTGTTCCAGGTTTGGAAGATAAGAAAATACGATGTGTTTGGCTAAGGAATCAAAATTTGAAAGAAAAATTGAGCCCAGCTACTCTGTGGTCCCCGATGGTAGAAGTGGATGGGGACCATATGATCGCTGGAGGCCTCCGTATCAATACAAGGTACCTTTCGAGGCCGCTACTTATTCGACTCTTGGGAACACTGAGGAGGGCTAAGAGAACGAGCACGAGACCGCTCACGCTTGTCTGGAGCCCCCAACGGTGACTTCAAGGTGGTCATCTTCTTTTGCCGTTCCACCTCGGGCGAACCCTGATGAAAGTGACGCATTGGGCACAGGGTCACTGCGGGGGATCTTGCAAGTGGTGGATCGGTGGGGTGAGGCACCACCGGGGACACCGGGACTGCCTTACAGAAAATATTGCCGGATGTCTGCTTACAGCGTAGCAAGGCCTTAGTGGACATTTTCTTACAGAGTGAGCGGAGCTCCGGGTTGTGATTGGCCCCCCGACACTGCAAACAACAGTCTGGGTGTCCGTGAGCAACATATTCCTGGAGCATCTGTCACATTTTTTGAAGCCGGTGGCCATGGGGGCAAAAAGAGCCCCTGCAAGGACTAAGACTCTTGAGGCCAGTGGTTGGAAAAAAGGGTACAAAAAGAAAAAACACTAAAAGGAGAAAAATAGGAGCAGGGGTGACGGGGAGGACCGGTGCTACTGGAAAAGGGGCCAAAAGGCCGGAGAAGATAAAACTTTTTCTGAGGACGAGGATGTGTGTCCGAAGGGCTCCGCGGATAAAGGGAGAATGAGCAAGATGGCACCCTTGGGCAAGAAAAGGACCACGCATGCGTGGCAGCAATCCCAAAGCCTTTTTTTGAAAGCTGGGAAATTGCTCTGCGCGAGCTCCGTTGGTGCCGATTATACCCATAAGTGAGGACTGACTTTCCGCTTGTTCCTGGAGAATGGAAGATTTACAACTCCATCTGCCCTCGGTTCCATTTCGGAAGTCATGGTAATCTGCAGGCCTGCTGCCATGACTCGGATGAAGTCTGGAAAAGACACGGCAGGGACCGATTGTGCTCATGAGGAGGGGAGTAATTGGAAAGGCATCATTGGAATCAGAGTCCGATTCCGACAGAAAGTCGACTTATCGACGGTCTTGTGGCGATGTCAAGGCCCGATGTCGATAGCGATGCTCAATCAGTGTGGCACCAGGAACCTGTTGGGTACCACCAGTCAGTCGATGCCAAAGGAGGCATCAGAGGGAGAAAATCCCTTGATGCCGGTTCGAGGGCTGGCATTGACTCCGGAGGTTTCGGCCTTAGGCCGGATGCTGATGCCTGCACCACTGGAAGTGTCGATACCGAGGCTGCCAGAAGTGCTGCCAAGCTCCTCTCAATAGCCAGGATGTGCTGGTGGAAGGAGGAGGCCAATGACTGGATGGATTCACCTACGGGGCTCTGAATGACCATTCCAGAGCATGGAACCAGTAGCTCGCCGGAGGTCGAGGCCTTGGGAGTGTCCTGGCGCCCCTGTGGTACTTTCAAGGGCTGGTCCTCCTGCCGGGGCTGTTTGGCAGGCCTGTCTACATCGGATGCACCTTTAGATGAATCCCAATGAAGGGTCTTACCTTGAGAATCGGTATCAGTTTTCGATGCCAATGACTTAGTTAGACTTATGTTTGGACTTTGGGAAGACCTGAGAATGAAGAGAGAAGGCAGATCTCCTCGATGATGCGGAAGCAATAGAGTCCGGGGCAAACAGAGAACCATACTGCCTGGCCCTGTTCTTTAAGCCTTGTTTTGTCATTTGTTGGCACAAAGGACGATCAGTTGGTAAATGGTCTGGGCCCAAACATTTTAAACACTAGTCATGTTTATCGGTGATTGATATTGTACCAGAACACTTGGTACATTTTTTTAAGCCACTGATGTGTTTTTCCTTCATGGCAGAACAGAATAGGCGAAGGCCTAATTTGGCAGTTGAAAGCACCAGAACTTAAAAAAAATGAAAAATAAAAGAAAAAAATATTTTGAAAAGAAAAGAGATATCGGGGCCAGTATCCAGGAGGGTACCACCGGCATCGATGGAAAGGCAGAGCACAGATGTAAACCAAAAAATGACATTTTTCGGCGGTAACAGGAAGAAATCCTCCTTGGGAAGGCAGATGCGCAAGTGCAGTGGAGTGCCCCCAAAAGTTTCTAATTGGAAGCTGGGGAGCGTTCTCATGCGGGCTGCATCAGTACCGACAATACCCATATGTGAAGACTGCATTCCTGTTTGTTCTTGGAGATATATTTTTAATTTAGATGTGACTTGCCTTTAAAAAAAGGAGTAGAGGAGTGGCCTAGTGGTTGGGGCAAGGTACTTCAGGCCGGAAGGTCGGGGGTTCAAATCCCACTAGAGGACAGCAACCTTGGGCTGGAAGGACTGGGGTTTCTAGTCCCACAGGTGCTCCTTGTGGTCTTGGGCAAGCCACTTAACGCTCCATAGCCCATGTTCCCTGTAAAATAGTTATCTCCAAGTTATAATGCCCTGTTCAATGTAATTTCAGTTTGTTCAATGTAAACCGCACTGATACAGAATAGTGCGGTATATAAGAGAATGTAAATAAATAAAAATAAAAAAAATAAAAAGTATGCTTCTAATTTGGAAGTATGTCCAAGCCATGCCCCCTTTAAATCTCTGCATCATGGGCCTACATAGATGCAGATAGCAGCTTTCTAAAATGTCTATCTGCACATGTATGTAATCTAGATGTCTAAAATCACCTCTTTAATCACTCTTACAAAGAATTAATCTATTTAGAAAACCTACTCACAGACTTTATGTCAAGTCCTGGCTCTCTATTTCACTAAAAGCCCACCAACAGACTATATTTGTCTCTAGCTTTCTTTCCCTTTCATAAGTTTTGAGAGAGACAATTTCCCAACAAACCAATACTCACATATCTCATCTACCAACCGGCAAATGCAGCTTCCACTATCAGCAGTTCCTCAAAATGATCCAGAGTCTCATGGTATGAAGGTAGCATCTGAACAAGGACTAAGATGCTCAAAATACAAATTTTAAGGCTATGGTGTGAAGTATTAGAAGTAATTTGTGGGTGCCTAAACCATATTATGCCAAAAGACTACAACAATGTCGAGTCACCACAGAAAAATTGATAGAATCCAATACAACTTGTATCAAATAAGCAAGCAATATAAGTAGAAAAGTCAAATGTTGCATAAAAATCGGATCAGTACTAGATGCTACCCTTTGTCAGTGGAAAAAATTATGCTGTGAGAGAGAAGCCTTGTGTTCTAAGATAGCTGCCATTCCTTAGTTCTAAAATGCAAAAATAAAAAGTTCTTTCATGTGTATGCACAATGGTGCGTCAAATTAGCAAAATGTTCTAATCAAAATTTCATGTCTCATTTACTTTTTTAAGAGTTTGCATCAAAATCTCATCAGCACAGAAAAACAGATACAAGAATATAAGACAAATCATATTTTTTTCCTTCCTCTTGTATACTTTGATTTCTCTTTTTTGTTTCCAAAAATTGATCTGGCAGTTACCATGACTTTTTTCTTTTTTTCCTCATCCTCTCCACTGGAGCTACTGATTGTATCACTTCCCTGCCAAGGTTTCAGCCCCACAGTATCTTTTTCTCCTCTAGTTGTGATTTCAGGCTCCTGAGAAGTGCTGGCGCTTGTGTTCATGTCTGTAGCTTTCCCTTCGGAGTTCCTCACAGGAAATCCTTTAGACAACTGTGGGACATTGAGGAAAGCTCCATTTCCACAGTTTGCATTTCTCTGTCTGATGTTTGAAAATCTTTTCCTTTTTTCACTTAGCCTGTTGTCTCCAGGAAGTTTACCCAACAAGGTCTGCACTGGTCTTTTACCCTTTCTCTTTTTGCTCATTCTAGTTTTCTTCTCCAGAAGAGCAACAGTCTCTTCTTCTTTTCCAGCGTCCTCTTCTCTCGCCTTTCTCAGCATACAGGTTACAGCCCGCCGAAGCCTCTGGCTCTTAATAGCCTGTTTTTCATGCTGTTCCAATCCGAAGAATGAATCAATCTGAAGTTGGGACTAACAAAAGAGAACACAAACTAGTTACAGCACTATTAGGATAATTTTATAACCAGATTCCTAATTTTAAGACATCAAGAATTTGCCTATTTTAGACCATTTTATAAAGAAAAGCAGGTGCTTACATTTCTTTCTAAAATATCCTGCTTTTCTTCATAAAATAGGTGCGTAAGTGGCTGAAAACACACATTAAGAGGTATGTCTATTAGGCCAGGCCAACGGTTAACCCGGGCTATTTGCAACTAGGTCCCATTGAATAATATGGGACCGAGTTGCAGATAGCAAGGCTTAGTAGACATGTCCCTAAATCTACACATAAGAACTTACGCCAGCCCTATGGCTAGCATAAATGCCTGCACCTAGATTTTTTAGGAACGTGCGCAGATTATAGTATTTTATATTTACGCACATAAATGTTTGCTTCACCCTTGTGCACATACAAAATGAAAGTACAGGCCATTGGCCTGAAATGAGTACTTACAAAACTGCAACTGGCTAAAGTATGCATCTAAAGACTTATCCACACCCATAAGTCATTAAAAATACATGATTTATACATGTTGATATACTATACTACAAACCTCAACCATAAAGCATATTGGAAAATTTCTTTTGAAATTAATGTTTTGTTGGACTTCGTTTGGAAACCCTTCTTTTAGGGTGCTTCTCTTTTGTCACTCAAGTCCTTTTTAATGATATATATATATATTTTTTTTCAAAGTTCCATATGAACAAGTTGGTCAGAAAGTTCTCCATTAACTTCAGAGTGTTAAAGATTCAGTTCAGCTTTTTCACTTATTCCTCATATATTAAGGACCCAAAATCAGTCTGTCTCAAATCATTCATTCATTCATTCATTCAGTAAATAAAAACAATATCACCCCGACAAAGCTGTGTTTGTTTCAGATAAAAACAAGAACAGAACTATTACTTCTTTTTATGTCCTGCTTCAGGAGATAACCATACTACTTATCTGGAGCCATTCTTTTGATGAACAATGAACCGCCTTTGTCATTAAATCAAAACTGCTCTTCCAAAGATGAACTGCCCTCTTTTTGGCAGTCTTTCATCAGCGTTTCCTATCACTTGAGAGCCATTCCTTTTGTTCAGTTTCTTCTAGTGGTCTTCAGATATTTACAGCATAAAACCGCCACGACTTGCTCCTATAGAAATCCACGAACATAGATCGCTACCTTTTTACAAACTATTCAGCTCAAATAATTATACCCAGGTTCTTGCCAAAACCTCACTCATTATTAAGGGCGGCTTCTCTCTCTTCCTGCTTTCAAAGCAAAAAGTCCATATGTTTTAAAGTTTTGCAGGAAACAAAATCTGCTGTAGAATCTATATGGATTGAAATTCCATGTAAAAGGGGGAAGGCAATGGCAGTGGGGGTGTACTATCGAGCGCCTGGCCAGAATGACCAAATGGATGATGAAATCCTTAAAGAAATCAAGGAAGCTAACAAATGTTACAGCGCAGTAATAATAATGGGTGATTTCAACTACCCCGGTATCGACTGGGTCAGTGTCACGTCAGGACATGCTAGGGAGATAAAGTTCCTAGATGAAATAAATGACTGCTTCTTGGAGCAGCTGGTTCATGAACCGACCAGAGGGGAAGCCATATTAGACCTAGTCCTTAGTGGAACACCAGATCTAGTGCAAGAGATAAGGGTGTTGGGGCCACTTGGCAATAGTGATCATAGCATGATCACCTTTGATTTAATTAGTGGAGGAGGGATAGTAAGGAAATCCACAGTACTACCTTTTAACTTTCGAAAGGGAGACTATGATAAAATGAGGAAAACAGTTAAGAAAAAACTAAAAGGAGCAGTTGCGAAGGTTAAAGACGTACATCAAGCTTGGGTGTTGTTGAAAAATACTATCTTGGAAGCCCAGACCAGCTGTATTCCACGCTTTAAGAAAAGTGGAAGTCCAAAAAACTGCCAGCATGGTTTAAAGGTGAGGTCAGAGAGGCTGTTGTTGCCAAAAAAGCATCTTTCAGGAAATGGAAAAAAGAGCCAAACGACGAAACCTGGAAACAGCACAAGCACTGGCAAGTCAAATGCAAGGCGTTGATAAGGCAGGCAAAGGGAGAATTTGAGAAGAAGCTTGCTGCAGAAGCAAAAACGCGAAATAAAGGCCTTTTCAAGTACATTCGTAGCAAAAAACCTGTGAGAGAGTCAGTTGGTCCATTAGATGATAAAGGGGTTAAAGGAGCACTAAGAGGCGACAAGGCGATAGCGGAGAGACTGAATGAATTCTTTGCTTCGGTCTTTACTGAGGAAGATGTAGGGATGTTACCCATGACTGAAGTGGTATTTAAAGGTGCGGAAGAATTGAAGGAAATATCGATACATCGGGAAGATGTATTACAACTATTAGATAAACTGAAGCGTAGCAAATCACCTGGGCTGGATGGTATACATCCAAGGGTGTTGAAAGAACTGAAATATGAGATTGCAGACCTGCTATTAGTAATTTGTAAACTATCATTAAAATCATCTCTAATACCTGAAGATTGGAGGATCGCCAATGTAACACCAATTTTTAAAAAGGGTTCCAGGGGTGATCCGGGAAACTACAGACCGGTGAGCCTGACATCAGTACCATGAAAAATGGTAGAAACCATCATAAAGAATAAAATTACTCAGCATGTAGATAGTCATGACCTAATGGGAGACAGCCAACATGGCTTTAGACAAGGAAGATCTTGTCTTACTAATCTGTTATGTTTTTTTGAAGGAGTGAATAAACAGGTGGACAAAGGTGAGTCGGTTGATATTGTGTATCTGGACTTTCAGAAAGCCTTTGACAAGGTCCCTCATCAGAGACTTTTGGCAAAACTAAAGAGTCATGGGATAGGAGGCAGTGTATTATTGTGGATCAGGAACTGGTTAAAAGATAGAAAGCAGAGGGTAGGGCTAAATGGCCAATTTTCCCAATGGAGAAGGGTGAATAGTGGTGTACCCCAGGGATCTGTGCTGGGTCCGCTGCTTTTTGACATATTCATAAATGACCTGGAAAGTGGAATAACGAATGAGGTTATCAAATTTGAAGATGACACAAAACTATTTAAAGTTGTTAAAACCCAAGAGGATTGTGGAAAATTGCAAGAGGATCTTGATAAATTGGAAGACTGGGCATCAAAATGGCAGATGAAATTTAATGTGGACAAGTGCAAGGTTATGCACCTAGGGAAGAACAACCCAAACTATGGTTACACGATGCAAGGTTCCACATTAGGCACTACCACCCAGGAAAAAGATTTAGGCGTCATTGTGGATACCATGTTAAAACCCTCGGCCCAGTGTGCAGCAGCGGCCAAGAGAGCAAATAGAATGCTAGGTATGATAAGGAAAGGAATGGAAAATAAAACAAAAGATATTATAATGCCTCTATATCGTTCCATGGTGAGACCGCACCTTGAATATTGTGTGCAATTCTGGTCGCCGTATCTTAAAAAGGATATAGCGATTTTAGAAAAGGTTAAGAGAAGAGCCACCAAAATGGTAAAGGGGATGGAAGGATACTCCTATGAAGAAAGGCTAAAAAGGTTAGGGCTCTTTAACCTGGAAAAGAGATGGCTGAGCGGAGATATGATACAAGTCTATAAATTAATGAACGGAGTGGAACGGGTAAACGTAGATCGATTGTTTATAGAAAGACTAGGGGACATGCAATGAAGCTACAGGGTAAACTATTTAAGACTAATAAAAGAAAATATTTTTTCACTCAACGTGTAATCAAACTCTGGAATTTGTTACCGGAGGATGTAGTAAAGGCTGTTAGTGTAGCTGGGTTTAAAAAAGGTTTTGACAAGTTCCTGGAGGAAAGGTCCATAAGCCATTATTAAGAAGGGACCCAGGATATACATTGTGGAACCTGTGTCCCTTGGGGAAACTGCTAGGTACATATGACCTAGATTGGCCACTGTTGGAAACAGAATACTGGGCTTGATGGACCTTGGTCTGACACAGTATGGCATATCTTATGTTCTTATGTTGTAGTCCCGCCCTATCTGGGTTTTTTAAAGGTAACTCTGACTACTTACTCTGAACTTCATAACACTTTAATCTGCAGCGTCATTAATCCTATTTGCATCAGATGGCAGCCTTTTATCCCTGAATTCCACCATCCTTAGAATATCTATGGTGGGGATCTGTAGAATAGTATATTTATTTTGGTAACCCTGGAATAGAAATTTCAGTTATACACGTTGATGGTAACTTTATGGAGGAGTGGCCTAGTGGTTGGGGCAAGTTACCTCAGGCCGGAAGGTCAGGGGTTCAAATTCCACTAGAGAACAGCAACCTTGGGCCGGAAGGACTGGGGTTTCTAGCCCCACAGGTGCTCCTTGTGGTCTTGGGCAAGCCACTTAACCCTCCATTGCCCATGTTCCCTGTAAAATAGTTATCTTCAAGTTATAAAAAGCCCTGTTCAATGTAATTTCAGTTTGTTCAATGTAAACCGCCTTGATATCATAAAAGGCGGTATATAAGAAATGTTAAATAAAGAAAAATAAATAAATGTGACTCCTGATAAAATTTTCTTCTACAGACTTAGATCTAATAGAGGGTTTTCCTATATTTTTGTCTATAATAAAACGCATATAATGCTTGGTTCTATGGGCATTATTAAAATAAAATGTTTAACTATTCTGTGCCTATGATGAAAATGTCTACTGAAAAGGCCCTATGAAAAAAGAATACAAGGCATAAAGAAGGCCTGCTAATGGTTGGCTTGCCTCATTATGTAATTCTGATGGATTATAAACTTGTAATCCATTACATAGCATACCCTGCTATACTAATTCTAATATATAAATACACATGTGCATATACAAAAGTATGCATGCACACATACACATGCATTTATAGTCAATTAAAAGCTATTATTTTGTTTTAGCCATGTTTATCCACTCTAAGCTGTATAATTTACATGAACGAAATGAATCCATAACTTAATTAACTAGCTCTTGAATAAAAACATCTACACCTCATAAGCTTAACAAAACACTAATTTACTTATGCATAGCAAGTGTTATCCATAAACTGCAGGATCATTTTCATTTCTTTTTATTTAACATTTCTTATAGGCTGACCCCCCATCCCCAAGGATGTCTTAACAAATGGGTGACATCATTCGTTGGTGCTGACAGAAAACATTTCTTCCAAAGGGATATCAAAACCTAAATGGGCTTTACTGGGCATGAGCAGGACTTCTTGTGCAACCATTGCCACACAAGAAACCAACTCCAAACAGGGAGGAAGTAGGAAAGTTATTTATTTTGCATCTAATGGTATCACCTGGCGACAGGTAAACAACTCAAGGCCCAGCATTCAAAAAGGTTTATCTGATTAGTAGAATACAATAACCTGAGAAACCCTGCTAAGCCCAATATTCATAGCACTATCTGGAGAGTGTGTATAACGTATGTATGGCTTATGTCTGTGGTGATGGAGAATCACTGTTAGTTCTTAGCTGGAAATGTCGGGGGTGGGGAGGATTCGGAATCATTTCCCAGATGGTTTGTGTAAAGGAAAGTTTTCAGTTTCTTTCGGAAGTTTTTGATGTCTGTCATAGCTCGCATGTCATCCAGTAGTGTGTTCCAAAGTGACAGGGCATACAGGGAAAGTGCTCTTCCGGATGTAGATTTTTTGGATTTTTGATGTTTGTAGGGCGTGATGATCTTATTCTTGTTAATGTCTCTCCTGGGTCGAGTGCTTGAGATTATGTCTTGTAAGATGTCGGCTGAAGAGTGATAGATGATTTTAAAGATGTTTATTGTTGTCTTGAACCTGATGCGTGAATGTATTGGGAACCAATGTAATTGGTTAAGTATGGGGGAAATATACTCTTGTCTGGAGATTCCGGTGATAATTTGTGCTGTTGTGTTTTATACATATTGAGCAGCATGATGGCTTGTTTTGGGAGTCCCTGGTAAAGTGAGTTGCAGTAGTCAACTATAGGGGTGATTACTGCCTGGCATACTGAATGAAAGTGTTCTTGTCTTAGGAACTGTTTTAGTCTCCTGATGGCCTTCATTTTATAGTAGGCGTTTGCGGTTGTTTTGTTTATGTGGGACTGCATGGTAAGATGTTGGTCCAAGGTGATCCCTAGGTATCAGACCTCATTTTTTATTGGTATGGACCTTTGAAGTATGTTAATTGATTGAGGTGGAGTGAATAGGGCACTTCTTGTGATGAAGAGTGCCTCTGTCTGTGTAGTTTACAGATAAGTTGTTGTTGCTGAGCCAGGTGATCATGCATATAGTTATGGTTGATATGTTAGGCTGGTGTATCTCAATTGGGTCATATACCATGTATCGTCAGCATATAGCCGGTACCGAATTTTGTGTTTTTCTGATGATTTCACAGATGGGCTGTATGTAAATGTTGAATAATAAAAGAGAAGATTGATGATCCTTGGGGTACTCCTTGTTGTAAGGCGAAAGGTGTAGATCTGTTCATTCCGGAGTGGAGGAGTGGCCTAGTGGTTTGGGCATTAACAGACCCAGAGAGTTGTTTGAGCTAGTCAAGTCGCTCACAAAGCCACTACCTGAACCTAACTGCAATGGGAATATAAGGGCCCAGCTGATTACTATTCTAGCAAACTCAATCCACCTAACCGTCCCCTCCAAACTCTGAACTCAACTGATAAGATCCCAAAACAGCTGGACGGTCAGAATGCAAGCTCTCAACCAAATGAAAGATGGTCCTCCTTCCATACAATTAACGAAAAACTAATCTTAAATACAATCTCAAACCTCCACACAACGACATCTCTCCTAGATCCATGCCCAGCAGAATGGATCAAATCATCTAAAAATGAACTTTCACACTTGATAACTCACATAGTCAATCAATCCCTGCAGCAAGGTATCATGCCTGCTCAACTTAAAAGATCGCTAATTAGGCCTATATTAAAAAATAAAGCTCTTAACAAAGAAGACCCTACATCATACCGGCCTATTTCAAGCATATCTTTTCTGGCAAAGATTATCGAGAAGGTAACTCAGCAACAACTACAAGAACACCTAGACGAGAACAAAATACTTGACGAGCATCAATATGGTTTTAGACCACAGCACGGTGTCGAAACCCTACTTATAGCCCTCTTAGACAACCTCATCAAGGGACTGGAAAACAAAAGCAAGATGTCCTTACTAATATTCATAGATATATCAGCTGCGTTCGACACAGTACACCATCAAATTCTATTGCGCAGACTAGAATCTATAGGGATAACAGGTACTCCCTTAAAATGGTTCGAGTCATACCTCACAAATAGAATGCAACAGGTTCGCTTCAATAACGAGCAAGCAAAGCCATTCCCCCAAACCCAAGGGATATCACAGGGCTCAGCCATCTCCTCCCTGTTGTTTAACATCTATATCCAGCCAGCATGTACAATATTCCAGAAGCATAGTATCAGCTACCACCTATATGCTGATGACATCATGCTGTACACACAACTCGATACAAACAACCCCAATCTCAACCAACTAGAAGAATGCCTACACGACCTGCAGAACTGGCTCCAATGCAGCAACATGTCTATAAATCACAAGAAAACTGAAGTGATGTTCATATCAGGAAAACAAGATTTCAAACCTCCTGCATCTATCACCCTGAACGGAAACACCTATCTCGCTAAAAATGAGATCAAATACTTAGGTGTTCTAATTGATGCAAACCTAAAAATGGACAAACATCTCCGGATAACTAACAGAGCCATTTTTCACAAACTGAGAGTTCTACAACCCATACGCTCCATCATTGACCACTCGGACTTTAGAACAGTTGCACAGGCTCTCGTCATTCCGCACCTTGATTACTGTAACGCAATTTTGCAAGGTCTACCGAAAAAAACATTAAGCATCATACAAATGGCGCAAAATGTTTCAGCCAGAATTATCATGAATAAGAGATTGTCTGACCACATCACCCCAGTTCTCATAGAGCTCCACTGGCTCCCCATACCTGCAAGGATAATCTACAAAATGCTGATAACTACATTTAAAATCATCAACAATTTATCTCCCTCATTTCTTGATAACCTCATCACCATTCAGCCAGCCAACAGATGCCGACGCACTGCTAACCTGAATACTCTCTGCGTGCCTAGCAGCATTAGGCTAGTCAAAGAACGGACCAGCAACCGGGCATTCTCCTACTCTGCACCCATGCTCTGGAACCAACTGCCACACGAGCTACGTCTGATCAGGGACCTACAGGTCTTCAGAAAAGAGCTTAAAACACACCTATTCCAAATACACTATGGCATCACATAGCCAGCTCCAACTCTCCCCTCCCATGCTGCCCACCTACCTCAAAAGACTAAGCTTCATATGAACCTAATGCTCATTTGATGTCCACTTCCATAATGATCAAAATTATTGATATGTATATTTCTTCTCCTTTCATGACCCTATTTATTGCATCTCTGTTGTATATTATATAAGTATATATATATATATTATTTAAACTCACCGGGTGCTTCAAACGATAATTCTGTGATTTACACTGGTATTAAATCTGTAATGTATGTGCTAATAATATGTATATCTGTAATCGTGCCGTTGTCAAGCTCTCCCTTGTCTTGTCCCCTCTCCCATGTCTTCTACAACATTTTGTAACTTATACTGGTGTTCAAACAGTAATGTATGTGCCAATTAATTGTATAACTGTAATCTTTTCGTTGTTTATCCCTTCCTTGTTCTGCCCCCCCTCCCCGGGCTTGTACAACGATGGACTGCTTCTGATCGCTGGAAGGAGCGGTGTACAAATGTATGCCAAATAAATAAATAAATAAAATAAGGTACCTCAGGCCGGAAAGTAGAGGGTTCAAATCCCACAAGACCACAGGTGCTCCTTGTGGTCTTGGACAAGCCACTTAACCCTCCATTTCCCATGTTCCCTGTAAAGCACAATTACTTACCTGTAACAGGTGATCTCTGGGAACAGCAGGAATAAATCTTCACATATGGGTACGTCAGTACTGACGGAGCCCGCGCGGGAACGCTCCCCAGCGTCCAAAAAGAAAGCTTTTGGGAGCATCCCACACGCATGCGCGCTGCCTTCCCGCCCATTTACTTCCCTCTCATCAGTTGGGTTTGTAGCTGAGACCGAAGGAGGGAAGTAGACAAATTAAAAAGAAAAAGAGAGAGAGAGAGAACAACTACTAGGGGAGGTGGGTGGGTTGTGAAGACTTATTCCTGCTGTTCCCAGAGATCACCTGTTACAGGTAAGTAACTGTGCTATCTCCAGGAACAAGCAGGAATGAGTCTTCACATATGGGGACTCCCAAGCTAAGATGCCTGGAGGAGGCCCCAGCATGTTGCAAATCTAAAGATGGGCCATGCTTATCCCTCAAAACCTCAGGCATCCAAGGGATGGAGGGTAGGAGTTGAACTAGAAAAGAAAAAAGAGGTGCTGCGGAACAGCTTGACTAAACAAGGTATCCAGAGGGGAGTCCTTGTGTAAATCATAAATATTAGAAAAATATTGAGTCCCAATTTTCTAATGTGGATCTCACTCAAAAATATTGCAAAAATACTTGTTGAGGGTAATATGGGTCTGTGGTTGAGAGCCAGTACATTATCCTCAAATAAATTCCCTCAATGTGAAGAAGAGGGAAAAAAAGTAAATTAGACTTACCTGCTAATTGTTGTTCCTTGAGTAGCTCTAGTCCAGTCCCGGAACCATAGAGTTGTGAACCTCCACCAGCAGCTTTGGAGACTGAAACACGTCATCTCTTTGATGACCTCTGTATAAATAGGCTAGGACCGCCCCTCTCCATCAGTACCTATTGACAAAGCAGACTCAGCAGAGCAACAAATAAGTAGTGAAACAACAGCAATACAGAAACACACTACCTAATCTACAACCCTTAAGGTAGGCAAAAATGTTTGGGGGTTTTTTTTCTACTTTTGAACAAAAGCCGCAAAAAACGGCACTAAACGCTACCTGGAAGAGAAAGCTGACTTCCCCTGCCAGAAGCAGTGTTGTGAAAGGAATCCTGTATCTGGAAGCTCCTCTGGAAAGCTCCCCTAAGAGCAACCCCAAACATACACTCTTAAGGCTGGGTTTGCAAAAAACAAAGGGCGGGATCCGGGACTGGACTAGAGCTACTCAAGGAACAATTAGCAGGTAAGTCTAATTTACTTTTCCTTTTCGTCCCTCTAGTCCAGTCCCGGAATCATAGAGGATGTAACAGAGCAGTACCTATCCACGGGAGGGCCCTGCAAGCCCAGCCTGAAGCACCGCTGACCCAAAACGCACATCCCCCTCTGCCTGAAGGCATGCAAGGAAGACCAAGCTAAACTCCGCCCAAGACGCAGCTTGCGCCCTGGTCGAATGAGCCCTAAGCCCTTCCGGCACACACCTGCCTTTCAAAATGTAAGCAGCTGCGATCGCCTCCTTCAGCCACCTGGAAATAGACGACTTCGCAGCCACCGCCCCCTTCCGCGGCCCCCCAAAAGCCACAAACAACCTGTCTGACTTACGAAAGGACGCCGTTCTCCGGAGATACTGACACAGGGAGCGCTTCACATCTAGCAGACGTAACCTACCATCCGACTTCTCCGGCCCGTCCCCGGAAAAGACCGGAAGCGACACCACCTGATTAACATGGAACAGCGACACCACCTTAGGTAAAAATGCTGGTACAGTACGCAACTTAACCTTGCGATCGAAGAACGCAAGAAACGGTTCTTTACAAGACAAGGCCTGCAACTCCGAAATCCTACGAGTCGAACAAATAGCCACCAAAAACACCGTCTTCAGTGTCAAATCCTTGAGGGAAGCCTCCCTCAATGGCTCAAAGGGCTTCCGAACCAATGCTTCCAAAACCAAATTCAGGTCCCATGGCGGTACGACACACCGACACGGCGGACGCATGAGCAACACGGCCCGCAAAAACCTTCGGACGTCCCCGTGAGCTCCTAACATCTGCCCTTGCACCTTGCCCCGAAAACAGGCTATCGTCGCCAACTGCACCCTCAACGAACTAGGAGCAAGGCCTTTCTCCACGCCATCCTGCAAAAAGGCCAGAATGTGCGGGACCGACGACCTTAAAGGAGACAATTCCCGTTCTGAACACCAACCTTCAAAAATGCGCCAAATCCGCACATACGCTAATGAAGTAGAGCGCCTATGCGATCTCAACAAGGTGGAAATGACCGCCACCGAATAACCCTTGGCTCTCATCCTAGCCCTCTCAAGAGCCAAGCCGTAAGCGAGAATCGACTCACCTGGGGCATGCGCAACGGGCCCTGCATCAACAGGTCGACCCGTTGCGGAAGCTTGAACGGGTTGTCCGCTAGCAACCGCACTAGATCGGCATACCACGGCCGTCGGGGCCAGTCGGGCGCTATCAGCACTATGGGACCCCGGTGACTCTCCACACGCTGCACTACCCTGCCTATGAGAGCCCACAGAGGAAAGACGTAGAGAAGACCTCCCGACGACCACTGCTGTGCCAAAGCATTGAGCCCCTCCGACATGCGCTCTCGCCTTCTGCTGTAAAAGCACGATGCCTTTGTGGACTCGAACGTGGCCATCAGGTCCATTATTGGAGGCCCCCAACGGCGCACCAGCAGAGCGAACACCTCCGGGTGAAGCACCCATTCCCCCGGATCTATCCTGCGGCGACTGAGAAAATCCGCCTCAACGTTGTCCACGCCCGCCACATGCTGCGCGGACAACCCCGCCAGATTCCGCTCCGCCCAACACAACAGCTGACTCGCCTCCGCCTCCAAGGACGCACTTGTCGTGCCGCCCTGTCGATTGATATAAGCCACCGTCGTGGCATTGTTGGACAGTACCCTCACCGCCAAGCGAGCTAACCACATCCAAAACTCCTTGAGCGCCAAAAACACAGCCCTCATCTCCAATCTGTTGATGGACCATCCTCTTTCCACCGGAGACCACCATCCCTGGGCTAATCTCCCTTCGCAATGCGCCCCCCATCCCACTAGACTTGCATCTGTCGTCAGAAGTCTCCAGGATGGAGGCTCCAGAGGCACCCCCGCTTCCAACTTGTCCCTCTGTAGCCACCAGCGAAGCTGCCTCCGAACGTCCTGAGGGCAAACTAGGCGGAGAGACAGCGCATCCGACTGATGGGACCATTGCCGCAGCAGGGCCCTCTGCAATGGCCGCATGTGCGCCCTGGCCCACGGCACCACCTCGATTGTAGCTGCCATCATTCCTAAGAGCTGCAGATACTGCCACGCCATTGGTGCCCGCTGAGCTAAAAACCGCCTCAGCAGCACTCTTAACCCGTGAACCCGGGGCCCTGGTAGAAAAACTGTCCCTAACTGCATCTCGAAACGCGCCCCTAAGTATTCCAGGGACTGCGAGGGCACGAGCTTGCTTTTTGCGTGGTTCACCACCCAGCCCAAGCTCTCTAACACCTGCACCACCCGGGCGGTGGCCGCTACACTCTCCTCCCTGGACTTCGCTCGAATCAACCAATCGTCCAGGTAGGGATGCACCAGCACCCCCTCTTTCCGAAGCGATGCCGCCACCACTACCATAATCTTGGTGAACACTCGGGGAGCTGTCGCCAGACCAAACGGCATCGCTTAAAACTGAAAATGTCCCATGGGTACCGCAAACCTCAGAAACCTTTGATGCTCCTGCCGGATCGGAATATGCAGATAAGCCTCTGTGAGATCCAGCGACGTTAAGAACTCCCCCTTTCGGACCGCTGCAATCACCGAGCGCAACGTTTCGATACGAAAATGGGTAACCCGGAGACACCGATTTACCCTCTTTAAATCGAGAATTGGACGATACGCGCCTTCCTTCTTTGGCACCACAAAATAAATCGAGTACCGACCGAAACCGACCTGATCGGAAGGAACGGGTACCACCGCCCGGAGCTGCAGTAGACGCTGAAGCGTGAGGGTGACCGCTCGGAGCTTGGTTCGAGCCTTGCAGGGGGAGCGAACAAAGGAATCTAACACGGGTCGGTGGAGCTCCAACGCATAGCCCTTTCGCACGACCTCTAAGACCCACTCGTCTGTCGTAATGCGGACCCAGGCAGGGTAGAAGTCCCGCAACCTTCCCCCCACGGGCACTACCTCTGCCTGAGCCCCCTCATATCATTGTGATTTCCTTGACGCCGAGGACTGAAAAGGAGCAAACCCTCTACCTGCTCCCCGAAATCCCCGGAAACCCTGGCCCCGCAGCGGAAACCTACCCCGCGGCGGCTGCCCAAAACGCGAGGGACGAAACTTACGAAACTCACGTTGGGACCCCCGGGCCCCCGAAGCCCCACGGCCCAGCTTAGGCTTATCTTCCGGAAGCCGACCGCCCTTGGACTCACCAAGCTCCTTCACCAACTTCTCCAAATCCTCTCCGAACAATAGCTTTCCCCTAAAAGGAAGCTTACTGAGGCGAGCCTTAGACAAACCGTCCGCCGCCCAGTTACGTAACCAAAGACAGCGCCGAGCCGCCACCACTGACGCCATACTCTTCGCTAATCCCCTGATGAGGTCATAATGAATGTCCGCTAAGTAAACAGTGCCGGACTCCAACCGTGGTAATTCTTCCACGGACTCCACGGTCTGGCCGCCCTGCAGCCGTTGGGACCAACGCAAGGAGGCTCTGGCTACCCATGCCCCCACAATGGAGGCCTGCAGGGACAGAGCACTAATGTCAAAGACTTGCTTCAACAAAGTGTCCAACTTCCTGTCCTGTACATCCCTCAAGGCCGCGGCCCCTTCAACCGGGATTGTGGTCTTTTTTGTAACCGCGGAAACCGCCGCATCCACCTTAGGCGAGCGGAAAAATTCCCTATCCTGATCCGAAAGCGGGTACAGACGCGCTATTGCCCTGAGGGCCGACTCCGGTACATCCCACTCTTCCTGGATCATATTCTTGAAGACTCTATGAACCGGGAAGACCCGCTGGGACGTGCGTACCGCCTCCAACAACGGATCTTCTAAGATCTCCTCCGCGGATGGGGCTACCGAAGGCATATTAAGCGTCTTTAGCGTTTCAGAAATTAGAGCGGGCAGCTCCTCCTTCCTAAAGACTCTGACTACTCTATTTTGCTGTTCTGCATCCGTTAACTCTCCCTCTTCTAACTCTTCATCGGAATCCCCCGGGACCTCCTCGTCCCCGGTCTCCAGGTCTCCCGTGAACTCCTCCTCAGTCAATCGAGGACGCTTAGGCTGGCCCGGGTCCTCCCCCGAAGGGCCCTGACACTTCTGCCCCTGAAGGACCGGAGGAGAAGTGGCTCTTGCCGGCTGCAACAGCACAAAGGCCTGTTGCAGTAGGGAAAGGAAGCCTGGAGGAATACCGGAAGCCTCGAGCGATTGGCTAGCTACAGCCTGAGCACCTAAACCTCCCTCCGAAGAGGGCCCCGCCACCGGCCCCTCAGGCACCCCCGAGGAAGACCGGGCCTCCGTGCCCTCCAGCGCGCTCCCCTCCGCGCTGGCTTCCGGCAGAGGTCTGTCCCGCGCCATGGCATCGAGGGAACAGAACTCACACACACCAGAGTCCAACAGCGTGCCTCGCCGCGCTCCACACACGAGGCAACGTGGCTTGGCAGGCATCGTGCCTAATGCCTCTCCAGGAAGGAAAAAAGGTAAAGATTCAACTTCCTCATCATTCTATTGTTGTAGAATCAGCAATGAGGCGTATTAAGAGTGCAAAGAAACACTCTTCTTATCCGCCAGGTCGTGGGTCTAGGACTTTAGATGCCTTTGGACGTCGATGCTTCCAGGCATCCATGCTTTCAGCAAGCATTATCTCATATATTTTCTATATGGGATTATCTCTTGAAGAGGTCACAAAGAACTTAGTCTTTGAACCCTTTTCTTCCAGAGCATAAAAGATCAGACTATTTCTTATTAGTCAATCATGCTCAAAATATCTCTAGGTTCCTTAATCGTGCTTCCCTGGACTGTTTTGAGTCTATTAGCAGAACTTCTGCTATAGCCATAGGAGCGCGTCGCATAGCCTGGCTCCAAGCTTCAGACTTGGATAGATGGGTACAAGAAAGGCTGGGAAATTCTCCTTGTACTGGTGAAAATCTCTTCAACAAGGAGGTTTTATTTCAAGATAATCAGTTAAGCACTGATGCTGTTGCTGTCAGAGGATTGTCAAAACTTTATCCCAGCTAATAAAAAATCTCCTAAAAACCTTTATCCCCTTAGGGGAAAAATGTTTTATCCATCTTCTACCCATTATACAGATGTTTCCAAAGATGGGCAACATCACACCAGGCTAAGAAAATCAAAACCTCAACAGGCTCAGCAAACCCAGCAATTGCAGGGTTTCTGATATTTTATTCATTTTTTCTGTGTGAGGTTTAGAACCTTTGAGCCTACTTTTCAACAGAAGCATCTAAATTTATCTCATTCATGCTGACATATCAGTCATACATTGACTCAATCCTCGACTCTGGGCATGAATCTCTTGCTACAAGATAAATCTATCCTTCTAGCTCTAAGCGCTATTAAGGACTATCATACCCAGAGATAACAGGTTTCTCCTTTTAAAACAAAAGGAGGACTAACAACTAACAACAAGGTGAGCTATACCCTTCACCTTGACACTTTCCTGTACGAGGATATATCATACTTTTAACTGCAAGGGGGCCCTATCTCTTCAAAGACTTGCCAAATTGTAAGTCTTCTCAACTCTGTATTATTTTTTATCCCTCTTAGCCCAGACATTCAGTCTCTAAGAGTACTACTAAACAACTGGAGGGCTTATTCCCTAAGCCATAGGATTTTCTTCAATACCTACTCCAGTAAGTAGTTTCCCATACAGAGTTTTTTCTCCCCCTTTGCGATTCATCTTCTTTTCAAATACCTTTTTTAAGGCAGCTTTTCGGACAGAAATTGGGTATCACTACTCCAAATTATGTCTGTTGGTCCTCTCCAATCTATAGGACCTAACTTTTATGCTGCCTTAACAGATAATTCCAAAAGAGGTCCAGAACTCATTTTGGACTATTTATTGTTGCAGGCATCAGGCCTGTCTACTATTCTTAGCCTTGGCTCCAACAGAATAGATTAGGTTGCACACTGGCAATTCAACAGCCAGATCTACGCAACCTACAGCATGCTCTCTGCAATTCTACAACGAAGCTCTGCAACTGTGGGCCTTTGCCAGAGAGCCTCAGAGCTACTAATAGGTAGCTGCCAGGTAGTTAAGAAGGGCTTCAACTGGTAGACTCTGCCAGTCATGCTCCTACATGACTGGTTTTTTTCCTACTCTTACCATATTCCTTAAAATTTCCTTTTAAGGAAAGGTAACCAGAGTTTAGACCACGTGAAAGCATAGAAAATTGCACAATTCCCTGGTTTGTTCCACATCTCACTGGAACTTCCACAACAGGGATGCATTTTTTTCACTGCAGTTGGTCCTTATTCACTACTTTCCTTCTAATTTCCTATACTTCATGGTAGCTTATGTGGAGCAAGAGAACGCATGATACTCATATTGCCCTCATAAGGAGGCAAATATGGTATCCCCTTATATTGCGTCTTTTTCTCCAGCTACTATTTGAAATTATAGAAGAACCCAGACTTCCTGTCTTAAGACTAAGGATCTCCTCTGCACTCATTCACGTACGTCTCGAGACCTGGTTATTCAGGGGCTAGATCTTTTCAAGAAGTCTACTCCTATCCCTGTAAGTGAAGAACATAATACCAGTTTTCCACAAAACTTTCTCTATAGTTCTTCCATATTTAACCACACAGAGATTCTCCATCAATATTCTCAAGTAGGTCTTAATCCTTCTTGATATTGTGGCAATCTCTATACAACATCTGACTCTGAAAGATTGGTTTACTGTCCATATTAATGCTGCCCCAGCATACCATAAAATTCAATGGACAAGCAATTTCTATGGTAAATTGGGATATACCTTCTTTTACCGTTACCTTTTCAGGTTACATCACATCTGAAGCTCTACATATAAAGTCATCATCATAAGTGACATCACTTACGAAAGACTTTTACTGATCTTCAAGAAATTGCAGGCTCAACACCTAGTTCAAATGTCTTTGTCTTTCATTGGAATAAAGGGGGTCTTAAAGGCCTACCCCCTTTTTTCTGCAAAGGGTATTTCTGCCTTTTCATCCAAACCAGTCAGATTATCTCCACTTTTTCCTAGGACCTTATTCTGCTCCAAGGACAAGAAGTTCAATTTTTTGGACTTTACAGAAGCTTTAGCTATTTCTCAAAAATCCAACCTCATTGAACTCCCCCAGTACTTTCTTCTGGGATTAGTTCTGGCCATGAGGGTTTCTCATCTCTTCCTGTATTGCAAAATGTATATTCCTTTTCGTCCCTCTAGTCCAGTCCCGGAGCCATAGAGTTGTGAACCTCCACCAGCAGCTTTGGAGACTGAAACACGTCATCTCTTTGATGACCTCTGTATAAATAGGCTAGGACCGCCCCTCTCCATCAGTACTTCAGTCTCCAAAGCAGCTGGAGGCAGTTCTGAGCCCGAGACTGGGCTAGCTCAGCACAAATAAGCAGAGATAGGTGTTGCTTTGGAGGTTTAAACATTCTCACTATTTCTGTTGTTTTCAGAATCGGTGCTGCTGTGTAAGGTGTCCCTGATTTGGTTCTCCGGACGGAGGCCCTGTCTCTCTCTTATTCTCTCCCTGTCTCTGCCTCTTTGTCTTTCCCTTGTCTTCTGTCTTCCTCCTCTCCCCCCTCCCCCCCCCCTTGCGGGGTTCGTTGGCACCCGTCTTTAAAACGAGCATCTGGGGAGGTTAGAGAGCAGCACCGATCCTCCTGCCTCCCGAACCCGCATTAACGGGTGAGGAGCAGGGGATAGGCTCACAGCACAGCTGACCACCTTAGCTTCGCCGGAGCCGAAGCCGCGGTCCGGCTGAGCTCTGGCGCAGAGAGAGCCTTCTCCCGTTTCCGGCTGTGGTCGCCGGAGCTTCGTGGTCCCTGAAGGTGAGAGTAAGGGGAATTTCAGTGTTCTTAAGCCTGGGGGGCCGATTTCGTGTCACGGTGTGCAGGAGATAGGCCGGTAGCGTTGGTTTTCGGCGGGAAAACGCAGCGGCGGCCATTTTGAGCATCGCGGGTTACCGCGGAGGTTTTTTGCTTGGCGATTTGAGGGGTTGGAAGGCCTCATTTTCGGGGTTGTGCAGTGGGGGGCAGGTAGCCTGTTAGTGGGGAGTCTGCTTTCACGAAAAAAAAAAAAAAAAAGACCACTGTGCAGCCTCGTTTTTTGGTAGCTGTTGGTAGGATGGGTGTAAAGTGGTCTGCAAGTCGTGCTTTCATTATGACTCTGGCTGTGACATTTTGGGCCATTTATAATATGTTCATTGTCTTTTTGGGTATTCCCTGCAGTAGGCTATTGTAGTAGTCGAAGTGCAGTGTTATGAGGACTTGGACTACTGTTCTAAAGTCATTCAGCTCAATGAGATTTCTGAGTGGTTGTATAATCCCTAATTTGAAGAATATAGTTCTGTTTAGTTGCTTTATGCTGAGGATTTTATCCAGTGTAACGCCTAGGTATTTAACTTCCTGTTTAACTGTGAGTTGGGTGTTGTTTAGACAGATTGTTGGTGGTGGGGTGAACTCAGGGTTTTTTTGATATGAGCATGACTTCTCTTTTCTTGAAATTGATGCTCATGTTATTTGCTTGGAGCCAGTTTTCTGTTTCTTTTAGGCATGTTGCTAATTTATCATATGTGAGATTGTCCAGCTGGGTGTACAACATAATGTCATCAGCATATATCTGGTATTTTATTTTATGTTTTTTTAAATATGGTGCAGATCGGCTTTATATATAAGTTAAACAAAAGGGCAGAGAGTGCAGAGCCTTGGGTATTCCCTGGTTTTGCGGGAAGGTCGAGGACGTGTTTTGTTCTATTTGCACGTATTGAGAGTAGTCAGTTATGTAAGATTTGAACTACTTGAGGGTGTGTCCTTTTATGCCAATGGAGTCAAGTCTAGATATGAGGGTATTGTGGTTCACATTGTCAAAAGCAGCAGTGATGTCCAGGAATATAAGGATGAATGCCTTTTTGGCGTTCTCCATTCCCTGGATGATTGTGTCAAGTATTTATTTATTTTTATTTAACAGGTTTTATAGTACTAGAAGGAGCGTTTTGACTCTATGGAATGGTCAAAATCCATACTGTTGTTAATCTAGTGAGGCAGTCGAGTCTTACTTCGTATTTTCTAAACCCACTTCCCACATTCCCACATTTTTGATCACTGTGAATAACACAAGTATTATTCCGGAAGGACTGGGGTTTCTAGTCCCACAGGTGCTCCTTGTGGTCTTGGGCAAGCCACTTAACCCTCCATAGCCCATGTTCCCTGTAAAATAGTTATCTCCATGTTATAATGCCCTGTTCAATGTAACTTCAGTTTGTTCAATGTAAACCGCACTGATTGCAGAATAGCGCGGTATATAAGAGAATGTAAATAAATAAATTCCAATCCTCTCACTTGAGGGTCTTTTTCAACTCCTCAACTTTGTTCTCTACACACATCCACAATATGGCTAGAATGTGCCAGTCCTTTCTCTAGTCTACCTTTCCAAAGTCTACCACTTCCTGTCTGAACTTATTACCAGAACCCTCATCCACTTCTTCATTACCTCCTGACTGGATTACTGCAGCCTGCTTCTTATAGTTCTACTGTTGAAGTATCTCTCTCCATTGCGGTCTGTTCAAAGCTCTGTAGTACAACTTTTCTTTGACATTGATAAGACCATATAATACCTCTTTTTTGAATCACTACATCGGCACATAATCTGATTCCACATAATATTCAAACTGCTTGTCTTTGTCTATAAATACATTCACTCTGCAGCACCTCATTACATCTCCTTTCTCATTTTGCCCCCACAGCCCTCTGCCCAGACTTCTCTCAGAAGACAGATTGTTACTACTGTATCTATGTCCTTTCCTGAGAAACACACCCCACCTGCAGTCCAAAGCACAAACAAACAGAAGCAAGTGGAAGGTATTTTCCCTTGGAGGAAAAAACAACTTTATTGAATGGTCGCCCTACACGTGCTTCGGCCTAACTAGCCTTCATCAGGGGACAATGACCACTAAAACATAACAACATAAATAATTTTCATAAATTATTATGAAAAACAGAGCACAGGTAAAAGCAAAAGTGAAAAATATAAAGCAATTGGAACATGACATAAATAATTAAAATAATCATGAATATAAAGTAAAAAGGTTTAAAATGATAAGCAGTATAAAACAAATGATAACATAATAAGGATAAGAGAAGTGATAAATACGTGAGTGTAATGCAAACATCATTAGTGCATACTAATTAAAAACGCCAACAGTGAAAAACATAGCGGGTGAAAGGGAACACAAAGGAATGAGAAACAGTTAATGGTTGATGTAAGGACCAATATGTTAAAAGCCCGCTTCACACTAATTTATTCACTTTCACATCTGACGTCAGTGGGCATCACTGCTTTTAAACATTCTGTGTGTGGGTTTTTCTCCCTTTCAAATGTTTTATCGCATTCTTGCAGGTGAGTAGGTTGCTAACATTTTTTTAGGTCAATCCATGAAATATTTCCATTTCTCTTGTAGTTGTAGATATACATTTGGAGCCGTTATAACCCTTTGGTTCACAGTGCTATTTCTGGTTTACAGTGCTCTTGTCCGATGTGTTTGGTATTGCATTCTCCGTTTGCAGTTTCATGGTCCTATTTCTGTCTTTATTGACTCAATCTTTTCACAGCAAATTTAACATATTGGTCCTTACATCATCCTTTAACCGTTTCTCATTCCTTTGTGTTCCCTTTCACCCGCTATGCTTTTCACTGTCGGCATTTTTAATTAGTATGCACTAATGATGCTTGCATTACACTCATGTATTTATCACTTCTCTTATCCTATTTTATACATTTTTCCCACTTTCATGTTGCAACTTTTTATTCTATTTTCTTTCATGATTTATACACTATACAGTCTTTTACGTTGGCTTCTTGTCCTCCTGTGATTCTATAGATTGCAAGTTGTCAATTCTTTCTCAATAAACTCGGTTGCTATTCTATGTTTCTTATACTATTCTTCATGTTACAGTCACTTTCCTTTTGCTTTCCCTGCTTGCATATAGTGGCTTATATTAACAAGGATTTTTCTGTGTGCCCTCCTCCTTTCCAAAGTGCTTTTGAACATAAGAACATAAGACATGCCATTCTCCAGGACCAAGCAGGAAGTCAGTCCTCACATATGGGTGACGTCGGCGCCGACGGAGCCCTCGCGGAGCAATTTCCCCAGCTTTCAAAGAAAGCCTTTGGGAATTGCAGCGCGCATGCGCGGTCCCCTTCCCGCCCAAGGGTGCCATCTTGCTCAGTCTTCTTTTTTACGCGGAGCCCTACAGACGCTGTTTGTGATCACCGCTGAAAAAGTTGATTTTCTCTCTTATTTTTTATTCTTTTTCGGTTCGACGCCGGATCCTTTTCCCGCCCGGACCCGCTACGCCGGTATCAGGTCCGTTTCTTTATTTTTCGTTTTTTTGTCTTTCGTGACAAGCGTTCGCGCCATTTTTTTCCTTTTCACTGGCAGCCCTGTCTTTTGACCTCACAGGGGCCCTTTTTCCCTCGATGGCTGCCAGCGGGTTTAAGAAGTGTGATCGCTGTAAGAAACTCATGTCTCTTACCGACACACACGACTGCTGCCTTCGCTGCCTCGGACCCGATCATGACCCGCTGATCTGTGGTCCGTGTGGCAAGATGTCCTCAAAAGCGTTGAGGAGTCGGCAGCATCAACGAGAACGAATCTTCTCTGACTCCGCGTCCGGCCGGGCCCGGACCTCGTCAGAGGCTTCGACGTCCCAGGACTCCGGTCCTGAGCATCGTCGGAGTTCCTCTGAGCGGGGGTCTCCTACCCGGGAACATCATCGGAAGAAAACACCCGCGAGGGCGGCGTCGGTGGACGCTCCTGGTTCCTCGAGGGCCAGGTCGCATAGCCCCGATAGCCGTCCCGGGTCCTCGGAGTCGGAGAGGCCTTCGAAACATCCTCGTCTCGAAATGGAGTCGCCTGGACACGTGAGTACTGTGGTCCTCGTGGACTCGCCTCCGAAGGAGCTGACGTCGGGCCCGACGCCATCGGGGCCCGAGTCAGGGGCTGCTGGGTCTCCTGAGCTTGGACTCAGGTTGACGGCCTTGGAGAGCAGTTTGGCTGCCTTCATGGACCAGCAGCGGGCATTGATCGCTGGCCTTGCCAATGCGTCTGCCCCGGCCACCGAGACGTCAACTTCAAACGGCGATGAGACATCCAGGCAGCGATGTCAGAACATAAGAACATAAGATATGCCATACTGGGTCAGACCAAGGTCCATCAAGCCCAGTATCCTGTTTCCAACAGTGGCCAATCTAGGTCACAAGTACCTAGCAGTTTCCCCAAAAGACACAGGCAGGCAGAGATCCTGGTCTGGATTGCTGGAGAGATATTAGGTTGAGAGAGGTAGATTTTGGAGTCATTGGCATAGAGATGTTACTGAAAGCTATGGGAGGAGATGAACATGCTAAGGGACTGGGTATAGAGAGAGAAAAGGAGGGGGCCCAAGACGGATCCTTGGGGTACACCAACATGGAGCGGGGTGGGAGAGGAGGAGGAGCCACCAGAGCATACTCTAAAGGAGCGATGGGAGAGGTAGGAGGAGAACCAGGATAGTACGGAGCCTTTGAAACCAAGCAAGGAAAGGGTGGTGAGGAGAAGATTGTGGTTGACTGTGTCAAAGGCAGCGGAGAGATTGAGGAGGATGAAGACTGAGTAGAGGCCCTTAGATTTTGCCAGGAACAAGTCATTGGAGACTTTTGTAAGAGCCGTTTCAGTGGAGTGTAGGGGACGGAAGCCGGATTGTAGTGGGTCCAGGAGGGCCTGGGAGGTGAGGAAGTTGAGGCAGCGGTGGTGGACTGCTCGTTCTAGTAGTTTAGATATGAAGGGAAGGAGGGAGATGGGTCGATAGTTAGAAGGACAGGTGAGGGTTTCTTGAGGAGAGGTGTGACAATAGCATGTTTGAAGTCAACGGGGACAGTTGCAGTGGAGAGTGAAAGGTTGAGAATGTGAGAGATGGAGGGGACAACGGTGGCGGAGATGGGGTGTAGGAGATGGGTGGGGATAGGGTCAGAGGAACAGGAGGTGGGTTTGGAGGAGGAAAGAAGGAGTGTGGTTTCCTCTTCGGAGATAGTAGGGGAAGGAGGAGAGGGTAGCAGAAGACCTGGGTTTGTTACCTGAGATCCATGGGAGTAAGATGAAGCCCTAGATGACGTCGATGCAATGGACATTGCATTCGAGGCAAAGAGGGTGCCGAGTTTTGCAGTTCTGTTTTGCAGGCCTCTTTTGGTCATCTTTCTGCAAAGGAGACACTCCAATGGCAAATGATCTGGACCTAAACATTTAAGACAGCAGTCATGGGTGTCAGTAGCAGAAATGGTACTGCTACATTCTGAACATTTTTTGAAACTACTAGATGGTTTCTCCATTTTGGAAGAAATTAGGGCCTAGTGCCCAAAATGGCGCCTAAGCACCAAGAAGGGACAGACCCCTCAAAAAGCAGCTTATTCTTTTTTTTTTTTAGAAGAAAGAAAACAAAGAAAATAAAGGCGTCGACAGGAAGGCAGACGCGACCACAAAAAGGAAAGTGTTCTGCGGTGACAGGGTTTGCTGTCTGTCGGCTCTGCGGAAAACGAAGAACTGAAGAGGGAGAGTTGGAAAGGCGGGAAGGCAGCGGCAGAGGCGCAGTGGGATGCTCCCAAAAGCTTTCCTATTGGACGCTGGGGAGAGTTTCCACGCGGGGTCCTTCTGTGCCGATGATACCCATATTGAAGACTACATTCCTGCTTGTTCCTGGAGATCAAAATCATGTTTTGCATATGGAAAAAGGGCTCTTATAAAACTGGCAGCTGTATATACCTATGTAAAGTATGCCCCTGGGAATGCCTGCTTGCAAATCGCACCTACTTTAACATGATCTACATTCAGGCATTCCCAGGAGTGTAGTTTGTATGACATTGCGATGCACATGCAGAAGTATGTGCAAAAGTAAAAAAAAACCACCTTTCCTTCTTGACAGCTTGGTTTAATTTTTGCTAACTCAGATTTTCATTTGCCAAGCAAACTTTACTACTTTTTAATGTCTTTTTCACTAGGCAAATATTGTTTTCAAAACAAAAGTAATGAATCTTTAGAAAAAATAATTACCTGATATACATTCAGTTGTCTTAAAAGAGGTAACAACAGTTTTTCAGTTTTTGATTGGTACCAGCCAAAATGACTTTCACAGAATATGCTCGGTAGTTAAGAACTATAAAATAGAATCTTTAAAAAAATGTTTTAACAAGATATTTAATGTATATTTAAGCTAGGAATAAGAAAGTGGGTAGCTTGTATGCAAATACCCTTAGTGCACCATAAGATTAACATGCAAAAGCTGATTATCTTTGACTGCAAATGTGAGCTATAAAACAAAACAAGAGAAACAAATGAAAGGCAATACCAAAATAACGTACTCATTAAAAAGTTGCTTCAAAAATAACACTGTGCTCTGAGGGTTTTATACCATGAAAGGAGAAATTCATTAGCATGGCCCACAAAAATAAACCTTGGCATCGCAAAGATGATAACTCTTAAACGAGTCATTGGCCACTGTTGGAAAAAGGATACTGGGCTTGATGGTCTAACCCAGTGTGGCATATCTTATGTTCTTATGAGAGTGGATAGTGCTATGCCACCCTGAATGAGCCTGATCTCAGAAGCTAAGCAGGAATGGGCCTGGCTAGTATTTGGATGAGAGACCACCTTAGAATACCAGGGGCTGTAGACTTATTGTATCGAAGAAAGGCCTGGCAATCTACTTCCAGTTGCATCTTGCCAAGAAAACCCAGGGGCTGGGTTGCCAGGAGTCAGCACTGACTCAATGGCACACACTTTCGCAGTGCTATACTTAGAATCATCATGGCACATTTCAACCTCTGTTTACCCATTAATGTTTCCCATTAACATTTTAAAAGTGGAAAACCCTCTGCAATTTATTAGAACATTGCTTTATACTAAGTTAGTAGGTGTTACTGAGGCATTTCTTACAAGCTAAAAATGCCATGGATCTAGAAGAGCTTGAGAAATGGTCTGGAGTTTGGCATCTAGGAGTTAATTCTAAAAAACATAGGGTCATGTATTTGGACAACAACCTAAGAGACTGGTACAGAATAGGGAGCGAAGTTCTTCTGTGTGCAAAACAAATCATCCTGGGCTTTACCTACATCGTACTCACCTTCGTCGCACAGAACGTCTTTGGAGGAAGCACCCATCAGCTGCCTCCTACTCTGCATTTCGTCAGGCTCACCTTTTCTATCGCTCCATGATAACGGTGGCTAAACACACTTATTACTCTCGTCTCATAACTTCTTCCTCTAACTCCTCTAGATGCCTTTTTCATATCCTTAAATCCCTCTCCTCCACCTCCAACTCTTCTCCCCCTTCATCCCATTCTTCCCCCAGTCCTTCTACTCTTGCCTCCTATTCCCCTGACAAAGTTCTCTCCCTGCGTTCCTCTTTCCCTGCCTGCCCTCCTCCCCTTCCTGTCTCTCCCGTATCCCCTGTTGCCGTCTCCTTGCCCCCTTCCTGCACCTTCCCTCATACCTGGCGCTCCTTCGGGTCAATTACTTCCCCCGAACTCATTAAAGCTATTTCCTCCGCCCATCAGACCACTTGTCCTCTTGATCTCTTACCTTCCTCCTGGCTGCTTAATCCTGATCTTGCACTTACCCCCTACATTCTCTCTATTTTTAATTCCAGTTTCGCCTCCGGTCACTTCCCTTCCAGCTGGAAACACGCTATCGTCTGCCCCCTCCTGAAAAAACCCTCCCTCAATCCTGCCATTCCCGCCAACTGGCGACCAGTTACGAACATCCCTTTTCTCTCAAAAATCCTTGAGAAGCTTGTCTTCTCTCAATTTGCTTCTCATTTTAACTCCACTTTTGCACTTCACCCACGCCAATCAGGTTTTCATGCCGGCCACAGCATGGAGACTATCCTCGTATCACTGCTCTCTGAACTCCACCGTGCTCAAGACCGCGGTGACTTCTCTATCGTGGTTTCTTTGGATCTTTCCTCCGCCTTTGATGTTGTCGACCACCGCACCTTTCTCACTCGTCTGTCTGATTTCGGCGTTCGTGGCACAGTTCTACAGTGGTTTTGTTCCTTTCTCTCCTCTTGCTCTTCTTCTGTTCATTCCGGTTCCTCTGTCTCTCTCCCGTTCCCCTCAATTTGTGGTGTTCCTCAGGGTTCTATCCTTGCTCCCTTGCTTTTTAATGTCTTTCTTGCCCCTCTTGCTTTGCTCACTCAACAGACTGGAATTTCTGTTTACATCTACGCCGATGACATTCTTCTGGTTCATCACACCTCCTCTTCCTCCCCCGACCTTGCTCCGCTAAACTCGTGCCTTACCTCCGTTATTTCCTGGTTTGACCTCAACTTTCTTCATGCCAACCCCGCTAAATCCTCGACGATTTGGTTTTCTTTCGGACTTCCCTCCCCTGACTCTTCACCCGTTATGTCCTCCCGCCCTATCCCCCTGGCATCGACTCTTCGCTACCTGGGCGTCATCTTGGACTCCTCCCTTTCCTTTCACCAACATATCTCTTCCGTAGTACGCGCTTCCTTTTTCCATTTTCGCCGGATAAGGGCTGTTCAGTCGTTTCTCCCCCCTCCTTCTGTTGTCACTCTTGTCTTGTCACTCGTGATCACGCGTTTAGACTACTGCAACGCTATCTTCGCAAGCCTCCCCTCCTCCCAGCTTCGTCGTCTTCAACTGGTCCAGAATGTAGCCGCTCGCCTCGTTACTTGCTCCCCCACTCGCTCCCATGTCACCCCCTGCCTTCTCACCCTCCACTGGCTTCTGGTCAAGTTCAGGCTTATCTTCAAACTGCTCATCATTGTGCACAGAGCTCTCTATGCTAGTACCCCCCAGTACTTGGCCGATATCATTCATCTTCAACCCTCCCCTCGCCTTCTTCGCTCAGCTCACGGCAATTGTCTTTTCCTCCCTTCCCCTTCCCAGGCCCATTTGGAACTCACCCGTCACTCTGCATTCTTCTTTCTAGGCCCCGTCTTATGGAACTCACTCCCATTACCACTTCGCACTGAACCGTCCTTCCCCCGTTTCAAAGGTCTCCTCAAAACCTCTCTCTTTTGTCAAGCTTTCGATCTCCCCTTACCTGCCAATGGTACCTTTTCCCCCAGCCGCGCCACCCACCCCCCATAGCATCCCCCCCTCATAACTTCCCTTTGCTCCTTTTCTCCTATTCCTTCCCGTCCCTCTCTCCTTTTCTGTTTTCTGTCTTTTAACTGTCTCTTCCTGTCCTGTGTGATAAGGAAGACTCTAGTGAGCCCATGGAAGTAGAAGAAAAGAATGATTCTACCTTTAGGAAAGGTCACAGCCCTGCAAAGCACACGTTCCAGCAGTTCTCTAGAGAAAACAAACACAGGGATTCAAAAGCTAAGCTGACACCCCAAGCCCTGATGACGTAGCAACAGGCTTGGAAACTGATTACAAACACCTGTCTAGAGAGTCAGGGAGGTTGATCAGAAAACAGGGATATAAACCAGGGCTGGAGAATGAGAGAAGGCAGACTTACAGGCAGACCGAGGAGCAGCCCGAGAAAGAGCAGCAGAGCAGAGAGCAGCACGGAAGGCAGCACGGACGGGAGCACAGTTGGAGGAAACACAGTAGCTGGAGGAAAGGAACTGAAGCAAGCAAAGCAGAAGGGGAGAGGACACGAAGGTGGTCTGGAGTGCTCAGAGAGAAAGAGCAGGAAAACCTTCAAACCTCAACACTAAAGGAAAAGGTTCAGAGAGTTCAGAGGTGGGTGCCTAAGACTCAGTGCAGAAGTCTGCAGAGCCCAGCCTTGAAGGGAGAACCGTGGCAGAGCTCCAGGGAGGAACCTAAGCTAAGGGACAAGGGACTGTTTCCCCAGAGCTGGCAAGAGATAGCTGCACAGCTACAGAGAGGAGTTTCCTCAGGCTCAGGTACTGCTTATCCCTATTCATTAGAGCTGTGTTTAAAACACCCACAGGGAGTTTGCCAGTAGTTTAAAGCAAGGCAGTGCAGCACAAGATCCTGAAGCAATGCAGGTGGACTCTAAGGAGAGTGATTCCTTACAGCCAGAACAACCTATGGATTGTACTTTGTGCTTTGCAGACAGTATTGAAAGCCTTTGCTAAATTGTATAGTATAAGCTGAGTGTAACCTAAAGAAAAGAAGATATTTTCTTTGGTAAAGGAAGCTGCCATGTTTTGTTCTTTTTCTGTATACGTGAGAAGCAGCTGCATTTGGATTGCATGAATGTAAAAGCTCAGCCAGCACACTTGTATAAAGAACCTTTTTGAACAAATACTGGAGAAGTATCCTGGTGCAACTTACTTTGAACCTTTGCTTTTGGGAGAAATAAACTTTGTTATAGTTTTGCCTATAAGGTTAAATTAGACTTACCTGCTAATTGTTGTTCCTGGAGTAGATACAGTCTAGTCCCGGACCTCTGGGTTGTCAACCTTAATCAGCAGCTTGGAGACTGAGGAACCGCCTTCTTTTGTGATGTCACCATGCGCTGCTGACAGAGCTAGCAGATTCTCCTCGGCCCAGCCACACAAGTCTTCGGCCTTGGCCTGCAGGGCTACGCTGTTGGTTCCCCCTTGCCGGTAGACGTAAGCCACCGCAGTCGCATTGTCGGAAAACACCCGAACCGCTCGTCCGGCAAGATAGACCTGAAACTCCTGCAGGGCCAATGACACCGCTCTCAGCTCCAACCTGTTGATTGACCAGGAGCTCTCTAACGAACTCCACTGCCCCTGGTTGAACTGGCCTTGAAAGTGGGCTCCCCAGCCCCAGAGGCTCACGTCTGTCATCACCGGAACCCAATCTGGAGCTTCCAACGGCTTCCCCTTCTGCAATGATTCGGGGAGCAGCCACCAATGCAGGGCATCCCACATTTCCAGTGGACAAGGGAGCCTCCGAGACAACGGGTTCCGTTGATGCGACCACCGCCGGAGCAACACCCTCTGCAATGGCCTCATATGCGCTCGCGCCCAGGGTACCAACTCTATTGTCGACGCCATTGTGCCCAACAACTGCAGATACTGCCATGCAGTGGGAGCCGCAATGCGTAAGAACTGGCAGACCAGGTTGTGCAACCCCTGCGCTCTCAGCCGAGGGAGAAACACTTGAACCTTCTTGGTGTCGAACCGAGCCCCTAGGTACTCCAGGCATTGAGAAGGAGTCAGGTGACTCTTGGCGATATTGACTATCCAACCTAGGCTCTCCAGAAATGCGACCACTCGTGCCGTTGCCTGCTCGCTCTCCTCTCTCGACTTTGCCCGAATCAGCCAATCGTCTAGGTAGGGGTGCACTAAAACTCCTTCCTTCCGCAGAGCCGCCGCGACCACAACCATGATCTTGGTAAACGTGCGAGTAGCCGTTGCTAGACCAAACGGTAACGCCCGGAACTGAAACTGTCCGAAGGGGACTGCAAACCGGAGGAACCTTTGATGATCCGGCCGAATGGGGATGTGCAGATACGCCTCCGATAGATCTAGGGAGGTAAGAAACTCCCCCGCCCGAACCGCCACTATGACCGAGCGGAGGGTCTCCATGTGGAAATGCGAGACCCGAAAACAGCGATTCACCCCCTTGAGATCTAAAATCGGCCGAACCCCTCCGTCCTTTTTGGGAACCACGAAATAAATGGAGAACCGACCGCAGCCGAGTTGGTCTGCCGGCACCGGCACTATCGCCTCGAGGTCCAGGAGCCTCTGTACAGTCCCCCGCACCACCACACACTTTGCTGGGGTCCTACAGGGGGACTGCACAAAGGCCTCCCGCACCGGAGACCGCAGCTCCAGCGCGTACCCTTCTCGAATGACCTCCAGAACCCACTGATCTGAGGTTACCCGGACCCAGGCGTCGTAGAACTTCTGCAAGCGCCCCCCTACGGGAACTAGAGGCGCCTGGGTCCCCAGTGCCTCATTGGGCTTTCCTAGCATTGGGAAGGGAGGAGGAAGCCCCAAAACCTCTTCCTGCTCCTCGAAACCCTCGAAATGCTTGAATCCTGTTGAAAAACCTGCTTCTCTGGGTAGGAGTAAATCATTGCGACCGAAAACGACAAAACTCCCGTTGCTGACCTCTACCCACGGGAGTCGCTCTGCCAAGCTTGGGCTTGTCCTCCGGCAATCTACCACCTTTTGATTCCCCTAGATCTTTAACCAATCTTTCCAAATCCTCGCCAAACAAGAGCCTTCCTTTAAAGGGGAGCTTGCCCAACCTTGACTTAGAAGAATTATCTGCCGCCCAATTGCGAAGCCACAAATATCGCCTCGCCGCAACCGCAGAAGCCATGCTCTTTGACAGCGCTCGCATCAGATCATAATGAATATCTGCCAGGTAGTCCGCCCCAGACTCCAGCCGAGACGCTTCTCCAGTATTGTCACTCTCCTGCCCCCCTGGGACGTTTTGCGCCCATCGCAGGCAGGCCCTGGCCACCCAGGCGCCGCAGATAGCCGCCTGAAGCGACACCGCATTCACATCAAAAACCTGCCTTAGCAAGACGTCCAGCTTTCTGTCCTGGGGATCCTTAAGAGCCGCCCTACCCTCTACCAGGATCGTGGTCTTCTTGGTTACTGCTGCTACCGCCGCATCAACTTTGGGAGCTTTAAACACCTCCCTATCCTGCTCCACTAGCGGATAGAGGCGACTCATAACTCTAAAACCCCTAAGGGGTACCTCTGGCACATTCCACTCCTCCTGAATCAATTCCTGAAAAACCCTATGCACCGGAAATGCCCTTTGAGTCTTCCGAAACACCTGCAATAACGGGTCTTCCAAGGTCTCATCCGCCCCCGATCCCGGGACCGGCATGTTCAAAGCTTTAAGCGTTTCCCCAATGAGTGCGGGCAATTCAGAAAAGCCATAAAGCATCACCTCTTCATTCTGCATTTCCAAGGCTCATTATCATCATTCTAAAATGCACAGTAAAATTGTAAATACCTCATACTAAGAAATTCTATCCTTTGTATATAGATTCTTATTTATAAATATGTACAAAGTTTCTCAAAGTATAAAAGTTCTTTACAAATATGTACTAAGTTTTACAAAGTTTTTACAAATATGTACAAAGTTTCCCATGGTTAAATTCCTAGTTGTATTTGCCTGTTATATGTAAACTCATTACAGTCTGTTGCGTGCAATGAGTATTCTGTTTAATGTAAACCGCGCTGACGAAAAAGAGTGCGGTATAAAAGAACTATAAATAAAAATAAATAAATAAATAAAATTCCTCCCTACGAAACACTCGGACTACCCTGGCTTGGTCTTCCTTTTCCGCGAGCTCCCCTTCCTCTAACTCCTCTTCCATGTCGAGGCTACGGCTTTCCTCATCAGACAGTTGCGCCTCTGAAGCAACAGAGGATATCTTAAGATCCTCTACCAAACGTGGCCTCTTAGCCTCAAGCAGTAAATTGTCAGCAACCTGAGACATCACAGACCTTTTACCCTCGGGAACCTTGCCTTCATCTTTAGATTGACCTTGGGATAAGCCCCCCATTGCCTGCTGTAGAAGTACTACAAAATCCCAAGAAAAAATGGACTCAAGCCCCTTTTTCCATGGCACCAGGGGAGGGGAGATATCCAGTGCGGAGGAAGGACCTGCTATCGGTTCCCCCAGGGTCAAACTGCTTGCTTGCTCGGTGGAAAGCCCTGATTCTGCCTCCAGGTACTCTTCCGCGGCCCGTGGAACATTGTCCATGCCAGCAGCTTCTTTAGAACAGCTTTTGCAGACCCCCGACTCTGCTGACAACCCTCTTTTAGCCCCGCACACAAAGCACTGGGGCCTCGTGGGCATTTCAGCCAAAAAACTGTTTCCCGCTCAAACCGCCGCGTTGAAACCCTCGCACTGAAATAATACAAGAAAAAACAAGAAAGAGACCCCCGACCCTGCTAAAAGCCAAATTTCCCTAAAAAGAAATGAGCCAGCAATAAAATTAGTGTCTCCGATCTCTAAGAGCAAGGCCGGGACTGCTGCGAAAGTTCCCGCGTCGGCAACACGCGGCTGGGCCCGCTGAGCCTTTCGCGGCTAAAACAGACTGAGCAGAGAGTGAAGAAAACCACTGACGCTCTTACCTCCCACCGATTTCTCCTGCCCCAGCACAGCCCCGAAAACACAACTTGCTGATACCCTGGGAGTCAGCACAGTCTCCTGTCAGCAGCCGCACGAGGGGGAGGGGGGGGGAAGGAGGGGAGCTCTTAGCCACGGCGTACTGACAGGCAGCACCTCTGTGTCACGCCGGCTGGATCCTGATGTAGCAGCCCAGCTACTCACGGGTCAAATGCTACCTGCACTGTAGCCTACTTCTGCTCCGGTAAGTGAGAAACCTCCAACCACCGAGAGCAGGCAGCACTCCGCAGGCGGGGGGAGAGTCTTGAGCCCTGCTTAAAGGTATAGCTCCTGACAATGCTCATCTACCTAAACCAGGTTCTTTCCTTGTCTTTCTCTGTTTGTTCTTTTTTTTTTTTTTTTTTAAACAGCCAAATCACTCCTAACACTAAATCTGTCTTAATTGTTCCTCCTGTGAGACCGGACCTCCCAGGCTCACTGTCCCTTCAGCTGCTTGGAGACTGAGGTAACTGGCAAGTGGAGGTGGCTACCGGGAGGATATACTGGTGACATCACAAAAGAAGGAGGTTCCTCAGTCTCCAAGCTGCTGATTAAGGTTGACAACCCAGAGGTCCGGGACTAGACTAGAGATACGATCAGGAACTCTGGCTTCATGACTATTTTCTATCAGAAGGAAAACTACTTTTCCCAGCATGCATCACGAGAGGAAAGTTAGTTGATTTAACCTTCAATAGAGAAAAATAATGGCTACCCCAGCCCTCCAAGCCTAAGGCAGAGGGCGGGGTATGACACCTGTCATTGATGGCGTTCCTTTCTGACTTTATTTTCAGTAGCCCTTGTTTTTGGGGGGGTTTTTGTATTGTACACCGCCCTGACGCCCTGGCATGGGCGGTTTATCAAATCTTGCGAATAAAGATAAAGATATCTGACTTTATTATTATTATTGTTAGCATTTGTATAGTGCTACACAGAGCTTTACAGACACACATAATAGAAACCTCTGGTTCTTGAAGCTTACAGAAAAAAAAAAGACATGGAGCCTTTAACTTATATGGAGTGAGGCTATAATAAATCTCTCTGGGAGTGCAGCTTTTCGAGTATGGAAAGGAGGCCATGGCTGGATTGAGGAAGATTAAACTTTAAAAGCTACTTCTAAGAAGTGTATTTTCAGACTGCATTTGAACGTAGCAAGAGAGGAAGCATGGCATATTTTCTCAGGGAGGCTATTCCAGATTACTGGTGCAACAAGTCCGAAGACATGGAGTCAAGACAGCACAGTGGAAGGAAAGGACATAGACAAACAAACAGAAGCAAGCGGAAGGTCCCTTGGAGGAAAAACCAACTTTACTGAATGGTCGCCCTACATGTGTTTCGGCCTAATCAGGGGACAATGACCACTAAAACATAACAACATAAATAATTATGAAAAAAAAATTATCAAAAATTATCAAAAACAGAGCATAGGTAAACCGAAAGTGAAAAATATAACACAATTGGAACATGACAAATAATTAAAATAGTCATGAATATAAAGTAAAAAGGTTTAAAATGATAAACAGTATAAAACCAAGGATAACATAAGAATCATAAAAAGATAATGCACTGCCAAATGAGACGAATATGAGTTCAGTATAAATAAATATGTGACAACCATAAAAGTGAACTCACCAGATAGTAATAGCATAAGGTAAAAACCAAGGATAATATGAAGAGAATTCTCACACTAAAAACAGAACATAAATATGTTATATAAACCCCCCAAATTATAACTAGCCATAATTACATACATTGAACATTGGCAAATGTTTGCTTTTCTCTGATCAGAGAAGAGCAGTGCTTTTACAGTGCTCTGCTAGAGAGTGGATATTTGCCTCCTGTGACACCTTGCTGTGAGTTCTAGCTGTTTATTTAATTATTTATTGTTTGTCTAACTGTTTATTTAATTATTTATTGTTTGTCTTAGTGGTGTGCTAGTTCAGCCTTCTCAGCTGTAACTTACCTTGCCTCTCTCAACTAACTGGGCTTTGTGTGGTACCCCCTCCCCCCTGCTGAGGGTTCAGGACAGGGTACCTTGTAACTGCCCTCTTTAATAGGACTTATCTCCCTCCCTCCCTCCCCAGCACCCACCCACCCCTGGGGTAATTGTAGTTTTATAGGTACTTGCACATCTTAGAGGAAAGGGGCTGCTCTCATGTGCAGCTCTTTATCCAAATCAGTCATACACGGAGGACCTGAGATTAATTAATTAAGCTTCAGGTACACAAGGTGTATTAGGGGTATTGGATACATTTTATTAGTATAAGCATCTACACCAATCCTTATTATATACAAAATTTAAAAGACCTAAACACAAGCTTTAAACTAAGATGCAGACAGAAGTCCAGCAACGAGATGGGGGTTCTCCGGTCTTTTGCATTGAGTGTCACATGTATGATTTTCTCCCAGTTGGTGAGAGGTCTTACGTATGCACTAAGTGCAAGGAGCTCTTTGCTCTCAGGGAACGAGTCCGTTCTCTAGAGGCTAGAGTAGCAGACCTGGAAGACATAAGAAAGACAGAGAAGTACATGGACGAGACCTACAGGGATATAGTCCTGAAGTCCCACCTCCAGTCTGGCAGCATCCCTGTTGCCATGGAGGAGAGAGGTCACGTGACAGGAGAGCATCACCCTGGTGTGGCAGGAAGTGATCCTGTAACTAGGACCTGTCCTCCAGGTGATGTAAAACCCTCTCGCACCGAGGACGTTTCTCCAGGGCCATGTCCCCATGAGGGGAGGGTCAGGACAGCTGTTATAGTTGGTGATTCAATCATTAGGAATGTAGATAGCTGGGTGGCTGGTGGACGTGAGGATCACCTGGTAACATGCCGGCCTGGTGCGAAGGTAGCAGACCTCACGCACCGCCTAGATAGGATCATAGATAGTGCTGGGGAGGAGTCTGCTGTCTTGGTACATGTTGGTACCAATGACATAGGAAAATGTGGTAGGGAAGTTCTGGAGGCTAAATTTAAGCTTTTAGGTAGGAAGTTGAAATCCAGAACTTCCAGGATAGCATTCTCCGAAATGCTTCCTGTTCCACGTGCAGGACCCAAAAGACAGGCAGAGCTCCGGAGTCTCAATGCGTGGATGAGAAAGTGGTGCAAGGATGAGGGTTTTGGATTTGTTAGGAACTGGGGAACATTCTGGGGAAAGGGGGGGCTCTTCCGAAGGGATGGGCTTCACCTTAATCAGGATGGGACCAGACTGCTGGCATTAACCTTTAAAAAAGAGATAGAGAAGCTTTTAAACTAGAAAATAGGGGAAAGCCGACAGTCACCCAGGAGCACATGGTTCGGACAAAGGTATCCTTGAAGGATACTACCAAAAGCAGTGAGGTTCCAAAAGGGAGTATAGTAGCCCAAATGCCCTTGAGTAAGGAGCAGACAGAGCATAAAGATTCCAAATTACCCATGCCTACCAATAGCCAGATTAATATTAATAAAATACAGTCTCTAAAATGCTTGTATGCCAATGCTAGAAGTCTAAACAATAAGATGGGAGAGTTAGAATATATAGCACTAAATGAGAGGTTAGATATGAATGCACTCTCAGAGACATGGTGGAAGGAGGATAACCAGTGGGACACTGTGATACCTGGATACAAACTATATCGTAATGATAGAGCTGATCAAATTGGTGGAGGGGTTGCGCTCTATGTTAGAGAGGGCATTGAGTCAGAAAGGATTAAAGTTTTGCAGGGAACAAAATTTGCTGTAGAATATGGATTGAAATTCCATTTATGAAGGGGAAGGTGATGGCAGTGGGAGTATACTATCGACCGCCTGGCCAGAATGAACAAATGGATGATGAAATGCTCAAAGAAATCAAGGAAGCTAACAAAAGTCATAACAGAGTAGTAATAATGGGTGATTTCAATTACCCCGGTATCGACTGGGTCAGTGTCACAGCAGGACAAGCTAAAGAGATAAAGTTTCTAGATGAAATAAATGACTGCTTCTTCGAGCAGCTGGTTCATGAACCAACCAGAGGGGAAGCCATACTGGACCTAGTCCTTAGTGGAACGCCAGATCTGGTGCAAGAAATAAGGGTGTTGGGAGCACTTGGCAATAGTGATCATAGTATGATCATGTTTGATTTAATTAGTGAAGGACAGATAGTAAAGGAATCCACAGTACTACCTTTTAACTTTCAAAAGGGAGACTATGATAGAATGAGGAATATAGTTAGGAAAAAACTAAAAGGAGCGGTTCCAAAGGTTAAAGACTTACAGCAAGCTTGGGTGTTATTTAAAAATACTATCCTCGAAGCCCAGACCAGCTGTATTCCACGCATTAAGAAAAGTGGAAGAAAGTCCAAAAAACTGCCAGCATGGTTTAAAGTTGAGGTCAGAGAGGCTGTTGCTGCCAAAAAAGCAACCTTCAGGAAATGGAAAAAAGAGCCAAATGATGAAAACTGGAAACAGCACAAGCACTGGCAAGTTAAATGCAAAGCATTGATAAGGCAGGCAAAGCGGGAATTTGAGAAGAAACTTGCTACAGAAGCAAAAACACGAAATAAAGACTTTTTCAAGTACATTCGTAGCAAAAGGCCTGTGAGAGAGTTAATTGGACCATTAGATGATAGAGGGATAAAAGGGGCAGTAAGAGGAGACAAGGCTATAGCAGAGAAACTGAATGAATTCTTTGCTTCGGTCTTTACTGAGGAAGATGTAGGGATGTTACCCAAGACTGAAGTGGTATTTAAAGGTGATACTGCAGAGGAATTGAGAGAAATATTGCTACACCAGGAAGATATATTACAACTATTTGATAAACTGAATAGTAGCAAATCATCTGGACCGGATGGTATACATCCCAGAGTGTTGAAAGAACTGAAATATGAGATTGCAGACCTGCTACTGGTAATCTGTGAACTTTCATTAAAATCATCTGTAATACCTGAAGATTGGAGGGTCGCCAACGTAACACCAATTTTTAAAAAGGGTTCCAGGGGTGACCCGGGAAATTACAGACCGGTGAGCCTGACGTCAGTACCAGGGAAAATGGTAGAAACCATCATAAAGAACAAAATTACACAGCATGTAGATAGTCATGGCCTAATGGGAGACAGCCAACATGGCTTTAGACAAGGAAGATCTTGTCTTACTAATCTGATATGTTTTTTTGAAGGTGTGCATAAACAGGTAGACAAAGGTGAGTCGGTTGATATAGTGTATCTGGACTTTCAGAAAGCTTTTGACAAGGTCCCCCATCAGAGACTTTTGGCGAAGCTAAAAAGTCATGGGATAGGAGGCAGTGTACTATTGTGGATCGGGAACTGGTTAAAAGATAGAAAGCAGAAGGTAGGGCTAAATGGCCAATATTCCCAATGGAAAAAGGTGAATAGTGGAGTACCCCAGGGATCTGTACTGGGTCCGCTACTTTTTGACATATTCATAAATGACCTGGAAAAGGGAATAACTAGTGAGGTTATCAAATTTGCAGATGACACAAAACTGTTTAAAGTTGTTAAAACCCAAGAGGATTGTGGAAAACTGCAGGAGGATCTGGATAAATTGGAAGACTGGGCATCCAAATGGCAGATGAAATTTAATGTGGACAAGTGCAAAGTTATCCACCTAGGAAAGAACAACCCACACTATAGTTACACGATGCAAGGCTCCACATTAGAAATATTGTATCGATCCATCTCATTGCTGGCCTTCCTCTTTTGTGTTGACCTTCTATCTTGCCAAGCATAATGTCTTTTTCTAATGATCTCTCTCTTCGCATGATGTGTCCAAAGTATGAAAGTCGAAGTCTTGTCATCTGAGCTTCTAAAGAAAGCTTAGGTTTGATCTCCTCTAGTACCGACTGGTTTGTTCGAGGACATGATATCCTCCCTTAACACCACTACATTTCCTACAGACCCGTGCCCTGTCACATGGATAAAGTCAATGAAAGAACAACTCAAACCCTTCATAGTGACCTTGTCCCTCGCCCAAGGATACATGCCAGCATCACTCAAACGAGCAACTATACGACCTATACTCAAAAGCACTTCACTCAACAAAGATGACCCAGCTGCATATTGTCCAATTTCCAGCCTAGCATTTATCACTAAAATTATAGAAAAAGCAGTCCAAAGGCAATTACAAGACCACATAGACATACACGCACCACTGGACCCTCACCAGCATGGGTTCAGGCTCGGCCACGGCGTAGAAACACTTTTATCATTACTCTTTGACAGCATCATCAGGGACATAGATAACGTTAAAACAGGATTCCTCATATTTCTGTATATATCATCTGCCTTTGATACTATATCCCATGCCATCATGCTGCAACGTCTCAAAGAAACTGGCCTACATAACACCGCCTTAAGATGGTTTCAATCCTACCTAAGTAATCAGCAAAAACAGGTTAAATTTATTTTTATTTGGCATTTCTTATATACCGCTTTTCATGATATCAAGGTGGTTTACATTGAACAAACTGAAGTTACATTGAACAGGGCATTATAACTTGGAGATAACTATTATCTCCAGGAACAAGCAGGAATGAGTCTTCACATATGGGTACGTCGGTACCGACGGAACCCGCGCGGGAATGCTCCCCAGTGTCCAAAAAGAAAGCTTTTGGGAGCATCCCACGCGCATGTGCACTGCCTTCCCGCCCATTTACTTCCCTCTCATCAGTTTTCCGTTTTCTGCGGAGCCGGCAGGACGTCTTCCTGTCACCGCAGAAAATTCTTCTTTTTATTCTTTGTTTTTTGTGGTCGCGTCTGCCTTCCCTCGACGCCACCGGTACCGCCGGTGCTTTTCTTTCTTTTTACTAAAGAATTTCTTCTTTTCTAAAAGTTTTTTCCTGTTTAGTGCCTGACGGTTTCTAGGCCACTAGGCCTCTATCCTTCCATTATGGAAAAGCCAGCCACTATCCTTAAGAAATGCTCCAAGTGTGGCGGTACAAATATATTTTCAGACACTCATACTTGGTGTCTAAAATGTTTAGGTCCTGACCATTGCCCTCTGGAGTGTCTCTCCTGCTGGAGCTCAAACAGAAGAAGTCTTCAGAATCGAGCACAACTCGATACCCGGTTCACATCGCACTCGATGTCACCAGCTAGAATATCTTCTTCTTCACAGGATCAGGTAACCAAACAACAGTCTGTAAAGACTAGCCAGTCCTCGAGTGGTAGATCTCCCCCTCAGCATCGAGATGGCTCCGGCCTTGCCCTCGAGGACATTTTGGCAATAAAGCCCCGGCGGGAGTCTTCGGGCTCCAAAGCACTAACGGGGCTCCAGGTTGTTCCCGGGGTTCTTACCTCATTGTACACACCTGGGCCATGCTCGGTGGTTGTGGCCGCTTTGAGCGGTACCAACACCCCGGCATCGGCTATGGTGATGGATGAAACACTCCTCACCGATGAACGTAGTCTAGCACTCTCGGCTACTTCGGCACCGCTAGAGTTGCTGCAGACCGTTCCTCGAGTATCAGTATCGGCTTCGGTACCGACATCGGCGTCGGTGTCGGTACCGTCCATGCTTGCTGCGACAGACTCGCTTCCTTCGATGCCGAGCCTGGAATCGATCTCTAGCATGGAGGATTTGGTACCGACCTCGGTCGGTACCGAAGACATTGCTTTAAAGAAAATCTGATGCTTCATCCTTTCCAGTCTTCCGATCCCGATGACTGGGATGAATCCATCGGTACCAAGGCTGATTTTTCGACAAGTCTAGCCTTTACCCTTCGTTTTAAAGGGTCCTCCTCAGGGGAGATTTCTTTTCAAGCTTTTCTGCTTGATATGGCAAAGTTACTTGCCATTTTTATACCTGGTAAAGAATCCGTATCGGGGGATTCAGAGACACTGCAATTCCCCGGGATTCCAAAGGAGGTGATCATGCTTCCTTTGCATCAGATCTTACAAGATCTACTGTTAAGAATGTGGGAAACTCCTTTAACGGTATCCCCACATTCTAAGACACTTGACACCATGTACAAAGTGCCACCTTCTCCAGGTGCTTCCAACCTATAATATAGCCCCCTCCCATCTCTCATCCAACTACAATCAACCACCAGAGCCAGAAGAACTCCCAATCAAAATTCTCTCATAGTACCTCCTTCAATATGCAAAACCAAACAATTCACTAACAAGGAGAAATTAGGCCTTACCTGCTAATTGTCTTTCCTTGAGTTCTCTCCAGGCCAGTCCAGGTACAGTTGGGTAGTCAACCTCCTCCAGCAGCTGAGGACTGAATACTGAAAATTCTGCTGACAGCCTATCCCAGCTCCCCCTGGTGTCAGAGAGACAGTCTCCTATTGTCAAAGCAGCGGAACTAAACTATCAACTATGAAAAAAAACAACAACAAATACCCTAGGAGTCTACAAACACGCTCTAAACCGTTAAAAAGTATCCCCTTATGAACTTTATTATTATTTTTTTTTTCTCTTTCCTGAAGGAGCTTTCCTAACTCGAGAGGAATCTCTCCAAAATCCTCTTCTACTACGCCTGTTTCTCTTTTCCAGCTCCGGCCACTAGCGAAGTTACCGAAAGTATCTCCACCGTAAAGACGGATCTCCTTGGCCTAGCTGTTGCTCGCAGATAATTTGGGTGGGACCTGGACTGGCCCGGAGAGAACTCAAGGAAAGACAATTAGCAGGTAAGGCCTAATTTCTCCTTCCTATTCGTCTCTCCGGGCCAGTCCAGGTAGTTGGGCAGTACCAAAGCAGTACCTAAACTGGGGAGGGTCCTGCGAGTCCCACCACAATGGTTGAGGCTCCAACCTTCGCGTCCCCCCTAGCCTGCACATCTAATCTGTAGTGCTTTGCGAACGTATGAAGAGAAGACCATGTCGCCGCTCGACAGATATCCTCTGGTGGAATCAAGGCACTCTCAGCCCAAGACGCCGCCTGGGCTCTAGTAGAATGCGCTCTGAGTCCATTCGGAGGCAACTTAACCTTAGCCTCATAAGCCACCCCTATCGCCTGCTTCACCCAGTGGGCGATAGAAGCCTTGGTAGCTGCCTCCCCCTTACGCTGTCCACTAAAGAGGACGAACAACCTATCCGACCTCCAAAACGGCTCCGTCTTCCTAAGATACCTACGCAACATGCGTCCCAAATCCAACTTCCTAAGTGAGCGATCAAACTCGCTACCCTCCTGATCCCCAAAAGAGGGAAGCAAAATGAATTGATTCATGTGAAAACTCAATACCACCTTAGGCAAATAGGATGGTACCGGTCTCAGAACCACCTTTTCCGCCGTAAACTGAATATTTTTATTTATTTATTTATTTATTTATTTAACAGTCTTTTCTATACCGCCCCTTCCAGAGATCAGGGGCGGTTTACATTGAACATTAAACAGAACAATTGTATACTTCTGTATACATTTACAGGGAACATTATGCTTTAACTATGTACAGGTGTACTTACAGGGAACATATTTTGAACAAATTTTGAACAACATTTTGAACATATTTTGAACATTAACTATAACAGAGCTTTTCAAACTATTTACAAGTTATATACATGGAGCGCATCTTAGTTAGATACAGTTACAGTGGTGCACGAGAGCGCTTGCAAATCCGAAAATCTTCTAGCTGAACACAATGCTACCAGGAAAGCTGTCTTCCAAGAGAATTCTCTCAGATTCTCGGCCAACCTCGACTCAAAAGGCGGTCCCGTTAACGCCCCCAGTACTAAGTTCAAGTCCCAAGGAGGCACCACCTGTCGAACCGGCGGCCTAATATTCCTGGCTACCATAAGGAACCGTTGAATATCCGGATGCGACGAGAGCGAGCCCCCGCACACCCTCCCTCTATAACACACAAGAGCCACTAGGTGAACCCTGAGAGTACTGAGGGCTAGCCCCTTCTCCAGCCCCCCCTGAAGAAAAGACAGGATATCTGGTAACTTTGTGAAAGAAGGCTTAACCCTATGCTCTTCACACCACGCTTCAAAAATGCGCCACACTCGAACATACGCCAAAGATGTTGACCTCCTTCTGGATCACCCACTGCAACAAAGTTTGACTCTCCTCCAGCAAAGGTGCACTGCCCGTGCCTCCTTGCTTGTTGATGTAGGAAACGGTCACCAGATTTTCGGAAAACACTCGCACCGCTCCACCTGTGATCAGACCGAGAAACTCCAGTAGAGCGAAGCGCATTGCTCGCAGTTCCAAGCAATTGATCGACCAACTGCTCTCCTCCGCAGACTGGGTCCCCTGCGCTACCTGAGACAGACAATGAGCCCCCCAACCGGAAAGAATGGCATCCGTTGTGACCAAAACCCACTCCGGATGCTCCAGAGGGACTCCTGCCTGTAGATGCGCTGGGACCAGCCACCACTGCAGACTGTTGCGGACGTCCTCCGGACACAGTAGCCTCTGAGATAGCGGGTGATCTTGCGGAGACCATCTGGAAAGAATGCTTGCTGAAGCAGACGCATGTGGGCTCTGGCCCATGGCACCAGATCCAAGGCCGCAGCCATAGAACCCAACAATTGTAAATATCTCCAAGCCGTTGGAGCCCTGAGACGCACGAACGCCGCTACCTGCGCCAAAATCTTTTGCACTCTGTCCGGAGGGAGGAATACCGCTCCTTTCTCTGTGTCGAACAAGGCCCCGAGATACGTCAAACGCTGTAACGGTATCAACTGACTCTTTGCCCGGTTGATAGCCCAACCTAGCTGTTCCAGAAACTGTACCACTCGAGCCATCGCAGCGATAGATTCCGCTTGAGATCCTGCTCAGATCAGCCAGTCGCCCAGATAGGGATGCACCTGAATCCCTTCCTTCCGGAGCGCCACTGCCGCCACTACCACCATCACCTTGGTGAACGTTCAAGGTGCTGTAGCCAGCTCGAACGGCAACACTCGAAACTGAAAATGACCCATGGGAACTGCAAACCGAAGAAACCATTGATGCTCCAGTCTGATCAGAATGTGCAGATAAGCCTCTGTTAGATCTATGGAGGAAAGCACCTCTCCCGGCTTCAGCACCCAGATAACCGATCTTAGGGTCTCCATCCAAAAATGCGGAACTCTCAAGCAGCGGTTTACGTGCTTGAACTCCAGAATAGGCCGAAAAGACCCTTCTTTCTTGGGAACTACAAAGTAAATCGAGTATCGACCTAAGCCGTACGGTCTAGAGGTACTGGCACCACCTCTTGCAGCTGCAACAAACATTGCAGCATGTCGTTGATCACCGCCCTCTTTGTTTGAGGCCCGCACGGGGACAACACAAAGGCTTCCGCCAGCGGACGAGCGAACTCCAGCGCATAACCCTTGCGGATGATTTCCAGCACCCACTGATCCGTAGTTATGGCCGCCCAGGCGGAGAGAAATCCCTACAAATGTCCTCCTACCGGCATCTCCGCCTGGACCAGCCTCCCTTCATTGTGGCTTCTTAGCAGAGTTCTGCTGGGAATTAAAGTACCCCTGCTTAACCCCCTGGCTCCTCGAAAGGACTGTCCCCTGGATACAAAACGGCCCCTTTGATAAGGCGCAAACCGAGGACCCTGGAACCTGCGAAAATCTCTTCCTTGACTTCTCTGCATCGGTCCTGTCTTCGCAGCTCTGGGTCGGTCCTCAGGAAGGCGGGCCCCTTTGGAAACGCCTAAATCCTTCACAATTTTCTCCAACGCTTCTCCAAAGAGCAGCTTGCCCTTGTATGGAAGCTTACTGAGGCGAGATTTAGAAGACGGATCTGCCGCCCAATTTCTTAGCCAAAGAAATCATCTAGCGGCAATAACTGAGGCCATGGACTTTGCTCCCCCGTCCTCCTCCTCCCTCCTCCCCCGTCCTGCCCCTCACTTGTGGTGTCCCACAGGGCTCTGTGCTTTCCCCCATACTGTTCAACATCTTTCTCGCCCCACTGCCCTTGATAATTCAACAATACTCGGTCTCGTCTTACATTTATGCAGACGATATTGTTCTCTTGTTTCATACCTCACCGTTATCCCCTGATGTCACTCAGATGAACCTCTGCCTTTCACATATCGCTTCTTGGCTGTCAGAAAATTTTCTTTATCTCAATCCAACAAAGTCCTCTGCAATGTGGGTTTCCTTAGGTGGCCCATGTCCCACTCTGGCTCCCTCCATTGGCTCAACCAGCATTCCTCTCACATCCTCCTTTCGCTACCTGGGCGTTCTTCTGGATCCTTCTCTGTCCTTCCAGGAAAACATCTCCAGGGTTTCCCGTTGTTCTTTCACTGCCTTACGGCGCATTAGGGCCGTCCGATCCATATTATCCATATGGAGTGGAGGAGTAGCCTAGTGGTTGGGGCAAGGTACTTCAGGCCGGAAAGTCGGTGGTTCAAATCCCACTAGAGGACAGCAACCTTGGGCCAGAAGGACTGGGGTTTCTAGTCCCACAGGTGCTCCTTGTGGTCTTGGGCAAGCCACTTAACCCTCCATAGCCCATGTTCCTTGTAAAATAGTTATCTCCAAGTTATAATGCCCTGTTCAATGTAATTTCAGTTTGTTCAATGTAAACCGCACTGATGCAGAATAGCGCGGTATATAAGAGAATGTAAATAAATAAATAAATAAATATTACCCACCGGTTCCCTTATCACTCTTGTCATTGCTCTCGTTACTAGCAGATTGGATTACTGCAACGTTTATTTAGCCAACCTTCCTAAATACAGCCTTCAAAGGCTGCAGCGAATACAGAATACTGCAGCTCGTCTCATCACCTTTTCCAGTAAATTCGATCACATTACGCCTATCCTTATCCGTTTACATTGGCTTCCCCTCCATTATCGCTTTCGTTACAAATTTCTGATTCTACTCCATCGTGCCGTTTACACCAATACTCCTCTCTATCTGGCTGATTGCATCTCTCTACATTCTCCCCATCGACAACTTCGTTCTTTCAACACCAATCGTCTGTCTCTTCCCTCGCCCTCCCGAGCCCGCTTGGAACAGACACGACACTCTGCCTGGTTCTTTCTCGGACCTATGCTATGGAATGTACTACCCACTGATCTTCGGTTAGAGCCATCATACTCCCAGTTCAAGTCTCTGCTTAAGACATATCTATTCCAGAAAGCCTTTGACCTCCTTCCTGAAGACCCCTCCTGCCTGTCCTATGTCTCTGTCTGATGTGTTATAGATTGTCTTTGTCTGTCGTCCTCTCTGTCTTTATGGTTTATTATGAGTTGGTATCACTGTATGACTTGTTTGCCCTTTCTCTACCTCCTTTCCTATCTGAACTTTGGCGTTCTATTTCCTGGTGTGCAGTGTTTAATCAAATTTTTTATTGTACACCGCTAAATGCTTTTGCCCTAGCGGTATATCAAATATAAATAAAGATAAAGGTATTCTTACCAAATCATAGACGGCGTCCGCTAAATAAGCCGCCGCCGACTCTAGCTTCGCTCCTTCTGAGGAAGAGTGCTCCTGTTTCTCCGAGTCCGGCTCTCCCTGTAACCACATACGCTCCACAAACCGAAGCTTGTAAAGCTAGAGCACTAGAATCAAAAGCCTGCTTCAGAAGCGCCTCTAATCTACGATCCTGAAGATCTTTAAGGGCTGTACCCCCTTCTACCGGAATTATTGTCTTTTTAGTGACCGCTGAAACCAGCGCATCTACCTTAGGCATCCGCAATAACTCTTTCTCCTCCTGAGGGATCGGATAAAGACGCAGAATGGCGCACCCCCCCCCCCTCAGGCTGGCCTCGGGGCATTCCCACTCTGACTCTATCATCTGTTTAATTACCCTGTGTATTGGGAAACACCGCTGTTCAGACTTAAATCCCTGTAACAAGGGATCCTCCACGGGCTCCTGCTGCACCGCAGGAAGCACTATATTTAATGCTGTGAGGGACTGAACAATCAAAGCCCCCAGCTCCTCCTTGCGAAAAACTTGGAAGACATTTGGATCTTCGCCTGGCCCAAGCTCTCCTTCTTCCAACTCCATTGGCCAAGAATCCAGACCTGCCTCAGAAAGAATTTTACCTTCCTCAGCCCCTTGAGGGCTAGAGACCTGTGGCCCTAAACCATCGAAACCTATCTCTACACCTGGCCCTTTAGCCGAGACCCCTTCTCCAGGGTCAAGCACCTTGGACTCATCCAACTTTAATTGCACCTGGCTGGTAGTAGCCTGGCTGTCTAATGGCTGAGCCATCTTTAACATATAAGCTTTATGCAGAGCTAGAATAAATTCAGGTGAAAACAGTGAACCCAAAGTACCTTGAGCTCCAGACGATGACCTGTGGTCTGGATCCTCCACCAGAGGCGTTTTATGAGATTTTGATTTTCTTTTCCTTGAACATGGCAAAAGCGCGGGAGAAACGGCAGTAACTGAACTCACCATGACTGCCGTTCCGACCTTAACCAACGGCCCCTGAAGCCTCTCTCCAGCCACCTCCGCAACTACTGCCTGCTCCATAAAGGCGTCTGCTACAAAAACTAACACCTAAAACTAAACTTACCACGGTCAGGAACAAAAGAAAAAACAAACCCCACGAACGATCTCGGCCCGTCGGGAAAAAGCACGGCGATTCCAGTCCGGCCTACACGCTTCCGCCACCGAGCTTAAGTGGCCCCACACTACCCGAAACTGCAACCGTTTGGGCTACACACACAACCGCGGCGTCAAACTGAAAAGCTCTACCTCCAAGTAAAGTTTACCAAGCTATCCATGCTCCTATCTGAAGCAACTGTGACGGAGCTCTCCTCTCCGGACTCCCGCTGCTAGCGGGCCACGGAGATTACAGCGAACGGCGGCCGAGAATAGATTCTGGGGCTCCCAGCTCCTTTCTCAACCACCCTTAAGCGACGGATCCTCTGGCAAGGCAGGCTCTGCCCCTGGTGCTGCTGTAAACTCTCTCTAGCAGCTGAGGACCGTCGTCTTCAATTTTTCTTCTCTTTTTATATTGTCACGCTTCCCCTGCCTAGGGCCGATGGCTCTATAGTAAGGGTGACCGCAATCTTGTTTCCAAGTGTCTTTTCTACTATGTAGCAGCAAGGGTTGCTGGGACTTGTAGTTTTTAAGTTTCACTCTTCAACAAAATGTGTTGTGGCACGAGGGTCTTTTGAACAGATAAATTTATTTGGGGGTTTTTCCTTTCACAAGGGTTCAACAGGCTTAGGCAAAGCATAGAATTTCTTTCCAAAATAATAGGAAACAGGAGCAAATGAAAAGTAGAAATAAAGTACAAACTGTTTCTTCACAGCAACTTAAACAGCCAAAACAACTTTGTATTCTTCTTCTACAAAGCTTGTTTAACGTAAATCTAAGTGATCAATGTTACACAGAGAACAGTCCATCTCATAACATTCAGGTGTTTCAGGAATATTGGCTACGTCGATAATCATATCCTCACTCTCTTCATCACAGCTCTGCTTAGGGGAACTCTTGCACTGCAAACCTTGGATAACCTCTTGCAGCTGCTCTAGAAAGTTTCCTCTCTCATTAGCCGTGACCTTCTCTAGTGCAGGAGATTGGGTATTACGTAAGCTCTTCCCTATGGCTTTTATATCAGCTTCAAACCATTTACTGAAAGTGTTTCTGTTAGGAGTTACTTTTACAGCCGTGCTATCTCGGCACTTATTAGCACTAGCTTTCAATTGTTGCACAATATCTTCAACAAGTCTCTGGCTAGGAAGTAATTCTGACGTACCTTCTTTACTGGCAATGCCTTGTCTGTGCTCAGAGCTTTCTCCCCTCGTGCAGGCAAACTGCTTGACCTTGTCCTCGGGTAGCTTCCACAGAGGCTCTGGCTTTGCTTTAAAGTTACAGAGAATGGACCCTCCAGAATCCCTCTTGACCGGAATTGGGTTCCAAGGTTTCCCTGGTTGCTGCCTTTCTGAGTGCCTTCCTTGTTGAAGTGGCTTGGACAATTGCAGAGGCTTCTCTCTGCCTTCTGTTCTACAGTTCTCTCTCTCTTGGCTGTTCTGTTTCTGCTGGCTGCTCTCTTGCCGGTGTGACTTCTCCCACTCCTGGCTGTGCATCTGCCAGTGTGGCTTCTCCCACTCCTGGCTGTGTCTCTGCCGGTGTGGCTTCTCCCACTCCTGGCTGTGTCTCAAGACTGACTCTGAAGCCGGTTTAAAACGGCTTCCTTCTGCAGCCACACCCCTCTGGTTACTCAGGTGCAAATCATTAGAGCTGCCTTCAGCTCTTACGTAATGGCTATGGCTGAGCTCCGTTCTGGCTGAAAGCTTCCTGTTGCCATGGGAACCTGGCTTGCTCTTACTTTTAAAGGTAAACTGCTCGCTATTTTCCCATTCCATCTGTTCAGGAGTGCTTTCGGTACCACAATATACTGTACTGCCCTGCTAGGGCAAATGAGGCAGCTCTTTTTTTAGTACCCTACGGACTAATTCCAATTCGTCTCTCCAGGGTGCCTGTCAGCGACACGTCCTTCTCAGCTGCTGAGGACTGAAAGACTGACTCTCTGACGCCAGGGGGAGCTGGATAGGCTGTCAGCAGAATTTTCAGTATTCAGTCCTCAGCTGCTGGAGGAGGTTGATTACCCAACTGTACCTGGACTGGCCCGGAGAGACGAATAGGAATAGAACGTTTACATACATAGTCCCCTCACAATGAAACTCCATCCCTGAAACACTAAGAATCAAAAACCCATTACACCAGCCCCAACATCAAAAGTAAATTAAATTCCCCCCTTTTTCCTCCTCCCTTATCCCCCCATGTCCCTCAGTCACCATTCCAGCCCTCTCAACGTTGCTACATTCAAGCATTGTTTATGCATTGCATACATCATTTACTGGATACACCGATAAGAATGCCTACTTTGTATTTCAAAATAAGAACATAAGATATGCCATACTGGGTCAGACCAAAGTCCATCAAGCCCAGTATCCTGTTTCCAACAGTGGCCAATCTAGGTCATACGTACCTAGCAGTTTCCCCAAAAGACACAGGTTCCGCAATGCTTGTACTGGGTCAAGCATTGATATCCTGGGTCCCTTCTTAATAATGGTTTATGGACCTTTCCTCCAGGAACTTGCCTAAACCTTTTTTAAACCCAGCTACACTAACAGCCTTTACTACATCCTCCGGTAACAAATTTCAGAGTTTGATTACACGTTGAGTGAAAAAATATTTTCTTTTATTAGTCTTAAATAGTTTACCCTGTAGCTTCATTGCATGTCCCCTAGTCTTTCTATATTCTGATAATGTAAACAGACAAATGTACATAGTTCAATGTAAATAGTTAGCATTTATACCTCATTAATACTGTTCTATGTAAAGGTTCAGTTCCGTTATAATGTAAATCACCCCTGATCTCTGGAAGGGGCAGTATAGAAAAACGTCTGAATAAAATAAAATAAATAAATGTTTCAGTTACATTGAATTTTAGGTGACAATGGAACATGCAGGTACCAATGTCAAAAATGCAAGCAGATATTTACAGTGGGACTCATGTTGAGTGTTCTATTAGAGAAACATATATTTGGGAGTCATCCGCAGAGAATGTAGGGGAAGCCATTGGAGGAAATCAAGAGATCAAGGGAGAGGATAAACAGTGAGAAGAGGGGATGGCCTAGGATGGAGTCCTTTGGTATGACAATTGATAATTGGATAACTGTGGAAGAAGACCCTCCAGAAAACACACTGAAAGTGCATTATGGGAAGCTGGAAGAAAATGAGGATAGAACAGTCTCAAATGAGGACAGGGTGCTAAGAAATAAATGGTGGTTAACTGAGTCAAAGGCAGTAAGATGGTCAAGGAGAATAAGTATAAAGTTTGTTGACCTTAGCTATGAGGATGTCAGAGACCTTGGTGAGGGTTTTTCTCTATGGAATATAAGGTGCAAAATCCAGATTGGAGGGGGATCAAGGATGTTTTTTAGTATATGAAAATCAAAGCAGCAGAGGTAAATGGCCCATTCAAGCATTTGGAACACAAAAGGAGGGGAAGGAAAACAGGGAGGTAGCCAGTAAGGCACGGAGAGGGTAAATTTATAGTGTTTTTTGAGTAGCCACATACATATGTAAAAGGCCTGTTATAAAACTTCAACCAGCATAGAAGTACACACCTTGACATGGTATGTACTTTGCTGGTAGATGTATCTGGGAGCATGGTCTGGGCAGAGCATGGGTGGCGTTTACTAGTATGGGCCATTACAAAATGCATTAATTTACAAGCGTAATTCAATAATCTGCACACATTTACATTTGCCTTAAAGGTGTGATCTCTGCCACTTACACTAGTAGTTAATACAGACACATAGACGCCTGTTTGTCTTTATAAAATAGGCATCTGCTTACCGTTATAAAATTACCCTTGAAGGGTCCAATGACGAGTTTTTTGGGAAGTGAAGTGACAGTGGTGAAGATTGCAGTAGAAGATAATGGGTTATTAATGTCAAAGAGGGAAGGAACGACAGCATTAAGGGCCAGCAGTGAGGAGTTGTGGGGATGATGTCAGAGGGGGAAGCAGTTTGGAGGATGAGAGGTGGTGAGTAGTTTGGCAGGGTTTTAAGCAGAGAAAAATAAGATGGATGAAGTAACAAGGGGGGCAGGTGAGAATTCAAGAATGATTTTGCTGATCTTGCCCTGAAAGAAATCAATCATGATCTGGTCAATAAAGAGGGGGAGGGGTGGAGATTAGAAGGTTGTGGCTACTTGAAAAGAGGGTTGAGAGTGGTAAAAAGACAATGGGGATTGGTGGCTAGACCAGGGGTGGGCAATTCCGGTCCTGGAGGGCCACAGACCAGTCAGGTTTTCATGATGTCCCTAATGAATATTCATGAGATCTATTTGCATCCACTGCCTTCCATTGTATGGAAATAGGTCCATGAATATTCATTAGGGACATCATGAAAACCTGACCGGTCTGCAGCCCTCCAGGACCGGAATTGCCCACCCCTGGGCTAGACTGTTGGTCAGATAGACAATCTTGGTTTGGTGAGTGTGATAGCTGATTGGAAAACAAACATGAATCTGAAATGTATGAAGTCAGGCTGAGAGCAGGAGGTGCTCTTCAGACCCAAGTCTGCAGAATGAAGGAAGCAAACTTTGGGGGCTTAGGAATGGCACATTTCACAGTACAAGATCATCCAGAGCAGAGAAGAGTATAGAACTGCCTTGTTGAGAGAGTGGAGGAAAGGAATCAACTGCCTGGACATTCCTAACGGTGTTACCACTGACAAGTTGAGCTTGAGAACGATTGTTGTGTGAAAAATATAAGGTACTGATCAGATAGGAGAATGCTAGAGAAAGAGAATTCTGAGAGCAGGTGAAGTAGAGGCAGTGAGCTGCACTGGAGCAGAAGAGTCTAACTGCAGGCCTGATAAGGAATGGGTTAAGGAATCTAGATGCACAAGGATCATCAATGTGAAAATTGAAGTCCCCTAGGATGAGAGAGGGGGATGATGGTGAAAGGAAGGAGGAAAACCAGGAGTCAAAATTAGTGAACGAGGAGGAAGGACACTTATCTGGTGGTCTGTACATAATAGTGACACAGAAAGGTAAGGGATAAACAGTTGGATGATGTTCTTTAAAGGAGTAAAAGGAATGGGACTGAGGAGGAAAGAGATATTAGAACTATGGGGGAAGATGGGGAGTCCCACACTACTGCCCTGGCTCTCTGTACAAGGTGTGTGGGAAAAGAGGTATCCTCCATTAGAGAAAGCAGCAACTGAGGCAGAGTCCCAAGGGAAGAGAGAAGTAAGATGCTAGAGCAGAGGTAGCAAACTCCAGTCCTGGAGAGCCAAAATCCAGCCTGGTTTTCAGGATGTCCCTAAAGAATATTCACGAGATATATTTGCATACAATGGGAGGCAAAATACAGCCTGAAAACTAGGTTGGATTGTGGCTCTCCAGGACTGGAGTTGGCCACCCCTGTGCTAGAGGCTGGAGGGAATAGGAAATGAAGATATCTTAAATATAAACCAAGTTTGTTGGAGATAGCCTGGGTGCTTCACAAGGAAAAAGTGAAGGGGAGCAAGGAGAGTGGAAAGAGGGGAACAGAGATGAAATGCTGGGTGGAGGGTGTGTTGGATGGTCTGCAAGAAATCCTGAGGAGGTATGGCTGGGATAGGTGAGGAGAACAGTTAGGGGATTTGCCATTCCTCTCCCTTTCTACTTTAGCATCTTTCTGGCTTTTGTTGTAGTCATTTTTTAACCTGCTTGACCTACAATAGTGCATAGAGAAAGAAACAGCCAGCAGCAAAAAGGAGGTCTCTGCTGAGACCTCATTTTGAATACTGTGTACAATTCTGGAGACTGACTTCAAAAGGCTATAAACTGAATGGAGTTTTGCTCAGAGGGCGGTTACTACAATAGTCAACACACTATCAATAAAACCTAAGGCAACAAAGATCTAAATATGTAAACCCTGGAAGTAAGGCGGATTAGGGGAGATATGATAGAGACATTAAATACCTCTATAGTATAAATGCACAGGTGGTGGACCTCTTTCAACAGAAAGGGGGCTCTGAAACAAGGGATAATAGGATGCAAGTGAAAGTCTTGGGAGTAACATAAGGCAGGGCTTACCCAAACTCTGGTCATAACTACATATGGGGTTATAAAATCAACAAATTAGGTTGTGTATTCTGGTGAATGTTTAAGTCAAGCCCACATCTACTTCTGCAGGGCCAGCTTTTGGAGTGTACAACCTGGTTGAAAGCAGGAGAGGAAATAAATCGAACTAACCAATGAAGCAACCAGGCCTGAGAGTAACACAAACAGCCAAGCAGCAGTGTTCCAGAGTTATCAATCAAGCGACAGCTTATAACTGGACTCTTCACGGCAAGAAATGAGGGTTGAGGAGGGTAACTGCCTGAGCCTTGCTTATATAGGCTATGCTAGACCTGCAAAGGATATGCAACTCTGGCCTCTCATCCTTCTCTGGAGCTGTGGAGAAATTCTGAGCCACAGAGAATGCGTGAGTTAGTATGCATCATATAGAGGAGTTCTACAGTGCAAATAGGCTTGACCCCTTCTTATAGTGGAAGTGGAAACCTGAGCTCCTGGTGCACTGATGTTCTCTTCACACCTCCGAGGAATCAAGAACCTGGAGTAGTGGCATAAAAACAAAAGGGAATAGCTTTGAAGCGAGTGATCAGAATATGTTTCTGTCCACGCTCCCCAATAAAAACAGTAGATATGCCAGACTGGGTCAGACCAAAGGTCCATCAAGTCCAGTATTCTGTTTCCAACAGTGGCCAATCCAGGTCACGAGTACCTGTCAGATTCCCAAAAGGTAGACAGAATCCATGCTGCTTATTCCAGGGATAAGCAGTGGATTTCCCCAGTCCACTTTAACTTGTCTAGAACTCTCATAAACCCAGCTCACATTAAAAACTTTTACTAGAGATGACCGGAGGCAAGATGATGGATTTGTAATGGCTGTTGATGGCGTATCCCAGGTTTCCTTGTTGCTACTTCCCCCTTTTGCTTCATATCAAAGCGAAAGGGCAAGAACCCTGCCCACCATCGGGGATCTTTCCGGGAGGAGGAAAGCAGCTTATCCTGGAGCAATGCAGTGCCATGCTGTCTTTGGCGTGTCAGGCTGTCCTGGAGCAGCAGTGTTGGAGCAGAGCACAGAAGGGGTTTCTCTAAGCCTTGAAGAATGTCTGTTGGCAACTCAGAAGCTCTCCACGGGGGTGGGGGGGGGGGGTGGAGGAGAATGAGTTCTCTCGTTTGACAGTCTTGTGGCTGCAATGGTATCCGGAGATTTGCTGGGCTTCCCCCTCGCTTGGTCTTCCCCCAGCGTCTCAGGTGGTAGGCACAAGAAGGGAGGTAATCCTGGGGGGTCAGCTGCCCGGAGGGAGTAGAATGCTATCCAGCGAGGAATGATCGCAGGATACCCTTATGGTGCTTTGTAACTCCATAAAGGCCCTGGATGCTTCCCTCAATAAGTCCATGGAACAACTGAGTTCAAAAGTGGTTTCTCTTTCAGGACTTGTCCTGTCTCAGAGATAGGACTTGAACCAGCATGCAGTCCAACTGGGACAGTTAGCTACTCAAGTGGAAGAGTTGGGGGCAGTTAAGGATGCCACTGTAAAGGAGAGCACGAGACTATGGAGAAAGCTGAAATACCTGGAAAATCAGTCCCGGAGAAATAATCTAAGATTTCTGGGTTTTCTTCAGTCCCCTTTGCTAGGCCCAGTTGAGTTGGTGAGGAAGTATATGGTGGATATCCTGGGCCTGGCATTGGATAATCTGCCTCCTATTGCTAGGGCATACTATCTGCCCTCTTCCGTGGGCACTACCTGGGGCCTTGCAACTCCACCGGGACAATTGGATCCGACTGTTTTTTTTTTTAGAAGTGTCCCTAGAGATGGTCACTGCCAGAGGCACTTTTGTTGGTGATGTTCACCTTTGAACAGGATAAAGTTTCTGTTCTTTGTTTATACTTTAAACATATGCAAGAGCACGGCTGCATTATCCGTGTATTTCCTGATGTTTCTAGACAGACCCAGGTCTGCTATAAAGAGTTCTTGGCATTGCAACCTAGAGCTCTTACTTTGGGGGTTCTTGGCTTTTGAAATTTCCTGCACTTTGTTATGTTAGTTTTGAGGGTAAGAATTATTTCTTTACAGAGCCTAAACAGCTGCTTGAGTTAATTTCTGCTCGTGAGGTAAAGCTAGGTGGGGCTGGTGGAGAACCATAGTGTGCGTTCCTTGGACAGTTTAAGTTTCGCAGCCTTTACAATGTTTGATATATTTCTTTGTTTTCTTTTTCCTTTCTTGTCTGCTCAATTTAGTGGTTGAATGGGCAGTTGTGAAGTAGATTTCTTTTTTTCATTTGCCTTTTCCTTTGGAATATTTGTTTCTGTATATTGCCTTATATTATTGGAAATTTGATAAATATAAAATAAAAAAAATAAAATAAAAATAAAAGCTTCTACTATATCCTCCCATAACGAATTCCAGAGTTTAATTATGCGTCCAGTGAAAAAATATTTTCTCTCATTACTTAACCCCTTAACTGAACAAAAGGCATAGCGCCTAGCCAACCACTGCCTGGGGAATTAAATCTCCAACTATAGAGTTCGTTCCCTGCAGTGATCGCTGATCAAGCACTGCTCCTGCTGATTACCGATCTCCCTGCTTCTTTCTGCACAGTCTATCATTCACTGTCATGATCACCGTGGTGGTGACTGAGAGACTGTGCAGAAAGAAGCAGGGAGATCGTTGAACAGTGGCGATCACTGTGGGGAATGAATTAGCTTGTCTTCACCATTTAATGAACGGCTAGGGTAAGACACGTTAACTCGGTTTCTCCAGTTAAGAGGTTAAGTGTGCTACATTGTAGTCTTTCTGCTTTTTGAAGGGGTAAACAACCAATCTACATTTATCCATTCCAATCCATTTATTATTTTGTAGACCTTTATCATATCTCCTCCTTAACCGTCTTTTTTTCCCTAAGTTGAAGAGTCCTAACCTTTTAAGCCTTTCCTCATAAGGGTATCTTTCCATCCTCTTTATTGGCGACCAGAATTACACACAATATTTGAGTTATTGTTACAATACTACAACTCAGTGGAGCAATGCATGAATAAGAGTTGTGAAAGGAATCAGCACAGGACTGCATTAGAAGGATGAAAAGACCCAGGGCATTATGAGTAGATAATACAGTAGGTGCATCCTAGCTGGATTCTGCTGCTTACAGCAGAATCCAACAGTTGGTGAGTAACGTGTTATCTTTTAAAAATATGTGGTGTTCAGATAACAGAAAGTAAGTGATAAAGAATTCTGAGTCAACAATTGAAGTAGATGATCAGGCTGAGGTGGTGATATGTGTTGGGGCAGTAAAACCTAGCTGGAGGCCCAATGAGGAGATTCTGGATTCTAAGACAGGCAGAGGAATTTAGAAGTTGGTAAGAGGGGGATGAGAGAACAGATGAAAATTGGGATGGGTAATTATGATAGGAGATTAACTGGAAGAGGTTGAGTATCAGTAGGAGGGGGGTTTGGTTGAGAGCAGATAAACAGATTTATTTTTCCTTATTATATTGCATCAGTGTTTTCCAAACTTCTTTCTGGTATGCCTCCATTTTTTAAGCAGAAAATTTGTGTGACCACAGCAGGCAACCAAATAAAATGATCACTCAAACACACATATAATTACTTTAAAAAAGCATATATTTACATATTTATCTGATGCACCCACCTGACACACACAGGCCTGGAAGTTATGAAACAGATTCTTGAATATTTTGCAGTGCATGGGTGCGGGGGCTGAGTGGCTGGGAGCAGTGTATGGATGTGCCTGTGGGGGGGTGGAATGTGTGACTGGGACAGCATGAGTGCATGCGTATGCCTGATGTTGAAGACAATACAGCCTCTAATATTTATGCCCTGAACTGGGCCCCAACCATGTCTTAAACACTGGATCCTGGCAGATGTACCATGCAAAAGTTGACACATTCCAACAACTAAATAGAAAATAAAATTCTTTTTTTTTAAGCCTTTGCTGACTGGACATTTTATTTTTCTAATTGTGTCGGTTCCAGGCTCTGATTTCTGCTGAGTTATGAAAAAAGAGAAAGCAGAAATCAGAGCCTGGAACCGACACAATTAGAAAAATAAAATGTCCAGTCAGCAAAGTTTTAAAAAAAAGGAATTTTATTTTCTAATTAGTTGTTAGAACGTGTCAACTTTTGCAATGTACATCTTTCCAGGGTTTCCTGTCTATTTGTCATTTCTTCTCTTTCCTGCAGTCTTCACTTCCTCCCCCATATCAATCTTAAACACTGATCTCTGCATTTCAGTTTTCTTCCACATATTTTTCTGCTTCTCTATCCGGATTTCACTTCTTTTTTTTTTAACCATTTAGTCCTCTATCTCCCACTTTTTACTATATTTACCTATAGCTTTCCATTTCTTTCCCTCTCCCAGACCTTCCATTTTCCACCACTCTCTCTTCCCAAACCTCTCATTACCCACTTTCAATAACTCTCTTCTCTGCCTCATGTCCAGCATCTCCCCTCTCTCCCCCTCCCATCTATCTTCCCCCATGGTCCAGTATCTCCTCTCTATTCCTTAGTTTTCCACTACCCATGCCCATCATCTCCTGCCTGTCTCCCTATTTATTTAACAGCTCTTCTATACCGCGCTCTTTATTATCGGTGCGGTTTACAGTTAACAATTTGACTCTAGGACATGAACAGATCTGACCTGAGTTTACATATAAAGCACAGTTACTTACCTGTAACAGGTGATCTCTGGGAACAGCAGGAATAAGTCTTCACATATGGGCATCGTCGGTACCGACAGAGCCTGCGCGGGAACGCTCCCCAGCGTCCAAAAGGAAAGCTTTTGGGAGCATCCCACAGCGCCTGCGCGCTGCCTTCCCGCCTTTCCTAACCGCCTCTCTCCAGTTCGAGTTTTAAAGCTGAGACAAAGAGAGTGAGGAAAGGAAAGAAAGATAGAGAGATACAACTCCTAGGGGAGGTAGGTGGGTTGTGAAGACTTATTCCTGCTGTTCCCAGAGATCACGTGTTACAGGTAACTGTGCTATCTCCAGGAACAAGCAGGAATGAGTCTTCACATATGGAGACTCCCCAGCTAGAGATGCCTGGGAGATCACCCAGGTTGTGAGTCCCTGGGAACGGCTCTACCTCCACCCATGAATCTCAGGCATCCAGCCAAGGATGGAGGGTAGGAGTTGGTTAGGTATGGAACAGGTGTTCGAGAACAGCCTGACTAAACAAGGCATCCCGGCGGGAGTCCTTGTCCAAGCAGTAATGGGCTGTGAAGGTATGAACCGAGGCCCAGGTGGCCGCTCGACAGATCTGGTCGATGGACACAGAATTTAGATGAACCATAGAGGCTGCCACGGCCCTCACATTGTGAGCTGTGACATGGCCCTCCAGAGAAAGGTTCTTACTCTGGTAGGTGAAAGAAATACACTGAGCAATCCAATTGGACAGAGTTCTCTTAGAGACTGGAAGTCCTAAATGAGAGGGATCAAAAGCAACAAAGAGTTGAGAGGACTTTCTATGTTGCTGTGTCCTTTGTAAGTAAAAAGCAAGAGCTCTTTTACAATCCAGGGTATGAAGATTCCTCTCTGCACTTGAAGCATGAGGTCCTGGAAAAAAGACAGGTAAATAAACCTCCTGGTTCAGATGAAAAGGTGAGACCACTTTAGGCATAAAGTGTGGATTAGTCCTGAGGACTACCTTGTCATGATGGAACCTTGTATAAGGAGGATTAGCCACCAAGGCTTGCAGCTCACTGATGCGGCGAGCTGAAGTGACCGCAATGAGAAAAATAACCTTCCAGGAAAGAAATTTCAAGGAGGTAGTGGCTAAGGGTTCAAAAGGTGGCTGCATAAGCTGGCCAAGAACCAGATTCAAGTCCCATGCCACTGGAGGTGGTCTGATGGGAGGTTTAGTCAAAAGAAGGCCTCTCATGAATCTTGCTATAAGAGGATGAGAGGAAATAGACTGTCCATTGAGAGGTTTAAGGGATGCTGCAATAGCACTCAAATGGACTCTTACTGAATTTGTTTTAAGGACTGCATGGAATAAATGCAGCAAATCCTCTAGTAAAGAATTCAGAGGTATTGCAAGAGGGTTAAGACCCTTCTCTGCACACCAAATGGTAAACCTTTTCCACTGAAAAGCATAGGAACGTCTGTCTAGTGGAAGGCTTTCTGGAAGCATGAAGGATATCCTTCACTTGCTGAGAAAGATGCAAATCTTGAAGGTCTAGGCCAGTGATGGCTAACCTTTTTGAGCCCGAGTGCCCAAACTGCCGCACAAAACCAAAGAATTTCCTCAAAGTGCCAGCACGTCATTTGCATAAGTGGTCTTATTTGCATAAATATTTGCATAATGTTACCATACACTAACTTTTAGTAAACATGTCTCTTAATGAGTGTATGGATAAAGAAAGACTAAAAGATTTCTACATTACTATAATCCAGTGCCAACCGCCAGGCACATTAGGAACTACTAAAAACGCTGCCCATTTAGAACCCATAGCAAACCCGCCGTATCCTGACAGCATTACCAGGACTCACAAAGCACCATACCCTACCTATCAAAAGGCAACACTGCAAATATTAAACCAATACATTTCAGTGAATACTGGGGAAAGAGAACAAGTGGCAACGTCAAATAGGAATTTCCTCTTGTACCAAACAAAGCGCAGATGTTAATGATGCACATTTCCCAGAGCTGACATATTCCAGTTAATAAATTCAAAATAAAGAGATATCTTTCTACCTTTTGTGCATTTTTTTTTCAGTTGCAATTGGTCCAGCCATTTTCTTCTGGTTTCTTCATGTTTTCTGCTAACTCTCCATCGTCTGCTGTCCATTTGTCCTTTCTTCTCTCTTCTAGTTTTTTTTCCATTCTCTCTCTCTCTACATCTGCTTTAACATACTAATCTTTCTCCTTTTGCTCTTTCCTCATTTCTATTTCATCCACACAAATTTTACCCCTCCATCCTCAATCCCCAATTACTCTCCCAATACCTGGCCAATTGTAGATTTTTCATCCCTCCTACACAAAATATTTTTCCCCTCTCCATTTTACTCTCCCAGCCCCATCCCATTCTAATCCTCCCCCAACATCAGCTCCCTTCTAGTTCCAGTCTCACCCAGCATCCATTCCCTTCTTCAAGCCCCCCACTTCCCCTCAGCCCATTTCCATTCCAAGCCCGTCCCCATCAGCTATTTGCAGTTCAAGCCCCCCACTTCCCCTCAGCCCATTTCCATTCCAAGCCCCATCCCCAACAGCTATTTGCAGTTCAAGCCCCCTTCCACTCAGCCCATTTCCAGTCCTAGCAACCCCCCAACCCATTACCAGTCCTAGCCCCCCATAGCCCACTCCCAGTCCTAATCCCACCAGCCCATTTCCAGTCCTAACCTCCCCATCAGCCCACTCCCAGTCCTAATCCCCCATCACTCAATTTTTAGTTTAAGCCCCCCCAGCGCCTATCACCACTCCTAACCCCCCCAGCGCCCATCACCACTCCTACCCCCCCAGCCCACTGCCCATAACCACTACTAAACCCCCCAAGCCAGCCCAGTCGCCATCACCACTCCCAACCCCCCCCAGCCAGCCCAGTGTCCATCACCACTCCTAACCCCCCCAGCCCAGTGCCCATCACCACTCCTAACCCCCCCCCACCCCAGCCCATCACTACTCCTAACACCCCCCAGCCCAGCACAGCCCAGCCCATCACTACTCCTAACCCCCCCAGCCCAGCCCAGCCCATCACCACTCCTAACCCCCCCAGCCCAGCCCAGCCCATCACCACTCCTAAACCCCCCCAGCCCAGCCCAGCCCAGCCCAGCCCATCACCACTCCTAACCCCCCCAGCCCAGCCCAGCCCAGCCCATCACCACTCCTAACCCCCCCCCAGCCCCGCCCAGCCCAGGGAAAATTAAAAAAAAAAAGAAAACCTGTCTGCTGCCGCTGTCGGGGCCGCCGCGGCAGAATCGAGCGTGCCGCGGGGCCCCCCTGTACCCACCCGGCAGAGCCTGCCCTCCCCGTAGCAGCTCTCTCTTTGGAGCTGCAGTCAGACGCGCCGGCTTGCAGAGCGCGAGGGAAGAGTTCCCTCGCTGCTCTGTTAAGCCCGCGGGGGCTGATGGGAAGTTCCCATCAGCCCCCGCGGGCTTAACAGAGTCGCGAAAGGGAAACTCTTCCCTTCGCTTTCTGCAAGCCGGCGCGTCTGACTGTAGCTCCAAAGAGAGAGCTGCTACGGGGAGGGCAGGATCTGCCGGGTACAGGGGGGCCCCGCGGCACGCTCGATTCTGCCGCGGCGGCCCCGACAGCGGCAACAGACAGGGTTGGTTTTTTTTTTTTCGATTGCGGACCTTCCCGCGTGCCAGCTGCAAGGCCTTCGCGTGCCACAGCTGGCACGCGTGCCATAGGTTCGCCATCGCTGGTCTAGGCCTTCAGCAAGAGACTGGGGATTTGGGTGCCACAACTTTACCTCCTCCTGGGACAGGAGGTCTGGAGCAGATCCCAAGTCCAGGGAGGGAGCTTGGGAGGGATGCAGAAGTAGAGGGTACCACACTTGGCGTGGCCAATGTGGTGCTATGAGGATCATAGACCCCTTGTCTCTCTGAAGTTTGAAGAGTGTCTTGGGAATTAGGGGAATGGGTGGAAAGGCATATAGGAAGTCTTGCCCCCAATGAAGGAGGAAGGCATCCCTGGCCTGAACTCCCTGACACAGAATCCTGGAACAGAACCGGGGAAGTTTGGCATTCCACGGACTTGCAAAGAGGTCTATGTCTGGGGTTCCCCAAATTCGGAAGATCCTGGCTATCTGGTCCCCATGGAGGGACCATTCGTGTGGAAGCAGAACTCGACTGAGTCTGTCTGCCCAAGAGTTTTGAACCCCTGGAAGATACACTGCCATGAGATGAATTTGATGCTCGCTGGCGAAGGCCCACAATCTCAGAGCTTCATTGCAAAGCGACAGAGAGCCAGTCCTGCCCTGCTTGTTCACGTAGAACATGGCTACTTGGTTGTCCGTGTGGATGAGGACTGTCTTGTAGCTGAGCAGGGTGTGGAAGACTCTGAGAGCTAGAAAAATTGCTCTGAGCTCTAAGAGGTTGATATGTAGAGATGTCTCCTCTAGAGACCTGATGCCTTGAGTGGAGAGATCTTGAAGATGAGCTCCACAACCTCTTGGAGAGGCATCTGTTGTAAGGGTTGCTTGGGGTAACACCTGTTGAAAGGGGGACCCCAGCAACAGATTTTGAGTGGACTTCCACCAGTGGAGGGACCAAAAGAGGCGACTGGAGGTTGCTATTTTGTCTGACAGGCAACCTGATGCCTGGGTCCATTGGGTGGACAGAGTCTACTGAGCTACCCTCATGTGAAGGCGAGCGTAAGGAACCACATGCACAGTTGTAACATCTCTCGAGCAGTTAAATGGGATTTTAACTGAATTTGTGAGGCTAACTGCACCAAGCGTGGGCAACGGGCCTGGGGAAGATAGGCCCTTGCAGTTGTGGTATCCAGCAAGGCCCCTATGAACTCTAGAGACTGAGTAGGGGTGAGATGGGATTTTGGAAAGTTTATTACAAGTCCCAGATACTGAAGGATACAGCTTGTGCAGGTTAGAGAAGTCTGGGCCTCTGACTGGGATGGAGCTCGGATGAGCCAGTTGTCCAGATATGGGAATACGAATATCCCTAGACTGCGTAGAAATGCAGCTACTACTGCCATGCATTTTGTGAACACCCTTGGTGCAGAGGCCAGACCGAAAGGAAGCACTCTGTATTGATAGTGCTTCCCTTGATAAAGGAACCGAAGGAACCTTCTGTGTGTTGGATGGATGAGGACATGGGTGTACGCATCCTTGAAGTCTAGAGAGCAAAGCCAATCCTGACTCTGAAGGTATGGAAAGAGAGTACCGAGAGAAATCATCTTGAATTTCTCCTTGCATAGAAACTTGTTCAATTCTCTGAGATCTAATATGGGTCTGTAGTCCCCTGTTTTCTTTGGGATAAGAAAGTAGGGGGAGTAGAACCCTGAGCCCTGTTGAAGAAGGGGTACTTCTTCTATTGCCCCTTGGGCAAGAAGGGTAGTAATCTCCTGACCCCGAAGGTCGAGGAGAGATGGCTGAGAATTGAACTGTCTCACCATGGTGTGAGGAGGAAGGTTTAAGAAATAAAGCTTGTACCCCTCCCTTATGATGGAGAGGGTCCATTGCTCTGCTGTGATTTGTTCCCATCTGGGAGCAAAGTAAGCCAACCTTCCTGGAATGGTGAGAGGCTCTGGATGTTCTAGAGCCAGAAAGGCTAAGCTCTCTAGTTGTAAGTCAAAGGCCCTGAGGAGGCTGAGGCTGTTGGGCCGTAGCAGTCCTAGCAGCCTTAGGCTTGGCCTGTTTCGGTTGTTGTTGTCTCTTTGTAGCAAAACGACCTGCAGTAGATGACTGCTGACCATAAGCAGAATAATATTTCCCTTTTTTGGGAATAAATCCCTTTTTGAACAACCTTTTCTTAAAAGGAGCAGAAGTAGACTTTGATAGTCTATCTAAAGCAGAATTTTCAGCATCCATTTGGGTGGCCTTTGCTTGCCAATCTTTGCCAAAAAGGTTTTCACCTGTACAAGGAAGGTTTCCTAGTCCATCTTGAACCCAAGGTTCCAAATCAGAAGCTTTTAACCAAGCAACTCTGTGTGCACCTATGGCAATGGCCGAGGCTCTGCTGGCACCTTCAAAAGAGTCAAAGGCTGCACGGTTGGAAAACTTGGAAATATCCTGGGCATGTTTGAGCCAGGTGAGGAACTCTTCCCTTTTATCTTCTGAAATAAAAGGAGATAAAGTTTGCAGGTGATCTGTGACTTCTTTTAGAAACATCCCCATATAGAGACTATAGGAGTTGATTCTGGCAACAAGCATACTGGCCTGGAAATTTCTCCTGCCAAAGGCATCTAAGGTTCTGCATTCTCTTCCTGAAGGAGCAGAATAGTGCCTGTTTGTACTCTTTATCTTCTTCATAGCAGACTCCACCACAATGGAGTGGTGAGGAAGCTGAGTCTTCTGAAAGCCAGGACAAGGAGGAACACGATACATGGTGTCCAACCTGCGAGAATGAGGGGAAGTGGTGAGAGGAGTCTCCCATATGCCCAACATGTGATCATAAAGAATCTCATGTATTGGTAAAGTGGCTGCCTCTTTAGGAGCCTTAGGATATTGTAAAATATCTAATTTTTTGGCTCTAGGCTCTGTCTCAGGGGCCACTGAGATGGAAAGGCCCCTGGCCACTTCCCTAATGAAGTCTTGAAAATACAAGTCTTCTGGAGGAGACATTCTCCTTTTTGGAGAAGAGGGCTCCTGAGGATGAATCACCGATGCTTCGACAGAGACCTCTGATTCATCAGAGGAATCAAAGTATCGCCTGTCTGGATGCTCCTGCAGAGCCCGATACGCGTACCGGGTGGTATCAACATCGGGAGTGACCGGTACCGGTTCGGTACCGATGGGCATCACAGAACAGTGTACCGCTGCAGTCAACACCGAAGCGGATGTCGATGCAATCGGTACCGGCACCGGAACCGATGTCGGTACCGGTGCCGGAGTCGGTACCGGCAACAGAGTTTGTTGCGGTACCGAAGGCGTCGCAGCTTGTATGAATGCCGTGATGGCACGCTGCATGGTCAGGATATTCTGATCCATTGACGCAACCAATGTCTGAAAGTCGGTACCAGTGGGAACCACCGGTACCCCAGAACATGGCAACAGGTGATCGGTCGAGGCCGAGCCATCGATGTCAACCTGTGACCCCATAGATAAAGCTTTGGAAGCCGGAGCCTCCCGCCAGGGTAATTTTGCCGTTGCGGATTCCTCGAGGGCAAGCCCGGAGGCATCTCGATACTTAGAGGGAGATCTACTCTTCGAGGACCGGCTGGATTTAAGTTTGGTTACCTGAGATCCATGTGAGATAGAAGCAGCCCTGGAAGACGTCGATGCAACCGAAGCTGCATCCGAGGGAAACAGGGTACTGAGCTTAGCTGCTCGATTCTGTAGACCTCTTTTAGACATCATGGAGCAGGACTCACAATCTGCAATGGAGTGGTCAGGAACTAAACATTTTAGACACCATTCATGGGTGTCAGTGACAGAAATAGTGCCGCTGCACTTCGTGCATTTTTTAAACCCAGAGGCAGGCTTTTCCATGAGGAAAAATGTCCTAGGCCTAAGGCCAAAGAAGAAAATGCACTGAAGTGAGAAAAAACAGTAGTTTTTTTTTTTTTTAAATAAAGAAAGAAAAGACCGGCGGTACCGGTCCAGGGTCAAGAAGGCAGACGCGCGACCAAAGAAATAAAATAAAGAAATTCTTCAGCGGTGACAGGAACACGACCTGCTGGCTCCGCGGAAAAGAAGAACTGGAGAGAGGCGGTTAGGAAAGGCGGGAAGGCAGCGCGCAGGCGCTGTGGAATGCTCCCAAAAGCTTTCCTTTTGGACGCTGGGGAGCGTTCCCGCGCAGGCTCCGTTGGTACTGACAATACCCATATGTGAAGACTCATTCCTGCTTGTTCCTGGAGATCAAGGAAAGTAACATGGGATTGAACTGGGGAAACAGCTAGTCCCCCCCCCACCACGTCCAACATATCTTGAATCCCTAGTCCTCTTCCCCAAATGTCCAGCATCTCCTCTGTTTCATCAGTCATCCTCCCATGCCAGCATGTTCTCTGCCTTCCCTTCTTAGTACCGCCCCCCCCCCCCGGTTAAGCATCTCTGTCTTCTGACCTATTTCCATCCTTCATCATACCCAAGGTCTCCCCTATCGTCCTCTCCCTTGTGGTCTGGCATCCAACCTTCCCTCTTCTCCTGCTCCCTACATCCAACATCTCCTTTCCCCTCCTGTGCTGGAGGCACAATAGCCAACTCCATCTCATACATCCTGCTTGGACATGCAGCAGACAGTATCTTCAATACAAACAGGAAGCACAGAACTTCAAGCTGAGCTTTCTGCACAGTCGCAGACTTGAAGTTCCCACTCTTCCTTTTTGTATTAAAGGTACTTGTTGCTGCTGCAGGTCTAGGGAGGGGAAGAGCATGCTGCGATTGACTGTGGCCTGTGGTGCTGGAGGGAAGGAGGTTGAAGGCAGATAAATATTGAGTGGTGATGGTGACCGAAACCCCAAGGGAGAATTTTGCAGCCCAGGAAACCACTGCATTATTATACAATGCTACAACATCATAAATGTATTGTTTATACATTTTTTCAGAATTTAGGATAGGTGTTGCATACCTCTCCACTAATTTGTTTTGATAGTCATCTAAGATTATGTAAATTTTCAAGTGCTAAATGCAGTCACATCAGTTAAAAGTTTGAGAAACAAAGATCTTAGCAAATATCTCTTCACAGAAAAGATGGTGCCTTTCAATGGAGTTGACAAGGACTTAAAGAAAGCATGAGACAAGAACAGAGAGAGAAACTGGGATTACAAAGCTAAGCATTTTGAGTTGATGGGCACATGGAAAGAGTAGTTACTCACCTGTAACAGGTGTTCTCCCGGAGCAGCAAGAATCAGTCCTCACATATGGGTGACGTTGGTGCCGACGGAGCCCTTGTGTGGAGCATTTCCCCAGATTTCAAGGAAAGCCTTTGGGAATGCAGCAAGCAAGCGTGGTCCCCTTCCCGCCCAAGGGTGCCATCTTGCTCAGTCTGATGACATAACTAAAAGACAGCAATAAATCAAAATGAAGGACATGACAGCAACTCCAGGGGAGGAGGGAGGGTCGTGAGGACTGATTCCTGCTGCTCCTGGAGAACACCTGTTACAGGTGTGTAACTACGCTTTCTCCAGGACCAAGCAGGAAGTCAGTCCTCACATATGGGACTCCCCAGCTCTAGGCTACCGTGAACCCAAAGCTGAAAAAATGGCTCCCTCTCGAGAGCCACAGCATCCGTGACAAGAATTTTCTCTGAGAACACACCCCGTACGGTAGCCCAACACAAAGGGCCGGAGGGTAGGAGTTGCCTAAACCTCAAAGAGATTACGGAGTATCACCTGTCCGAAAACACTGTCTTACCGGGACTCTCTCTCCAGGCAGTAATGGGCTGTAAAGGTCTGGCTTGAAGATCAAGTTGCGGCCCGGCAGATGTCTGCCAACGGAACAGAGTGGAGATGAGCTACTGACGTGGCTTTCGCCCTGACACGGTGGACCGTGACCCGACCCTGCAAGGGGAGGTCGGCTGCCCTGTACGCCCAGGTGATGCAATCTGCTACCCAAGTGGACAACGTGCGTTTGGAGACGGCTGCCTCGGCCATCTGTGGACTACCAGAATCACCGAGGCCTTGTCCCGGAGGATCTTGAACAGAGTTCAGGCCACCAGGGGCGTGGGAGGAAACGCATACAGGAGGCCCATAGACCAAGAGATCAGAAAAGCATCTGCTGCCATCCTCAGGGGATGCGGCTGTCGGAAGCAAAACCTGGGCAGCTGACGATTTAGTGGACTTGCAAAGAGATTGATGGATGGACGTCCCCAGCGGAGGAAGATCTGCTGGACCACCAATGGATTCAACTGCCATTCGTGAGGCTGGAGAATCCTGCTTAGCTTGTCTGCTAGGAAGTTTTCCTGACCAGGTAGATAAACTGCTTTGAGAAACATGCCTTGTCTGACCGCAAAGGAGCAAAGGGCCAGTGCCTCCTGACATAGGAGCCTGGACCCTGTGCCCCCTTGTTTGTTCACGTAGAACATTGCCACCTGATTGTCCGTCTGAACTAGGACAGACTGTTGAGAGAGAGCATGGCAGAAGGTTTGCAGAGCTAAGCGGATTGCTCGCAGCTCTAAAAGGTTGATCTGCTGTGTGGCCTCCCGAGGGGACCACAGGCCTTGAGAGCACGTGCCCTGGCAATGTGCACCCAGCCCTTTAAAGACGTATCTGTCGTCAGCACCCTTGTGTGTGTTGGAGCCTGAAAAGGTACACCCCTGAGAAGGTTTGGCAGATGTAGCCACCACTGTAAAGAGTTCAGAAGTTGTCTGAACACCTTTACTCTGTCTCGGAGGTCGCCGGTGGCTTGTGTCCACTGATCTCTGAGGCACCATTGAGCAGCCCGCATGTGCAGATGGGCATTCGGGGTAACATGTACCGTGGATGCCATGTGGCCCAGGAGCCGCAGGTAGTGCCTGGCAGACACACGAGAATTGCTTTGGAACTGGTTGGCCAAGTCCATAAGTCTGTGGGCCCTGTCCTCGGGCAAATAAGCTCTTGCCTGAAGGGTGTCCAACCTGGCCCCTATAAACTCTAGGTTCTGAGAGGGAAGCAAAGAGGACTTTGCATAGTTTATGACAAAGCCCAGATGCTGAAAAAGAGAAACAGTGCGAAGAGTGGCCTGTCAGGCCTCCTGGGGTGACTGGCCCCTGATTAGCCAGTCGTCCAGGTACGAGAAGACAAAAATCCCCTGATTTCTGAGAAAAGCCGCCACCACCGCCAGGCATTTGGTGAAAACCCTGGGGGCAGAGGTTAGGCCAAAAGGAAGCACTCTGTACTGAAAGTGGTTTCCTCCGACCACAAATCTGAGATATTGTCTGTGATCTGGATAGATGAAGATGTGAGTATAAGCATCCTTTAGGTCTAAGGAGCATAGCCAGTCTCCCTGCTGGAGGTAGGGCAGTAGTATCCCAAGGGTAAGCATTTTGAACTTTTCACTCTCCAGAAACTTGTTCAGATTTCACAAGTCTAGGATAGGTCTGAGGCCTCCTGTTCTCTTTGGTACTAGGAAGTATCTGGAGTAGAAGCCTTGCCCTTCCAGGTGGTGTGGCACCGGTTCCACCGCCTATTCCTTTAAAAGACTTGCCAACTCCTGAAGGAAGAGGTCCCTGTGTAGACGGAGTTTTGGAGGCTCCCCTGGATAGTAGGAGGGGGGTAGCTGGTGGAAATGGAGCATACAGCCCTCCTGGACTATGCTCAGTACCCAGGTATTCCCTATGATGGCTGGCCACCTGTAGACGTACAGGGTCAGCTGACCCCCTGTGCTGAGTTGAGCCACTGGCGGAGGAGAGGCTATGCTGTGCGAGTCAAAAACCTTCTTCCTGCTGTGAAGGAGCCGGAGCTGGCGGCTTGGGGGTTTTCTGCCTATGGGGCCCATGCCCCTGCCCTGCTGGCCCTGTTGGGGAGCTGGAGAGGCCTGATACTGAGGGTAGGTTTTGTAGGCAGCACCCTTCCTCGGGAAAAAGGGCTTCTTTCCCGAGCCCTTCTTTTTGTGAGAAGGGGCAGAAGTCTTTCTGGGCAGTCTTGTCCTGGTGAGAGTCTCGGTCTCGATTTCTGCAGCCTTCTCAGTCATGGGCTTGCCAAACAGGTTGTCACCTCGGCATGGGACATCGACCAACTTGTCCTGTACCCATGACTCCAAGTCTGACGTCTGTAGCCAGGCCAGACGGCATGCACCGATGCTGGCCGCAGCTACCTGGGCCGAAGCCTCGAAGCCGTCATAGGCTGCTCGAGATATAAACTTCGAGCACTCCTGGATCCCTGAAGACAAGGCTTTGAATCTCTGCAAGGGTTCCTCGGAGAGGCCAGCCGAGAACCCGGCAATCTCCTTTGCCAGGTCCCGTAAGTACATGTCCATGTACAGCTGGTAAGTCTGGACACGGCAAGACAGCATAGAGCCCTGGAAGCACTTTCTACTGGGAGGCACCAAGGAGTACATCTTTTGACTTTTCATCCTGTGCATGGCTGATTCCACAACCATGGAGTTGTGCGGCAGCTGCGCCTTTTGGAACCCAGGGCTCTTACGGACTCGATAAATGGAATCGACCCGCTTGCTCAGAAACGGTGCCGAGGCCGGTGCTTCCCACATACGGAAGAGCAGCCGTTCCAGAATCGGAGGAACCGGAACAGTAAAGGCTTCCTTCGGAGAAAAATCATACTGGAGGGCATCGAGATCTTCGGCTCAAGGCTCCTCCTCGGCATCCACCGGGAATGCCAAAGCCTTGGCCATGTCCCTGACGAAATCTGAGAACCGGGTATCCTCTGGGGGTGACCTCCTCTGAAGCTCGGACTCTGGGGAGTCCGACGGGACACACCGGGTCCTCCATCTCCCACGCCGACTCCTCCTCCTTGGAGTCGAGAGGCTCCGGCCGTGTGGGCCTCTATGCCACCCGCTCCGACACAGAGGGCACTGAGACTTGATCGACTCGAGGATCGGCTCAGCCTCCGGGGTCGACTTAGACATTGAGGTCCCGGTGGTCGGGGCAGATGCACCGGTCAGACCGGCGATCAGTACCCGCTGCTGCTCCATGAAGGCAGCCAGGCTGCTCTCTAGGCCGTCAACCTGAGACCGAGCTCAGGAGACTCTGCAGCCCCCAATTCTTGCCCCGACAGCGTCGGGCCTAACGTCGGTTCTCCCGGAGGAGAGTCCACGAGGACAACAGAAGTTACCTGGCTCGGGGACTGGCTCCAGGCGAGGTAGTTTGGCTGGCTGCTCCGAGAGCCCGGGATGGCGGTCAAGGCTGTGCGACCTGGCCCTCGAGGATCCAGGTGCCTCCACTGACGCTGCCCTCACGAACTTCTTCTTCCTTTTGTGCTCCTGGGTGGGAGACTTCCTCTCAGAGGACCCACGATGGCGCTTGGAGTCAGACTCCCAAGATGTCAAGGCCTCTGACGAAGTCCGGGCCTGGCCGGACACGGACTCCGAAAAAATTCTCACACGTTGATGCTGACAGCTCTGAAGCGCCTTCGACGACATCTTGCCGCATGGGCCACAGACCAGCGGGTCATGGTCGGGCCCGAGGCATCGGAGGTAGCAGTCGTGTGTGTCGGTGAGAGACATAAGTTTCTTACACCGATCACATTTTTTTAACCTGCTGGCAGCCATCGGGGGAAAAAGGGCCCCTGCAAGGTCAAAAGACAGGGCTGCCAGTGAAAGTAACAGAAAAAGCGCCAACGCTAGTCACAAAGGACAAAAACCGAAAAAGAAGTTCCGGACGATACCGGTGTACCGAGCCGAAGCGGTATGGGGAACCGGTGTCGAACCGGATAAAGAGACGCAAAAATTCTCAGGAAAAAAATCAACTTTTCCCGGGTGACACGAACTACGCCCGTTGGGCTCCGCGGAAAAAGAAAGACTGGGCAAGATGGCACCCTTGGGCGGGAAGGGGACCGAGCATGCGAGCTGCATTCCCAAAGGCTTTCTTTGAAAGCTGGGGAAATGCTCCGCACGAGGGCTCCGTCGGCGCTGACGTCACCCATATGTGAGGACTGGCTTCCTGCTTGGTCCTGGAGAAATGACACTTCCTTGCTACTGAGCATCTGTGAATGTGAGTCTCCGTTTTCGCATGGACTTGTTTTTAAATTATCAGCTTTTGAAATTGAATATACACAGTGTGCTGTCGATTTACACCCCAGCCCCCCGAGGAAGGCTATGGCCGAAACGCATTGGGATATTCCACACAATAAAGCACCAGAAGACTGATGGTGAGTCAGGATCTTCCTAGAAGTTAGAGGGAGAGAGAAAAGGTGGGCAGGGAAGGCTTGGGTGTTGGAGAGAAACCTATGATTTACACCTGGGGGAATTTTGCGCAAAAATTTACTAATAAAATATGCAGAATTCTAAAATGTTGTGCATAGAATTTTCTAAATTTTTATGCAGAATTTTAATTTTTTTTTGCGCAGAATCCCCCCAGGTGTAACATGCCACCAAATACACGTCCATTTTCCCCAGTTTTATAGGTGTTTCACAAAAGGCAACACACATAGGGCCAGCCTGTCCACTAGGTGGCCGCCTAAGACGGCACCACATGCTTTTTAAAGCAGCAGCTTTCTGTCACCGCTTTGCTGCCTGCAGCAAACCACTGACTTTGGCACTCATGGTGTGAAAACCATGAAATGCTGCTCTTGCCCTCCTCCGATGCAACTTCCTATCAGAGAGGGGCAGAAGCGGCAGGCCATATGTGTGTATGGGCGCCGAAGTACACGGCCTGGCGCTGCGCCGAAGTCACTGCTTTCAAAGCGGCGAGTCAGGCTGCCATCTGTGACGCTGGCCTCCCTGCAGAAGATGGATTTGGGCAGCGTGACAAGAGTGGGGTGGCGATGACAGTGGCTTCTATCTGGAGCATCAGAAACTCTTGGGCAGGCCCTGAACACACAGCGAGTCTTTTATAAAATAATTGTAAACATCCTGACTTGCATGTCCCTTTTTCGATCTTAATGTGTGCAAAACTGGGTTTAATATCTATTAATTTATAAAAGCTCTGTTCAATTAACCCCCAATACAGGAAACTGATGACAACTACTGGGAGAATAAACATTCCACCAGATTTATAGCAGCAGTTTTAAGAAAACAATCAGGTTTTCACTTTCACCAATTCACTCAATTCACAGATTTTAGGTTAATGTGCACCTTCTGTTAACACTTTCAAGAAAGAATCTGTTAAAACAGAAAAAAAGGTTTCATTCACAAATGAACTGAAAGGATATTCTTTAATCTGCTCAAGATTAGGTGTCCCCCAGGAGAATGTTCCATGAGAGTCATCCACTACAGGTTTCAGGTAAGCCTCTGCTATAGCCATGTTTGGAAAACTTGGATAAAGTTCAAGATTATGCAGTTTCCTTTTTACTTTGGTGTCATGGGGATTGGGTCTCATTTTCTTATTTTTCTGAGCTTCAGTCCACCACTTGCTGAAAATAAAGATAAAGACAATGACTGGAGGATTATACCATCTCAGTGAAGAGAGGACTTTTAAAAAGTATTTATTTAAATATTTAGCCAATGCTAATATTAAGTTCCAGGGTGGTTATAAATTAACATACATATGTCAGATGTAAATTAAAAAAAAAAAAAAAAAAAGTAACTCCAACATACTCACAATATCCCTCCCCAAAAACTCTCAACCACCCCCACTCCCTCCCCTAGTGAACTATGTTTGCAATAGTTTTCAGAATGTAAGTAGTGTTATAACTGCCACAAGGTCTGGGGAAGCATATTCCACAACCTACAAAAACCAATAGAATAGGCACAAGCTGCAGCCAAGCGAGCCCCTTCCAACCTAGGAATCGCCAACATGTGTGATTTAATTAGACTGAGAGGCCTATTAATTAAAGTTTTAGGTGTTTCACACAAATTGTAAGTCATTAAAGGGATTATTTTATAAGGAGGAGTGGAAGGTTATGCACCAACTACACTCTAAATGAAGTATTTTCAATGACTTATATGTGCACTTTAGTCAGTCACTATTCTATAACTATGCACAGTAGGCCAATGGCGTGCAGTTTTACTATGGATGTTCACAAAGGCAGAGCATGGGTAGAGCTTGCACTTACATGCACTCTTTATTAAAAAAATGAGCATGCTTGGGTAAAAAACCCAATATTTATACCAATCATAGGGTTAGTGTAAGTGATCACACCTAGGTCTGATATGCTGTTCCCACTACTTACACCCCTATTTTATAAAGTAAAGCACAAGTATACTTGACTTTATAAAATAGGCGCGATTAGCATGTATTAACCTAGGCATACCTTATAAAAATGCCTCCACATGCACTTTAAAAAAAAAAAGTCAATGCTTAGTAAATATTGTTTGATTGCATGTTATTTTAGAAGCCCTATTCACATTTTAAACATGGATATGCCAGTGCATACACATGCAAACGGCATCCACGTGAAAAATGTGATTTCCGAAAAGCTACAATTTATACATAGATGTAGCAAATACATAGATGTATGCATTTTTTTCCCCCAGGAAGCTAGTTCGGAGGTGTTTCATGGCATAAACTGGGCGGTGCCAGCATTTATATGTGTATGGTGCATGTCACAAAGTTCAGTGAAGTGCATGATGTGATTTTTTAAATATGCCAATTTACAGCTGTGAACAAATGCCTGACTCGCTTGTCTTTTGGGACTGCTTTTGGCATTGGTGACTGGAGGACCTTTGCTTGTGATTCTTTTACTTGACTATCACCTGTGTACACACAAGTGTGTTTTTGGCTACCCTTTGTTCCCCTGTACTCCCTTGTTCCTCTTTCAAACCTATCATATGCACGCCTTCCAAAGACAAGACCCTGGTGTTTCTCTGTGGTTTCTTGCTGCCTCTCTGTGTGTGTCTTTCTTAATGTGTGATGGTAGGTGCATGTTCAGTGCTGTAGGTGTGAGTGGAAGGAATTAAGAACTATAAGTGAAGTGAACAGATAATCTATGCGGGAAGGCCTGAGGTCTGCAGGAAGCAGAGGAGGATCACTAGAAGGCATCCCTATCAGAGGGTATTTGAGCCTAGGACCCCATTCCTAGACCTCACTGATGAGCAATGTGTCACCATGTTCCGCTTTGACAAGGCAGCCATCTCTGCCAGGAGTTAGAGCCATTCCTCCACTCTAGCACACAGAAAGGGCAGCCCATGCCTGTCCACATAAAGATCACCATGTGGCAGGTGCAGGCCTGTGACCCACGGTGTCTGACATAGGCAGGCCAGCATGGCTAGCTTGACCTGTAAATGAGGCCTGTGGAGAGGCATATAGGATTGCACATCCCCCAATATGCTGCTATTGTAAGAAAGAACTCAGTAGAAATATTGAATTAGCTTAGATAAGCAGAATTGCAGAATTAAGAAATGGAAAAATACAGAAAAAATGTGTTTTAAAGTTACTGATAAGAAAGAGTACATTTGCAGAGAAATATTGAGGAGTGCTGACAGATGAGTTACAGAACCTTGCTCTTCTGCACGCACAAATGGTCCCATAGCCTTGAAAGTGTGAAAGTAACAAGTTGATGAACTGACCATTGTAATTGGGACTAGAAGGGGGGCAGGCAGGTGTCATGCTCACAGAAGCCCACAGAAGGAACATAATTGGAGAAACTTATCAGTACCGGGACCAATAGAAGGGCTACGGGAGGTACGGGAGCGTACCGGGACCAATGAAATGTTTTTCTATACCTAGAATGGAACAGAAGTCTATAAAAGTTGTTGTAATGCTTGAAAACTTTGCTCAGCCATTTTTGAAATTGTCTTGCTTGAGACTTGTGCACAAATAAATGATTTGGACCTTCTGAACAGACTCCTGGTATCATTGGTTTGTCTGCGCTTTGCTGCTACATATTCCTTGGTGCGTTGGCCGGGAAGTTGTGGAATCAAAGTGTATATAGGGCAATATACCACGACTTTCCGCCTCTATAGGCTTGGTCCTGCCGGGATCGCGCCCTTCCGACGAGGGCCGCTCCCTGGCGCCACCGGTCCCTTGTATCGGAGGGAGCTGGTCGGACCTCGGCGGGTGACGAGCCCGGCTGGAGTCAACGCCTCGAACCCGAGTGAGGGGAGTCCGAGGTCCAACTCATGCGCCTGCTTGGGAAGTTTTGAGGACCGGATCCGGTGAGTATAGTTTTGATTTTGGGTCTAGACAGAAATAGAAAGAGCAGTACTGCCATTGGAACTTGGAATTTGGAATTTGTAATCTCGAGATATTGGGAATTGGTAAGAGAGCATGATCAACTCTCAAGGAAGAGCCGAGTAGCCTGGCATGGGAATGCGCTAGGTGAAACCCTCATCCTTTTTGTAATTTGGAAAAAAGACTAGTCAGAACAGATAGAAACGAATGCATTCTGGGAATACGTTGCTAGCATGACTGTGTGAACGAAGTGTGATTGAGAGGTCTGGCAGCACGGACCAAGTGAAAGCGGACCCCTGATTAGCGCATTTCCTGACCGGGCGACCGCGCTCAGGTCGCGAAAAGGGGGAAGCGATTGTCGTCTTGTCTTGTTATTTGTATTCCCTGTATGTTTCCAGGGCCGTGAGGACCCCTTACCCACGGTCCGCCCACCTTGTCCCTTCTGTCTGTTGTTGCGCGCACACATCGAAATGGGAGGGGCGGAGTCTACTAGGAACACTCCATTAGAATGTATGATCGCACATTTTAAAGAGGGATATTCAGGAGATTATGGTATTAAAATGACAGCAGCCCGTTTGCAGATTTTGTGTACTAGGGAGTGGCCCGATCTAGACCCCATCTGGCCCCGAGAGGGAACGTTCACCGTAGAGATTATCCAGTCAATACATCGTAGAGTGCGGGTAGCGCACCCAGATCAGTACCCCTATATAGATTCCTGGTTAAGTATTTGTGAAGATCCGCCCTCCTGGGCGCAGCGCTGTTATGAGGAACAGTGCAGAATAATGTTAGCTAAAACAGATTCTAGACAGAAAAGGAACAGCCTAGAATGAACGAACAGGATAAGAAAGCCAAGAAGAAACCCATCTTGGCAGATCCCGATTCCCCAGAAGTAGTCCTCAGGCAGCCCCGAACCCCAGGTCCAGTAAGAATAGCCCGGCGGCGTCCTGCCCCAGATCCCCAGAGACCGCCGGAGCCGAGGCGAGACCCAACCCCTGACCCCCCTCCTCCTGGAGGAGAGGAAGAGACAGAATTAGCGGGAAGAGAAGAGGAGGATGTAAAAGGTGAGCCAGAAGCGGAGCTAGAAGAAGTAGGAAGGAATCCCCCAGAAGAAGAAGAAGAGGACAGTGTACAAATAATTGAGAAAGCCAGCGCTAGCACTAGCAAGCCAGTGAAAGAAAAACCCAAAGCAAAACCAGTTGAGAAAAAGAAAGCAACTCCTGCAAAGACAACGACAATAGCCCTTAGATCCCAGACCCAAATGACGCCTGGGACGACAGCCAAACTGTTTCCCTTAAGGCAGGTCCCGGGGGTGCCCGTAAAGAATGATAATGATGAAGTGGTAGCGGGACCCCTAACTTATGTGTATATTCCCTTCTCTACAACTGATTTATTAAATTGGAGGTCGCACTATGCCTCCTATACTAGCAAGCCCCAGGAGCTGACAGAATTAGTAACTAGTATTATGGAAACTCACCAACCCACTTGGCCAGATTGCCGTCAGCTCCTGACCACCCTATTTACCACAGAAGAACGAGCGAGAATTAGAAAAGCAGCTATTGAATGGATGGCAGAAAACCCTGCAGCTCCGGCGCAGGGGCAGAATATAATAGATCGTAGAGAAGCAGCTCAGAGAGAATTCCCGAATGAAGACCCCCAATGGGATCCAAATACAGATGAAGGATCCACAGCCCTAGCCCGTTTTCGCCAAGGCTTTTTACAAGGCCTGAGAAGAGGAGGCCAAAAAGCTATGAACCTTTCCAAAGTAGCAGGAGTTATCCAAGGGATAGATGAGAGCCCAGCAGATTATTATGAAAGATTAACTGAAGCTTATAGAATGTATACTCCCTATGATCCCGAGGCACCAGGAAGTTTATGCATGGTGAATTCTGCTTTTGTAAACCAGTCTCAACCAGACATTAGACGTAAATTACAGAAATTAGAAGGGTTTGCGGGCATGAATGCAACACAGTTATTGGAAGTCGCTCATAAAGTGTATGTGAATCGTGATACTGAAAGACAGAGAGAATGTGATAGAAAGATGAAGAAGAAAGCTGATTTTTTGGCTGCGGCCATAGTTGAAAAGAAAAGGGGAGGTGTCCCTAATCGAAGGAGCAGAGGAAGAGGGCGGGGTCAAGGCGGAGGCCGGACCCAGAGACTAGGCGTGAACCAATGTGCCTATTGCAAAGAAGAAGGACATTGGAGAGATACTTGCCCGCAACTCGAAGACGCCCAGCAAGATGACGAATACGATCATCAGTGGCGAGAAGAAAGACGAGGCCGTCCCCGAGGCCGAGGAGGAGCCAATCGAGAACAATTCCAGAGAGAGAGGGGAGGAGGAGCCATCCAAGCATTGGCCACACAGGCCCATGATGAGGATGACGTGGATTAGGACAGACCGGGCTCCAAGTTTGCTTTAGGTCTCCAGGAGCCTATGGTCGAAATACAAATAGGAGACCAATTTATGAACTTTATGGTTGATACTGGAGCAGAACATTCAGTAATAGACAAAAAGATAGCCCCATTCACCAAGAAAGCAGTCACCATTATAGGAGCAACTGGTGCCAAAGCCACAAAGTCTTTTCTACAAAACCGAATATGCAGTTTAGGAGGACAGCAAGTAACGCATCAATTCCTTTACATGCCCGAATGTCCAGTACCCCTACTGGGACGAGATATGCTAGCCAAGCTTCAAGCCCAAATATCTTTCTCTGAGCAAGGAGAAATGCAAATGACAGTGAATTCCCAAGCCAAACCAGCAGGAGTAATGCTGCTGACAGTACCCCGAGAAGAAGAGTGGAGATACTACATTGATGATTCGATTCAAGATACCTATTTTGAACAAACTTTAAAGAACATTCATGCACCACTTGAAGTGTGGGCAGAAGGCAGTCCCCCAGGCCTAGCCAAGCATATAGCACCAGTGATTGTAACCCTCAAGCCTAACGCTACACCAGTGCACGTCAAACAGTACCCTCTCCCAAGAGCCGCAATTGAAGGCATTCATCGTCACCTACAGAGATTGCTTGAGTATGGCCTACTAAAAGTATGTCAATCCCCATGGAACACCCCACTTTTGCCAGTGAAGAAACCTGAGACAGATGATTATCGCCCAGTGCAAGATTTGAGAAGAGTAAATGATGCAGTTGAAACTATACACCCAGTTGTACCCAATCCTTACACTCTACTAGGATTGATACCCGCTGAAGCTACCCATTTCACTGTACTGGATTTGAAAGATGCATTCTTTTGCATAAGATTAGCCCCTGTAAGCCAAATATTGTTTGCATTCGAATGGCAGGACCCCATCTCTGGAAGAGGGGGCCAACTCACCTGGACAAGATTACCCCAAGGATTCAAGAATTCACCTACCATCTTTAGTGCTGCACTAAATCAAGACCTTTCAAGCTATCCAGTAGCCCCGGGGAAGAGAGTACTTCTCCAGTACGTGGATGATCTGTTGATAGCTGCCGTATCAGAAAGAGAATGTATATTAGCCACCAAAGATCTCTTGCAGTTACTAAATGAAGCTGGATATAAAGTTTCCAGAGCCAAAGCACAACTATGCCAAACAGAAGTGAAATACTTGGGTTTTCGTATTACCCAAGGAAGCAGAAGATTAGGCAGAGAAAGAAAAGAAGCAGTATGTAGAATTCCAACTCCAACAACCAGAAAGCAAGTCAGAGCCTTTCTGGGAGCGGCAGGATATTGCCGAATCTGGATACCCAACTTTGCCCAAATTGCCAAACCATTGTATGAAGCCACAAAAGGAGAAGAGAAGTCACCACTGGAGTGGGGACTTGAGCAGGATACAGCCTTCCAGAAGTTAAAAGAAGAACTGATGTCATCACCAGCACTTGGACTACCAGATGTCCACAAACCTTTCCACTTGTTTGTACATGAAGCACAGGGAAATGCCTTAGGCATGTTGACTCAGAAATTAGGAAATTGGGAACGACCTGTAGCCTACCTATCGAAACAATTGGACCCTGTGGCCAAAGGATGGCCACCCTGCTTGAGAGCAGTTGCAGCTACAGCACTATTAGTGAGTGAAGCAGACAAACTCACATTAGGACAGAACATACGAGTCACTGTGCCACATGCAGTCCTTGCCCTTATGGAACAGAAAGCAAATTATTGTCTCACCAATTCCCGAATGTTGAAGTACCAGAGCATGTTATGTGAAAACCCACAGATACAACTCGAAGTGAGCCATGCCCTGAATCCAGCCACCTTGATACCCATCAGTGAAGAACTCCCAGAACATGACTGTATCGAAGTCATGGAAACTGTGTTCTCTAGTCGACCTGACCTAACAGATGTGCCCATAGACAATCCTGACCAGATCTATTATGTAGATGGGAGCAGTCTCATCCTTGACGGACGACGCTGTGCCGGATATGCAGTCGTCACTCAACATGAAGTAGTTGAATCATCAGCCCTAGCCTCAGGCACATCAGCCCAGAAAGCCGAATTGATAGCACTCACCAGAGCATTGCTATTAGGAGAAAAACTTGTGCTAAATGTATATACAGATTCCAAATATGCTTTCACTACCTTGCATGCCCATGGAGCTCTCTACAAAGAAAGAGGACTCATCACATCCGGAGGAAAATCAGTCAAGTATGGTCCCGAGATATTGATGTTACTTGATGCAGTCTGGGCCCCAACACGTGTAGCTGTCATGCATTGTAGAGGACATCAAGCAGGAAAAGGAGAAGTTGCTCGAGGAAAGAGATTTGCAGATGCCTCAGCACGACAAGCAGCTATGACAGGACAAATTGCCCCACAAGCTATACCAATGCAAGCAGCATTGTTTCCAGTACCCTTGAATTTATGGACCCCACGATATACCACCAAAGAATTGGATTACTATTGTGACAAAGAAAATGGAGTATTGAAAGACGGATGGATTGAGCTGCCACCAGAAGAAGGCAGTCAACCTCCGGGAAGAATAGTAATTCCAGAACTGTTAGGACCATCCTTTGTCAAAGCTTTCCACGAAGCAACCCACTATGGAAAGAGTGCTATGGAGAAAGCACTCAGACCACATTTCTACATCCCTCTAATGACAACCATATCAGCCTCAGTAGCCCGACAATGTCAAATCTGTGCCAAGAATAATGCCAAGCAAGGCCTTATTACAGCACCCCGAGTTCAGTCAAGAGGTGTGACCCCCATGCACAACCTCCAAGTTGATTTCACCGAAATGCCAAAAGCTAATGGATACCATTACCTACTAGTATTAGTTTGTACTTTCTCTGGGTGGGTAGAAGCATTCCCAACCAGAACTGAGAAAGCCCGAGAAGTTACCAAAGCCTTAATGAGAGAGATTGTCCCCAGATTTGGAATCCCAGCAGTAATAGGGTCAGACAATGGACCCTCATTTGTCTCTCAAGTTACTCAGCAGTTAGCAAAAGCTTTGCAGATACAGTGGAAGCTCCACACTGCATACAGACCCCAGAGTTCAGGGAAAGTTGAGCGAATGAATCGTACATTGAAAGCCCAAATATCTAAGCTTTGTCAGGAGACACACTTGAAATGGCCCCAAGTGCTCCCCATAGCTTTACTCAGAATACGCTCAGCCCCTGTAAAGTCAACAGGATTTTCCCCTTTTGAAGTTTTGTATGGTAAACCCCCACCAATAGTGCAGGGAGTCAAAGGAAATCTAGCCCAGATTGGTTCAGAAGTAACCAGACAAGAACTCCTAGCTCTTAGTTTTGTTCTGCAGACTCTCCATACGTGGATCCAAGACCAGTTGCCTATCAACTTGACGGAACCCTTGCATCCCTACCAGCCTGGAACTTCGGTGTGGATCAAAGATTGGAAGAAGATACCGTTGGAACCCCATTGGAAGGGACCGTACACCGTCATCCTGTCTACCCCAACTGCAGTAAAGGTAGCCGAGATCGACGCCTGGATCCACCACAGCCGAGTCAAGCCCGCCGCCGATCCTGAACCAGAGCGGTGGACCGCCGAGCAGCACCCTGATGTACCCTTGCGAGTTACTCTGAGACGGCAACCAGCAGCATAGACACTTCATCACAAGTGCTTTGCAGTAGCCAAGTCTTTCGAAGAGGATTGCTGTTTTCCATGCAGCAACAGTTTTGTTTCAACGAACCCAATTTGCATGTGTGATTTGACACACTACTTTGAGACTACATTGACTAAGCCAGACTTCACAAGCCAACTGAATTGCTAAGTTGGTTAATGTGTGCTGGACATCTTGAGGATCTTCAATCAACACTCAGCACCCGTTAAATTGCTTCATTAGCAAACGGGACGAAGAATAATAGACCGTCGTGATCAAGATCAGCAAGCTGAGGATTCAGAAGAACTCCAATCAACATCAACATGTATCTTTGCTTCTGCTTTGCCTTGGTTGCCTTCTTTGGAGGTTTTGAACAGACTTATGCTCTACCTCCATGCACTGCTTGCATTACCTCTACTAGAACTGGACTGAAAGTAACTCAGACTTTGCTTTACCATTCTTACTATACCTGCAAGGGAACAATAACTCGGTGTATCTATAACACCACTGAACTAAATGTTTGCACTCATGGCAAAATTAAAGCATGCTATAATCCGCATCAGAATCCATCCTATTACACGTTGGAAATAAGATGGAAGGATGCAGATGGACCTATATTAGCTGCTACACCACCACTTAAGGACATTACTAAACCTGCTGTTTTGAATTTTGATGCATGTAATGCTATTAATAGAGATAGTCAGTCCACCTGTGGTACATGGGAGAAAGCGTATCGGAATGACCATAAGTATATGTGTCCAGAAGGAGCCACAGGATGGAGGAAGTGTACAGGTAAAAAGGAACCAGGGTATAGTACTGCTACAGCGGCAGATTACTATTGCCCGTATTGGGAATGTGTTTTTTATGCTACCTGGAACACTGGTATAACTGATGAGAAAATAGATAAACGGATGGCTACTCTAACCAAGCCAACCACAAATGATAAATGTCAGAAAGATGCTTGTAACCCCTTACATTTGCGTGTACATAATCCCCATGCATGGAAACAAGGATATAAGTTTGGTTTACGTATTGCAGGAGGAGGAACAGATCCAGGGACCATAGTGTATGTTAGATTGAATACCCAAGCCCACAAGTCATCTAAATATCATATTCATAATACCTTTTATGAAGCTATGCATGTAAATAAGTTTGAGATCCCTCACCCTTCACAGAATTTGTTTCTAGAATTAGCCGGAGCAGTAGTATCTAGTCTTAAGATCACAGATTGTTATTTCTGTGGCGGAACCCAAATGGGAGACCAATGGCCCTGGGAAGCCCAAGAATTGAATTATTCCATGATTTACAATCAGACTGAATTACACAAGACAACCAGTGAATGGGTGTTAGCGCACTCAATCGTTGAACGTCTTTGCTTTGCCAGAACTGGGCCCCAGTTCACCCAAAAAGTAGGACAGCTGGTCTGTCTTAGCCAGAAGTACTATAATGCCACGACCAAAAAGACAGCATGGTGGTCAGGAATCAGACATCCTGAACCTCCTAACCCATTAGCTAGATTTCCTGAACTTGCAGGTCTATGGACTAACCTTGCCAAAGTCCAAGCCTGGCAAGCCCCACCTGGCCTATATTGGATCTGTGGAAACCGAGCATATGCGCAACTCCCACCACAATGGGGAGGAGCATGTGTCTTAGGAACCATCAGACCTTCTTTCTTCCTGTTAAACACTGAACATGGAGAACAATTAGGATACCCTGTATACACAACCCACAAACACAAAGGAGCATCTAGACAGAAAAGAGAGGCCTTACAGATAGGCAAGTGGGAGAAGTGGCAAGGTGATGATTGGCCACCAGAAAGAATTATTGAGTATTATGGACCTGCCACTTGGAATGATGATGGTATGTATGGTTATCGTACCCCAATTTATATGATTAATCGTATTATTCGTTTACAAGCAGTAGTTGAAATAATAACCAATGAAACTAGTCATGCTCTCACGCTCTTAGCTAGACAAAGTACTCAGATGCGCACTGCCATATACCAAAATCGCTTAGCACTTGATTATTTATTAGCAGCTGAAGGAGGAGTATGTGGTAAACTGAATTTAACTAATTGCTGTTTGAAAATAGATGATAAAGGTCAAGTAGTTGAAGAAATTGCTAAAGATATGCAAAGACATGCTTATGTGCCAGTACAGACTTGGCACGCCTTGAAATTTCCTAATTGGTTTGCTAACCTTTTCTCTTGGCTGGGAGGATTTAAGACTTTCGTTATCTTAGTACTAATCCTTGTTGCTGTTGTCCTCTGCTTACCATGTTTAATCCCATGTTGTATGCGTTCCCTTCATAGTGCTATTGATAGTACAGTAGAGCGGAAGACCGCAACTAGAATAATGGCTTTATACAAAGCTAGTCCTAGTAGAAATCCTTCAATCATGATGTGATTCTTCAGAAAGTGATTTAATTCTCACACCTTATTAAGTAATAGGGTGAGATTAATCAAAGGGGGGAATGTGGCAGGTGCAGGCCTGTGACCCACGGTGTCTGACATAGGCAGGCCAGCATGGCTAGCTTGACCTGTAAATGAGGCCTGTGGAGAGGCATATAGGATTGCACATCCCCCAATATGCTGCTATTGTAAGAAAGAACTCAGTAGAAATATTGAATTAGCTTAGATAAGCAGAATTGCAGAATTAAGAAATGGAAAAATACAGAAAAAATGTGTTTTAAAGTTACTGATAAGAAAGAGTACATTTGCAGAGAAATATTGAGGAGTGCTGACAGATGAGTTACAGAACCTTGCTCTTCTGCACGCACAAATGGTCCCATAGCCTTGAAAGTGTGAAAGTAACAAGTTGATGAACTGACCATTGTAATTGGGACTAGAAGGGGGGCAGGCAGGTGTCATGCTCACAGAAGCCCACAGAAGGAACATAATTGGAGAAACTTATCAGTACCGGGACCAATAGAAGGGCTACGGGAGGTACGGGAGCGTACCGGGACCAATGAAATGTTTTTCTATACCTAGAATGGAACAGAAGTCTATAAAAGTTGTTGTAATGCTTGAAAACTTTGCTCAGCCATTTTTGAAATTGTCTTGCTTGAGACTTGTGCACAAATAAATGATTTGGACCTTCTGAACAGACTCCTGGTATCATTGGTTTGTCTGCGCTTTGCTGCTACAACCATGGCCCTCACTTCCTTTGTTACTGCCAGTTTCTAATCAACGTTGGCTGCACAGCAGGCCTCAACTGGTCTGCCATCTCACAGTTTGTGAAGGTCTCACTCACACCTCTGAATGTATAACTTTTCCTAAGAACGCAGCAGAGGCAGCTAACTATGACCTGATTTTTTGATGTAGCCAGATTCCCATCTGTATTGGAGGTTACTTGACTGCACACGTGACCATCAGGCCTCCACAAGGGAGGGAAGCTGCATACTGCAACATGCAGGTGACCTGCAATGCACAGGGTAAGAAAAATTATCTGTTTTCAAGTTTCCCTAGCTCACACCACGACTCCTACATCTTTACATACTCTGGCATCTGTGAGAAATTTGAGGGCAGACTGATGGATGGCTGTCTACTACTAGTACTAATCTGTATAGTGCTACAAGGCACCACCCTGCTACTTAAACAAACACATGCTGGGAGGTCTCAGTACTCACTAGTAACAACAAGTAAACAGAACACATGGTTTATGCACCACAGCTAAAGGCCTGGCTCTCTGCTCTAATCTGTTGTTATTCTTTCTCTCCACACAGGAGACAGAGGCTACCCTGTAAGCAGGTGGCTCCCGACCCCTATTATTGCACCCCAAACAGAAAAACGATACATCAGGGCACATAGACACAGCCAGTCTATCATATAAAGGACCTCTGGCCTGCTGAAGAGCTGTTTCTGGTGCCTGGACCAATCTGGAGGAGAACTCCTCTACAGCCCCGCCAAGGTCTGCAAAATATTCATGGCCTGCTGGATGCTGCACTATCTGGCAACAAGGCAGCAACAATCTCTGTCCAAGGGAGTGAAGATGACAGACCCAGACAGAGGATAATTCAGTAGCCCTGAGGCAGGAGAACAGTCTATCCTCGCCAGCTTGACATAACTGCAAGAAATGAGCTTACACAGGCATTTTCTGTGAAAGTTAATGTTTTATTAGACAGAAACAAATACTTCAGAAGCACCAGGTTCCCAGCCTCTAAAAGCACCACTTCCTCCCCCATTTCCCATGCCCACTTCAGCCTCATCTCCTCCTCACAACCCACAACCCCATCACCAGGCCACTGACCTTCCTTCCTACCCTCCCTTGGGATGAACAAAGAAATATTTATTTATTTATTTCCTTATTCTCTCCCCTGTTCGTGACTCCACATAAGCAAGTATGGTTGTGTAGTGTCATCATTGTTCTTGGAAGGGCTTTCTGACACGTCATCCAGCCTACCCAAGCATTGGCTAGCCCCATGGGTTGAGGGAAATATGAGGCATTGGCCCCAAAATTTCCGAGAAAGCAGTGTTTTCAAGACAAGGCTGTTGAGAGGTTCAGGAGGCCATAGAGTTTGATAAGTATGTAGGTGCCTTCTCCTAAGCATGGCTTGTGATGGCTGGGAGGTTATTTATTTAACAATCATTTATATCCCGCATCTTCCAGAGTTCAGTTGCGGTTTACAATAAAACAAAATCCACAAAGCAAAAGCTTGGTTTTACATCGAACATTATGTAACAATAAACAATAAATTGGTTAACAGCATAGGCTAATACATAACAGCATGAAACTTGCTTTTAAACTATGTACAATAAACTATATACAGATAAATTATATACAGATACAAGTAGTGGTACTTTAGGGTTTAATCATAGCGTTTTTAGTTCAGTGGTTTTTCTGTTAAATTGTAGGTTTTAGTATTACTCAGTCAGGTAATTTTAGCCGTTATCTGAGTAAATCAAGGGGTTATCTATGTTGCCGTAGTGCATGGAGAATAGATAAGTTTTTAGTTTTTTACGGAGTTCCATAATTTCCTTTATAGATCTTAGGTCCTCTGGAAGGGAATTCCAGGTGGATGGGGCTGCATGAGAGAAAGCTCTGTTGTTAGTTAATTTATTTGCTTTTATGAAATCATGAGGAGAGTTTAGTTTATTTGAGTGTCCTTTTCTGTGTGTAGTTTTTTGAGGTTCCATACTGATTAGGTTATTTAGAGGGATTGGGGCCATGTGATTTAATGCTTTAAAAGTAGTTATTGTAGTTTTATATATTATTCTGCTTTGAATTGGCAACCAATGAAGGGAAGCTAGTATTGGTGTTATGTGCTGGAATGAGTGTGCTTTCATTATAATTCTGGCTGCTGCATTTTGTGCTAGTTGGATTCTTTTGATATTTTGTTTTGTTATTCCTAGAAGAATTAGGTTAGCGAAATCAAAGTGCGGGGTTATTGTAGCCTGGATTATATTAATGAAGTCTTGTAGGTGTACTAATGGGCGAAGTTATGAGGTTATGAGTGTAAATGGTGGTGGGGCACCTATGGCATGCTGCTGTTGGCAGTGGTACAGGTCCTTGCACAGGGTCTGCACCTTATCTAGCAGTGCCTCAGACACCTCTAGCTGTCTCTCAGCTATTGCCAGCTGCTCCTCTTCCATCTTCAGTCAGTTCTCAATAATAACAAGTAATCTACTTTCCATGCACACTGCTTGCTCTGCTGCAGCAGGTGCTCTCCACACCTCAACTGTTAGCCTCTCTAATTGGCATGTGGTTCCCCACTTTCCGTTGCTCCTGGGGCTCCTTCTACAGGCTCTGGCTCATCTTGAAAGGGAGATGGTGCAGGAAATTGCAGATCTGACACATTTCTCTCATTCCCAGCCTCATCTAGAACACCACCATGCCTCTCTGCTTCCTGGGCTCTCTCTTGGCAGGTCATTTGGTCCTCCATTTTCGTGTGTGCCCTGCCTTCTTCCCTGGCTGTTTGAGTCTGTGAAGCGTGTCTTCCTCTGAGATTTTGGCTCTTGGCCTAAGTGCTGCTTCCCTTACCAGACTGTGGCCCAAAGTTTTGCCTGTAGGAAGGAACTCAAATGCACACCATCACTATGAGCAAGCCATACCTTTACTCAGTGAATGCTCATTCTTCCAAAGATATCTTTTCCTGCCTTGATTCGCAGTGTGTGACTGTAGATGGCACTCTTGCTGCTGGCCATGCCAGCTATGGTTACAATGCTGCATATGCATACTACTGTAAGAGCTGTTCCACCCCTCACTGGGCAACAGAACCTGAGCTCTTGGGATTTGATTCCTTCACTCAAAGCAATGGGAGAGAGAAGTAATAAAACAATTCACACAAAGAATTATGTTAAAAATACAGTACTCTTAAGGCCTTAAGGGGAGGGGGCTCCACAGTCCTCCAAACTTGAGCAGTCCCTGTAAATCCTCTCACTCTCGTTAGACCAGAGCACCTCATTTATTGAGAAAAAAATGCTTCATGGTACAAATTCAGCTCTACGTCAAGCTTCAGCATCACTTTTCTTTATCTGCATGTTACAAGCCATGTTATGTTTATTTGTTTATTTAAACTTGATATACCGTCCTTTATAACGTCAGGGCGGTTTAAAAAATTTACAAAAGTACCAGAAACAGAATAAGCACTGGGCTCATAGAAAAGAAAATAGAACTCCATATTTTTGACAGGAAAGAGAAGATTATCAAGCACACAGACAAGACAAAGAGAGGTATTTCACAACCATAAATAAAACAGTAGGTCATGTAGGAGTGTCTGGGAGGTTGAATGCCAATGTGAAAAGGTGAGTTTTCAGGGAGGTTTTGAATGTTGCATAGATCTGTTCCAGATGGAGGGATGTGGGCAGAGAGTTCCAGAGAGCAGGGCCAAGGAAAAAGAAGGCTGAGTTACGTGTTGATTGTAGATGTGCCCGTGACGGTGGGGGGAGACAAAGACGATTTATGTGGAGTGAGTGGAGACTGAGTGGTAACATGAAAATGCAGAAGACTGTGGTGTATGTGTATAGAGTGTGCAATGTACCAGAATGAGAATCTTATAGCGTATACGGAATTCGATTGGGAGCCAGTGTAGGTGAATTAGTAGGGGAGTGACGTGATCTCTACGTGAAGAGTGGGTTAGAAGTCTTGCTTCCATGTTCTGTATCAATTGTAACCGATGAAGTTGTGTGTGCGTGATGCCAGCAAGAGCAGAATTGCAAAAATCAAGGCGGGAGTTGACAGTTGCTAGTGTGAGTGTGGTCAGAGCAGCAAGGGACAGAAAAGGGCGAATAGTACGTATTTGGCGAAGGTGAAAGTAAGATGTTCTGGCAACTTGGGAGATGTGGTCTCTAAAGGTTAGACCGAAATCGAGAGTAACCCCCAGGTATCTAAAGGATGGGCCCAAGGTGATGGAAGCATTCCCAAGGACAGGAACCCCCGAAAGTGAACCAGGTGCAAGACGTCTTAGTCAGATTTAGGTAAAGACAATTTGTGGAGAGCCATTCCGCCACCAGAGAAAGACAAGAGTTAAGTGGCCCGAGGATCAGGGTGAAGAGGATTAGTGTGGTGGAAGATAACAATATCATCGAAGGTCAAAGTAACCACAGACATATTGCTCAGCTGAATTAGGAGAAGCAAAAACATTCTGTCCCATTCTGCTAAACATGGCCTTGGTTTTGAGTACACATATCTCTCCAGATGGCTAGTGAATCCCAAACTGGCAGGCTTCAGGCTGTTAGCAAATCCTAAGCCATTCTCCATACTAACCCTTTCAGAGTGCTCTGGAACCCCATTTCAAGTCCATCTCAACACTAGTGTGCTATACAAATAAGAACTAAGACATAAGACCCATCCTGTGAAGGAACAGAAAACTCTGACATCCCATGTCACACACACTGCATGTTTTCAGCTTATGATCTGTAGCCTTGAGCACATGTGTTGTGAGTGGGGTTAAGCTGGAGGGCAGGGATAGTGGCTACCCACATATCTAAATACCAGTCATGCATCTCACCACGTGTGTGCACTCTGCGTAAGAACACTCAAGTGTGGAAATTGCTGTTGTAGAAGAGGGAGTTGATTTGCTTGGCATAGAATGCAGCCACCAAAGGCATATTTTTGCTAGTATCAGAAATGAATAGCGCTCTCCAACCATCATACCAACAGGTATTGAAATTGGCATGTGTGTGCTGCTGATCCCCATAATATTTAAGATCCACCACCATTAATGGTTGTAGGGCACAGTATAGGGAATAGCCTGAACTCTGGGGGCCATCTGAGTGAATGAATACATCTGCAAACACAGTGTCATATGGAGGGGACCTCAGCAGGGCTACCATACCATCACAACATTGCAGGTGCTATGAGGTTAAAGCACATCACAGCATGGCAGTAAGACAATGTTTGGACAACGATACAAACAATTCTCCCACCTTGCACACTACTGGAAAGGAGCGATACATTTACTTATAGCATGGGTGAAGGAATTGTCAATTATAAGTGTGAGGATATGAAGAGAAGGGCTGAAATAGAATACTAGGTGTGGAATGCATGGGGAGCTCTGGTTGTTTCCAGCTCGTCAACTAACCTCAAACTCTTCATCCACAATAGGGCCCTTCATTCAGTGCCCTTGCTTGCCATCACCTTTTTGTTTTGTTTTTTCTCTTGACCTCACACTATTATTTTCTTTTCAGACCCTCAGATTCTGTTTTGATGATAGATGACATTAACCTTCTGGCATATGCCAAACCATAGTTTTTGCTTCTGATAAACACTAACACTTCAGGAATATACTAGTTCTTTAGCATTTTTCAAACCAGCAACTCTATATCCCCTGGGCTAAAGTTGCCCTGATGAGTCAGCTCCATGCTCTGGGTGGCATGACTGCACACAAGCACCTCTATTCACTGCACTTCTAAGTGGTGACTTTATACATGTGTATAGAGCAGGGCTTAGACTGCTGTGATTTACACATGGTTAGTAACATAAGAAATGCGACAGACCAAGATCCATCAAGCCCAGTATCCTCTTTCCAACAGTGGCCAATCCAGGCCACAAGTACCAGGCAGTTTCATTATATTGGGATAAGTAGTGGATTTCCTGGGTCCTCTTTAATACTGGTTTATGGACCTTTCCTACAAGAACTTGTCCAACCCTTTTTTAAACCCAGCTACACTAACAGCTTTTACTTCCTTATGAATTCCAGAGTTTGATTATGTGTTGAGTGAAAAAATATTCTCTCTTATTAGTCTTAAACGGATTACTCTGTAGCTTCATTGCATGTTTTTGATGGCATGAACAATCGATCTATGTTTATCCGTTCCACTCCATTCATTAATTTGTAGACCTCTATCATATCTTCCTTCTCAGCCGTCTTTTTTCCAGGTTGAAGAGCCATAACCTTTAAAGCCTCTCCTCATAGGGGTATCCTTCCATCCCTTTATCATTTTGGTGGCTCTTCTTATCTTTTTTTATTAAGATACGGTAAACAGAATGGCACACAATATTCAGGTGCAGTCTAATTATAGAATGGCACACAATATTCAAGGTGCAGTTTCATTATACAATGATACAAAGGCATTATAATATGCTTTACCTTATTCTCCATTCCTTTCCTTATGATTCCTAGCATTCTATTTGCCTTCTGGCCGCTGCTGCATACTGGGTGGAGGGTTTCAATGTGTTATCCACGATGATGCCTAAATCTTTTTCCTGGGTTCCTAATGTGGAACCTTGCATCGTGTAAAGCATACTTACTCACCTGTAACAGGTGATCTCTGGGAACAGCAGGAATTTAGTCTTCACACATGGGTATCGTCGGTACCGACGGAGCCTGCGCGGGAACGCTCCCCAGCGTCCAATTAGAAAGCTTTTGGGAGCATCCCACAGCACCTGCATGCTGCCTTTCCGCCTTTCCCAACTGTCTCTCTCCAGTTGAGTTTAAGGCTGAGACAAAGAGAGAGAGAGGGAGAGAGAAAAAGAGAGAGATAGAGAGATACAACTCCTAGGGGAGGTGGGTGGGTTGTGAAGACTAAATTCCTGCTGTTCCCAGAGATCACCTGTTACAGGTGAGTAACTATGCTATCTCCAGGAACAAGCAGGAATGTAGTCTTCACACATGGAGACTACCTAGCTACAGATGCCAGGGAGAAACCCCAGAAGTTGTGTGCCCTTTTGAAAGGGCTCCACTTCCCCCCATGGATCTCTGGCATCCTACCAGGGATGGTGGGTAGGAGTTGATTAAGTATGGAACAGGTGTTGAAGAATAGCCTGACCAAATAAGGCATCCCGGCGGGAGTCCTTGTCCAAGCAGTAATGGGCTGTGAAGGTATGAACCAAGGCCCAGGTAGCTGCTCGACAGATGTTGTCGATAGACACAGAGTGAAGATGAGCCATAGAGGCTTCCATGGCTCTCACATTGTGCGCTGTGACATGGCCTTCAAGAGGAAGATTCTTACTCAGATAGGCAAAAGATATGCACTGGGCAATCCAGTTGGATAGTGTCCTTTTGGAGACTGGAAGTCCTAAATGACTAGGATCAAAAGCAACAAAGAGTTGAGAGGACTTTCTATGTTGCTGCGTCCTTTGCAAATAAAAGGCCAAAGCTCTTTCACAGTCCAAAGTATGAAGATTCCTTTTTGCATTAGAGGCATGAGGGCTTGGGAAAAAAACAGGAAGGTAAACTGCTTGGTTTAAATGAAAAGGTGAAATCACCTTTGGCATAAAGTGAGGATGAGTCCTAAGGACTACCTTATCATGCTAAAGCTGTTGCCCCCGTTACAGCTGCTGCCTCAGTCCAGACAGAGGTCCTAATGCCAGTTGAAGAACCGGTTCCATGTGCAGGGTGCCTGCATGCTGAAGCTCTGAGGAAACAAGTGGAGGAACTCAGAGAGGAGGTGGCGAGGCTGAGGAGCATTCAAGACAGTGAGAAGTACATTGATGAGATGCTTCTTGCAGCAACCAGGCTCTCCAGCACAGGAGAAGATGGGTGCCAACAGAATGTCGATGGTTGGACAAAAGTCACCAGAGCCTGCAAAATCACCAATCCAACTTCTCCAGCCCTTGAATTGAAGAACCATTATGCAGCCCTGGAAGTGGAGGATGTGAAAGCATCCCTGGAAAGGGAAGAACCAGAGTTCAAGTACCCCATAGTTGCGGAATCAGTGACCAGAAGGAAACGAAGGGTAGTGGTTGTTGGAGACTCTCTTCTGAGGTGTACTGAGGCGTCCATCTGCCGACCAGACTTGATGTCCAGAGAGGTATGCTGTCTGCCTGGTGCCAAGATCCAAGATGTTACGGAGAGTTTGCCGAGACTCATCAAGCCCACTGACTATTACCCAATGTTGCTAATCCATGTTGGAACAAATGATACTGCCAGGTATACCTCGGAACGTATCAAAAGTGACTTCATGGCTCTGGGACAGAGGGTGAAGCAGGTAGGTGCACAGGTGGTGTTCTCTTCAATCCTCCCTGTTGAGAGTAAAGGCCAAGGCAGAGAGGCTCGCATCCTGGAGATGAATGCATGGCTGCGTGGATGGTGTCTTCGAGAGCGTTTTGGTTTCCTAGACCATGGGATGCTGTTCCAAGGGTTGCAGAGCAGAGATGGCATCCATCTGTCCAAGAAAGGTCAACGCATCTTTGGTAGTAGACTGGCTAATCTACTGAAGAGGGCTTTAAACTAGATTCGTTGGGGATGGGTGAAGAAAGCCCCCAGGTAAGTGAAAGCCCCCAGGTAGGTGATACATTAAATACCTTTATGTAAATGGGTAACAGGGGTAACATATGGAAAGCAGTGTGTATTAATGCCCGTAGCATGGGAAATAAGATCCCTGAAGTTGAAGCTTTGGTGGGAGTGGCTGACTTGGATTTAGTGGCAGTTACAGAAACATGGTTCACAGAAAACCATGACTGGGATGTAACTATACCTGGCTATACTTTATTCAGAAAGGACAGGGTAGGAAGAAGGGGAGGAGGAGTGGCACTATATGTAAAAACTACTAATAAAGCTTTGGAATTACAGAGCTTAAAAGGGAGAGAGGAGGCATTGTGGGTTAAACTAGAAAGAGGGAAAGAGAAATCTATTTGCATTGGTGTGATATACAGACCTCCCTCACAAGAGGAAGAGGTGGACAGAGAGTTAATTGAAGACATACGCAGCATTGCTAGGAAAGGGGAAGTGCTACTGCTAGGAGATTTCAATATGCCAGATGTTGATTGGCACATTCTTGCTGCAGTATCATCTAGAAGTAAGGAGATCCTGGATTCTCTACAGGGAGAACTATTCAGGCAATTGGTAACAGACCCCACACGTGAAGGGGCCATACTGGACTTGGTGCTTACCAATGGTGAAAGTGTTTCTGATGTTGTAGTGGGAGATCATTTTGCATCCAGTGATCACTAGATGGTGTGGTTCAGTATTAGGACTAGGGCTGTTAGAATCCATTCCAAGGTGAAGATCTTAGACTTTAGGAAGACTAACTTTGCGAAGATGGGCCAATACCTCAGGGAGTCGTTAGTGGGATGGGAACAGCTGGGGGATGTAGAAAAACAGTGGGCAAAACTGAAAGGGGGTATTTTAAAGGCAACCAACCTTTTTGTTAAAATGGTAATTAAAGGCAAAAGGAACAGGAGACCGCTATGGTTTTCGAAGGAAGTAGCTGAAAAAGTGAAGAAAAAGAGGGAGGCCTTCATGAAATACAAGAGATCACAGAGAGAGGAAGACAGGCATCTGTATTTGGAAAAACTTAGAGAAGCTAGCAAAGTAGTCAAGAAGGCAAAGATTCAAAAGGAGGAGGAAATAGCCAATGCAATAAAATGGGGGGATAAGACATTTTTCAGATATATTAGTGAGAAGAGGAAGGGCAAAAGTGGTATTGTCAGACTCAAGGGTGCAGGGGGGGAATATGTAGAAGCTGATAAGGATAAAGCGGAATTGCTTAACAAATATTTTTGTTCTGTCTTCACAGATGAAGAACCAGGAGCAGGACCTCAGAAAACACCCACAAATAAGAACAGAAGCGAGGGACATCTTGAACAATTTTCAGAAGACTGTGTTCGTGAGAAACTAGCTCAACTTAAAGTAGACAAAGCGATGGGACCAGATGGGATACACTCTAGAATACTGAGGGAACTTGGGGACGTTCTAGCAACTCCACTGACTGACCTTTTCAATGCCTCGTTGGAGTCGGGAGTGGTGCCAAACGACTGGAGAGAGGCTCATGTGGTGCCTTTACACAAAAGCGGAAGTAAGGATGTGGTTGAAAACTACAGGCCGGTTAGTTTAACTTCGGTGGTGAGTAAATTATTGGAAACGCTGCTGAAAGAGAAAATAGTGAGGTTTCTGGAGTCCGCGGATTACAGGATCCGAGGCAGCATGGATTCACCAGAGGCAGGTCTTGTCAGACAAATCTGATTGATTTCTTTGACTGGGTGACCAGGGAGTTGGACCGAGGGAGAGCTCTAGATGTGGTGTATTTAGATTTCAGTAAAGCCTTTGACGCTGTTCCTCACAGGCGACTTATAAACAAACTGAGCACCCTAGGGATGGACCCTAAAGTTACTGCTTGGGTTAGAAATTGGTTGGGTGGGAGGCGACAAAGAGTACAAGTAAATGGAGCTCACTCTGAGGAGAAGGATGTTACCAGTGGTGTGCCACAGGGATCTGTCCTTGGTCCGATTCTTTTTAACATCTTTGTTAGTGATATAGCGGAAGGGCTGTCGGGTAAGGTTTGCCTCTTTGCGGATGATACCAAAATCTGCAATAGAGTAGACACCAGGAAGGTGTAGATAACATGAGGAGGGATCTAGCTATGCTTGAAGAATGGTCTAGAATTTGGCAGCTGGGATTTAATGTTAAAAAATGTAAGGTCATGCATTTGGGCTGCAGCAATCCAAGGGAGCAATACAGTATAGGAGGTGAAGTACTTTTGTCCACTAAAGAAGAGCGGGACCTAGGTGTGGTTGTGTCTGATGATCTTAAAGTAGCTAAAGAGGTAGAAAAGGCGACGGCAAAAGCTAGAAGGATGCTTGGGTGCATACGGAGAGGAATGGCTAGCAGAAAAAAGGAGGTGATAATGCCTCTGTATAAGTCTTTGGTGCGACCTCATTTGGAGTATGGTGTGCAATTCTGGAGACCGCACCTTCAAAAGGATGTTAACAGGATGGAGTCGGTGCAGAGGGTTGCTACTAAAATGATTAATGGGCTTCATTATAAAGCATATGAGGACAGACTTAAGGATCTTAATATGTACACCTTAGAGGAAAGGCGGGATAGAGGTGATATGATTGAGATGTTTAAATACCTCCGTGGCATAAATGTTCAGGGAGAGAGCCTCTTTCAATTGAAAGCACGTTCTGCTACGAGGGGACATGGGATGAGGGTGAAGGGAGATAGATTCAGGAGTGATATGCGGAAATATTTCTTTACGGAAAGAGTAGTGGATCCGTGGAATAGTCTCCCAGTGGAGGTGGTAGAGATGAGGACAGTAACTGAATTCAAAAAAGCATGGGACCAACACAGAGGATCTCTAAAGGTAAAAAGTGGACTGTTGTAGTTGTTATGGAAGGACAGACTAGATGGGCCTTGTGGTCTTTTTCTGTCATCATGTTTCTATGTTTTTATGATGGAACCTTGTATAAGGAGGATCAGCCACCAATGCTTGCAAGTCACTGATGCGACATGTTGATTTGATTGCAATAAGAAAAATAACCTTCCAGGAAAGGAATTTCAAAGGTGTAGTAGCTAATGGTTCAAAAGGCGGCTTCATGAGCTGGCCAAGAACCAGATTTAAATCCCATGCCACCGGTGGTGGCTTAACAGGAGGCTTAGTTAGAAGAGGGCCTCTCATACATCTCGCTATGATAGGATGAGAGGAAATAGGTTGCCCATTTAAAGGCATGAGAGAAGCTGCAATAGCACTCAAATGAACTCTCACTGAATTGGTCTTAAGCCCTGCATTAGACAAATGAAGGAGATATTCCAGTAATGATTCCAGAGGTATTGCAAGAGGGTTAATTACCCCGGTATCGACTGGGTCAGTGTCACGGCAGGACATGCTAGGGAGATAAAGTTCCTAGATGACATAAATGACTGCTTCTTGGAGCAGCTGGTTCATGAACCGACCAGAGGGGAAGCCATATTAGACCTAGTCCTTAGTGGAACACCAGATCTAGTGCAAGAGATAAGGGTGTTGGGGCCATTTGGCAACAGTGATCATAGCATGATCGCCTTTGATTTAATTAGTGGAGGAGGGATAAGGAAATCCACAGTACTACCTTTTAACTTTCGAAAGGGAGACTATGATAAAATGAGGAAAATAGTTAAGAAAAAACTAAAAGGAGAAGTTGCAAAGGTTAAAGACTTACATCAAGCTTGGGTGTTGTTGAAAAATACTATCTTGGAAGCCCAGACCAGCTGTATTCCACGCTTTAAGAAAAGTGGAAGGAAGTCCAAAAAACTGCCAGCATGGTTTAAAGGTGAGGTCAGAGAGGCTGTTGTTGCCAAAAAAGCATCTTTCAGGAAATGGAAAAAAGAGCCAAACAACGAAACCTGGAAACAGCACAAGCACTGGCAGGTCAAATGCAAGGCACTGATAAAGAAGGCAAAGGGAGAATTTGAGAAGAAGCTTGCTGCGGAAGCAAAAACGCAAAATAAAGATTTTTTCAAGTACATTCGTAGCAAAAAACCTGAGAGAGAGTCGGTTGGACCATTAGATGATAGAGGAGTTAAAGGGGCACTAAGAGGCGACAAGGCGATAGCGGAGAGACTGAATGAATTCTTTGCTTCGGTCTTTACTGAGGAAGATGTAGGGATGTTACCCATGACTAAAGGAGACAAGCGGGTTATGCACCCCTGCCAGCAGATAGGGAAACAGAGAAAAAATCTCCAGAGCTGTGATTGGTCAGGCTCTGGGTGACATAGGCATACCCCTAGGGGTCCTATTCAGTAACAATGTAACAAGCCAAAAAGGCAACATCTCAGGGACAAAACGCAACTATGAACCCTTAAACAAAAGGAACCAACTCAACTCCTTGACGCGAACGAAAAACAGAAGAGGAGGATCAAATATCATTTCCAAGGGAAGAAGCCTGAATTGACTGCTTTGACACATTCCCAGGAAACAAAGTCCGGATGTGCTCGCGGAGCCTATAACTGTCGGCTCCTCTGCACAAGTACCAGTGCCTCTGACAAGCTGGGTGGGTTCTGGACTGGTTTAGCAGTATTCCAGCAAAGGCAATTAACGGTAAGTGAAATTTCTCCTTCCAGATCATACTGCTAGACCAGTTCAGACAAGCGGGCAGTACCCAAGCTAATTACCCTCAGGGTGGGCAGATAGCGCCGCCGACAGCACCACAACTCTGAAACAACTGTCCTCTCGGGCCTGTATATCCAACCGATAGTGCTGAACAAAAGAGGACAAGGACGACCAGGTGCCCACTCGACAAATATCGAGAGGAAGGACGTGGGACCTCTCGGCCCATGACATGGATTAGGCTCGAGTGGAATGAGCTCGAAGCCTTTCTGGAACTGGCTGGCCTTGGAGAATGTAAGCCGATTCAAGGGAACGACACAGCCACCTAGCGATAGAAGGCTTGGAAGCAGCCAAACCCTTTCGCGGCCCTGAAAGGAGAACAAAAAGATGGTCAGTCTTGCGAAAGGAATTGGTAACTTTCAAATAGTGAAAGAGAATTCGCTTAAGGTCAAGGAAGGTAAGACTTTTGCGCCTACCCGTACACTGTTCGTTAGAGAAGGCAGGCAATAGCAGGGGCTGATTGACATGAAAAGGAGTAACCACTTTGGGCAGGAAGGAAGGCACCGTTCGAAGAGTTACCCCCTCAGGAGAGAAAGAAAGACACGGATCCCTGCACGAGAGAGCTTGAAGCTCCGCGATTCTTCGAGCCGACGTGATTGCTACCAAAAACAGTGTTTTGAGCATCAAATCTAGAAGAGACACTTCCTTCAAAGGCTCAAAGGGCGGATTTCCGAGCGCCCTGAGAACTAGTGCAAGATCCCAAGGAGGAACTACCGGACGGGTCGGAGGACGAAGCAATTTGACCCCTTTCAGAAACCGAGACACATAGGCGTGGGAAGCAAGGGATCTACCGAGCACCGGACCCGATAACATGTCAAGGCAGACATGTGCACTCAAAGCGAACCGAGCGCCAACCCTTTATCAAGACCGTCCTGTAAAAAGTCAAGAATATCAGGAATTGAGGTAAGGTGATGACGTGAACACCAAGTCTCAAAGACGTGCCACACTCTCGCAGCAGCAGTGGATGTTGAAGACCGTCGTGCGCTAAGGAGGGTAGCCACCATCTTAGGCGAATACCCCTTAAGGGTCAAACGGCGGCATTCAGGAGCCAAGCCATAAGCGAGTAGGGAGCTGTAGTTTCCATGAAGATCGGTCCCTGTCTGAGGAGTCCAGAGGGAGCTGCCAGCTGCAATGGCGACCCCAGTGAAAGCCTTATGAGATCGGCATACTATGGTCTTCTTGGCCAATCCGGGGCCACGAGGACTACCGGCCCCCTGTGTGACCGAATTCGCTGCTGGATCCTGCCGATCATGGACCAGGGTGGAAAAACATAAAGAAGCTGGTTTTCCGGCCAAGTCTGAGCCAACGCATCGATGCCGAGAGTCCTGTGTTCTCTCCAACGCTGAAGAAACTCGGAACTTAGGCATTCGCTGCCGACGCCATGAGATCTATCGCTGGCGACCCCCATTTTTGAACTATCCTCTGGAAGGCTATCGGGGCCAGTTCCCATTCGCCGGGGTCGAGGGTATTGCGATTCAGAAAGTCCGCCTTCACATTGCTGGTTCCTGCAATGTGTTGGGTGGAGAGGACTTGGAGAATTCTCTTTGCCCAAGGAAGTAGAAGAAGAAGAGCCATCTCGTTCGACACTCCAGTGCACTTGGTCCCTCCGTGACGGTCTATGTAGGAAACTGTGGTTGCGTTGTCAGATAGTATCCGAACCACTTTCCCGTGCAGAAGAGTGTGAAATCTCAGTAGAGCCAGACGTACTGCTCGTGCCTCTAGTCGATTGATCATCCAGCGGGAATCGCATGCTGTCCAAGTGCCCTGCGCAGTGTGAGATCGACAGTGCGCGCCCCAACCGGACAGACAGGCATCCGTTGTTAGAACGATCCAACACGGAGTCTCGAAAGGAACCCCCTGCTCGAGGCAAGACCTGTGCTAGGAGACTGCGAACTTGAGAAGTTAACTTGAGGAATCGAGGCATTGACAAAAAGACCCGACCTAAGGCTGATTCGAATCGAGCCCTCAAAAATTCGATCTCCTGGGACGGCTGAAGACAACTCTTGTTGCGGTTGATTACCCAGCCGAGGTTCTCGAGAAGGCAACAACCACCGAGACTGTGCAGCAAGCCTCGGGGAGAGAGTCTGCGCAAATGAGCCAGTCGTCCAGATAGGGATGAACTCTGATGTCACGTCTGCATAAGGCCGCAGCTACTACCACCATTACCTTGGAGAAGGTTCGAGGCGCCGAAGCTAGACCGAAGGGCATCGCACGAAATTGGAAATGTTGACCGAGTACCGCGAATCGAAGGAATCGGTGATGCCCCTCTCGAATGGGAATGTGAAAGAATGCTTCCGCAAGATCGAGGGAAGCTAGAATTCCCCCTTGCGTACCGCTTGAATAACGGATCACAGAGTCTCCATTTGAGATAGGACGAAAGGAGCAGTCTTTTTTTTTTTTTTTCGGCACCACGAAATAGACAGAGTAGCGGCCTAGTCCTCTTTCCAACGGTGGAACTGGACGAATGGCATCTAAATGCTGGAGTCTTTGAACGAAGCAACATCTGCTGCCCATTGACGCAGCCAGCGTCATCTCCGAGCTACTGTCACCGGTGCTAGGGAGCGAGCTGACAGCCGCAAGAGATCATAGAAGGCCTCTGCCAGGAATGCAGCGATGGATTCTAAATGAGCCAACTCGGGATCACCTGGAAGCTGCTGAATCCATCGAAGGGAGGCCCGTGCTGCTAGACCTCCGCACACCCCTGCTTGAAGGGAAAGAGCAGATGACGAAAAACCCGTCTTTAGCAGACTCTCAACTTTTTAGGTCTTGCTGATCGCGGAGTGCCGCTCCGCCCTCAACCGGAATTGTGGTATGCTTGGTGACCCCGGTCACTAACGCATCAACGTCCGGGTATGTCAGCCAACAGTCCAAGTCAGAGGGAGACCAAGGGTATAACTGACCAATACCGCGTACCGTACGTAGAGAGGACTCTGGAGAGTCCCACTGTCGAGATACCAATTGCTGTAACTCGGCTGGAAAGGAAAAGCTTTGGAACTCTGAGGACCAGGCATGTTGGCTAGGCGTAGCGACTCCATCATCTGTGTGATTAGGGCCGGCAACTCCTCTTTCCAAAAAAATCTGTTATCTGGAGAGTCCTCGTGAACTGTCAGCGAAGAAGCAGATGGAGAAATTCCCCATCTTCTTTCCCAACGAGTCAGGGCTCACCTCCAAAGATTTAAAATCTTCTTGAATATCCGTAGTGTCCTGCAAGCCACATGCAACGTTCCTGGGAGGACGTACTGCTTTAAGGTCTGAGGACTTTTGGGACTGCTTGCGAGACCCCGCCATATCCTTGTCTGCTACCGGGCGGGTGCTGGAGGTATACCAAAAGACTCCGAACGCCACAGGTGCCATGCCTGACGGAAGAGCATGAGGAACTCACTCACTGTCAACCAAGGCTGCTGTGGCTTCCAGCGGCTGTGGAAGCAAAATGGGAGCTGACTGAGTCCTGTCTGCAGGAAGATCCTGCTGCAGGGGCTCTAAGGAGGGAGGAGTTAAGGCGCTGATGTCCCCAGCTGGCAGTGCAGAGGGAATGGAGGAAGAGTCTCCTGGATGCAGCATGCAGATAGAACACAAGCAATCTATTAACTCCTTCTTCTGCTTATTACACATAATACAGCTGTGCAGTGAAACAGGCATTGCAGAGGCTTAAACCACCTTTTTCTTTTTTTTTTAAACAAAAATCAAGGTAGGCTTAGGGAAACAGAAGACTCTTAAAAGAAAAGGATTTTGAAACTCCCTGTGCCTTCACAGCATGTTTAAATGTTTTGAAATGGCTGCCCAGAGCTGTTCCCTCCAAAACAACACTGAAGAGAAATCCCTCCCGATTTTCAAAATGGCCGCCGGCACAGAAAAACTGCAAAATAAAAGTTTCCTAAGCTCTAAAACCCTTAAAAATGCAGCGAAATTGCTGGAGAAGAGGCAAGGAGTGCTGCTAGCAACTTAAAAATTCAAATCCTGATGGACCCGGAATCACCAGAAACGGAGGGGAGAAGGAAACTGTCAGTTATTCACTGTGCTGGTACAGAGGAGCTGAGTTCCCATGAAGGAGAAGAGAAACTTTCAAAGTCAGTGTAAGGTAATTACAGTGACTGAAAAGTAGGGAAATTAGAATTTGATCCCTCTGCATCCACTTAGACCCTCATGGCAGGGGCTGGAAGGTGTTTCTGGGGAGCTGCACTGACAGTGAAATCAGAAGCTCAAACCCTGCTGCATTGCTGATTACAGAAAATACAGTTATTAACCCTTTCCAGGCCGAGGCCAAAACTGTCAGGATCCAAAATGCAGACTAAATATTCCCATCAAATGGTATATAATACATGACCATAGCAGAAGGAACATCACTATTAGAACATATTGAATAAGACGGGTATAATTTTCCTGAAATATGTACAAATTAACCCGGCTGCAGAATGTGGATTAAAAATTTAAAGTAGGCCTTCAAGAGGGAAGCCTGGGAAACCCAGAGAAACACCTCTTGTGTGCTCTGGGTGCATCCAGGAAATAAAAATGAAGGAAATAAAAATGAAGGAAAGAAAATAGGAACTTCAAAACCCAGTTTAACAGACCCTGACGAAACTAGAAGTGAAGGAATCAGGTCAGAGACAGCCGGTCCTGATGCAGTTGAAATCAACCCAGGGCAGCTGAGGCAAGTAAGAAAACAGTTTACTTACAGTTTCTCTCAGAAATTGATACCTGATCCTCCTGCTAATGTCTAAGCCCTTGTGGCAAAGATTCAGCGCTGCTTAAAGAAAATCGGGAGCTCTACTGAAGCCAGGCTCAGGAGCTCCCCAAGTTTATCTGGGGAATCAAGTTGCTGGGAAACCCAGAGTAACACCTCTTGTGTAATCTGGGTGCATCCAGGAGCCTCAAGATACAGTGAAAAAGGAAAAAGCAAATTGTAGAACAAGCTTGAAGAACACCCTCATCTGCTGAGACAGAGAAAATACTGAATAGGACCCCTAGGGGTATGCCTATGTCACCCAGAGCCTGACCAATCACAGCTCTGGAGATTTTTTCTCCGTCTCCCTATCTGCTGGCAGGGATGCATAACCTGCTTGTCTGGACTGGTCTAGCAGTATGATCTGGAAGTGGTATTTAAAGGTGCGGAAGAATTGAAGGAAATATCGATACATTGAGAAGATGTATTACAACAATTAGATAAACTGAAGAGTAGCAAATCACCTGGCATGGATGGTATACATCCAAGGGTGTTGAAAGAACTGAAATATGAGATTGCAGACCTGCTATTAGTAATCTGTGAACTATCATCAAAATCATCTCTAATACCTGAAGATTGGAGGATCGCCAATGAAAACACCAATTTTTAAAAAGGGTTCCAGGGGTGATCCAGGAAACTACAGACCGGTGAGCCTCACGTCAGTACTGGGAAAAATGGTAGAAACCATCATAAAGAATAAAATTACTCAGCATGTAGATAGTCATGGCCTAATGGGAGACAGCCTACATGGCTTTAGACAAGGAAGATCTTGTCTTACTAATCTGTTATGTTTTTTTGAAAGTGTGAATAAACAGGTGGACAAAGGTGAGTCGGTTGATATTGTGTATCTGGACTTTCAGAAAGCCTTTGACAAGATCCCTCATCAGAGACTTTTGGCAAAACTAAAGAGTCATGGGATAGGAGGCAGTGTACTACTGTGGATCAGGAACTGGTTAAAAGATAGAAAGCAGAGGGTTGGGCTAAATGGCCAATTTTCCCAATGGAGAAAGGTGAATAGTGGTGTACCCTAGGGATCTGTGCTAGGTCCGCTGCTTTTTGACATATTCATAAATGACCTGGAAAATGGAATAACGAGTGAGGTTATCAAATTTGCAGATGACACAAAACTATTTAAAGTTGTTAAAACCCAAGAGGATTGTGGAAAATTGCAAGAGGATCTTGATAAATTGGAAGACTGGGCATCAAAATGGCAGATGAAATTTAATGTGGACAAGTGCAAAGTTATGCACCTAGGGAAGAACAACCCAAACTATGGTTACACAATGCAAGGTTCCACATTAGGAACCACCACCCAGGAAAAAGATTTAGGCGTCATTGTGGAAAACATGTTAAAACCCTCGGCCCAGTGTGCAGCGGCGGCCAAGAGAGCAAATAGAATGCTAGGTATCATAAGGAAAGGAATGGAAAATAAAACAAAAGATATTAAAATGCCTCTATACCGTTCCATGGTGAGACCGTACTTTGAGTATTGTATGCAATTCTGATCGCCGTATCTTAAGAAGGATATAGCGTTGTTAGAAAAGGTTCAGAGAAGAGCCATCAAAATGGTAAAGGGGATGGAAGGATACTCCTATGAAGAAAGGCTAAAAAGGTTAGGACTCTTTAACCTGGAAAACAGCCGGCTGAGGGGAGATATGATAGAAGTCTATAAATTAATGAACGGAGTGGAATGGGTAAACGTACATCAATTGTTTATGTTATCAGAACATAGAAAGACTAGGGGACATGCAATGAAGCTACAGGGTAAACTATTTAAGACTAATAAAAGAAAATATGTTTTCACTCAATGTGTAATCAAACTCTGGAATTTGTTACCTGAGGATGTAGTAAAGGCTATTAGTGTAGCTGGGTTTAAAAAAGGTTTGGACAAGTTCCTGGAGGAAAGATCCATAAACCATTATTAAGAAGGGACCCAGGATATCAATGCTTGACCCAGTACAAGCATTGCGGAACCTGTGTCTTTTGGGGAAACTGCTAGGTACGTATGACCTAGATTGGCCACTGTTGGAAACAGGATACTGGGCTTGATGGACCTTGGTCTGACCCAGTATGGCATATCTTATGTTCTTATATTCTTATTAAGACCCTTCTGCGAACACCATATGGTAAGCCTTTTCCACTTGAAAGCATGAGCGTCTTGTGGATGGTTTCTTGGAAGCATAAAGGATATCCTTTACTTGCTGAGAAAGGTTAAGACCATGAAGTTCTAGGCTTTCAGCAAACAGGCCCTGAGATGTAGAGACTGGGGATTGGGATGCCACAGCATCCCGTCCTCCTGGGATAGGAGATCTGGAGCAGATCCTAACTCTAAAGATGGAGCTTGAGAGAGATGTAAGAGCAGAGGGTACCACACTTGTTGTGGCCAATGTGGGGCTATGAGAATCATATGGCCTCTGTCTCTCTGAAGCTTGAATGAAGTTCTGGGAATTAGGAGAATGGGTGGGAAGGCATACAGAAAGTCCTGACCCCAATGGAGGAGGAAGGCATCCCTGTCCTGACAACCCTGAGCCGGAATTCTGGAACAGAACGGGGGAAGTTTGGCATTCAGCGGACTTGCAAAGAGGTCTATGTCCGGGGTTCCCCAAAATTGGAAAATTTTGGTCACCTGATCTGTATGGAGAGACCATTCGTGTGGAAGCAGAGCTCAACTGAGTCTGTCTGCCCAAGAGTTTTGAATGCCTGGAAGATACACTGCAAGGAGATGAATCTGATGCTCTCTGGCGAGGGCCCAAAGACGCAAAGCTTCGTTACAGAGTGACAGAGAGCCTGTTCCGCCCTGCTTGTTCACATAGAACATGGCTACCTGGTTGTCCATTTGAATTAGGATAGTTTTGTGGCTGAGCTGGGTGTGAAACACTCGAAGAGCAAGGAAGATTGCTCTGAGCTCTAGGAGATTGATGTGTAGATCGGTTTCCTGTGGAGTCCAGGAATCCTGGGTAGAGAGGCCCTGCAAATGGGCTCCCCAACCCACCTGTGAGGCCCCTGTTGTTAGAGTTACTTGGGGTGGGGGTTGCTGAAAAGGGGACCCCACCAACAGATTCTGGGGTGACTGCCACCATTGGAGAGACAAAATAAGACGATCTGAGGTTGCTATTTTGTCTGACAGGCAACCTGACGCCTGAGTCCACTGAGTGGATAGAGTCCACTGGGCTGCCCTCATATGGAGGCGGGCATAAGGGACCACATGCACGGTGGATGCCATGTGGCTTAGCAATTGTAACGTTTCCCGAGCAGTGAGGTGAGACTTTAGCATTGCTTGGGGAAGCTAACTGCACAATGCGAAGGCAGCGGGACTTTGAAAGATAAGTCCTTGTCTGTCTGGTATCCAGCAGGGCTCCTATGAACTCTAGAGACTGAGTGGGAGCTAGGTTGGATTTTGGGAAGTTTATGACAAATCCCAAATATTGACCAATACGCATTGTCCGAGATAGAGAAAACCTGGCCTCTGGCTCTGATGGGGCTCGAATGAGCCAATCGTCTAAGTAAGGGAAGACAAATATTTTTAGGGTGCGGAGAAATGCTGCCACCTCAGCCATGCATTTTGTGAACACCCTTGGTGCTGAGGCCAGGCCAAAAGGAAGAACTCTGTATTGGTAGTGCTTCCCTTGAAATAGAAAGCGAAGAAACCTTCGGTGAGTTGGATGGATCAGAACATGATTGTACGCATCCTTGACATCTAGAGAACAAAGCCAGTCCTGACTGTGAAGGTATGGCAGTAGAGTTCCCAGAAAAATCATTTTGAATTTCTCTTTGAACAGGAATTTGTTCAATTCTCTGAGGTCCAAAATGGGTCTGTGCCCTCCTGTTTTCTTTGGAATAAGGAAAAAGGGGGAATAGAACCCTGCACCTTGTTGAGGAATAGGTACTTCTTCTATTGCCACTTGGACAAAAAGCAGACTGACCTCGTGATCTAACTGGGAGATGAGAGAGGTCTGAGAATTGAACTGTCTTACCATTGTAGGAGGGGGCATGCTGAGAAAGTGAAGCTTGTATCCCTCTCTTACAATGGACAGAGTCCAACTTTCTGCTGTTATCTGCCCCCATCTGGGAGCAAAATAACATAACCTTCCTGGAATGGTGGAAGGCTCTGGCCCGTTCAGGGTCAGGAAGACAAAGTCCTCTAGATGGGAGTGAGGCTTAGCAGCCTTTGGTTTTCTTTGTTTAGGTTGTTGCTGACCCTTTTGGGCAGACTGACCTGAACGATGCCCTTGCTGGGTATAGGAGGGGTAGAACTTCTTCTTTCTAGTGAAGAATAGTTTTTTGTAGGACTTTTTCCTTGCAGGATCAGCTGTAGATTTTGATAATCTATCCAAGGTGAGATTATCAGCATCTAGCTCATTAGCTTTCTCTTGCCAATTTTTGCCAAAGGGATTCTCTCCTGTGCAAGGAATATTCCCCAGTTTGTCCTGTACCCAAAGTTCCAAGTCAGATGCCTGGAGCCAGGCAATCCTACGTGCGCCTATGGCAATAGAGAAGTTCTGCTTATGCACTCAAAACAATCAAAAGCTGCACGATTTACGAATTTGGAAACATCCTGAGCATGTTTCATAAGTGCAAGATAATCTTGTCTCTTATCATCAGGAAGGAGAGGGCTCATAAGCACTAGATCTCCTGTAACTTCCTTAAGGAACATTCCCATATATAAAATGTAGGAACTAATCCTGGCAGAAAGCATAGAGGCCTGGAAGGTTCGACGCCCAAACTCATCAAGAGTACTACATTCACGTCCTGGAGGATTAGATGCATGTCTTTTTGCACTCTTGATCCTTCTCATAGCTGATTCCACCACCATGGAATGGTGGGGCAGCTGAGTTTTTTGAAATCCAGGACAGGGAGGAACTCGATACATGGTATCGAGCCTATGAGAATGAGGAGAAGTGGTGAGAGGTGTTTCCCACATCCTTAGCATGAGATCATGCAAGATCTCATGAATAGGCAAAGTAGCTGCCTCTTTGAGAGCTTTAGGATACTGTAAAATCTCCAATTCCTTTGCCCTAGGCTCTGTTTCAGGAGCCACTGTGATGGAAAGACCTTGAGCCACATCCCGGATAAAATCCTGGAAGGATATAGCCTCTGGAGGAGACATCCTCCGTTTAGGAGAGGAAGAATCCGCAGGAAGAAGTACTCTGGTATCGACAGAGCTGTCAGAGTCTTCAGACTCATCGAAGGATTCAAAGTATCTCCTGTCCGAGTAATCGTGCAGCGCACAATACCGGTACCGATCGAAGTCGGTATCAACAGGGTCCGGTACCAACTTGTCAGTACCGGAGGGCACAGCATGCATCGGTACTGGTAGACCACCTGCCGACGTCGATGCAATTGCCGCCGGTACTGATATAGGTGCCGGTACCGGTACTGGCTGAATTGTCTGAAGCGGTTTCGGGGGCATCGATGCTGAGAGAAGAGCCGCCAGACTGGGTTCAATAGCCAAGAATCTCTGGTCTATCAACGCCGCCGATGCCTGGGTATCGGTACCGGACAAAGCGGCCGGTACCCCAGAGCATGGCACCATTAGTTCTGCCAAGGTTGGGGCCTCGAGAACATCCTGGAGCCCCAATGATGCTTTGGAAGCCGAAGCCTCCCGCCGGGGCAATTTTGCTGGTGTGAGTCCCTCAAGGGCAACGCCAGAGGCATCTCAATACTTAGAAGGAGATCTACCCTTTGAGGACCGGCTAGACTTATGTTTAGTTACCTGAGATCCATGGGAGGAAGACAAAGCCCTGGAAGATGTTGATGCCACAGATGCTGCATCGGAGGGAAAAAGGGTGCTAAGTTTAGCAGCTCGGTTTTGTCGACCCCTCTTCGACATCATCCCACAGGCAACACACTCGGAGATAGAGTGGACAGGACCTAAACATTTGAGGCACCACTCATGGGTGTTGGTGACGGAGATGGTACCGCCACACTTGGAACACTTTTTAAAACCCGAAGCGGGTTTTTCCATTGTAGAAGAAAGTTGGGCCTAGTGCCCAAAACGGCGCGTGGCACCAGAGGAGAAAACGGCTGAAAGACTCCAGGAAAAGATTTTATTTTTTTTACAAGGAAAAGAAAGAAAGAACCGGCGGTACCGGTGTAGCGTCGAAGGAAGGCAGACGCGACCACAAAAAAGAAGAATAAATGGGATACTTTCTGCGGTGACAGGAAGTACGACCTGCCGGCTCCGCGGAAAACGAAGAACTGGAGAGAGACAGTTGGGAAAGGCGGAAAAGCGCAGGCACTGTGGGATGCTCCCAAAAACTTTCTAATTGGATGCTGGGGAGCGTTTCCGCGCAGGCTCCGTCTGTACCGACGATACCCATGTGTGAAGACTACATTCCTGCTTGTTCCTGGAGATCATACCTTAGCATAAAAGGCAAAAGAGGGTCAGTATTCTTTGAGCAACAAATAAAGTCTTCTAGAGACCTTTACAAAGAGGCCTTCAGCAGCACAGGCATAAATGGTTCAACCAGAGTTCTGTGATCCCCAGTCTTGAAGGACTAGAAAGCACAGTTACTTACCTGTAACAGGTGATCTCAGGGAACAGCAGGAATTAGTCTTCACATGTGGGCTACGTTGGCGCCGACGGAGCCCGCACGGGAATGCTCCCCAGCATCCAATCAGAAGGCTTTTGGGAGCATCCCTCGCGCCTGCGCGGTGACTTCCCGCCTTTCCCACTGCCTCTCCCCAGTTGAGTTTCATAGCTGAGACAGAAGGAGAGGAAGAGGAAAGGAGACAGATAGATACAACTCATAGGGAAGGTGGGAGGGTTGTGAAGACTAATTCCTGCTGTTTCCTGAGATCACCTGTTACAGGTAAGTAACTGTGCTATCTCCAGGAACAAGCAGGAATGAGTCTTCGCATGTGGGGACTCCCTAGCTGAGGGTGCCAGGGGAGATCCCATAAAATGCGTATCCCTGGACAGGACGGCATTTTCCCAACCTGGATCCCCGGCATCCCCTGAGGGATGGGGGGTAGGAGTTGAGAAGAGAAGAGTTGCAGAGGAACAGCAAAAAACTAAAGACTACAGGGGAGATGAGTCTTTAGAATGCATGTCAAGTATCATTAAGTATTTAATGAACCAGTACAATACAGAGCTTACCCACTGGATTGTAGGAAGTAGAACTGCGATGGAGGTACTGTAGACGCAGTAGCGGAATCTTCAAGGGAACTTCACAGCAGTGAGGATGAAGTTCAAAGTCTGGAATGGGCATGTGACCCAGGTGTCAACTGCGGCAGGAGAAGAACGGCAGGTCTTCAATGGAAAGCTTTATGTGAAAAAGCTGAGAACTCTTTTAGGTACAGAGTCATTAACCTTGAGGACTAAAATTAGAAGACTGACCGATCTGGAAATTAGCCCAGTCCGGAAGGTAAGAGGGTATGGGGAAAAAAAACCCTCTTCCCAGTGAGAACAGAAGTGTACTCCGGAATACTGAAGAGGTACACTGTCTTTCCTAGCTGGTAAGAGATAGGAAGACATTGAGTTTGATACCTCATAGATAGGGAGGTGCATAACAAAAATAGAAGCTGTTGACTTCACAGCAGTAATTGTGAGCATAACCGGTCCCAGTTACCGAGCCGTATGATAATAGGCAAGTGGACTGTCTGGACCCCTTAAGAAAGTAAAAACGTTAGTACTGACAGTCGGGGAGATAGTAGGTAATACACAGGGTGTTATGAACATCTCCCAATATGCGCATACCTATATAGATATATATATGTATATATATATAGGGAACTACATACATAGCTATACAGATGTGAGTATATCTGTCTATACAAGTGTGATATATATATCTATGTAGACCGTAGATATATATATATCTAGATATAGAGGGGCATGGCTAATGCCCACCCAGGGTACAAAAACATGTATGCATAGGACACATACATACATGAATATAATACTGAGAATCCAGGCCTGCAACTGAGCCACAGAAGAACATCCACATGGGGAATGTGACGTGAAAAGACTCATCTAATAATAGGGGGCGAAAACCACCCGAAGAGTATAGAGAATCTATTTCTGTGGTGCAGGGATGCAGATCAGTGGGATTAGCAGTATGGTTGCGTGAAGAACAGAGGATAATATCAGTCTGGTAAGAGCACGTCAGGAGTACTTTAGGCTTCTGATGTGTCCCAAGGACATTCACGCAGAAAAACTTGTCTTCTGTACCACAATGGGAGACAAGAGGGTATAATTATCTATATAGCCATGGAGTGACTATATAAGCTTCTTCTATTATATGGAAGACCCTCAGAGACAAAGTCCAATGCTCTATGGCAAGGGCCCATAGTGGGAAGCCTCTCTGAAGATTGCAGAGAGCACTGTGCAGGAGAAGTATGAGATAAAACTGACAGGAGTCAGACACGTCGCCACATCCTAGATAAGGATATGGCTAGAAGAAGATAACCTGCAGTGAGTGTTAGTACGCAAGATAGTTGAAAGCAGCTTGCAGAAGCATTAAAGCACTCACTGGAACTCCTGCACGCACAGCAACTGAACAAAATAGCAGGGGAATTCTCCTGTATGAAACGGAGAAAACAGACAAAGGGAGCGGAGATATTCCGGCCCTGTCGGAGGAGTTGTTCAGAACATGCGTTGAAGGATAACAGAAAGTCTATACTGGAAAGAGAGAGGGATGTTTCAGTATGGTACCCACTCAAGCAGGGGAAACCCTGGAAGAGAGGGGGTCGGAGGGACGTACCCTAGGGTAAGTCAGTTGAAGGATAGAATGTCCAATGGGGGGGCAGAAACTATCATGGGATAGTGGTGATCTCCCTTTATAAAACGAAGAAAGGGAGAATACCGTAACCCCTGGACAAAAGCATCCTAACCACTTGTCATACTGAAACGAAACCCCAGTGTAGAGTTGGAAGAATAAACTTCTGGTAAAAAGAAGTTAATTGTAGACTGCCGCATACAGGAGCCTATGGCTGCTTGGTATGAGTATCCTGGCGAGAGTCCGGAAACGTCAGACCAGGGTGAGATGTCCCTTGCTTGGGTACATCTGGAGGATGGGCAGAAGGAGGATGAAACTTTCTCTTCTTAGGGAAAGAAGGTTTGGTAGGACATTTCCTACATCCTGGGGAAAAAGAAGGCTTGGGATGGCTTCCAGAGCTAGGAAAGTCAGTGGAGCACTGAGCAACCTGACGTAAAGCCTCGCTATTGAAAAGGTTTTCTCCAGTACACGGAGAATTACCCAGAGTATGTTGTGCCCATCTGCTCAAGTCTGAAGCCTGCAGCCAGGCTGTACGACGTGCTCCAATGGCAATAGCAGAGGACCTGCTAACAGACTCAAAAGAGTCTAGAGAAGCACGAGAAAGGAACCAAGAGATATTCCTGCAATGATTAAGAAGCAAGGAATAGTCAGAGGCCTTAGGTTCTGACAAAAAAGGAGACAAAAGAGATAATTTCTCTGTGACCTCCCGAAGTGTCAGACTCATATAAAAAATATATGGAGGAGTAGCCTAGTGGTTGGGGCAAGGTACTTCAGGCCGGAAGGTCGGGGGTTCAAATCCCACTAGAGGACAGCAACCTTGGGCCGGAAGGACTGGGGTTTCTAGTCCCACAGGTGCTCCTTGTGGTCTTGGGCAAGCCACTTAACCCTCCATAGCCCATGTTCCCTGTAAAATAGTTACCTCCAAGTTATAATGCCCTGTTCAATGTAATTTCAGTTTGTTCAATGTAAACCGCACTGATGCAGAATAGCGCGGTATATAAGAGAATTAAATAAAATAAAAATAAATAATTCTAGAAGCCAACATGGACGTTTGGAAGGTTTGACGCCCAAAGGCATCAAGTGCTTTAGATGCACGACCTGGAGGACAAGAAGAATGCTTCTTCTTGCTTCCGACCTTCCTCATTGCTGATTCCACTACAATGGAATGATGCAGAAGTTGGTGCTTCTGAAACCACGGAGAGGGGGGCACCTGATACAGAACATGCATGGCTGTAGAAGGCGCAGGAACCTTTAAAGGTGACTGCCAAACCCCCAGAAGAAGGTCCTGCAAAGAAGGATGTAAAGGAAGCATTATGGCTGCTTTTTCTGCAGGACCTTGATTAAGAGAAGGACCAGGAATAGGAATGGCAAGAAAGGCTGCCATGTCAAGGAGAAAATCCTGAAAAGAAGGATCTTCCAGAGGAGCTATTCCTGGGTAGGCTAAGGTTGAAGGAGCCGCTTGGACACCAGAAGACCTACAGGACTGGTGCACAAAAGGAATCCTGCTAGACGGAGAAGGATACCGATAGTCCCGATTCGAGGCAGTCAGTACTGCATCGTCGGTTCCTGGTATTGATTCCAAGCTAGGCATCGAAAGGATCGATGGCACCAATGGAACCGCAGGAATCGACATCGGCCGCGACCCCGGCCTCGGGGACGGCAATGCCCTCGGAGCAGACAGCGGAGGTTGCCGAAGCGGTTCCGAGGCAACCAGAGAGCTGTGGTGATTATCCTCGGTACTGCGTAGCCGGAAGGGACATAGATCGGTTCCGAAACGTGTCGGAACCAAGTCATCTAGACTGGATATCGATTCGAGGCTGGGCATCGAACCGAGCGAGGTTATCGATGCCCTTCTAGGGGGCCCCGGCGGCGGTGTCGGCGATGCCGATCCCTGAAAGCGAATCGGAATCGCATTGATCGGTGTCGCAGGCATCGAGGACCGCCGAAGACGATGCTCGGTGAAGAGGGGAACACTCGACACCGGCGCCGATGTCGGGGTATAGGTACCGCTAGAAGCCGGTACCCCCCCCCCCCGAGCCTGGCGGACAAAGAGGAAAGGCTTTCCGGGGCGTATCGATCGGCCCCAAGGGTACCCAGGATACCCGACGACGAGCCCCGGTGGAGAGTGAAACCCTCGACACCGGCGCCGATGCCGGGGCATCGGCGCCGCTTGAAGCCGGAACCAACCCCACGGCTGGCTGGGGCAAAGGAAAGCCAGTCCGGGTCGTATCGATCGAAGGCACCGAGGACCCCAGATGACGATCCCTACTGACGAGCGGAGCACTCGACGCCCGCGTCGAGGCCGGGGAATCAGCACCGCCCGAGGCCGGCACCAGCCCCGCGCATGGCTGGGGTGCAGGAACGCCAGTCTGGGTCAGATCGATCGGCCCCGAAGGTACCGAGGAGACCAGGTGACGATCCCTGGTGAAGAGTGGAGCACCCGACACTGATGCCGACGCCGGGGAATCGGTACCGCCCGAAGCCGGTACCACCCCCGCACATGGCTGGGATGCAGGAAAGCCAGACTGGGTCGAATCGATCGGCCCCGAAGGCACCGAGGACACCAGTTGACGATCCTTGGCGAAGAGTGGAGCACTCGAAGCCGGCGCCAGATGGACAAGGTACGCTTGGAGACAGGTAACCCCAGCTTATTAGGGTCAAAAGATACGTAGAGCTGAACAGCCCTTCAGTGTCCCTGCGTACGGTCAAGGTAGAAGGACAACACCCTCATACAGTCCAGGGTATGCAAGACCATCTCAGTCCGGCTGGCATGCGGCCTGGGAAAAAGTTGGAAGAACCACCTCCTGATTGAGATGGAAGGAGAAGACAACCTTTGGAAGGAACTTTGGGTGAGTCCGTAAGACCACCCTGTTCCTATAGAACCTTGTGTACGTATGGTGGCTCTGAGACCAGAGCTTGTAGCTCACTGACTCGCCTGGCTGAGGTAAGAGCTACCAAAAACAACGCCTTCCAGGAAAGAAAGCGTAAAGGACAAGTAGCCAGAGGCTCAAATGGTGGGCAAGTAAGTTGTTGCAAGACCACATTCAAATCCCAATCAGGTGCAGGTGGACAAATCAGAGGCTTGAGCAAAAGGAGGCCTCTGAGGAAGCGGGCCACGAAAGGGTGGCCTGACAGAGACTGACCTTCCACCGGTGAGTGGTGCGCTGACAGAGCACTGAGGTGGACCCAAACAGAGTTGGATTTAAGGCCCAGGTCGGATAGGTGAAGCAAATATTGCAGCACCACTGGCACCAGGCACGAAAACGGATCCTCCTTGTGCTGAGCACACCAGGTGGAGAACCTACACCACTTGAGGGAATAAGATTTTCTAGTGGAGTGCCTCCTAGAGGCCAAGACCACCTCCTCCACTTCCCTAGGTAGCAGTAAGGGAGCTAGAACTACCCTTTCAGCATCCAGGCCATCAAATTGAGGGACTGGAGGTTGGGGTGCAAAAGAGATCCCTGTTCCTGAGATAGGAGATCGGGTTGCACCCCCAGAGGGAGTGGAGTGTCCACAGCCAACTGCAGAAGGAGTGGAAACCACGGTTGCCTCGGCCATCTGGGGGCTACCAGGATCACCGAGGCCTTGTCTCGAAGCATCTTGAAAAGGGTCCGGGCCACTAGAGGCGTGAGAGGAAAGCATACAGTAGACTCGTAGACCAAAAGATTAGAAACGCATCTGCTGCTATTCTCAGAGGATGCGGTTGTCTGGAGCAGAACCTGGGTAGTTGACGGTTGAGCGGACTGGCAAAGAGATCGATGGTTGGAAGACCCCACCTGAGAAAGATCTGCTGGACCACCAGAGGATTCAACTGCCATTCGTGTGGCTGCAGAATCCTGCTCAACCTGTCTGCCAGGTAATTCTCTTGGCCGGGTAGATAAACTGCCTTGAGGAGCATGTCCTGTTTGACTGCCCATGAGCACAGGGCCTGAGCCTCCTGATACAGAAGTCGGGACCCTGTGCCTCCCTGTTTGTTCACGTAGAACATAGCAACTTGATTGTCTGTCTGAACTAGAACAGACTGGTGAGAGAGGGCATGAGAAAAAGTTTGGAGAGCCAAACGGATAGCTCTCATGCACCCAAGGGGACCAGAGGCCTTGGGTGCATGCCCCCTGGCAATGTGCACCCCAACCCTGAAGAGAAGCATCTGTTGTCAGCACGTGTGTTTGTGGCGGTGGCTGAACAGGCACTCCTTGCACTAGATTCGGGAGATGCAGCCACCATTGCAGGGAAGCCGCCAGTCATTTGGACACCCTTACTTTGTCTCTCAAGTGTCCTGTGGCTTGCAGCCACTGAGTTCTGAGGCCCCATGAGCAGGCCACATGTGCAGACGGGCATTTGGAGTAACATGGACCGTGGATGCCATGTGGCCTAAAAGTCTCAGGAATTGCCTGGCGGAAACCAGAGAATTGCTATGGAACTGTCTGGCCAAGTCCATCAGTCTGTGGGCCCTGTCTACAGGCAGATAAGCCTTTGCCTGAAGGGTATCTAGCCTTGCTCCTATGAACTCCGTGTTCTGTGAGGGGTGCAAAGTGGACTTTGCAAAGTTTATGACAAACCCCAGATGCTGTAGAAGGGAGACAGTGCGGAGGGTGGCCTGTCTGGTTTCCTGTGGAGACTGACCCCTGATGAGCCAGTCGTCCAGGTATGGAAAGACAAATATGCCCTGGACTCTGAGATAGGCCGCAACCACCGCCAGGCATTTGGTGAAAACCCTGGGTGCGGAGGTTAGGCCAAATGGAAGTACTCTGTATTGAAAATGATTTCCTCCCACTACAAATCTGAGATATTGTCTGTGGTCTGGATGAATGAGGATGTGAGTATAAAGCATCCTTTAGGTCTAAGGAGCATAGCCAATCTCCCTGCTGGAGGTAGGGCAGCAGTATTCCAAGGGTAAGCATCTTGAACTTTTCCCTCACCAGGAACTTGTTGAGATTTCTAAAATCGAGGATGGGCCTGAGGCCTCCTGTCCTTTTTGGTACTAGAAAGTACCTGGAATAGAAGCCTTGCCCCCTCAGGTAGTGGGGCACCGGTTCCACTGCCTGCTCCTGTAGAAGACATGTCAACTCCTGAAGGAGTAAGTTCCTGTGCAGATGGAGTCTTAGAGGCTCCCCTGGAAAGTAGGAGGGGGGTAACTGGTTGAAGTGGAGCAAATAGCCCTTCTGGACTATGCTGAGCACCCAGATATCCCCTGTTATGGCTGACCACCTGTGGGCGTACAGGGTCAGCCGGCCTCCTGTGCTGAGAGGGGCCAGCTGAGGAGGAGAGGCTATGCCACTGGAGTCAAAATCCCGCTCCCTGCTGTGCAGGAGCCGGAGCTGGCGGCTTGGGGGTTTTCTGGCTATGGGGCCCATGTCCCTGCCCCTTGGCCTGCTGACCCTGTTGGGGAGCTGTAGAGGCCTGGTATTGAGGGTAAGATTTGTAGGCAGAGGACTTCCTCGGGTAAAAGGACTTCTTCTTTTGAGAAGGGGCAGAGGTCTTTCTGGACAGCCTTGTCCTAGTGAGAGTCTCGGACTCAAGTTCTGCAGCCTTTTCAGCCATGGGCTTGCCAAAGAGGTTTTCACCTCGGCAAGGGACATTGACCAACTTGTCCTGCACCCATGGCTCGAGGTCCAATGACTGTAGCCAGGCCTGATGGCGTGCACTGATGCCGGCCGTGGCTACTTGGGCCGAAGCCTCAAAGCCATCATAGGCTGCTCGAGAGATAAACTTCGAGCACTCCCGGATCCCAGATAACAAGGCTTTGAACCTCTGCAAAGGTTCCTCGTAGAGACCAGCAGAGAACCCGGCAATCTCCTTTGCCAGGTCTCGAAGGTATATGCCCATGTACAGCTGGTAAGTCTGGACACGGCAAGCAAGCATAGAGCCCTGGAAGCACTTTCTACTGAGGGCATCCAGGTTCCGGGCCTCCCTGCCGGGGGGGCACCGAGGAGTGCATCTTCTGACTTTTCAGACGATGCATGGCCGATTCCACAACCATGGAGTGGTGCGGCAACTGTGCCTTCTGGAACCCAGGGCTCTTGCAGACTCGATAAATGGAATCGACCCGCTTGCTAAGAACCGGCGTCGAGGCCGGCACCTTCCACATGCAGAAGAGCAACCGTTCCAGCATCGGAGGAACCGGTACAGTAAAGGCCTCCTTGGGAGGAGAGTCATACTGCAGGGCCTCGAGCTCCTCGGCTCGAGGCTCCTCCTCGGGGTCCGCGGGGAAGGCCAAGGCCTTGGCCATGTCCCTCACAAAGTCCGAGAACCGGGTATCCTCTGGAGGGGACCTTCTCCGAGGTTCAGACTCCGGTGAGTCCGAAGGGACGCATCGGGTCCGAAAAGTGTCCGGGGACTCCTCGTCCTCCGTTTCCCATCCTGACCCCTCCGAGGAGTCGTCGAGTGGCTTCGGTTGGGCGGGCACCGATGCCATCCGCCCCGACGCCGAGGGTACCGGCGTTGATGGCCTCGGTCCCGCAAGGGAGATCGAGGGGGACCTTGGCTGAGGATCAACTCGAGATCTCATGGACTCGAGGATCGGCTCGGCCTCCAGGATCGACTTGGACATCGAGGTCCCAGTGGTCGGGGCAGATGCACCGGTGAGACCGGCGATCAATACCTGCTGCTGTTCCATGAAGGCAGCCAAGCTGCTCTCCAAGGCTGTCAACCTAAGTCCGAGCTCAGGAGACCCAGCAGCCTCCGACTCGGGTCCCGACGGTGTCGGGCCCGACGTCGGCTCCCCTAGAGAGTCCATGAGGACTACAGTACTCACGTGACTTGGGGCCGCCATCTCTACACGAGGTTGTTTAGCAGGCCTCTCCGACTCCGAAGACCGGGGACGGCAGTCGGGGCTATGTGACCTGGCCCTCGAGGAGCCAAGAGCATCCACCGACGCCGCCCTCGCGGGTTTCTTCTTCCTGTGGTGCTCCCGCGAAGGAGACCCCCTCTCAGAGGAGCCACGACGATGCTCGGGGTCAGACTCCCAAGATGTCGAGGCCTCTGACGAAGTCCGGGCGCGGCCTGACGCGGAATCAGAGAAGATCCTTTCGCATTGATGCTGCCGGCTCCTCAATGCCTTGGAGGACATTTTGCCACACGAGACACAGACCAGCGGGTCATGGTCGGGCCCGAGGCACCGGAGGCAGCAGTCATGTGTGTCGGTGAGAGACATCAGTTTCTTACACCAATCACACTTCTTAAACCCGCTGGCAGCCATCGGGGGGAAAAAGAGCCCCTGCAAGGTCAAAAGACTGGGCTGCCAGGGAAAAATGAAAAAATGGCACGAACACTAGTCTCTAAGGACAAAAAACGAAAAATGAAGTCCGGGCTCGATACCGGTGTACTGGGCCCAGGCGGGAAAGGGAACCGGCATCGAACCGAGTAATTACACGGCGCCACACCGAAAAAAATCAACTTTTTCACGGGTGACCACGATACACGTCCGTTGGGCTCCGCGGAAAAAGAAGACTGAGCAAGATGGCACCCTTGGTCGGGAAGGGGATCGTGCCCCAAAGGCTTTCTTTGAAAGCTGGGGAAATGCTCAGCATGGGGGCTACATCAGCGCCGACGTCACCCATATGTGAGGACTGACTTCCTGCTTGGTCCTGGAGAAAGAGGGGCTAGGATCTGGGAGCAAAGCCCAAAAAGAAAGGGAAACTCGTGACTGTGACACTGTAGCTCCTCTGGACGGCTCACTCCACAGCAGATCCCACGACTGCATCTCCAACCCCATGTAATACCATGAGGACCTCACACACTTTATTACAATCGACATCCCCCCATTACTGGAGAAATTACCGTATTCTGATAATACAGTCTGAGCAAAGAAATGCAGTCTCACTCTGCAAAGAGTGCACCCAAAAATCATGCCTAAGCAATTGTGAGCACATACAAAATGCACATCTCCATATACGGGTGACCCAGCACCTGTCACCCAAACACAGTGCAGTGAGCACGCTTGAACATAGGCTAAATGCATGGAGCATACACAGAGTATTGACTTCCTCTATGAAACTTTCCAGTGTCCTGGAGCGCTAAGCCCCAGACTGTGCTACCTATATGTCCTTCTCTTCACCCTCAGCACGGGCCCTTTAACAAGATGGCACAGATGGGTCAGTGCCCCTGCTAAGTGCTTAAAGCCCTGCTCTGACAGAACAGGCTCTAGAAATAGATGAGAATTTCCTGTGAAGGGCATGCTAAGTGGAGCTATGAAACACACAGGCACCCCCCCCCCCCGGCCTTCCTGCAGTCAGAGAAATAGCAGTGAGATACACCGACAACCTTGCAAGTGGAAGTCTTAGAGGTTGCTGCCTGTGTGAACCAGATGAGGAATACGATTTCGTATTTTACCACCCCCCCCCCCCCCAGGGATGGGGGCACTGAATACTATATGTGATTCATGAGCAGTGCTGCCATCGGTGGCCTTTAGAGCACCAGAGCCCGACAAACGATACAGAAGTTAAGAGCTTTAACTCTTGGTCATATAATCTTGATTTGCAGAACATTACAGTTGCTTGTTTAGTCACTAACCCCTGAGTGCCCATGAGGTGACCCTGTGGTTATTTCTTCCCTGACTTGCAGAGATCAATCTGATGATGATGGCTGCATACACACGGTCACAGAAAGGCACTATTGAGTGTACCAGCTGCCCTCTGGTGGCCATAGACCGTAGCACAGGCACTTTTTGGTTGACAGTTTAACTGCCATTATTATTATATATATATTTTTATATCCTAAGGTTTCCTAAACCTGTCCCTGTGAAACCACAGGCGTTTGGGCAACTTTCACTACAGAATACTGTAGGAGTTAAGGACGGGTTTAAGGACTAATTTGGCTTACTTAATTTGGCTCACTTTGATAATGATGTTGAAAGTTATGATCCTATCCCAAAGAGCTGACTAACTTCTAAATGGCACAGAAGAACTGCATGTGGGCTGTGATTGACAACATGTATAATCCCTGCTGAAACATGTAGGATACCAGACTCTGGACAGGAGTGTGCAGAGAATGGACTTACAGAATGGAGCAGATGCCAGCCTAATATAAGGTTGATGAAAAAGTTTGCAGAGCCTTGAAGATTCTAACTTGTGCTTGAAGCGAAAAGAAAATCACCCAAGCGAAACTACAGTGAAACAAAGAAGAAGATGCAGGGCGGGGACCGAGCAGCCCAGCAGGGAACAGCCTACAGCACATTTAGTTATATGATACTGAGTGAAGGGCCTCAAGACAGAAACAAAGACAGAAACCTGATAATGGGGAGGGGTCTCAGGGTAGAGTCTGCAAATATATGCAGAATGTTCTGGAACTATTTGCTGCAGAGGAGTATATAACAGAGGTAACGGTCGAGTGTGGGCGGGACAGCCTTCTCTTTCACTATTATTCAGAGCCAGAGAACTCTGTCCTCATCAGGCAGACTGTTTATAGCTTTGCTTGTAACTTTCTTACTATTTGTTTTTGCCCAAATAAATTATTTTATTATGGAATAAGCAGAGTGTCGCCTGATTGATTATTGTATCCACCCCAGGGGAGATTTGTCCGAGCACCCTGGCGGACAATTGGCGCCCGAACAGGGACTTGAGTGTTTAATACTCCAAGTATTTAATACTCCTAAAACTTTTATTCTAAATTGTCCCGTATTCCTCTGATATTAGCTGTACATCAGGGATGAGGATACCCCCTATTGCTTCACTAATTAAATAGAGGAGGGGATACCTCCTGCCGGTTCAGGGGATGAGAATTTTGTTGTGAGAGAAGAGAGAGAGATTTGGATACCGTTCTGAGATGAACGAGAGAAAAAAAGTTTGGATGAGATTCCTAAAAATTTTCTAAATTGTCTTGGGATACCCCTGATTTTGGCTTTATATCAGGGATGAGTATACCTCCTATATCTATATAAAATTACATATAGGGGATGAGGATACCGTTCTGAAATGAACGAAGTTGGATGCCGTTCTGGTAGGAACGAGAGAGAGATTTGGATATCGCGCAAAGACTACAAACAAGAACAGAAGATTTACCCAGGTTTGATTGCACATGTATTTTTATGTTATTAATGTTGCTTTGATGTGTAGAAAAAACTGTTAGTGTCTCTGTAAATGTTAGTGTCTCTGTATTTAGTTGTAACAGACCGCACAGATAACTGACAGTGTTTTATTCTGAACGGCCAGCTATTGTGTGCAGTGATCTGACTGGTAGACAAGTACAGCCTGAAAATTCCCCTGTGCATATTTGTGTGCAGTAAATAAATCTGATCCATATGTGTAAGTTTTATTTTTTTAAATTTGGGATTTGAGTTAAGAAAAAATTTGTCTGCTGTTCTCTGTGTGTCAGAAGATTAAATAGCTCTGCCTGTGTCTGTGATAGGTCATAGGGCAGTTGTACACAATGCAGAACGAATTTCTATGAATGTGTTAACAAATGTGGAAGATCCTAATTAAACAGAGATTAATAAAAGATCGTAGTGATGCTAAGATTAGCTTTGACTAAGTGATACAAGATCCGTTTTGTCATGTTCTTATGACTTTACAAATTTAAGATCAAATTAATAATAAAGGAAAAAGATTACAGCTGGATTTTGCAACTAAGAAAAATAGCTCTTGGGCGGGACAGCCTTCTCTTTCACTATTATTCAGAGCCAGAGAACTCTGTCCTCATCAGGCAGACTGTTTATAGCTTTGCTTGTCACTTTCTTACTATTTGTTTTTGCCCAAATAAATTATTTTATTATGGAATAAGCAGAGTGTCGCCTGATTGATTATTGTATCCACCCCAGGGGAGATTTGTCCGAGCACCCTGGCGGACAATACACAAAAGCACACTTCCAGCCTGTCCCTCCTGCCACCTACAAGTTAGGGCTCTGCTCTTGAAGAACCTAAAAGCTGGCAATTTCCCTAATATCCTGGGACTTAACAGATGCTCCTCAGAGACATGATTAGGAGGGAAAGAACATGTGGCATCAGAGATCAATGCCAAAACTGCTGTCCTATAAAACTAAGAATAAACTTAAAAATAAAGAGGACTGACAACAGCCCCCTTAAGGCTGAGGAACCCCCCAAGCCTAAAAAAGCCTACAAACAAAAGAAAGAAACACTAGACCTAAAAATCTAGCTATTCTGCCTGTCGTCTTCCTCACACAGGCAGCTCACTGCAACTCTCGCCATGCGGTCCAAATACCTAGAGAGAAAATGGCCACCCCTTTGCCAACGAATTTTGGCGCCAAGAACAGCAGCCGCTGCAAAAAGGAGGCCTCAGCAGACCGACAGAGCCCGAAGGCCTTACCTGCAGGGCCGAAAACCACGCAGCCTGCTCCTACCGCCTTGAATTCACCCGATCCTCAAGCCGCGCTGCCGTGCCTGGCAGCCACAGCGAGGACCGCTCAGCCGGTTCCACAGAGTAAAATTAATATCCCGCAGCAACGGAAAGGCTCCATCTCACACAGCTTCAGTGTGGCTGTACGGGTCCCAGAGCTCTCTCCCGTACCGTCAAGGGAGAGAGATCCACACCGGCGAATGTCTGCAGCAAGTGAAAATAACCGACAAGGAGGGAAGGCGAGAGCTGCTACTAATTTAAAGAGCCAGGCTCAAATTTAAAATTACTGTAAATATAAGGAAATTTGCTCCTAACAACTAAAGGGAACTAATCCCTGATTGCCAATTAACCAAAGGTAACTGAATTAAAAGTAAAATTAAAGGTAAAAATCAAAAGTAAAATCAGAATAGAATTTGTCACACTAAATGCTCCTTATCTGTTCCCCCAAGTGAGCCCAGAAGCTAGGCTCACTACGTCCTCCTGCTGCATGGAGACTGGACACACTGGGGGCTGATGGGAGAGACCAGCAGGCTATATCCAGTGATGTCATGAGTTTTTTGACATGCCCAGTCTCCAAGCTGCAGGAGGAGGTTCACTACCCAGAGGTTGAGGACTAAACTGGAGGAACGATAATGCTTTTGGGAATGCCATAGTGAGGTGGCCCAAGGGAAGTGTCAGCAAAGCACATGGCCATCCATAATTGGTATTTTTGTTCCACTTACGCTTTCCTTGAACTACTACTACTACTAAGCATTTGTATAGTGCTACAAGTCGTATGCAGAGCTGCACAGACATGTAAAAGACAGTCCCTGCTCATCAAAGCTTACAATCTAGTGAAGACAGACAACACCACTGAGCCACTCCTCCCTCAAGAGGGAGGAGTGGCTCAGTGGTTGGGACAGGTTACCTCAGGCCGGAGGGCCAGGGGTTCAATTCCCACATGGGGACAAGCAACCTCAGGCCAGAGGGACTGGAGTCTCTACTCCCATGGCCACTCCTTGTGGCCTTGGGCAAGCCACTTAACCCTCCATTGCCTCAGGTGCACTTAGATTGTGAGCCCTTCGGGGACAAGGGAATAAAAAAAAAAAAAAAGTACCTGTTAGTATACATGTAAACCGCACTGATTCTAAAGAGCGCGGTATAAAAAATAAATAACACAGGAGGTGTAGGCTGGGATAAAACAAGGGGAAGGGGAAAGGAAAAGAAAAAGGAGATCAGGTGAATCAAGATCCAAAAGCAGCAGCAAAGAGGTGAGTTTTCAGCCTGGATTTGAAGAGGGTCAGAGAAGGTGCCTGGCATACAGACACAGGTAGTTTGTTCCAGGCGTAAGGTGCAGCAATGTGAAAGGAGCGAAGTCTGGAGTTAGCAATAGAAGAGAAGGGCACAGAAACCCTGGCATGTAGAAGAGTGACTGCAAGGCTGAATTTAATGGCGGGAAGCCAGGCAGTAGGGGAAAACTTTATTTTTTGACAGGAGGAATGGGAAAAATGAATAAGAAGCAAGTTACAAAAAAAGGGGAGATGATAGTCCCAAACACTCAGCTCATGTAGTCCTGAATGTTAAGAGCAGGATCCATGTCCATGAGTACTGCATACCAAAATAGACTAAGAAGCAGCAATATAGCTTCTGCACTGGAAGTTGCACTTATGCTCTGAAAGATATTTCAGAGCTCTGAGCTATCAGATAGTATCATGCTATTAATATTGCTTATTTCATGATAATTGTTGAATGACAATGGGGCATGTTTACTAAAGTGTGTTAGCTGGTAGCACGGTTATCACGTGTTTGAGTTGTGCGGTAGCAAAAAGCATGTGGCCCAAAGCCTATTGTACTAAAAATCCCACGCAAGCTGAGCAGGGTGGAAATAGGCATGGTTAAGAGGGAGACGGGGGCGGAGTCAGGGGGCATGGTTGGGCGGAGTCAGGGGGCATGGTGGGACAGGTGTAGTAGTTGCGCGCTAGCTGCACAAACACGTTACAAGCATGGGTGGAGCTAATAGCCTCTGTCCAAGCGCTTGGTGCACTCACCATGCTCATGTGCTCCAGATGTGTTAGGAAATATGAAGGGCAGAAGCAAGTCAAACACTTAAGTAGAGGATAGGGGCAATATGCAGCCAAACTGCGACATAACCCACTCTTTCGACATATCCTGCCTCATGTATGCAGACAATGTCCTTTTATTCACTCCAATAACGATCGCATGCCCAGACATCACAATGTTAATTAAGTGCTTCGATGCATTAACTGTTGGCTCTTCAGCCAGAATTTACGTATAAATTTCAAGAAGACAGAAATGCTATTTGTCACACGGAACAAAGACTTCTCCCCACCATCAAAACTAAAAGTTAGAGACGCAGAACTTCCGGTCAAATCCAACATACGCTATTTAGGAGTAATATTAGACCAACATTTGGACTTCAAAGACCACATCAAACGAACAGTAAAAACTATCTATTTCAAAATAAAAACCCTCCGCCACCTGAGACCCATGATGGAAACAGACGACTTTCGAACAGTTTTCCAAGCCCTGGTAACACCTCACTTTGATTACGCGAATATAATACTGCATGGTCTCCCAAAGAGTACACTCAACCCACTGCAGCTAGCCATGAATGCAGCAGCCCGTGTTCTATGTGGAGCATCCAGGAAGGACCACATCTCACCTATACTAAAAGAGCTTCATTGGCTCCCAATAAACTGCAGAATCCTATACAAAACCCTCCTCATTACCTTTAAAGCACTCAATAAGATATCATCCTCCTCAAATGCTCTTCTACTTATCCAGACTCCCAATAACAGATCCAGAAGAGCACCTGCTGAAAACACTCTGGTCATACCAAGAGAATCCATAAAACTTAACCAATCAACCATCAATAGGGCATTTACAAGCTATGCCCCCAGATGTTGGAACAAGCTCCCTTCTAACATAAGAGCAATCAAAGACCTCATGCAGTTTAGAAAAGCCATCAAACATCACATCACCTGTTCCTTATGCACGTCACTCAGCCCAGGGATCCCCCCCACTTACATACTCACTCATATGTGGCAATTGAAACACCTCCACAATAAAACTAAAACCTAACCCTACCCCACATGACATTACAGCTCTCTATCGCCTCTTTACCAACAGAGTACAAACATGCTGTAAGCTAAACTTGGCAGCAAAACCTTATTACGATCCCACCCTGTTAATTACATGTAGCTAAACTCAAATGTATATAGTTTCCCCAGTTATCCAAGTTCAAATCCCTGTTTTCTGTAAACGTAGGACTATTTGTATGTCCAAGTGTTTATTGTTTCAATGTAAACCGCACTGATGAGAAATAGCACGGTATATAAGAATTGTCAAATAAATAAATAAATAAATATGAGCAAAATAATAAGGTGCCTGCCAAGGACACAGGTTTGGAGAGGCAGCATGGTGCAGCTGATATGGCAGTGGACCACAACAGACCAAAAGTCACAAAACAAGGGCCTGCAGGTCGAGGGTGCCCCTGCCTGGATAGTGGGCAAACATCCACAGACAGAACAGCTGTCCTGAAGGACTGCTGTTCACATCTGCAAATACAAGGAATATATGTCAGATGGCGCCTGGTGTGTGCTGTGGCAGTGTCAGGAGATAGGGCCTGTGCTCTGTGCTACAGTCTGCGCTGGCTTCAATGCCAGAGTTGGAGCCAGCAAAGAACAGTGGGGGAGGGGCATGCAAATTAGATGATGGAGTATTGTGCGTAATTCTGGAGACCACACCTTCAAAAGGGAGGGGTGGTCTAGTGGTTGGGACAAGTTACCTCAGGCCGGAAGGTCGGGGGTTCAAATCCCACTAGAGGACAGCAACCTTGGGCCGGAAGGACTGGGGTTTCTAGTTCCACAGGTGCTCCTTGTGGTCTTGGGCAAGCCACTTAACCCTCCACTGCCCAAGTTCCCTGTAAGTATTACTGTATGTGTCTCATATCCCCTCGTGTTAAATGTATCCCCCAGGGGAGAGCCAGACGAGACAGCACCCGATTTGAGGGGGAACGGGCTCCTGCTCCGGCGGCCCCGACATCACCAGGGGGCCTTTTAAAAGCCAGGAAGTGCGGTGAGCAGTGGGAGAGCCAGACGAGACAGCACCCGATTTGAGGGGGAACGGGCTCCTGCTCCGGCGGCCCCGACGTCACCAGGGGGCCTTTTAAAAGCCAGGAAGTGCGGTGAGCAGTGGGAGAGCCAGACGAGACAGCACCCGATTTGAGGGGGAACGGGCTCCTGCTCCGGCGGCCCCGACGTCACCAGGGGGCCTTTTAAAAGCCAGGAAGTGCGGTGAGCAGTGGGAGAGCCAGACGAGACAGCACCCGATTTGAGGGGGAACGGGCTCCTGCTCCGGCGGCCCCGACGTCATCAGGGGCTTCTTTATCAGCCTTATTCTTCCGGCGCAGCCGGAGGCGCAAGTCCGGGGGCAGCGATTTAAGGGGCTAGATACAAGGGGCGTGTTAGGCCCCTTGGGAGCCCCTTGGAGAACCGAAGGAGAAGCGTCGTAGAGAGCCCTAGACACTCAGTATCCAGATGGGTAAGCGGAAGAAAAAGATCATTCCTGAGGCCTCGGTTGAGGCCACGGTGGGTCCGATGGACAAACACGTTAAGGTACTGTCTGCTGCTGATGTGTCCCTGGGACCTGACTTTTTGACTTTGCGTTCTTCTGCTGCATCCCTGAGTTCCCCGGATCGGTCTCCTCCTTCTCCGCCAAGGTTTTCCTCCCCAACACCTTCAGTTTCAGTGGGTGGTCAGTTTCAGCAGAGTACTCCAACTGATTTGGGGGAAAAGCTGAAACCTGTTTCTTGGTCAGCTATGCCAGGTGCAGCCGAGGAGTTACCTGCAGCACAGGTTACCTTGGCTGACATCTGGAAAGCTGTTAATCGTATTGAAAATTCTTTGGTTCCCACTGTTAAGCAGTTGTGTGATTTCTCTTCGGAGACATCCACTAAGCTTAGTGAAATTGAAGGGAGAGTGGGGGGTGTGCTTTCTCGTATTTCTACATGTGAAACTCAATGTCTCTCTTTTAAGTCTATACATTCCTCTAATGTAAAAGATAGTTTAATTATACACCACAAATTGGAATTATATGATAATATGCTTCGGGCTAGAAATATCCGTTTATTGAATTTTCCTGTTTGTCATCTACTCTCTCCAGAAATTTTGCTCCAAAAATATTTCAGGGAGATTTTAGATTTGACTTCTGCTGATTCTATTTCCATTTCAAAATTATATTACCTGACTGGACGTGGGGTTGCTCTTGGTTCCCCTGGGGAATTTGACATGGTTCAGGGTCGTACTGACCTTGAGCTTACCAAATTTCTCGAGGATTCTCAAGATATTATTTGTCTCGTGCTACCTTAATAGTGACCTTTGTCTCAGATAAGGATAAGGTTCTTGTGTTACGAAGTTACTTTAAAAAGATGTCCTCTTTGTTTTGTGGTGCTAAAGTGCAGATGTTTCCGGATGTCTGTAGGGCTACGCAGCTTAGGAGACAGGCCTTTTTAGTCCTGAAGCCTAGAGTTTTAGCCCTATCAGCTTCCTTTTTTCTTCGATATCCCTGCAAATGTTTAATTACATTGCAGGGTTCTAAATTTACCTTTATGGATCCCTCTCAATTGGAATTATTTTTGATAGGTAAAGAGAGTCAAAGTACAGTGCCGGTGGTATAGGAGGACTATGTTAATACGCTGTCTAGTAGTTAGAGTGATGTAACTCTTATGTTGCTTATTTTCTTTTTCCTTTGAGTTTTTTTATATATCTCCCCATTATTGTGGGCTAGGATTGAGTGTTGTTTGTTTAAGGTTTATGACAATGTATTTCTTATTTGAATATGGTTTATATTCATTTAATATTATTTGTATAATGACACTTTGTTTTGCTTAAATCTTGCTTCTGTAAGTTGGCGAAATTCAAATAACAAAAAAAAAAAAAAAAAAAAAATGTATCCCCCAATTGTGTTGTGACCACTTTGAAGGATAAGGTGGTATATAAAACTGTCTAAATAAATAAATATAAACAGGTGAGAGTCAGTGCAGAGGGTGGCTACCAAAATGGTTAGTGGTCTTCATTATAAAGCATATGAGGATAGACTTAACGATCTTAATATGTATACTTTACACTGAGGAAAAGTGAGATAGAGGAGATATGCTATAGATGTTTAAATATTTCTGTAGGAGAGTCTCTTTCGAATGAAAGTAAGCTCTGCTACGAGGGGACATAGGATGAGGGTAAAAGGGTATAGACTCAAGAGTAATATGTGGAAATATTTCTTTACGGAAAGAGTGGTAGGTGCGTGGCATAGTCTCCCAGTGGAGGTGGTAGAGACGAGGACAGTATCTGAATTCAAAAACAATGGGACAAACACAAAGGATCTCTAAAGGAAAAAAGGGGACTACTGTAGTTGATATGGAAGTGCAGACTAGATAGAAACACGATGGCAGAAAAAGACTACATGGCCTATATTGCTGTGGCAGCAAAACAGCCATCCGACCCCTGCCTCTGCATGGGGGTGGCATGCTGCTGCAAGGGGCCATTTTCCAGTGGGCAGATGGCCCTTCACCCTGACCGGGGGAGGATGTGCCAGAAGCCTATCCGCTCTGCAGCTAGTAAGACTGAATGTGGGCCTCCATTGTTGGAGCTTACTGACTAGCCAGGGGCTGAGGCTATCCATTGATCTGTGGAGCTCTTGTATTCTTCCCAGGTGTGGTGGGCTATTGATGTTAGGACAGCTCAGGATGGCTCAGCCTGAGGGCTGTATGGGATTCATCACTTTATTGAGTTATTCTCCCAGAGCCCTTTCCGGTACTTTCTCTATAACATCAATAAAATGCTTCCTGTATAGACTATTACAACCTGCTGCTTTCCAGTCTCCCTCAAAATCATCTCTCTCCTCTTCAATCTGCTCAATACTCAGCTAATCTTCCATAATAATAATCCATTAAAGACAAAGTTAGCCCAAATGCCCTTGAGTACAGAGCAGACAGAGCTTAAAGATTCCAAAGTACCCCTGCCTACTGATAACCAGATGAATATGAATAAAATAGTGTCTCTAAAATGCTTGTATGCAAATGTTAGAAGTATAAAAAATAAGATGGGAGAGTTAGAATATATAGCACTAAATGAGAAGTTAGATATGATTGGTATCTCAGAGACATGGTGGAAGGAGAACAACCAGTGGAACACTGTGATACCTGGGTACAAATTATATCGTAATGATAGAGCTGATCAAATTGGAGGAGGGGTTGCGCTCTATGTTAGAGTCACAAAGGATTAAAGTTCTACAGGAAACAAAATTTGCTGTAGAATCTCTATGGATTGAAATTCCATGTAAAAAGGGGAAGGTGATGGCAGTGGGAGTGTACTATCGCCCACCTGGCCAGAATGAACAAATGGATGATGAAATGCTCAAAGAAATCAGGGAAGCTAACAAAAGTTACAGAATGGTAATAATAATGGGCGATTTCAATTACCCTGGTATTGACTGGGTCATTGTCACGTCAGGATATGCTATGGAGATAAAGTTTCTGATGAAATAAATGACTGCTTCTTGGAGCAGCTGGTTCATGAACCGACCAGAGGGGAAGCCATTTTGGACTTAGTCCATAATGGAACACCAGATCTGGTGCAAGAGATAAGGGTGATGAGGACACTTGGCAATAGTAATCATAGCATAATTGTGTTTGATTTAATTAATGGAGGAGGGATGGCAAGGAAATCCACATTACTACCTTTTAACTTTTGAAAGGGAGACTATAATAAAATGAGGAAAATAGTTAAGAAAAAAACTAAAAGGAGCAGTTGCAAAGGTTAAAGACTTACGTCAAGCTTGGGTGTTGTTGAAAAAATACTATCTTGGGAGCACAGACCAGCTGTATTCCACGCTTTAAGAAAAGTGGAAGGAAGTCCAAAAAACTGCCAGCATGGTTTAAAGGTGAGGTCAGAGAGGCTGTCGTTGCCAAAAAAACATCTTTCAGGAAATGGAAAAAAGAGCTAAATGCCGAAAACTGGAAACAGCACAAGCACTGGCAAGTTAAATGCAAGGCATTGATAAGGCAGGCAAAGAGAGAATTTGAGAAGAAACTTGCTGTGGAAGCAAAAACGCATAATAAAGACTTTTTCAAGTACATTCCTAGCAAAAAACCTGTGAGAGAGTCAGTTGGACCATTAGATGATAGAGGGGTAAAAGGGTCAATAAGAGGGGACAGGGCTATAGTGGAGAGACTGAATGAATTCTTTGCTTCAGTCTTTAGTGAGGAAGATGTAGGGATGTTACCCATGACTGAAGTGGTTATTTTAAAGGTGATACTGTGGAAGAATTGAAAGAAATATCGCTACACCGGGAAGATGTATCACAACTATTTGATAAACTGAAGAGTAGCAAATCACCTGGACCGGATGGTGTAAATCCAAGGGTGTTGAAAGAACTGAAATATGAGATTGCAGACCTGCTATTAGTAATCTGTGAACTATCATTAAAATCATCTGTAATACCTGAAGACTGGAGGCTCGCCAATGTAATGCCAATTTTTAAAAAGGGTTCCAGGGGTGATCCGGGAAATTACAGACCGGTGAGCCTGACGCCAGTACCAGGAAAAATAGTAGAAACCATCATAAAGAACAAAATTACTCAGCATGTACATAGTCATGGCTTAATGGGAGACAGTCAACATGGTTTTAGACAAGGAAGATCTTGTCTTACTAATCTGTTATGTTTTTTTGAAGATGTGAATAAACAGGTAGACAAAGGTGAGTCGGTTGATATAGTGAATTTGGACGTTCAGAAAGCTTTTGACAAGGTCCCTCATCAGACACTTTTGGCAAAACTAAAAAGTCATGGGATAGGAGATAATGTACTATTGTGGATCAGGAACTGGTTAAAAGATAGAAAGCAGAGGGTAGGGCTAAATGGCAAATTTTCCCAATGGAAAAAGGCAAATAGCGGAGTACCTCAGGAATCTGTGCTGGGTCTGCTGCTTTTTGACATATTCATAAATAATCTGGAAAAGGGAATAATGTGTGAGGTTATCAAATTTGCAGATGACACAATACTATTTAAAGTTGTTAAAACCCAAGAGGACTGTGGAAAATTGCAATAAGATCTTGATAAATTGGAAGACTGGGCATCCAAATGGCAGATGAAATTTTATGTGGACAAGTGCAAAGTTATGCACCTAGAAAAGAACAACCCAAACTATAGTTACACAATGCAAGATTACACACTGGGAACCACCACCCAGGAAAAAGATTCAGGCGTCATTGTGGATAACATGTTAAAACCGTCCGCCCAGAATGCAGCGGTGGCCAACAGAGCAAATAGAATGCTAGGTATCATAAGGAAAGGAATGGAAAATAAAACAAAGGATATTATAATGCCTCTGTATCATTCCATGGTGCAACCACACCTTGAATATTTTGTGCAATTCTGGTCGCTGTATCTTAAAAAGGATATAGTCTTATTAGAAAAGGTTCAGAGAAGAGCCACCAAAATGGTAAAGGGGATGGAAGGATACTCCTATGAAGAGGGGCTAAAAAGGTTAGGGCTCTTCAAACTGGAAAACAGACGGCTGAGAGGAGTTATGATAGAGACTATAAATTAATCAATGGAGTGGAACGAGTAAACATAGATTGATTGTTTACATAATCAGAATATAAAAGGACTAGGGGACTTGCAATGAAGCTACAGGGTAACCTATTTAAGACTAATAAGAGAAAGCATAGTTACTCACCTGTAACAGGTGATCTCTGGGAACAGCAGGAATTTAGCCTTCACATATGGGTATCGTCAGAACCGACAGAGCCTGCGCGGGAACGCTCCCCAGCATCCAATTAGAAAGCTTTTGGGAGCATCCCACAGCACCTGCGTGCTGCCTTCCCGCCTTTCCCAACTGTCTCTCTCCAGTTGAGTTTAAAGCTGAGACAAAGAGAGAGAGAGGGAAAGAGAGAGAGATAGATAGAGAGATACAACTCCTAGGGGAGGTGGGTGGGTTGTGAAGACTAAATTCCTGCTGTTCCCGGAGATCACCTGTTACAGGTGAATAACTATGCTATCTCCAGGAACAAGCAGGAATATAGTCTTCACATATGGGGACTCCCTAGCTTTAGATGCCAGGGAGAGACCCCAGAAGATGTGTGTCCCTAAGAAAGGGCTCCACTTCCCCCCATGGATCTCTGGCATCCAACCAGGGATGGTGGGTAGGAGTTGATTAGGTATGGAACAGGTGTTGGAGAACAACCTGACCAAACAAGGCATCCTGGCGGGAGTCCTTGTCCAAGCAGTAATGGGCTGTGAAGGTATGAACCGAGGCCCAGGTGGCTGCTTGACAGATGACATCGATAGACACAGAGTGCAGATGAGCCATTGAAGCTGCCATGGCTCTCACATTGAGAGCTGTGACATGGCCCTCCAGAGGAAGATTCTTACTCTGATAGGCAAAGGAAATACACTAAGCAATCCAGTTAGACAGTGTTCTCTTGGAGACTGGTAGTCCCAAATGAGAAGGATCAAAAGCAACAAAGAGATGAGAGGACTTTCTATGTTGCTGTGTTCTTTGTAAGTAAAAAGCTAAAGCTCTTTTACAGTCCAAAGTATGAAGATTTCTTTCTGCATTTGATGCATGAGGCCTTGGAAAAAACACAGGCAGGTAGACCGCTTGGTTTAGATGAAAAGGCGAGACCACCTTTGGCATAAAGTGTGGATGAGTCCTAAGGACTACCTTGTCATGATGGAACCTCATATAAGGTAGATCAGCCACTAGTGCCTGCAACTCACTGATGCGACGTGCTGATGTGATTGCAATGAGAAAGATAACCTTCCAAGAAAGGAATTTCAATGAGGTAGTAGCTAAGGGTTCGAAAGGTGGCTTCATGAGCTGACCAAGAACCAGGTTTAAGTCCCATGCCACCGGTGGCCTAATGAGAGGCTTAGTTAGAAGAAGGCCTCTCATAAATCTTGCTATAAGAGGATGGGAGGAAATAGGTTGTCCATTTAGAGGCTTGAAAGAAGCCGCAATAGTACTCAAATGGACTCTTACTGAGTTAGTCTTAAGTCCTGCATTGGACAAATGAAGGAGGTACTCCAGTAATGATTCCAGAGGTATCGCAAGGGGGTTAAGACCCTTCTGCGAACACCATATGGTAAACCTTTTCCACTTGAAAGCATAAGAGCGTTTTGTGGAAGGCTTCCTGGAAGCATAAAGGATATCCTTTACTTGCTGAGGGAGGTTAAGATCATGGAGATCTAGGCCTTCAGCAACCAAGCCCTGAGATGCAGAGACTGGGGATTGGGATGCCATAACATTCCGTCCTCCTGGGACAGGAGATCTGGAGCAGACCCTAACTCCAGAGAGGGAGCTTGAGAGAGATGAAGAAGCAGAGGGTACCACACTTGCCGTGGCCAATGTGGAGCTATGAGAATCATACGGCCTCTGTCTCTCTGAAACTTGAACAGGGTTTTGGGAATTAGGGGAAAGGCGTAAAGGAAGTCTTGACCCCAGTGAAAGAGGAAAGCATCCCTGGCCTGAGAGCCCTGAGCCGGAATTCTGGAACAGAACCGGGGAAGTTTGGCATTCCACGGACTTGCAAAGAGGTTTATGTCCGGGGTTCCCCAAATTTGAAAAATCTTGGCCACCTGGTCTGCATGCAGAGACCATTCGTGTGGAAGCAGAACTCGACTGAGTCTGTCTGCCCAAGAGTTTTGTATGCCTGGAAGATACACTGCCAGGAGATGAATCTGATGCTCTCTGGCGAGGGCCCACAGTTGCAAAGCTTCGTTGCAAAGCGACAGATAGCCTGTTCCCCCCTGCTTGTTCACGTAGAACATGGCTACTTGATTGTCCGTATGAATGAGGACTGTCTTGTAGCTGAGCAGGGTGTGGAACACTCGAAGAGCAAGGAAGATTGCTCTGAGTTCCAAGAGATTGATATGTAGATGAGTCTCCTGTGGAGTCCAAGTGCCTTGGGTGGAGAGGTCTTGCAGATGAGCTCCCCAACCCATCGGAGAAGCATCTGTTGTTAGAGTTGCCTGGGGTAAGGGTTGTTAAAAAGGGAACCCCAGCAACAGGTTTTGAGTGGACTTTCACCACTGGAGGGACAAAATAAGGCGACTTGTGTTTGCTATTTTGTCTGACAGGCATCCTGATGCCTGGGTCCATTGAGTGGATAAAGTCCACTGGGCTGCTCTCATATGGAGGCGAGCATAGGGAACCGCATGCACGGTAGATGCCATGTGGCCTAGTAGCTGTTACATCTCTCGAGCAGTGAGATGAGGTTTTAGCACTGCTTGAGAAGCTAACTGCACCATGCAAAGGCAACGGGTCTGAGGAAGATAGGCCCTTGCTTTTCTTGTATCCAGCAAAGCTCCTATGAACTCTAAAGACTGAGTGGGAGTTAGACTGGACTTTGGGATGTTTATGACTAGACCCAAATACTGATTGTGCAAGATAGCACAGTTACTTACCTGTAATAAGTGATCTCTGGGAACAGCAGGAATAAGTCTTCACATATGGGTACGTCGGTACCGACGGAGTCTGCGCGGGAACGCTTCCCAGCGTCCAATCAGAACGCTTTTGGAAGCATCCCACCATGCCTGCGTGCTGCCTTCCTGCCTTTCCCAACTGCCTCTCCTCAGTTGAGTTTTAAAGCTGAGGCAAAGAGAGAGAGCAAGGAAGGGAAAGATAGAGATAGAGAAATGCAACTCCTAGGGGAGGTGGGTGGGTTGTGAAGACTTATTCCTGCTGTTCCTAGAGATCACCTGTTACAGGTAAGTAACTATGCTATCTCCAGGAACAAGCAGGAATGAGTCTTCACATATGGGGACTCCGAAGCTGAGATGCCCAGAGAGAGTCCTAGCATGTTGCGAATCTATAAAGAGCCATGCTATTCCTCAGGACCTCAGGCATCCTGGGGATGGAGGGTAGGAGTTGAATACAGAAAAGGAGCTGTGGAACAGCTGGCCTAGAACAGGGCTTCTAAGAGGAAGGCCCTGTATAGAGGGCATTTAGTACTAAAATATTGTAATATGGGCCTCCCTTGTTGGCATTGCAAAAGTCTACTGAGGTTCATACAGATCTATTAGAAGAGCCAGTGGAGAACCTTGAGGAGTACCTCACTGAGAAAGAGTAGTTACTCACCTGTAACAGGTGTTCTCCAGGAGCAGCAGGAATCAGTCCTCACATATGGGTGACGTCGGCGCCGACGGAGCCCTCGCGGAGCAATTTCCCCAGCTTTCAAAGAAAGCCTTTGGGAATTGCAGCGCGCATGCGCGGTCCCCTTCCCGCCCAAGTCTGATGACATAGCTAAAAGACAGCAAAAAAATTAGCAAAAACTAAATGATAGGACTGCAACTCCAAGGGGAGGAGGGAGGGTTGTGAGGACTGATTCCTGCTGCTCCAGGAGAACACCTGTTACAGGTGAGTAACTACTCTTTCTCCAGGACCAAGCAGGAAGTCAGTCCTCACATATGGGACTCCCAAGCTTAAGGCTATTGGAGACCTCAAGCACAAAAATGAGCTCCCTCTAGCTCAGCAGCATAGAAGGAAGGAATCTTCTCTGAAAACGCCTCCGACCGGTAGCCCAACACCAGGGCCGGAGGGTAGGAGTTGCCTAAACCTGAAAAAGATTATGGAGGACTGCCTGACCGAAAGCACTGTCCCTGCGGGACTCCCTCTCCAGGCAGTAATGGGCCGCAAAAGTCTGGCTTGAAGACCAAGTAGCGGCCCGGCAGATGTCTGCCAATGGAACAGAGCGGAGATGAGCCACTGACGCAGCCTTCGCCCTAACACGATGAGCCGTGACTCGACCCTCCAATGAGAGGCCGGCTGCCCCATAAGCCCAGGCGATACAGTCAGCTACCCAAATGGACAAAGTACGCTTGGAGACAGGTAGCCCCAATTTATTGGGGTCAAAAGAAACGAAGAGCTGAACAGCCCTCCTATGCTCCCGCGTACGGTCAAGGTAGAAGGACAAGGCCCTCCTACAGTCCAGGGTATGCAGGACCATTTCAGCCCGGCTGGAGTGCGTCCTGGGAAAGAAGGTCGGAAGAACCACCTCCTGGTTGAGATGAAAAGGAGAAACCACCTTTGGAAGAAACTTAGGGTGAGTTCGTAAGACCACTCTATTCCTGTAGAACCTAGTGTAAGGAGGATCAGACACTAGGGCCTGCAGTTCACTAACGCGCCTAGCAGAGGTAAGGGCTACCAAGAACAAGGTTTTCCAAGAAAGAAAACGAAGAGGGCAGGTAGCCATAGGTTCAAAAGGCGGACAGGTAATCCTCTGCAAGACCACATTCAGATCCCATTCAGGGGCTGGTGGGCGCAAAGGAGACTTAAGGAGAAGGCGGCCTCGGAGAAAACGAGCCACCAAAGGGTGGTGGGAAAGAGGCCTGCCATCCACCGGTGCGTGATGTGCAGAGAGAGCACTGAGGTGGACCCTGACAGAGTTGGATTTAAGGCCCAGATTGGAGAGGGAAAGCAAGTATTGCAAGACCACTGCTACCAAGCAGGAGAAGGGATTCTCAGACTGCTGAGCACACCAAATGGAGAATCGACGCCACTTAAGAGCGTAGGACTTCCGGGTGGAAGGCCTCCTCGAGGCCAAGACAACCTCTTCCACCTCCCGAGGCAGCTGGAGGGGAGCAAGGACTACCCTTTCAGCAGCCAGGCCATCAGATGAAGGGACCGGAGGTTGGGGTGTAGGAGAGACCCTTGATCCTGTGTCAGGAGATCGGGTTGAAACCCCAGGGGAAGAGGAGTGTCCACCGCCAGCTGCATTAGAAGCGGGAACCAAGGTCGTCTTGGCCACCGGGGAGCTACAAGGATCAGCGAGGCCTTGTCTCTGAGAACTTTATATACTTAACCATTACCTTGTCTCTGAGAACTTTATATACTTAACCATTACCTTATCTCTGAGAACTTATATACTTAACCATTACACTGTTCTGTTACGTATTTAACCATTACATTGTTTACTGCCAAAAATTGTTCTATGTAAAACAAGCCCTTGCTTTGTTGACTGTTGTTCAATTGTAAACCGCACCTGAACTCTGGAAGTTGCGGGATATAAATGATTGTTAAATAAATAAATAAATAAACTTTGAAGAGTGTTCGAGACACCAGCGGCATGGGAGGAAAGGCATACAAGAGGCCTGTGGACCATGGAATCAGAAAAGCATCCGCCGCTACTCTGAGAAGATGCGGTTGACGAGAGCAGAATCTGGGAAGTTGCCGGTTCAGAGGACTGGCAAACAGATCCATGGTGGGGAGTCCCCACTTGAGAAAGATCCGCTGAACCACTAATGGATCCAATCTCCACTCGTGTGGTTGGAGGATCCTGCTTAGTTTGTCTGCCAGGTAATTTTCCTGACCTGGGAGATAGACCGCTTTGAGGAGTATGCGTGGTGGACTGCCCAAGAGCACAGCCTTCGTGCCTCCTGACAGAGAAGGAAGGAGCCTGTGCCTCCTTGTTTGTTCACGTAGAACATTGCAACTTGATTGTCCGTCTGGACCAGTACAGACTGGTGAGAAGTGAGGTGGGAGAAGGCTCTCAGAGCTAGGCGGATGGCTCTGAGCTCCAGGAAGTTTATCTGCTGCGCAGACTCCCAAGGAGTCCAGAGGCCTTGAGTACATGTCCCTTGGCAATGTGCTCCCCAACCCAGGAGAGAAGCATCGGTTGTTAGTACCTGAGAAGGCGGAGGAGATTGAAAATCCACTCACAGTAGCAGGTTTGGCAGATGAAGCCACCACCGAAGAGAAGAGACCAGCAGGTCGGAGACCTGTACTGAGTCCGTCAGGCTCCCCGTGGCCTGATGCCATTGAGTGCGAAGGCACCACTGGGCAGGTCGCATGTTCAGGCGGGCATTGGGGGTCACATGGACCGTGGAAGCCATATGGCCGAGCAGTCTCAGAAATTGCCTGGCAGAGACCAGGGAATTGCTGCGAAAGTGGCTGGCGAGATCCATGAGCCTGTGGGCCCTGTCCAGAGGCAGGAAGGCCCGCGCCTGAAGTGTGCTTAACCTTGCGCCGATGAATTCGAGATCTTGAGAGGGGAGCAAAGTGGACTTTGTGAAGTTTATGACAAAGCCCAAGTGCTGGAGCAGAGACACAGTGCGATGAGTGGCCTGAGTGGCCTCTTGGGAAGACTGGGCCCTGATGAGCCAGTCATCCAAGTATGGAAACACAAAAAGGCCTTGAAGTCTGAGATAGGCCGCCACCACTGCTAGGCATTTGGTGAAAACCCTGGAGGCGGAGGATAGGCCAAAGGGCAGGACTCTGTACTGGTAATGATTTCCTCCCACAACAAATCTGAGATATTGTCTGTGGTCTGGATGAATAAGGATGTGAGTATAGGCATCTTTTGGATCTAAGGAGCATAGCCAGTCTCCCTGCTGGAGGTATGGCAGCAGGATTCCAAGGGTAAGCATCTTGAACTTTTCCCTCGCCAGGAACTTGTTGAGGTTTCGCAAGTCCAGGATGGGCCTGAGGCCTCCTGTTCTTTTTGGTATCAGAAAGTACCTGGAATAAAAGCCGTGACCTCTCAGGTGGTGGGGCAGCGGTTCCACAGCCTGTTCCTGAAGAAGACTTGCCAACTCCTGAAGGAGTAAGTCCCTGTGCAGAGGGAGTCTTGGAGGCTTCCCCTGGAAAGTAGGAGGGAGGTACCTGGTGAAAGTGTAGAAGATAGCCTTTCTGAACTATATGAAGCACCCAGGTATCTGATGTGATGGCTGACCACCTGTGGGCAAAGTGGACCAGCCGGTCTCCTGTGCTGAGAGAAACCAGCTGAGGGGAAGAGGCTATGCTGATGGAGTCAAAAACCCCCACCCTGCTGAGCAGGGGCGGCGTAGTGGGCTTGGGGGCCTGCTGCCTATGGGACCCATTACCCCGTCCCTTGGCCTGCTGACCCTTTTGGGAAGCTGCTGAGGCCTGATACTGAGGGTAGTATTTATAGGCAGCCGCCTTCCTTGGGTAAAAGGGCTTTTTCCCCGAGCCCTTCTTCTTCTGAGAAGGGGCAGAGGTTTTTCTGGACAGCCTAGTTCTGGTCAGAGTCTCGGTCTCGATTTGTGCAGCCTTTTCAGCCATGGGTTTGCCAAAGAGGTTTTCACCTCTGCAGGGGACATTGACCAACTTGTCCTGGACCCATGGCTCGAGGTCGGATGACTGAAGCCAAGCCTGTCGGCGGGCACCGATGCCGGCCCGGCTACTCGAGCCGATGCTTCGAAAGCCATCGTAGGCTGCTCGAGAGATAAACTTCGAGCACTCTCGAATACCAGTGGACAAGGCTTGGAACCTCTGCAAAGGTTCCTCGGAGAGACCAGCAGAGAACCCGGCAATTTCTTTTGCCAGATCTCGGAGATACATGCCCATATAGAGTGGTAGGACTGGACTCGACAAGCAAGCATAGAGCCCTGGAAACACTTTCTACCGAGGGCATCCAGGCTTCGGGCCTCCCGGCCGGGAGGCACCGAGGAGTGCATCTTCTGACTCTTGAGTCGATGCATGGCCGATTCCACCACCATGGAATGGTGCGGTAGTTGTGCCTTTTGGAACCCGGGGCTCTTGCGGACTCGACAAATGGAATAGACCCGCTTGCTTAACATCGGCGCCGACGCCGGGCTCTCCCACATGCGGAAGAGAAGTCGTTCCAGCATCGGAGGAACCAGTACAGTGAAGGCCTCCTTCGGGGGAGAGTCATACTTGGCCATATCCCGCACGAAGTCCGAGAACCGGGTGTCCTCCGGGGGGGACCGTCTCCGAGGTTCAGACTCGGGCGAGTCTGATGGGACACACCGAGTCCGAAAACTACCTGGTGACTCTTCGTCCTCCGTTTCCCAGTCGGACTCCTCGGAGGAGGAATCGAGTGGCTCCGGTCGGGCGGGCACCGATGCCCTCCGCCCCGACACCGATGGTGTCAGCGTCGACGACCTCGGTCCTGAACGGGAGGCCGAGGGAGACCGCGACCGAGGATGGACTCGAGGATCGGCTCGGTCTCCGGGGTCGACTTGGACGTCGACGTCCCGGTGGCCGGGGCAGACGCATTGGCGAGGCCAGCGATCAATGCCCGCTGCTGGTCCATGAAGGCAGCCAAAGGCGACTCCATTTCGAGACGAGGATGTTTCGAAGGCCTCTCCGACTCCGAGGACCCGGGACGGCTGTCGGGGCTATGCGACCTGGCCCTCGAGGAACCAGGAGCGTCCACCGACACCGCCCTCGCGGGTTTTTTCTTCCGATGATGTTCCCGGGTAGGAGACCCCCGCTCAGAGGAACTCCGACGATGCTCAGGACCGGAGTCCCGGGACGTCGAAGCCTCTGACGAGGTCCGGGCCCGGCCGGACGCGGAGTCAGAGAAGATTCGTTCCTGTTGATGCTGCCGACTCCTCAACGCTTTTGAGGACATCTTGCCACATGAACCACAGATCATCGGGTCATGATCGGGTCCAAGGCAGCGGAGGCAGCAGTCGTGTGTGTCGGTAAGAGACATAAGTTTCTTACAGCGATCACACTTCTTAAACCCGCTGGCAGCCATCGAGGGAAAAAGGGCCCCTGCGAGGTCAAAAGACAGGGCTGCCAGTGAAAAGGAAAAAATGGCGCGAACGCTTGTCACGAAGGACAAAAAACCGAAAAATAAAGAAACGGAACCGATACCGGCGTAGCGGGTCCGGGCGGGAAAAAGGATCCGGCGTCGAACCGAGAAAGAATAAAATAAGAGAGAAAATCAACTTTTTCAGCGGTGATCACAAACAGCGTCTGTAGGGCTCCGCGGAAAAAAGAAGACTGAGCAAGATGGCACCCTTGGGCGGGAAGGGGACCGCGCATGCGCGCTGCAATTCCCAAAGGCTTTCTTTGAAAGCTGGGGAAATTGCTCTGCGAGGGCTCTGTCGGCGCCGACGTCACCCATATGTGAGGACTGACTTCCTGCTTGGTCCTGGAGAAGTAGAGGTAATAAAAGTAGAAAAAACAAGTGGAGGTCAGAACCCTTCAGGGTGAGAAATAGCCCCAGGGGAAAACTGGGGAAGTATAAGAGGTAGAGCTTCAGCGGAGAACGCAGAAGGTACTATTAGAGAAAGCTTAAGCTGTTTTGGTCCAAAAGCAGTACAATCATAGGACCAAAGAAAAATGAGCCTGACCCAACTGGACTGGCAATGGAATCAGTCCATGTAGGAGAGAAAGGGTATGGAGACCCTTGTATCAGATAAGAAAGTAAGGACAGACTTAGGAAGCGCTAAGCTTTAGATTAACTTTAGCTCCGCAAAGTCTTTCCTAAATGGGGTCAGTTAGGAAAGAAAAAGGTACATGGAGAGCTTCAGAGGTACCTAACCCTAAAAGGTTATGGTAAGGAAAAAGTTTGTTAATTACCACAGGAAGTGGTTATATGTGTAGATAAGTATGCTGTTACAGCATTGATAGGGGTAGTGCCCATCTGTCAGGATCATATAGGAATGTATGGATATCTGAACCTAAACAGACAGATAGATAAGTATGTGGATACATATCTACCTAAAAGATATATCTCACTATATATATAGAGAGAGATATGTATGGGCAGAAGATACACCGAAAGATATAGGTATAGGTCTATATATATATATATATATATATATATACCTATAAATACATATGGCTATGTAGGCATATAGACACATGTCTCCAGGTATGTGGATGGAGAGATGTCTATAGAACCAGATCCCCCATAGGGATATGGGGAGAGAGAAAGATTCATCTAATAGCAAGAAGGTTGATACCTGCTTGAATAGATGCATAGAGAATCCTCTTTCCCTGGTTATGACTGGCAGAGTCAGAGGAATGGTCTCCCTGACAAGGAGTCGTCTAGATTCCTTTCAGAATTTGAGCTCTTGAATAACCAGGATGGCCTACGTGAAAAATGCAGAGGATAACTTCAGTCTGCAGGCAGCAAGTCCAGATCTCTCCAGAACTGCAGTATGGAGAATGGATAGAGGACGTCACTGGAGGAAGATACCATAGTGACCCGCCTATGAGGGCAAGATGGGTATCAGGCGTCCTTTAGCTGCCACTGAAAGAAAATGATCTCTGACGAGAAGACCAAAGGAGATATGGGCCAAGCCAGGGAATTGGCCCTTCTTTAGGTTTTCACGTGATGAAAGGCCTGAGTCTTATGTCTCAAAGAGATTTAAGATGAGATGGTAAGGGTAGGGAATACCTACCAGTCATGAAAACATGACTGGGGGAACCCCCCTAACCATCTGGGGTTATCTGCTAGGCAAGATACTAATGCTCTCTAGCAAGGGCCCATAGTGCAAAGCTACTCTGTAGAGTTGCAGAGAGCATGCTGCAGGTTGGTTAGAAGAAAAAACTGGCTGTGTAAAGCCAGTGGGTAACAAACTATTCTGCCAAGGACAAGGGGGCGAAGAATAGAAGTTAACCAACCAGTCTGTGATAATAGGGTTTCCAAACGAGGTTGATAACCTGTTTGGGGTTTAGCACTGAGGCTAGAAGGATTGCTAGTGGAGGGAAACCCCTGGTTGTGTGGTGAACAGAACCAGTGGCTTAACCACTAGGAATTGCTGTATCTGCAGCAACTACCAGGGCAGCGGAAGGAAATTTCTTTTGCCCTCCTTTTTTAGATTGGGAAAAAGAAACAACAGACATAGTAGGACTTCCTATTGTCTGATGAGCTGCCCTAAGGTAATAAAGGGGGAAATAACTCTGGAAGGGAGAATCCCCCTGTGGAACAGGTAGAGGACTATAGGGGCTTACCAGTGTAAATAGCCACTCTTACAAATCAAATGTTGTAGTAAGAGGGAGGTAAGACAGAGTTGAAGGAGACTGACTATGCAGGAAGTCTCTGAAAGGTAAGATGATACATGCCAGTACAGGGAAACAACTGTGTTATTGATAGTTGTCACTTCTCTTTTCCCCAAAGAGGAAGAGAAAACCTGTTAAGTATGGGCATGATCTTGATAAAGACTCTTAGAGAAAAGAAAAGATGTCTCATGAAGATATCTAGAAAAGGTTAGGATAAAATTAGTGCAGATACTTCAAGTGAAAAGAAGCAGACTGCTACTCCAACCACCAACCAAGAGGGGTAATAATGTTCTATTTGAAACCCTGCGACTGCTGGGTTTGTTGACCCTGTTGAGGTTGTGGTTTCTTCAGACTAGGGCGATGTTTCCCCTGTTTAGGAACACCTGTATGATGGGCATAAGATGGATAAAACTTTTTCCCCCTAGGGGAAGAAAGTTTGGCAGGACATTTCCTACCAACTGGGAAAGAGGAAGGCATAGAACAGCCCCTGGAAACAGGAATGTCAGTGGTTAACTGAGCAACCTGGAGTAAACACTCCTTGTTAAAGAGATTTTCTCCAGTGCAAGAAGTATTTCCCAGTCTTTCTTGTGCCCATTTGTCCAAGTCTGAAGCCTGGAGCCAGGCTTTACGTCGTGTCCCTATAGCTATAGCAGAAGTTCTGCTAACAGACTCAAAGGAGTCTAGGGAAGCACGAGTAAGGAACCTAGAGATATTTTGAGCATGACTAATGAGTAAGGAATAGTCTGCACTTTTGGGCTCTTGAAGAAAAGGAGTCAAAAATAGTAAGTTCTTTGTGACCTCCTCAAGCGATAAACTCATATAGAAAATATATGAGAGAACTCTTGCTGAAAGCATGGATGCCTGGAAGGTTTGGCGTCCAAAGGCATCTAAAGTCAGACTCACGACCTGGCGGAATAGAAGAGTGCTTTTTAGTACTCTTCACCTGCCTCATTGCTGATTCTACAACAATGGAATGATGAGGAAGTTGAGTCTTTTGAAACCCTGGAGAGGGGGGCACCTGATTTAGAAGATCAGTTGCTCTAGAAGGTGGGGGTACCTTTAAAGGAGATTCCCACATTCGTAGAAGGAGATCCTGCAAGGAATGATGCAAAGGAAGCATGATGTTCTCCTTTGCTCTCCCAGGAATATACAGGGATTTTGTATACCCTTGTGTAGGATCCTGTCCAGGTATAGAAATGGCAAGTGATTTTGCCATATCCAGGAGAAAAGCCTGAAAAGAATAATCCCTAGAGGGAAATTCTTTTGGATAGGCTAGATCTGTCGAAGAACTAGCATTGGCACCGAGGGATCTATCCAACTTTATAGGAATATAAGATCCTGAATGGTGGAGTATGGGATCCTTAGAGGATGGTCGCCGGTACCGCAAGAGGTCGGGACCAGCAACAGTCGGTAGCACATCGTCCATGCTAGGGATCGTTTCCAAACTGGGTACCAAGGGAAGCGAGCCTGATGAGAGAAGCATGAAAGGCACCGACAGCAATGGTAAATGTGGATATCGGTACCGACTTCGGTACCGTATCCGATACCGGTGGATGAAGGCCAGTCGGTGACAACTCTAACGGTATTGAAGAAACCAAGAGTGCCGGACATGGATCATCGGAACCGTGCCTTCGGTACCGTCTGGTGTCGGTACCAAGGCGAGTCGGTACCCAGTCCTCCAGACTGGAGATCGATTCCAGACTCGGCATCGAAGGAAGCGAGCCTATCGATGCACATCTGGAGGGTACCGACGTCGGTACTAGTATCGGTACCGGGATCGATACCGATACTGGAAGGTCAGTCTGCAGCATATCCCATGGCCCTGTAGGTACCGAGGACGCCAGACTATGATCCTTGGTGAGGAATGCTTCATCCAACACCATTGCCAATGCCGGGGTATCGGTACCGCTCGAAGCGGATGCCACCACCTAGCATGGCTCAGACATGTTCTGTGAGGGGTGAACCTCAGGAACAACCTGAAACCCCACATGGGCTTTGGAGGCCGAAGACTCCCACCGGGGTTTTAAAGCCAGTGTGTTCTCGAGGGCAAGGCCAGAGGCATCTCTATGCTGTGCATGAGATTTACCACTCGAGGACTGGCTAGTCTGAAAAGACTGTTTTTGGGTTACCTGATCCTGTGTGGAAGAAGAGATGGTCGGTGCCCTGAAGTTGGATGGGGACCGCGTATCGAGGGGAACTCGATGCTGAAGACTTCTTCCCACAATACTATTACAGGAGGGACACTCCGGAGGAAAATGGTCAGGACCCAAGCAGATTAGACACTAATTGAGAGTGTCTAAAATTAATTTTGTACCGCCAGTTTGTACATTTCTTGGGGATAGTGGCTGGCGGTTCCATGAAGGAAAGTGAATAGGCCTAGCAGGCCTAAAAAACCGTGAGGCACTAAGAAGAAAAAAGTATTCCTTAAAAAGGAAAAATTTTACAAGAAAAGAAAAAAGAAACACCAGCGGTACCGATGGTGTCGGGGAAGGCAGACGCGACCACAAGAAAACCAAAAAATAAAAGAAGAATTTTCTGCGGTGACAGGAGGACGTCCTGCCGGCTCCGCGGAAAAACGAAAACTGAGGAGAGGCAGTTGGGAAAGGCGGGAAGGCAGCACGCAGGCGTGGTGGGATGCTTCCAAAAGCGTTCTGATTGGACGCTGGGAAGCGTTCCCGCGCAGACTCCGTCGGTACCGACGTACCCATATGTGAAGACTCATTCCTGCTTGTTCCTGGAGATAGAGAAATCCTGGCCTCTGATTCTGATGGGGCTTGAATGAGCCAGTCGTCTAAGTAAGGGAAGACGAATATTCCTCGAGTGCGAAGAAATGCTGTTACCACAGCCATGCATTTCGTAAACACCCTTGGTGCAGAGGCCAGTCCAAAAGGAAGCACCCTGTACTGGTAGTGCTTTCCTTGAAAAAGGAACCAAAGGAACTTTCTGTGAGTAGGATGGATAAGAACATGAGTGTACGCATCCTTGAGATCTAGAGAACAAAGCCAATCCTGACTCTGAAGGTATGGCAGCAGAGTTCCTAGAGAAATCATCTTGAACTTCTCCTTGAACAGGAATTTGTTCAATTCTCTGAGGTCTAAAATGGGTCTGTGTCACCCTGTTTTCTTTGGGATAAGGAAATAGGGGGAGTAAAACCCTGTACCCTGTTGATGAATGGGTACTTCTTCTATTGCCTTTAGGCGTCCTTGTGGATACCATGTTAAAACCCTCGGCCCAGTGTGCAGCGGCGGCCAAGAGAGCAAATAGAATGCTAGGTATGATAAGGAAAGGAATGGAAAATAAAACAAAAGATATTATAATGCCTCTATATCGTTCCATGGTGAGACCGCACCTTGAATATTGTGTGCAATTCTGGTCGCCGTATCTTAAAAAGGATATAGCAATTTTAGAAAAGGTTCAGAGAAGAGCCACCAAAATGGTAAAGGGGATGGAAGGCTACTCCTATGAAGAAAGGCTAAAAAGGTTGGGGCTCTTTAACCTGGAAAAGAGACGGCTGAGGGGAGATATGATAGAAGTCTATAAATTAATGAACGGAGTGGAACGGGTAAACGTAGATCGATTGTTTACCTTATCAGAATATAGAAAGACTAGGGGACATGCAATGAAGCTACAGGGTAAACTATTTAAGACTAATAAAAGAAAATATTTTTCACTCAACGTGTAATCAAACTCTGGAATTTGTTACCGGAGGATGTAGTAAAGGCTGTTAGTGTAGCTGGGTTTAAAAAAGGTTTGGACAAGTTCCTGGAGGAAAGGTCCATAAACCATTATTAAGAAGGGACCCAGGATATCAATGCTTGAACCAATACAAGCATTGTGGAACCTGTGTCCCTTGGGGAAACTGCTAGGTACGTATGACCTAGATTGGCCACTGTTGGAAACAGAATACTGGGCTTGATGGACCTTGGTCTGACCTAGTATGGCATATCTTATGTTCTTATGTTCTTATGCCCCCTGGGTAAGAAGCATAGTGACCTCTTGATCTAACAGGTTGATGAGAGAAGTCTGAGAATTGAACTGTCTTACCATTGTGGGAGGGAGCATGCATGAAAAGTGAAGCTTGTACCCCTCTTTTATAATGGAGTGTCCAATGTTCTGCTGTTATCTGCCCCCATCTGGGGGCAAAGTGACACAACCTTCCTGGAATGGTGGAAGGCTCTGGTCCATTGAGAGCCAGGAAGGCTAAGTTCTCTAGATGAAAGTCAAAGGCCTTGTGGAGGCCGAGACTGCTGAGACGGCTGAGGCTTAGCAGTCTTTGCTTTCCTTTGTTTAGGTGGTTGCTGACTCTTTCGGGCAGACTGACCTGCAGAACGTCCCTGCTGGGAATAAGAGGGATAAAACCTCTTCTTCTTGGAGAAGAATGGTTTTTTGAAAAATTTCTTTCTTGCAGGATCAGCTGTGGCTTTGGATAATCTATCCAAAGTAGAGTTATCAGCATCTAATTCATTGGCTTTCTCTTGCCAATTCTTGCCAAATAAATTCTCACCTGTACAAGAAATATTGCCCAGTTTGTCCTGCACCCAGAGCTCCAAATCGGATGCTTGGAGCCAGGCAATTCTACGTGCACCTATAGCAATGGCAGAGGTTCTGCTTATGCACTCAAAACAGTCAAAAGCTGCACGGTTGACAAATTTAGAAAAATCCTGGGCATGTTTAACCAGTGTGAGAAAATCCTGCCTCTTATCCTCAGGAAGAAGAGGGCTCAAAAGCTCTAAATCTGTGACTTCCTTAAGGAACATTCCCATATATAAAATATAGGAACTGATCCTGGCAGAAAGCATGGAAGCCTGGAAAGTACGACATCCAAAGGCATCCAAAGTTCTACACTCACGTCCTGGAGGATTAGAGGCATGCCTCTTTGCACTTCTGATCCTTCTCATAGCTGATTCCACTACAATAGAGTGGTGAGGAAGCTGAGTCTTCTGGAACCCAGGACAAGGAGGGACTCGATACATGGTATCCAGTCTACGAGAGTGAGGAGAGGTGGTAAGAGGTGTTTCCCACATTCTTAGCATGAGATCATGTAAAATCTCATGGATAGGCTAAGTAGCCGTCTCTTTAGGAGCCTTGGGATATTGTAAAATCTCCAACTCCTTTGCCCTGGGCTCTGTTTCGGGAGCCACAGTAATGGAAAGTCCTTGAGCCACCTCCCTGATAAAATTCTGAAAGGAGATATCTTCTGGAGGAGACATCCTACGTTTAGGAGAGGAAGGCTCCTCCAGAAGAAGTATTCCGGTACCGACAGAGCTGTTAGAATCCTCGGAGTCCTCCGAAGATTCGAAGTACCTTCTGTCCGGATGCTCCTGAACAGCCCGATACCTGTACCGACCTAAGTCGGTATCGGGGGGAATCGATACTGGTGTATCGGTACTGGAAAGCATCGCATGACTGGGTGCCGGCAAAGCAGACACCTTTGTCGATGCCGATGCTGTCGGTACTGGTACCGATACCGGTGCCGGAGTCAGTGCCGGTGCCGGTTGAACTGTCTGACGCGGTTCCGAGGGTGTCGATGCCGCAAGGAGAGCCGCCAGACTGCGTTCAATAGCCAGGAACCTCTGGTCTATCGATGCTGCCGATGCCTGGGTATCGGTACCGGAGAAAGCAGTCGGTACCCCAGAGCATGGCACCAGTAGTTCTGCCGAGGTCGAGGCCTCGAGAACATCATGGGCCCCGATAATGCTTTGGAAGCCGAAGCCTCCCGCCGGGGCAATTTTGCCAGTACAGAACCCTCAAGGGCAATGCCAGAGGCATCTCGATGCTTGGAAGGAGATCTACCCTTTGAGGACTGGCTAGACTTATGTTTAGTTACCTGAGATCCATGGGAGGAAGACGAAGCCCTGGAAGACGTCAATGCCACAGAAGCTGCATTGGAGGGAAAAAGGGTGCTGAGCTTAGCAGCTCGGTTTTGTCGACCCCTCTTGGACCTCATGGCACAAGCCATACACTCGGAGATGGAGTGGTCAGGACCTAAACATTTAAAACACTACTCATGGGTGTTGGTGACGGAGATGGTACCGCCACACTTGGTGCACTTTTTGAAACCCGAAGTGGGTTTTTCCATAGTGGAGGAAATTTTGGGCCTAAGGCCCAAAATGGCGCGTGCACCTGGAAAAGAAAAGTTTGGAAAAAAATACCATCTATTTTTTTTTTTCTTTTTAGAAAGAAAGGAGAACCGGCGGTACCGGTATAGCATCAAGGAAGGCAGACGCGATCACAAAAAAGGAGGAGAATAAGGAAAACCTTTCTGCGGTGACAGGTTGCTGGCTCCGCGGAAAACGAAGAAACTGGAGAGAGGCAGTTGGGAAAGGCGGGAAGGCAGCACGCAGGCGCTGTGGGATGCTCCCAAAAGCTTTCTACTTGGACGCTGGGGAGCATACCCGCGCAGGCTCCGTCTGTACCGATGATACCCATATGTGAAGACTACATTCCTGCTTGTTCCTGGAGATAATATTTTTTCACTCTGGAATTTGTTAGCGGAGGATGTAGTAAGAGCTGTTAATATAGCTGAGTGTAAAAAAGGTTTGGACAAGTTCCTGGAGGAAAGGTCCATAAACCATTATTAAAAGGGACCCAGTATATCACTGCTTGACCCAATACAAGCACTGAGGAACCTGTGTCTTTTGGGGAAACTGCTAGGTACTTATGACCTAGATTGGCCACTGTTGGAAACAGGATACTGGGCTTGATGGACCTTGGTCTGACCCAATATGGCATATCTTATGTTCTTATGTTCTTCTTAAGTCACTTCACTAGCTCTCTATTCGTTTCCGCATTCAATTCAAAATTCTGCTACTGACTTATAAAGTGTATTCATTCTGCAGCTCCTCACTATATTTTCCTCTCTTATCACTCCCTACATCCCTCCTCGGAAACTCCACTCCTCTGGCAGATCTCTTATTTGTGCCCTTCTCAGCTACTGCCAAATACAGACTCTGTTCGTTCCATCTTCCTACTCTATATGCTATGATCAAACCAGCTGAATTAGTATACCAGGCTTCTTCTCTGGCCCCATTCAAATCCTGAGCCCCTTTTTCTCCTGCTTATCACCTATCTGTATCTTGCCATTCTTCTTGATTTACCCTAGACCCTAGTTGTTTTGTGGTCTGTCTTGATTAGATTGTAAGCTCTGATGAGCAGGAATTGTCTCTTAGTGTACAGTGCTGCATAGTAGTCATAGAAGGGAGCATGGGAGCCTTCTGTGAGTAGATGGCTGTGTCCCCCCTCCCATGTTATAGGAGGCAGACCAAAGGGGTGGGGTTGCTCAATGGGGTGGGCCATGGGCAGGGCCAGCCTAGCCACCTTCCCACAAGCTGCCGCTGATTCAGTCTTGGGAGGGGGAGGCGGGCAGTGGCAGTATTTCTAAAATAGAATCAGCAGCAGCTGGGGGGGGGGGGGGTGGCACAGCTACCCATGTGTGCCACTGCTGCAGCCCACCTGGACTGGCCACCCTAAGCTACCGCCCAGCCCTGGCCATGGAGGGGCTGCCAGCCCTATTGCCACCATTTGCAGGCTGCCCTGAGCATGTGTGCAGATTTTGCTTGTAGTTCAGACCCCCTGGTTCCGGCACTCCACTTCTACCAACATGGGGGAACACACTCCACAGTAGCTATGGCGCTGTCCAAGCTATGAACATAGAAGGGAATATGAGGTGGAATCACCTCACCCCACTCTGACAGGCTCCCTACTGTGCTCCCTGCAGCCTAGGTGAACAAGCACCCTTGGCACCTCAGGGTGAGGAAGTTCATATCCCTGTCCCCTATGATGGACATTGGGGACACCCAGCCAGATCACATACAAGGGCCCTAGCATCTCCAAATGCCACATTTGCACCTTTTCCTTTACAGTTAAGAATACAGCACACACTCTCTGCATGTGTTTGCTTTGATGATTTGCATGCCCTACTCTCTTGTACTTAGCCCCTAAGCTCTAAGCTGTGCAGGCAGTTGGGTCCACTCCTGGTCAACCCTCTGTATTCAGAGCTAGCCAGCTGATACCTTCCTATATGTGTGCATGGGGCACAGTTCTCACTGTTCACAGTATTTGCCTTCCGCCCCCCTGACCTATTATTGTACCTGTAGCTTTTCTTTGCTAGACACACAGTGCGACCGCATGCAGGTGCTACGGCTGTCCATTTGCTACTACTGCACTGATAGTAGCATAGTACTGCCATGCCCTTTGTTTCTACCATGGCCACTGGGCTCTGGCGCTGTAGGGAGGTACGATTTTCACACATTAAACTGTGCTCCCTGCCCCGTTTTAGTAAACAAGCCCCAATCTGACTTAAGGTTACAATCAGAGGCAGTGGTAGAAGAAGAATTTGAACATGTCACCAGATTTCCTGGTCTGTCAGTCTAACCATTAGGCCACCAATGCTCTTCCATCATCATCTATAAAAACTGAAATATAACATAAAAAGACACAATGAAAATAACAAATACCAAACTCACGTGAATTTTACAAGTGGCTCCATCCCAGGACCAGGGAATTCATTTAGAATTTCCATTGCAGTTACACAGCCAACAGTAGGGATCCCTTCTGTGTAGTCACTCCCCACCAGATAAGCCAGATTTATCAATTTATTGCGGTCTAATCCTACAAGGCAAATGTGTAAAAATTAATAAAGAATACACAGAAAAAACATTTAACTAGGCACGATAAAAAAAACAGTGTATGCAAAGAGGAAATTAGACTTACCTGCTAACTGCTGTTCCTTAAGGAACTCTAGTCCAGTCCCGGAACCAGTGAGTTTAGAATCTCCTCCAGCAGCTTTGGAGACTGAAGCATGTCATCGCTTTGATGACCTCAGCACATATATAGGCTAAGCCCGCCTCTTCTCCTTCAGTACCTATTAACAAAGCAGACTCAGCAGAGCAACAAATAAGTATTTAAACATATCGTCATAGATACCTAAATAAATAACTCTCTCCCCAATAACGTAAATAAATCCTTATTTCGTTATCAACCTCACTGTGCAATCCATATTCTTTCATTTATATATTTTTATTTTTCTTAAAACCGAAGAACTAGGAACTAAGGAGTGCTGCGAGAGGATCCCAGACGCCTAGGGGAATACGGACCCAACCAGAACCAGGGTCCGAAAAGACGTCAGAACTAACCACAGAATCAATAGCATAAGGACGTGCAGGCTGGAACCCCCAAAAGAAACCCCGGGTGGGATCCGGGACTGGACTAGAGTTCCTTAAGGAACAACAATTATCAGGTAAGTCTAATTTCCTCTTCCTTTTCGTCCCTCTAGTCCAGTCCCGGAACCAGTGAGGATGTTATCAGAGCAGTAAACTATTTAACGGGAGGGACCAGCCTGAAGCACTGCCGCCCCAAAGCGTCCATCATCACCCGCTTGCACATCGAGCCTATAATGCTTGGCGAATGAATGCAACGACGACCAGGTAGCCGCCCTATAAATGTCTACGGCCGGCACCAAACTATATTCCGCCCAGGACGCTGCCTGCGCCCTAGTCGAATGAGCCCGGAGCCCTTCCGGCACTACTCTGCCCTTTAATAGATAGGCCGCCGCAATCGCCTCCTTCAACCACCTGGAGATAGACGACTTCGCCGCCACCTCCCCCTTCCGCGGTCCTCCAAAGGATACAAATAATCTGTCAGACTTACGGAAAGACGCTGTACCGCAGAGATAACGTCGCAGAGCCCGACGGACATCCAGGAGATGCAACCAACCACCCACCGTCGCACCCTGAATCTCCGAGAATACTGGAAGAGACACCACCTGGTTGACATGAAACACCGAGACCACCTTAGGTAAAAATGCCGGTACTGTACGCAGCACCACCTTATGATCGAAGACAGACAGATAAGGCTCTTTACAAGACAGGGCCTGTAACTCCGAAATTCTACAAGCCGAACAGATAGCTACCAGGAACACCGTCTTCAATGTCAGATCCTTAATAGAGGCCTTTCCTAACGGCTCAAAGGGCTTCCTAACTAATGCCTCCAACACCAAGTTCAGGTCCCAAGCCGGAACCAAGCACCTACGTGGAGGCCGCATAAGCAAAACCGCTCGCAAAAATCTCCGGATGTCGCTATGCGCCCCCAACGCCTGGCCCTGAAACTTGCCCCGAAAGCAAGAAATGGCTGCCAACTGAACTCGCAACGAACTCGCCGCCAAGCCTTTTTCGACCCCAGCTTGCAAGAAGGAAAAAACGTGAGGCACCGAAGCTCCCAAGGGCCGCAAGCATCTCTCTTCACACCGCAAGCATCTCTCTTCACACCAGCCCTCAAAAATGGGCCAGATCCGCACGTAAGCTAGCGATGTAGAACGTCTGCGCGCCCTCAACAAGGTAGAAATGACCGCCGAGGAATAGCCCTTAGCCTTCATCCTAGCCCTTTCAAGAGCCATGCCGTAATCGAGAATCGAGCCACGTCCGGCATCCGTAACGGCCCCTGCCGCAAGAGATCCACTCTTTGCGGGAGCCACCATGGTTTCTCCACTAGCAGTCGAACTAGATCCGCATACCACGGTCTCCTGGGCCAATCGGGTGCAATCAGGAACACCCGACCTTGGTGCCGTTCTATGCGCTGCACCACTCGACCAATGAGGGTCCACGGCGGAAACACATAGAGCAGGCCCCCCTTTGGCCACCTTTGCGCTAACGCGTCGAGCCCTTCCGACATCCGTTCTCTCTTCCTGCTGTAAAACCTGTCCACTTGCGCGGACTCGAAAGTCGCCATGAGATCCATGAGCGGATGACCCCAACGCCGAATGAGTAGGACAAACACCTCCGGGTGGAGCACCCACTCCCCCAGATCCACTCTCCGACGACTGAGAAAATCTGCCTCGACATTGTGCACCCCGACGACATGCTGCGCCGACAGCCCTACCAGATGCTGCTCGGCCCAACTCAACAGCCGACTCGACTCTTCCTCCAGCACCACACTGCCTGTGCCGCCCTGACGATTGATATAGGCCACCGTCGCCGAATTGTCGGACAGCACCCTGACCGCCGCTTGTTGCAACAAGGTCTGAAATTCCTGTAGGGCCAGGAACACCACTCTCAATTCCAACCTGTTGATGGAGTAAACTCTGCTCTGTCGGAGACCATTGACCTTGGATGAATCTCCCTTCGCAATGCGTGCCCCAACCTAGCAGACTGGCATCCATTGTCACCAGTCTTCAGGAAGGCGGTTCCAGAGGAACACCGGCTGCCAACGATTCTCTCCGCAACCACCACCGAAGTTCTTGCCGCACTTCCGTCGAACATACTAGGTGACGAGACAAGGGATCCGATTGATGGGACCAGTGCCGAAGAAGAGCCCTCTGCAACGGCCTCATGTGCGCTCTTGCCCAGGGCACCACCTCTAACGAGGCAGCCATCATCTCCAGCAGCTGAAGGTACTGCTATGCCGACGGTGCCCGCCTCGCCAAGAATTTTCTCACCAAACTTCGCAACGTGCGAGCCCGACGATCCGGCAGAAAAACCTTGCCCATGCCCGTCTCGAAACGAGCTCCCAAGTACTCTAGGGATTGAGAGGGAACCAGACGGCTCTTCGCCCGGTTGACCACCCAGCCCAGGCTTTCCAACAACTGCACCACCCGAGCTGTGGCCCTCAAACTTTCCTCCCTTGACTTCGCTCAAATCAACCAATCGTCCAAATACGGTGGACCAACACCTCTCTTTTCGAAGTGCTGCCGCCACCACCACCATGATCTTAGTGAAACACCCGAGGCGCCATTGCCAACCCAAAGGGCATCGCTTGAAACTGGTAATGCCCCATGGGAAGCGCAAACCGCAGGTACCTCTGATGCTCCAGCCGGATAGGAATATGCAGATAGGCTTCGGTGAGGTCCAAAGACGTTAGGAACTCGCCCTCCCGGACTGCCGCGATCACTGACCGCAAGGTCTCCATACGAAAATGAGTCACTCTGAGACACCGATTCACCCTCTTTAAATCTAGGATCAATCGAAAAGAGCCCTCTTTCTTGGGGACCACGAAGTAGATGGAGTACCGACCGCACCCGCACTGGTCTGGGGGAACGGGAACCACCGCCCGGAGCTGCAGCAATCTTTGCAAAGTCTACACCACTGCACGTACCTTGAGCGGAGCTCTGCAAGGGGAGAGCACAAAGGAATCTAAGACGGGTCGATGAAGCTCGAGAGCATAGCCCTCTCGAATGACCTCCAATACCCACTGTTCTGTTGTAATGTGAACCCAGGCAGGGTAGAACTCCCGTAACCGACCTCCGACAGGCAGCACCTCTACCTGAGTCCGCATTATCTCATTGCGGCTTCTTAACGGTTGAGGACTGATAGGGTGCAAATCCTCTACCGGCCCCATGAAATCCCCGGAATCCTTGCCCTCGCACCGGAAATCTGCCCCGCTGCGACTGACCAAAGCAAGAGGACCGAAACCTACGAAACTCCTGCTGATCTCCCTTGGGGCCCGAAGCTCCCCTGCTTTGCTTAGGCTTATCCTCCGGACAAGCCACCCCCCTTGGAGTCCCCAAGATCTTTGACCAACTTTTCTAAATCTTCACCAAACAAAAGCTTTCCCCGAAATGGAAGCTTACTGAGGAGCGCCTTGGACGAGCCGTCGGCCGCCCAGTTTCTCAACCATAAATATCTCCGCGCCGCCACGACTGATGGCATAGTTTTCGCAAGACCCCTAATAAGGTCATAATGAATATCCGCCAAATAAGTGGTGCTGGATTCCAGCCGCACTACCTCAGCTTCCTGCTCCCCCAACTGATCCCCCTGCTTCCCTTGGGACCATCTGAGACAGCCTCTAGCCACCCATGCACCTGCTATCGAGGCCTGCATGGAAAGAGCACTAATATCAAATACCTGTTTCAATAAGGTATCTAGCTTCCTGTCCTGTACATCTTTTAAAGCTGCAGCTCCCTCAACTGGAATGGTAGTCTTCTTAGTGACTGCCGAAACTGCCGCATCCACCTTCGGAGAACGAAAGAGCTCCTTATCCTGGTCAGACAGAGGGTACAACCTAGCTATCACCCTAGAACCCTTCAGGGCCTACTCTGGCACGTCCCACTCTTCCTGAATCATCTTCCTAAAAACCCTATGCATGGGAAAAACGCGCTGGGACGTGCGCACCGCTTGTAAAAGGGGATCCTCCAGAACCTCCTCCGCCGCAGGTTCTACTGATGGCATGTTAAACATCTTTAGCATCTCCGCAATCAGAGCAGGAAGCTCCTCCTTCCTGAACACCCTGACCACTCTACTTTGTTGCTCCGCATCGGGCAACTCTCCCTCTTCTAACTCCTCATCCGAGGCTTCCGCGAAATCTCCGTCCGCTGAAGCTAGCTCCCCCCAAAGGGAAGACGTAGGATCCTCCATACTCGCCTCTTTACACTTCTTGTGCGGGGCCGGCTGTCCCCTTGCAGACCCAGGGCGCTTCTGACCCCGTGGACTTTGAGGGGCCACCCCCATAACTGGTTGTAACAAGGTAAAAGCTTGCTGCATCAGAGTAAAGAAGTCTGGCGGAATGTCCATCTCACTTCTCGTCTGACTGGCAGGTAATGGAGGAACTACCCCCCTCCCGTAGAAGGACCCGGTAACTGCTCTCCCGAGACCTCCTGGGAAGGCAGGAGCTCCCCCCGACCACCAGCAGTCTCCCCATGATCTCCGCTGGTGCCTTCCAAGGGATTCTCCATAAGGGCCGCCTCCCGGGTGCAGGGTTTACACACCCCGGCCTCCAACAATTCACTTCGCCGCGTCCTACACACTAAACACCGTGGCTTAGGAGTCATAACCCCTGGTAACCCAACCATGCACTCCCTCAGCAGGCCTAAACAAAGAGGGAAACTACCCCGTTTTGTTTTTTTCACACCAGCACTGCCAGCAATCCTATCAGTCCCGTGCCACTAGCTCAACCCTGAACGAGCCTTAAAAAACAAAACCGCCATTTCCTCAAAGAAACAACTCCTACCTTCCAAAAACGCTACTCAGCCTCGCGGCTGCGAAAATGGCTGCCGACGCGCTTCCCGCGCGAAATAGGGCGGGCGGCCTACACACGCGAAGGCTGTCCTCGCACCTACCGCCCCTCCCGGGCTCAATTCGGCTACCTGCCTGAATGACTCACCTCTCAGGCCCTCAGGATGCCATAAGAGGGGCCTCACAGCTCGCCGGAGCTCAGCCGGACCGTGGCTTCAACTTCCGGCATTGAACTCGTTCTCCTCAGCGCTTCGGCTGGTGCTGTGGCTCTTATGCCTGCAACCTGCTCCTCACCCGTTACCGCGGGGTCGGGAGCAGGGAGGCAGAGGTGCAAAGCTGACTCCCCGATGCTCGTTACAATGACGGGGAGAGAAGCAGAAAAAGGCAAGCAAGCAAGGAAAAAAGAGAAGAGAGAGAGAGAGAGAGAGAGAGGAGGGAGAAAGAGAGGAGGGGGAACAAAGGGAAAGCTTCAGCCAGCAGCCGCAAAGGATCCCTTCCAGCAGCACCACCTCCTGCAAAAGTTAAGAAACCCCCATCAACAACAATAGTATCTAACACTAACTAATACCCTGAAACTTTAAATTTAAAAGCCAAAATATAACTCTGCTTATTTGTGCTGAGTGAGCCTAGAGCTCAGAAGCTTCTCTAGCTGCTTGGAGACTGAAGTACTGAAGGAGAAGAGGCGGGCTTAGCCTATATATGTGCTGAGGTCATCAAAGCGATGACATGCTTCAGTCTCCAAAGCTGCTGAAGGAGATTCTAAACTCACTGGTTCCGGGACTGGACTAGAGGGACGAAAAGGAAAGTTGTACTTACTAAGATCTGAAGGTGGCATGAGTCTTATAGATCACATATATGGGGGCATTTGACTGCTACCAAGAGAATTGACTATCTAGTCTTGGTCTCCTATTCTCTGCTTCTTTATTATTTATTCAGTACACCAGACTTTTATCTCCCCCCTGTGTAGTAATGCTGATATCATTTAAGAGGACACAACCACCTTTTCTACAGAACCCGCATATTGCATTGGCAAGGGCAACCGTGACAATTCACAGGATCAGAAGGCTGTGTTTGGCCATTGTTTTTTCACTGCTACTCTTTCCTAGGGGTGTCTTCCTGACACAATATACACTTCAATCAAAAATAGCCAAAAAGGGTAGAAAGTAATCAATCCAAAATTCTACCTAGAAATTTATTTTTTCAAAATTATTCACAATCTATATAAGGAATAAGTGAAAAAAGATGTGCACAATTTAAGCAAACATTCTCTCTTAAAAAAAGAGGGGAAAAGACCTCAGTAGTTCAGATCAAAGAGCATTTAATGTACAAGCACTGACCAGTGTTAGTGGTTGGTTTTGAAAATGGGGTATAGTTCTGTGCACCCCTGCCAGCAGATAGGGAGACAGAGAAAAAAACTCCAGAGTTGTGATTGGTCAGGCTCTGGGTGACATAGGCATACCCCTAGGGGTCCTATTCAGTAACAATGTAACAAGCCAAAAAGGCAACATCTCAGGGACAAAACACAACTATGAACCCTTAAAAAAGGAACCAACTCAACCCCTCAACACGAACGAAAAACGGAAGAGGAGGATCAAATATCATTTCCAAGGGAAGAAGCCCGAAATGACTGCTTTGACACATTCCCAGGAAACAAACTCTGGATGTGCTCGCGGAGCCTATGACTGTTGGCTGCTCTGCACAAGTACCAGTGCCTCTGACAAGCTGGGTGGGTTCTGGACTGGTCTAGCAGTATTCCACGAAAGGAAATTAACGGTAAGTGAAATTTCTCCTTCCAGATCATACTGCTAGACCAGTCCAGACAAGCAGGAAGTACCCAAGCTAATTACCCTCAGGGTGGGCAGATAGAGCTGCCGACAGCACCACAATTCCGAAACGACTGTCCTCTCGGGCCTGTATATCCAACCGATAGTGCTGAACAAAAGAGAACAAGGACGACCAGGTGCCCGCTCAACAAATATCAAGAGGAAGGACGTGGGACCTCTCGGCCCATGACGTGGATTGGGCTCGAGTGGAATGAGTTCGAAGCCTTTCTGGAACCGGCTGGCCTTGGAGAATGTAAGCCGATTCAATGGCACGACACAGCCACCTAGCAATAGAAGGCTTGGAAGCAGCCAAACCCTTGCGCGGCCCCGAAAGGAGAACAAAAAGATGGTCAGTCTTGCGAAAGGAATTGGTAACTTTCAAATAGCGAAGGAGAACTCGCTTGAGGTCGAGGAAGGGAAGACTTTTGCACACTGTTCGTTAGAGAAGGCAGGCAATAGCAGGGGCTGATTGACATGAAAAGGAGTAACCACTTTGGGCAGGAAGGAAGGAACCGTGCGAAGAGTTACCCCCTCAGGAGAGAAAGAAAGTTACGGATCCCTGCACGAGAGAGCTTGAAGCTCCGCGATTCTTCGAGGCGACGTGATTGCTACCAAAACCACCGTTTTGAGCGTCAAATCTAGAAGAGACACTTCCTTCAAAAGCTCAAAGGGCAGATTTCCGAGCGCCCTGAGAACTAGTGCTAGATTCCAAGGAGGAACTACCGGACGGGTCGGAGGACGAAGCAGTTTGACCCCTTTCAGAAACAGAGACACATCAGCGTGGGAAGCAAGGGATCTACCAAGCACTGGACCCCGATAACAGGTCAAGGCAGACATGTGCACTCGAAGTGAACCGAGCGCCCTTTATCAAGACCGTCCTGTAAAAAGGCAAGAATATCAGGAATTGAGGTACGCCACAGGGACAGGTGATGACGTGAACACCAAGCCTCGAAGACGCGCCACACTCTCGCAGCAGCAGCGGATGCTGAAGACCGTCGTGCGCTAAGGAGGGTAGCCACCACCTTAGGCGAATACCCCTTACAGGTCAAATGGCAGCGTTCAAGAGCCAAGCCGTACGCGAGTAGGGAGCTGGATTTTCCATGAAGATCGGTCCCTGTCTGAGGAGTCCAGAGGGAGCTGCCAGCCGCAATGGCGACCCCCGTGAAAGCCTTATGAGATCGGCACACCATGGTCTTCTTGGCCAATCCGGGGCCACGAGGACTACCGGCCCCCTGTGCGACTGAATTCGCTGCAGGATCCTGCCGATCATGGACCAGGGTGGAAAAACATAAAGAAGCTGGTTTTCCGGCAAAGTCTGAGTCAACGCATCGATGAAGAGAGTCCCGCGTTCTCTCCAACGGCTGAAGAAACTCGGAACTTAGACATTCGCTGCCGACGCCATGAGATCTATCGCCGGCGACTCCCATTTTTGAACTATCCTCTGGAAGGCTAGCGGGGCCAGTTCCCACTTGCCGGGGTCGAGGGTATTGCGACTCAGAAAGTCCGCCTTCACATTGCTGGTTCCTGCAATGTGTTGGGCGGAGAGGGCTTGGAGATTTCTCTCTGCCCAAGGAAGAAGAGGAAGAGCCATCTCGTTCGACACTCCAGTGCACTTGGTCCCTCCTTGACGGTTGATGTAGGAAACTGTGGTCGTGTTGTCGGATAGTATGCGAACCGATTTCCCATGCAGAAGCGTGTGAAATCTCAATAGAGCCAGACGTACTGCTCGTGCCTCTAGTCGATTGATCGTCCAGCGGGATTCACGTGCTGTCCAAGTGCCCTGCACAGTGTGAGATCGACAGTGTGCACCCCAACCGGACCGACAGGCAGCCGTTGTTAGAACGATCCAACACGGAGTCTCTAAGGCAACCCCCTTCAGGAGGTTTCTGGAAGAGAGCCATTACCGTAGGTTTAGTCTGACCCTGGAGTGAAGCGGAAGGCGAATGTGGTAGTCTTCCGAAACTGGCGACCATCGTGTCAGGAGAGCTTTCTGTAGACAGCGCATGTGAGCTCTGGCCCAAGGCACGAGATCTATGGATGCCGCCATGGATCCCAGGACTTGAAGGTAATCCCATGCTCGAGGTGAGACCTGTACTAGGAGACTGCGAACTTGAGAAGTTAACTTGAGGAATCGAGGCATTGATAAAAAGACCCGACCTAAGGCTGTTTCGAATCGAGCCCCAAAAAATTCGACCTCCTGGATCGGCTGAAGACAACTCTTGTCGCGGTTGATTACCCAGCCGAGGTTACATAAGAACATAAGAACATAAGATATGCCATACTGGGTCAGACCAAGGTCCATCAAGCCCAGTATTCTGTTTCCAACAGTGGCCAATCTAGGTCATACGTACCTAGCAGTTTCCCCAAGGGACACAGGTTCCACAATGCTTGTATTGGTTCAAGCATTGATATCCTGGGTCCCTTCTTAATAATGGTTTATGGACCTTTCCTCCAGGAACTTGTCCAAACCTTTTTTAAACCCAGCTACACTAACAGCCTTTACTACATCCTCCGGTAACAAATTCCAGAGTTTGATTACACGTTGAGTGAAAAAATATTTTCTTTTATTAGTCTTAAATAGTTTACCCTGTAGCTTCATTGCATGTCCCCTAGTCTTTCTATATTCTGATAAGGTAAACAATCGATCTACGTTTACCCGTTCCACTCCGTTCATTAATTTATAGACTTCTATCATATCTCCCCTCAGCCGTCTCTTTTCCAGGTTAAAGAGCCCCAACCTTTTTAGCCTTTCTTCATAGGAGTAGCCTTCCATCCCCTTTACCATTTTGGTGGCTCTTCTCTGAACCTTTTCTAAAATCGCTATATCCTTTTTAAGATATGGCGACCAGAATTGCACACAATATTCAAGGTGCGGTCTCACCATGGAACGATATAGAGGCATTATAATCTTTTGTTTTATTTTCCATTCCTTTCCTTATCATACCTAGCATTCTATTTGCTCTCTTGGCCGCCGCTGCACACTGGGCCGAGGGTTTTAACATGGTATCCACAAGGACGCCTAAATCTTTTTCTTGGGTGGTGGTTCCTAATGTGGAACCTTGCATCGTGTAACCATAGTTTGGGTTGTTCTTCCCTAGGTGCATAACCTTGCACTTCTCCACATTAAATTTCATCTGCCATTTTGATGCCCAGTCTTCCAATTTATCAAGATCCTCTTGCAATTTTCCACAATCCTCCTGGGTTTTAACAACTTTAAATAGTTTTGTGTCATCAGCAAATTTGATAACCTCACTCGTTATTCCACTTTCCAGGTCATTTATGAATATGTCAAAAAGCAGCGGACCCAGCACAGATCCCTGGGGTACACCACTATTCACCTTTCTCCATTGGGAAAATTGGCCATTTAGCCCTACCCTCTGCTTTCTATCTTTTAACCAGTTCCTGATCCACAGTAGTACACTGCCTCCTATCCCATGACTCTTTAGTTTTGCCAAAAGTCTCTCATGAGGGACCTTGTCAAAGGCTTTCTGAAAGTCCAGATACACAATATCAACCGACTCACCTTTGTCCACCTGTTTATTCACTCCTTCAAAAAAACATAACAGATTAGTAAGACAAGATCTTCCTTGTCTAAAGCCATGTTGGCTGTCTCCCATTAGGTCATGACTATCTATATGCTGAGTAATTTTATTCTTTATGATGGTTTCTACCATTTTTCCCGGTACTGATGTCAGGCTCACCGGTCTGTAGTTTCCCGGATCACCCCTCGAACCCTTTTTAAAAATTGGTGTTACATTGGCGATCCTCCAATCCTCAGGTATTAGAGATGATTTTAATGATAGTTCACAGATTACTGATAGCAGGTCTGCAATCTCAAATTTCAGTTCTTTCAACACCCTTGGATGTATACCATCCGGCCCAGGTGATTTGCTACTCTTCAGTTTATCTAATAGTTGTAAGACATCTTCCCGATGTATCGATATTTCCTTCAATTCTTCCACACCTTTAAATACCACTTCAGTCGTGGGTAACATCCCTACATCTTCCTCAGTAAAGACCGAAGCAAAGAATTCATTCAGTCTCTCCGCTATCGCCTTGTCGCCTCTTAGTGCTCCTTTAACCCCTTTATCATCTAATGGACCAACTGACTCTCTCACGGGTTTTTTGCTACGAATGTACTTGAAAAAGTCTTTATTTCGCGTTTTTGCTTCTGCAGCAAGCTTCTTCTCAAATTCTCTCTTTGCCTGCCTTATCAATGCCTTGCATTTGACTTGCCAGTGCTTGTGCTGTTTCCAGGTTTCATCATTTGGCTCTTTTTTCCATTTCTTGAAAGATGCTTTTTTGGCAACAACAGCCTCTCTGACCTCAGCTTTAAACCATGCTGGCAATTTTTTGGACTTCCTTCCACTTTTCTTAAAGCGTGGAATACAGCTGGTCTGGGCTTCCAAGATAGTATTTTTCAACAACACCCAAGCTTGATGTACGTCTTTAACCTTTGCAACTGCTCCTTTTAGTTTTTTCTTAACTGTTTTCCTCATTCTATCATAGTCTCCCTTTCGAAAGTTAAAGGGTAGTACTGTGGATTTCCTTACTATCCCTCCTCCACTAATTAAATCAAAGGCGATCATGCTATGATCACTATTGCCAAGTGGCCCCAACACCCTTATCTCTTGCACTACATCTGGTGTTCCACTAAGGACTAGGTCTAATATTGCTTCCCCTCTGGTCGGTTCATGAACCAGCTGCTCCAAGAAGCAGTCATTTATTTCATCTAGGAACTTTATCTCCCTAGCATGTCCTGTTGTGACACTGACCCAGTCGATGCCGGGGTAATTGAAATCACCCATTATTATTACTGCACTGTAACTTTTGCTAGCTTCCTTGATTTCTTTGAGCATTTCATCATCCATTTGTTCATTCTGGCCAGGCGGACGATAGTACACCCCCACTGCCATCGCCTTCCCCTTTTTACATGGAATTTCAATCCATAGAGATTCCACAGCAAATTTTGTTTCTTGCAAAACTTCAATCCTTTCCGACTCAATGCCCTCTCTAACATAGAGCGCAACCCCTCCACCAATTTGATCAGCTCTATCATTTCGATATAGTTTGTACCCAGGTATCACAGTGTCCCACTGGTTGTCCTCCTTCCACCATGTCTCTGATATTCCAATCATATCTAACCTCTCGTTTAGTGCTATATATTCTAACTCTCCCATCTTGTTTTGTAGACTTCTAGCATTTGCATACAAGCATTTTAGAGACTGTATTTTATTCATATTAATTTGGCTATTGGTAGACATGGGTAATTTGGGATCTTTAAGTTCTGTCTGCTCCATACTCGAGGGCATTTGGGCTACTTTACTCTTTTTTGGAACCTCTCTGCTTTTTGTAGTATCCTTCAAGGATACATTCTTCCGAACCATGCGCTCTTGAGCGACTGTCGGCTTTCCCCTATTATCTAGTTTAAAAGCTGCTCTATCTCCTTTTTAAAGGTTAATGCCAGCAGCCTGGTTCCATCCCGGTTAAGGTGAAGCCCATCCCTTCGGAAGAGCCCCTCCTTTCCCCAGAATGTTCCCCAGTTCCTAACAAATCCGAACCCCTCATCTCTGCACCATTGTCTCATCCACGCATTGAGACTCCGGAGCTCTGCCTGCCTATTGGGTCCTGCGCGTGGAACGGGAAGCATTTCGGAGAACGCTACCCTGGAAGTTCTGGATTTCAACTTCCTACCTAAAAGCCTAAATTTAGCTTCCAGAACCTCCCTACCACATTTTCCTATGTCATTGGTACCAACATGTACCAAGACAGCAGACTCCTCCCCAGCACTATCTAAGACCTTATCTAGGTGGCGTGTGAGGTCCGCTACCTTCGCACCAGGCAGGCATGTTACCAGGCGATCCTCACGTCCACCAGCCACCCAGCTATCTACATGCCTAATGATCGAATCACCAACTATAACTGCTGTCCTAACCCTTCCCGCATGGGCACTTGGCCCTGGAGAAACCTCCTCGGTGCGAGAGGGGTTTACATCACCTGGAGGACAGGTCCTAGTTACAGGATCACTTCCTGCCACACCAGGGTGATGCTCTCCTGTCACGTGACCTCTCTCCTCCATGGCAACAGGGATGCTGCCAGACTGGAGGTGGGACTTCAGGACTATATCCCTGTAGGTCTCGTCTATGTACCTCTCTGTCTGTCTTATGTTTTCCAAGTCTGCTACTCTAGCCTCTAGAGAACGGACTCGTTCCCTGAGAGCAGAGAGCTCCTTGCACCTAGTGCACACGTAAGACCTCTCACCAGCTGGGAGAAAATCATACATGTGACACTCAATGCAAAAGACTGGAAAGCCCACATCCCGCTGCTGGACTGCTGTCTGCATCTTAGTTTTAAGTTTGTGTTTAGATCTTTAAGTTCTATATGTACTAAAGGGTGCAATGGATATTTATACCACTAAAACTGTACCTAAGAAGTTTAATATACCTTGTTCACCTGAAGCTTAATTAATCTCAGGTCCTTGGTGTATGACTGATTTGGGTAATGAGCTTCACCTGAGAGCACCTCCTGTCTTTTAAGTTGTGCAAGTACCTATAAAGCTGTGATTTTCCCAGGGGAGGGTGGGTGTGGGGAGGGAGGGAGGGATATAACACTTATTAAAAAAGGGCTGCTACACAGTACCTTGTCCTGTGCTGCTGAGGAAAACTATATTCTGATTTGATTTAAATTATAGCTCTTTGCTGCTACTAGGCTCTAACCTATTATGAAATTTAAACTACAAGCTCTCTGCTGGATTCTAAATTTAACCAGAAAGCTCTCTTCTGTGTTTTAATTTGAAACTAAAAGTACTTTGCTGATGCTAGGCCCTGAGTGACTATGCAATTTAAACTACAGCTGTCTACTGGGTATGAAAGGTAACCAGAAAGTTCTCTTCTGTGTTTTTAAATTGAATCTTAAACTGTTGCTACTAGGCCCTGACTGATTTAACAAAAAAAATAGTGGGTTCACAGATTAATTAGCTTTAAAAGAAAAAAAAAAAAAATTCCTTTCAGAAAAATTCCCAGAAGTATATACTCACAATTTCAGATTTCTCTCCAGAAGTAACAGCCCCTCTTTCCAGTCCTTCAAGACAGGGTCACAGAGCTCTGGTTGAGCTATTTATGCTTGTGCTGATGATGTAAGCAGTGACCTACTTCCTGGGTAATTAACAGTCCTTGCTTGGATAGAAGGAGTCTTTCAAAATGGCCTTTTGAACTGCCAGCTGGTGTTAACACCTATTGAAAAAGCTTCACAGGTTGCTTGCCCACTAGGTAGAAGGCCTCTTTGTAAAGGTTCTCGAGAAAGGCAACAACCACCGAGACTGTGCTGCAAGCCTCGGGGAGAGAGTCTGCGCGAATGAGCCAGTCGTCCAGATAAGGATGAACTCTGATGCCGCGGCTGCGTAAGGCCACAGCTACTACCACCATTACCTTGGATAAGGTTCGAGGTGCCGAAGTTAGAACAAAGGGCATTGCAGGAAACTGGAAATGTTGACCGAGTACTGTGAATCGAAGGAATTGCTGATGCCCCTCTCGAATGGGAATGTGAAAGAACGCTTCCGCGAGATCGAGGGAAGCTAGAATTCCCCCTTGCATACCGCTTGAATAACGGATCGCAGAGTCTCCATTCAAAAGTGTGGTACCCGCAGACTGCGAATGACGCCTTTGAGGTCCAAGATAGGACGAAAGGAGCCATCCTTTTTTTTTTTTGGCACCACGAAATAGACAGAGTAACGGCCGAGTCCTCTTTCCAATGGTGGAACTGGACGAATGGCATCTAAACGCTGGAGTCTTTGAACGAAGCAACATCCACTGCCCATTGACGCAGCCAGAGCCATCTCCGAGCTATTGTCACCGGTGCTACGGAGCGAGCTGACAGCCGCAAGAGATCATAGAAGGCCTCTGCTAGGAATGCAGCGATGGATTCTAAACGAGCCAACTCGGGATCACCTGGAAGCTGCTGAATCCATCGAAGGGAGGCACGTGCTGCTAGACCTCCGCACACCACTGCTTGAAGGGAAAGAGCGGACGACGAAAAGCCCGTCTTTAGCAGACTCTCAACTTTTTAGGTCTTGCTGGTCGCGGAATGCCGCTCCGCCCTCAACCGGAATTGTGGTATGCTTGGTGACCCCGGTCACTAACGCATCAACTTTCGGGTATGTCAGCCAACGGTCCAAGTCAGAGGGAGACCAAGGGTATAACTGACCAAAACCGTGTGCTGTACTTAGAGAGGACTCTGGAGAGTCCCACTCTCGAGATACCATTTGCTATAACTTGGCTGGAAAGGAAAAAGCTTTGGAAGGCTTACGAATGCCCTGTAAAATGGGATCCGGCTGCAACAAGGTTTGAGAACTCTGAGGATCAGGCGTGTCGGCTAGGCATAGCGACTCCATCACCTGTGTGATTAGGGCCGGCAAATTGAAATTACACTTACCTGGTAATTGTAGTTCCTTGAGTGCGACAGCTTAGTCCTCCACTTCTGGGTAGTGCACCTCCTCCTGCAGCCTGGAGACTGGACCAATCAGAATTCTGCCATTACTGGATGTATCCTGCAGGCATTACCCATCAGCCCCAGTGAACTATTGACAAAGCAGACTCAAAAGAGCAAGAAATAGATAGTTAACCGGTCAAACTATGAAAAGTGCAAACCAAACAAGATTCTCCCCATTCACTTCTCCCTTTCTGTTGTACTAATTGAAAGGGCCATTGAAGGAAAAGGAAAGTTAGAATTAACCAGAGAACTGGAGTCCTCGAAAAGACACTCACCTGTATAAGCACCCTTCAGGACCGACTGCGTGCCGGGGCAAGTCAAAGAAGCGAGGGCGGGGATGAGGACTAAGCTGTCGCACTCAAGGAACTACAATTACCAGGTAAGTGTAATTTCAATTTCCTTATCGTGCCTCCAGCTTAGTCCTCCACTTCTGGGATGTAACAGAGCAGTACTAAAGGGAGGGACTTTGCCAACGGGCACGCCCAACGAAACCATGCTCCGCCCAGGAAGCTGCCTGCAGTCCAGAAAAGGCGATCCCGCAACTCCCCAGGCGCTGGCCTCCCGTGCAACAAGCAAGTTGAGAAGACCGAATCCTGGAGCCCACTGGAAATGGAGACCGTCGTCCCAGCTTCTACCTGCCGGGGACCCCCAAACAGTCAAACAAAATGCTGCGAGGAAGGGACGGAGCCTGCGACCGCCACAGAACGACTCCGAGCTCCCCGCACGTCCCAGCACCGCAGACCCCGATCAGAAAGGAAGCCTCCGCCCGCCGGAGAGACCGGGAGAGACCCCGCTTGATTCACAAGGAAAAACGTAGACAAGCGAGACAGAAGCAAGCCATTGACCAGAACCGGATTACTGAGCCGAAGAACCAAAGAAAGACAAGGAAAAAACTCCGTATACGATAGCGGCTGCAGATGCGCCGAGACAAACAAACTGCTCCCAACAACACCGCTTTGGAGGCCAAGACTGTGACCGAAACTGAAGCCCTGACGCAGACGGCGGAACGGAATCCGGCGTGTCGGGTGTAATTAGATCAGCTTAAGAAAAAACATACACTATCAGTGTGCTACGCAAGCGCTGCGCCTCGCACGGTACCACTGAAACAGGTAACGGCTGCCAGCCGCCCCCTTAAAGAACTGGAAGCTAACCGGTTATCAATCCATCCCGCTAGAAATCCAATACCACCGAGACTGACACCGTGGCAGCGCGGATCTGAAGTCTGGAGCCCCAGACATCAAGATGCACTAACCACGGATGAGGACCAGCGGAAGTACTAGGTGCAAAGCCCCCAGAAAAGAAAATCCTCTGTTCTGCTTACCCCACAGCAGACTCACCGACCACGGCTCCAAGGTCATGTACCCCCATGAGGACCACCTTCACTCCATTACAACAGACCTACCTCCAAAACTGGAGAAATTACCTGAGTCTGAAAATACGGTCCAAGCAAGAAGGCAGTCTCAGTCTGCCTAGAGTGCCCCAACAGCCAGCCTAAACAATCATGAACATCGACAAGAAGAACACCGCAACCACCACAGCCAACAGGCACTGTTGACTGTCAGCATACATTTCATGCAGCTATGGACTCTGTTTAATTCAGTCTAAACTCTGACCCCTGGGTGACGTCAGTCTCTAGGACCGGGCTGCAGCCCCTCCTTGCTAAATCAAGATGGGCAGACCTTAAAGGGAGTGGCCAAAGACAATAGCAGACCTCAAGGGGAACTGCTGGAGAGGCACTATAAAGGACAGACACACTTCCTGCCTCTCTCTCTCTCTCCCACCATCCATCGGACATGAAGGACAGGAGTCCCTGATGATCAACTCCCTTCACCCCTCCCCCTCTCTCTCTCTACCCACATGTTCTGGCCTACCATGCGGCTCTGACCCACAGGTTCTGGCCTCTATCTCTCTCACACTTCACACATGCACACCTGCACACACAGATTCACTGATGCACACTGAAACAGCTCTGTAACAATCACTATATACCTCTGTTCAATACCTATGTATTAAGCCTATTTTTACATAAAAACCTTTCTCCAAGCCACACCTGTTTGCTGGTCTTATTACAAGCCCTCCTGCGTCTGTGAAGTGAAATGAACCCAGGACCTACAGAAGAGTAACTGGATCACATCTCACATTTTATGGGGACTCGTCTCTTGGATTTCACAGCAGATCTCCAGTTGGGTGAGTAATAATTTTGTATAATACATTAAGTAGATTTCAGACAGAGTGAGACAGAATCAATAGCCCTTGTGACCATTTACAATTTTGTTTTGTAGGTTAGACAAGGTGGATTTTTATTGTCAAAAGGCTCTGTAAGAATTTAGAATTTTAAGGACATTACACAGAGTGGCTTGCAATTGTCTTATTTTTATGTATAGGCTTGCTACAGATTTTATATAGTATTTGAGCTGCTAAGAAAATACAGAGTTACACAGTTAAATATTCCTCATAGAGTACAATATACATCTTTCCTGGTAAAATTAATTTACCTCTTATCTGTTTGACTTTTATTTCTCTCTCCTGTCAGTATATATCTTGGTGTGAGCAGGAATATCTGACTATTCTGTTAATCTCGTGTCCCTTTTTAACTTTTATTTCTCTGTCTCCTGTCAGTAACTTTCTTAGTGAGAGCAGGCTTAAAGATGGCTGCAATTGATACAATTCTGTTAATCTGCTAACAACCTTCTTACTATAACTTCACCCTAACACTTCCACCCTGTTAAATAGGTGTGAAATACCTTTTAAGTTAGCATTCCTCCTTCTAAGGTTACACATTTGAGATAGTCCAACTACAGACTTTCTGCAGTATCAAACATGGAAGCATTTGATTTTAAAGAACTTACAGAAATTCTAATTTCATACTGTAAGAGAAAAGGAGGTCCATTTGAAGGGGAGTTCCCTGAGTCATCATGGTATAATATTCAAAAACAGATGTTAAACCATGATCAAGAATTCAAAAAGAAAACAAATAAAAGGAAATGCCTCTTCATCCAAGGCATGGCCAGGGGACTAATTAGCATGAAAAAAGACAACTCTGAACTGACTTCTCAGTGTAGCCAATTGACCAAAGAACTTGAGGAGGCACAAATTTGCATTTCTATTCAGAGAACTCAAGTAATACAAGCCACAAATTCTTTTATAACTGTTAGTGAACAATTAGAAGCACTTAAACTTGAATTGAGGCACGTTAAAGATCAATTGGCCTCTGCAAGAAAGCCAACACCCACCCCTCCCTCAGCCCCCTATGCCTATGACACACCCCATCAACAATGCATACCAGCTACTGACAAACAAAAGAATACTAAAGTATGCATAGTTGGACTGAGGAATGGCAAAAACACAGATGAATCACAGCAGGAAAATTCAGATAGTTTATCTCAGCCAGAACCCAGCAATCTCTGTCAGGAGAATAATTCAGATGACTTAGACATGGCAGCCAGTACAGAACTAAAAGCACCAGTTAAATTAATGTTCCAGGAAAATTTAAAAGATAGAGATATTGAAAAATAGTTGAGAAAATTGGTACTATGCCTCTTAATGTAAATCAGTGGGTTAAATGGGCGATTGATATTCTGATTCACTGGGGTCTAGGGAAATACAGAAGAAAACAATCAGACTTTGATAGACTTATGCATCTGGCTCTGGGCCCACACTATTACAGGGTTGGCTCTCTCACTCACCCATACCAGTTGGTTAAAAGGGGTACTGAGAAACTATTTCACTGTTCCCCAATGCAAGTATTTAAAATTATTTCACCTTTACCAGATGATACACTGGAACAGTTTGCATATAGAGCCTGGATTTTAAAAGCAGTTCTTAATGAGCAGGAGTCCTGGCCCAAGGCAGAAGATTATGGGGAGAGCATGCATAAGGAATTTTTATTAGAATTGCTATCCCCTGAGATTACAAAACACCTTCTGTTATTTTCTGAAGACCCTGAAGCAACCCCTTTTGATACTTTAATGCTCAGAATTGGGTCTGTTTGGAAGACCCAGCCCTCACAGGTCATTACAGTATCAGAAGCACGGAAGTGGCAGGCCAATGAATTCTCTCAGTACACAAGAAACACAGACAGAGGACACACACCTCGGAGAGCACATGGCAGAGGTACTTTTAGAAACTCCTCAGGTTACATCCCTTTCAAGAGCTCAAAGCACAGAGAGATGGGCTAGAAAAGGAAAAAACTAAATGGGAACAAGACAAACACATACTGCAGATAGAAATAGATAAATTAAAACAGGACATACAAGCAGCTCAGGACAAACACAAGGCCAGTGCATAGGGATGTCCTGACCTCTTGAGTTCAGATATCAAAATGTATCAAGTCTTCATAGCCCAGCCTGCCTCCTTTATCTCAGCAGAGGACTCAAGTCCAGAGCCTCTGGATGATGAAATGGATACAGGCCCAGGACACAATTTAAGGCTTGTAACACCCTTGATACTGGACTCTTGTGCACGCCCCAATGTTATCAGTAGAGTAGGGGGTCAGGATAAATTAGCTTTGATTGACACAGGGGCTGGAATTAGTTTTACTAACAGAGCTTCTCCCACTGCAGATCAGAAAAATATGGAAATTTATGAAATTCAAGGAATTAATGACACAGCTTCCAAATGTGTGGCTATCTCAGTTAAATGGGGTATCCCTGTGCACAGTGAACAAAATAAGGAAATGTTAGAAACCACTGCCTCCACTATAGTGAACACACCAAAAGAAATAATTGGAATTGATGTTCTCAACCAGTTAAATTTGGTGGTAGATATGGCTAATCTTAAATTGTGGCAGTATTCAGGAACTTCAAGTGCTTCTAAAACTTTAGTGCATGAGGTCATTCCTATGCAGTTAGCAACTCAGTGCACTAAGGCAGCTCAACAGTATGATCTGTGTGTAATTCCCTCAGAAGTGGCTGATATTCCAGTCTGGGCTCAAGACAAGTTAGATTGTGGGAAAATGCACACAGAAATACTGTTGGAAGGTGAGGATCCTCCACCACAGAAGCAATACCCAGTACCTCATCAGGCTATAGAACCAGTCACTAAAATTGTGAAGATACTGGAGGAGAGGGGTCTGATTAGACCTATTTCTTCCACATGCAATTCACCAGCCTGGCCGATAGTTAAACCGGGGGGTTCCTTCAGGCTCACTATGGACTTCCGTGCCCTGAATCAAGTTTCAAAATCTGTAGTGCCCGTGGTAGCCTCATACCCTGAAATGATCTCTAAACTGAATCCCAAATGTAAAATTTTCTCTGTTTTAGACATATCCAATGGGTTTTGGAGTCTGCCACTGGCCCTTGAATGCCAGTACAAAACAGCCTTTCAGTGGCTGAATAAACAATATGCATGGACTGTGCTTCCACAGGGATATAAGGATTCCCCCTCAATATTTCATAAATACATGCAGGAAGCCCTATCACTATTGTCTTGCAGAGATAAGATAATTCAGTACGTAGATGACATTCTGATTCAGTCTGAGAATGAAGCCGTACACTGGAATCATGTAAGAGAAGTTTTAAAAGCCCTCTTACAAGCTGGTCTTAAAGTCAATCCTGCCAAGGCTCAACTGTGCAGATCACAGGTTTCCTTTTTAGGGGTTACTATTGGCCAGGATGGTAAATCTGTAGATTCTCAGAGGATAGAGCTGATACAGAAACTTCCACTTCCTACAGATCAGAAATCACTCCAGTCATTTCTAGGGCTCACTGGTTTCTGTCGTGACTTCATGCACAATTATGCTGAAGTGGCAGCTCCACTTTACTCCCTGCTAAAAAGTAAAAGTTATGTCTGGGAGGAAGAACATACCGAAGCTATAACTAAATTAAAACACATTCTGACTTCTGCTCCTGTTCTTGCACACCCAGATCACACACAACATTTTTTCCTGTACCCTGTAGTTGGAGAGAATAGTATAGGTGCAGCTCTAACACAACGCTTAGGAGGAGTAGATCGCCCTATTGCCTTCTGTTCCAGAGTTCTCACTTCTCCTGAACTCAAAATGGGAAACTGTGAAAAACATGTACTGGCTTCCTATGCTGCTATGCAGAAATTTACATACATCATTGGTGCTCAAACCACATACATATGCAGCCATCACACCCCCCTCAAATTCATTGTAGAAGGAAAGTTAGCATGTAGCAAGATTAGGACTGAGAGAATAGTCCAGTGGACTCTCATGTTGCAAGCACAGAATGTAAAGTTTGAATTGTTGAAAGAACCTAACGTGCAAGTGGCTGGAATCTTGCTGGAGGGGCAACCTCATGACTGTCAGTCCTCACCCAGTGCCCCTAATCACATGGTCTTTAGGGAACTAGGACTAGATAAAATTTCACCTTTCCTTCCTACAGTATATATTGATGGTAGTAGCCAATGTGAAGGAGGCAGGCGACTAGCAGGTTTTGCAATTGTACAATTGGACCCAAATAACCAAGTGGTACTGCAAAGACAGTATTCCTGTGGGTCAGCGTCAGCACAGTACTGTGAGCTGGCTGCTTTTGTAGCTTGTATGCAACAATATCAGGATTCACACCCAGAGATACAAATCATTTTAGATTCTGATTATGTCTTTAAAAGTGCCATTGCCCTGTTACCCTGGTGGCTGGCAAATGAATTTAAATCTACAGATGGGTCCACAGTGAAAAATTCATCACTGTGGACTATGGCACAAGAACTGAGTGAGAAGTTTCAGAGAGTACATTTAGTTAAAGTAAAGGCACATAGGAAGAAAGGCCCTTTAGTGAAAGGGAACACATTAGCAGACTCACTAGCCAAGGAAGCATGCCATGTAGGCCTCATATGGCCCTGGTATGAGCAGACACGCATGGTTGCTATTGCTACACGTTCCACAGATTACGATCAGATAATACCACCAGATTACTTTGTAGCACTGCAGACAAAGGACCCTGAGCTTTCCAATTTAAGGAAGCTTGTGCAGGATGCCCCAGATAACCTATATCAGCACACACCCTTTCTCACACTAGCTATAGAGAAAGACATTCTATGTTCAAAAAGAGAGGAAGGCTTGGTTATAGCTATCCCTAGAGCTCGAGGTAAAGAATGGATGCATTGGGTTCATGGTGCAGGTCCTATGGGACACCCTAAAGCAGAAGAAATGCAGACTATCCTCAATAGGTTGGTATGGTGGCCAGAAATGAAACATGATATACAGGATCATGTTTCCTCCTGTGTAATCTGTGCTTCATTTGGGAGGCAACCTAAAAAGAGAAGGGGACAGTTAATGAGAGCACCTCCCCGTGGCCCATTTGAGAGATTGCAAATAGATCATGTGGGCCCTCTCCCATTGACTGCTAGGAAGAATAGATTTCTACTGACTGTTGTTGATTCCTTTTCTCATTGGGTAGAAGCATTCCCTGTCCCAGATCAAACTGCTAGAACCACTGCAGAAGTCCTAACTATGCAATTTTTTACACGCTGGGGCATTCCTAAAACAATTGATTCTGATAATGGTCCTGCATTTATTTCTCAGCTGATCAAGGAATTGTTTGATTTTCTAGGCATAGAACAACAACTCCACATTCCGTACCATCCACAGGCAGCAGGGCAGGTAGAAAGGATGAATCAAACAATTAAGGCCCACCTCAGCCCTATGCTTAATCTGACCGGGAAAAATTGGGATCTGGTGCTCCCTTTAGTCCTTATGCGTATCAGAGCTAATGTCTGTAAATCCACAGGTTTTGCACCCTATGAAGCCTTAATGGGAAGGCCAATGCAACAGTGGGAAAATATGCTGAGTCCTTTTCTTCCAGAGGACCAGACCATAATTCTCACCAATGAGTGGATGAAATCCCTGCAAGAACATCTAAAAGAAATTCAGACCTCTGTGCTAGCTAACACAGAAAAAGCTAGAGATTATTTGCAGGAGGTACAGGCAAAAGGTTCTGATTTAAGGCCCCTCAAGGTTGGGAGTAAAGTGATGATTCTGAGACCTAGACCAAACCTCCCCTTTGGAACTGCAAAGTGGGAAGGACCGTACTTAGTTACTGATACCTTAGGCCCAAGCCTATACCAGATCCTAATGCCTGACAACCAGCAGTACTGGAAACACATCACCCAGTTAAAACCATATGGGTAATATGTGCTTTATCAGTCTTTGTTTTCAGCTACCACCTGAAGACAGCACGGACAGCTGCTTTATGAAGACAGCACGGACAGCTGCTTTCTGAACAAAAGTCGCTTGAGGACGGTAACTATTTACTCCTGCTGTATAGTTGACATGTGTTTAATAGTTATGTAAATAAGTAGTTAGTTATGTAAATAAGTAGTAAAAATTATTATTATTTTTTTTTGTGTTTGTTTTGTTGTTACATAGTATAAGTGGGGAGCATTAGTTTACTCCCTAGTAGAGTGAAACAAGTTTGCTTTTATTATGTCTCGGTTTGCTGTTGTTCTTGTATCTGCTCTCTTCCACTCAAGTCTCATTACAGGAACTATCATCCGAATATGCACGATTGGCTGGGCTAACTCCACAAGTGGGGTATATCGTTATCAAGAAATACCCCCACCGTTCCCGGAAGGAAAGGATCTGGTCATCCTGAGTTTCTGTTCAGTACAGGACAAGCCAGTGTTCTATTCATTAAACATCACTCAAGTACAGTGGGAGCCACCAGTTTCCACTTCTCTGGAAAGGACACAAGAATTGAGGGCACGCCCAGAACGTTACTTTCTAGGTCCTCCTGCTTTGATTTTGTACAATATTTCCTGTCAGGACAGAGGTACCTGGAAAATAACTTATACATGGGTTTTGAGTGATCAACAGCACATCACTGAGACTTCATTCCTTTTGGATGTATCTTGTTTACCTACTACCCCTCATCCCACCTCTCCCACCACTTCTGCTCCTCCTGTACTCTACCTTTCTGATATCCACCCATTTCAGGAAGGACATCCCTTTCAGATTAAATATGATGCACCACACGATGTTTTATATGATGTGGAATACCATTTTCTTACTTGGCATCTATTTCCCAAATTGTTTCTAGTTACTCACAAATATCCAAATTGCTCTCAGTTTGTGGCCAACCACATACAAATGCTCAATACTTGGTTTGATATGCAGTCAGTAACACCCAGAGCTAAGCAATTTCGACACAAGCGTGAATTAATTGATACAATTTTAGGTGGCACAGGGACTGCACTGGGTGCCCTTAATGTAATTGATATAGAGGTGCTCCGTAATAAAATGGGATCCACTGCTCAGCATGCTGCTGATGGTTTTACCTCACAACATATTATTAATGAAGCTTCCTCTAAACTGTCCAATGTAGTTGTAGATACCTTTGCTCTTATATCTCCCATTATAGAACAGAAAATTGTTACCTTAGCACAGCGATGGCGAACCTATGGCACGCGTGCCAGCTGTGGCACGCGAAGGCCTTGCAGCTGGCACGCGTGAAGGTCCGCAAAAAAAGAAAAAGCTGGCTCTGACTGCTGCCGCGGACGCGGCAAGGGCAGAATGCAGCGTCCCGCGGGGCCCCCTCCGCCCGCTAAGCCCCTCTGCAAGGGCTTTCAGATTCGCGAGGGAGAGCGTCTCCCTCGCGTCTCTGTTAAGCCCGCAGGGGCTAATGGGAAATTTCCCATCAGCCCCTTTAGACGCGAGGGACTGATGGGAAATTTCCCATTAGCCCCTGCGGGCTTAACAGAGACGCGAGGGAGATGCTCTCCCTCGCGAATCTGAAAGCCCTTGCAGAGGGGCTTAGCGGGTGGAGGGGGCCCCGCGGGACATTGCAATCTGCCGCGGCAGCAGCCAGAGCCTGCTTTTTTTTTTTTTAAAAATTTGCCAGGGGGGTTAGGACTGCTAATGGGCAGGGAGGAGGAGGGGGGGTTAGGACTGCTAATGGGCAGGGAGGAGGAGGAGGAGGGGGGGTTAGGACTGCTAATGGGCAGGGAGGGGGGGGGGGTTAGGACTGCTAATGGACAGGGAGGGGGGGGTTACGACTGCTAATGGGCAGGGAGGGGGGGTTAGGACTGCTAATGGGCAGGGCAGGGCAGGGAGGGAGGGGGGGGTTAGGACTGCTAATGGGCAGGGAGGGAGGGAGGGAGGGGGGTTAGGACTGCTAATGGGCAGGGAGGGAGGGGGGGTTAGGACTGCTAATGGGCAGGGAGGGAGGGAGGGGGGGTTAGGACTGCTAATGGGCAGGGAGGGAGGGAGGGAGGGAGGGAGGGGGGTTAGGACTGCTAATGGGCAGGGAGGGAGGGAGGGAGGGGGGGTTAGGACTGCTAATGGGCAGGGAGGGAGGGGGGTTAGGACTGCTAATGGGCAGGGAGGGAGGGAGGGAGGGGGGGTTAGGACTGCTAATGGGCAGGGAGGGGGGGTTAGGACTGCTAATGGGCAGGGAGGGAGGGAGGGGGGGTTAGGACTGCTAATGGGCAGGGAGGGGGGGGGTTAGGACTGCTAATGGGCAGGGAGGGAGGGAGGGGGGGTTAGGACTGCTAATGGGCAGGGAGGGAGGGAGGGGGGGGGTTAGGACTGCTAATGGGCAGGGAGGGAGGGAGGGAGGGGGTTAGGACTGCTAATGGGCAGGGAGGGAGGGGGGGTTAGGACTGCTAATGGGCAGGGAGGGAGGGAGGGAGGGAGGGGGGGTTAGGACTGCTAATGGGCAGGGAGGGAGGGAGGGGGGGGGGGTTAGGACTGCTAATGGGCAGGGAGGGAGGGAGGGAGGGGGGGTTAGGACTGCTAATGGGCAGGGAGGGAGGGGGGGGTTAGGACTGCTAATGGGCAGGGAGGGAGGTGGGGGGGTAGGAATGCTAATGGGCAGGGAGGAAGGGCGCGATGGGGGGTTAGGACTGCTAATGGGCAGGGAGGGAGGGAGGGGGGGTTAGGACTGCTAATGGGCAGGGAGGGAGGGGGGGTTAGGACTGCTAATGGGCAGGGGGGGGGCGGGCGGGCGGGGGGGGGGTAGGACTGCTAATGGGCTGGGGGGGTTAGGACTGCTAATGGGCGGGCGCGCGGGCGGGTGGGGGGGGTAGGACTGCTAATGGGCTGGGGGGGTAGGACTGCTAATGGGCTGTGGGCTGATGGGGGCTGTCTGGAAATGGGGTGATGGGGGTTAGGACTGGTAATGGGTTATAGGGGGGGCTTAAACTGAAAATGGGTGATGGGGGTTTAGGACTGGAAGTGGGTTGATGGGGGGGGCTAGGACTGGTATTGGGTTGGGGGGTTGCTAGGACTGGAAATGGGCTGATGGGGGGCTAGGACTGGAAATGGGCTGATGCAGGGACTAGAAGGGAATGGATGCTGGGTGAGGCTGGAACTATAAGGGAGCTGATGTTGGGGGAGGATTAGAATGGGATGGGGCTGGGAGAGTAAAATGGAGAGGGGAAAAATATTTTGTGTGGGAGGGATAAAAAATCTACAATTGGCCGGGTATTGGGAGAGTAAGTGGGGATTGAGGATGGAGGGGTAAAATTTGAGTGGATGAAATAGGAATGAGGAAAGAGCAAAAGGAGAAAGATTAGTATGTTAAAGCGGATGTAGAGAGAGAGAATGGAAAAAAAAACTAGAAGAGAGAAAAAAGGACAAATGGACAGCAGATGATGGAGAGTTAGCAGAAGACATGAAGAAACCAGAAGAAAGTGGCTGGAGCAATTGCAACTGTGTTACTGAGCTGAGGTATTCTGTTTATGTAATTCCTTTTTGACATTGCCACTTGTTCTCTTTCCCCAGTAGGTCATGTATTGTTATTGTCTGAAATGTATTGGTTTAATATTTGCAGTGTTGCCTTTTGATAGGTATGGTGTGGTGCTTTGTGAGTCCTGGTAGTGCTGTTAGGATACGGGGGTTTGCTATTGGTTCTAAATGGGCAGTGTTTGTAGTAGTTCCTAATGTGCCTGGCGGTTGGCACTGGATTATAGTAATGTAGAAATCTTTTAGTCTGTCTTTATCCATACACTCATTAAGAGACATGTTTACTAAAAGTTAGTGTATGTTAGCATTATGCAAATATTTATGCAAATTGACGTGCTGGCACTTTGAGGAAATTCTTTGGTTTTGTGCAGGAGTTTGGGCACTCGGGCTCAAAAAGGTTAGCCATCACTGCCTTAGCACATGCAGAATATAGATTGGGAAAGAATATTTCCTGGGCTCTTGCCTGTGATCAAGTACAGATCGAGCTTATTACTATACTAAAGGAAATTCTGATCACTGCTAAGTTAGGACACTGGCCACCATCTCTCATCCATATGGCTAGTACCAAAATACCAGAATTTGCTATAGCTCACCTTGATTGGTGGACAGTTAGTGTTCCCATTTGTTCACCACAAGGCTGCTCTATCTGTACTTTGATCCCATGGTCAGGACAACACACAGTTATTTATCCTGTTGTTAATATTGGGGTGCAGTTTGATAATATGCTTATGTATCCTGAGGACCATCTCACATGGGTGCAGCCACTGGACGACACCTGGACTTCATTCAAGCCGATGGACCCCAGTTTGTGTGAGCAGACTACATTTCAGTTCAAGTGTCAACCTCACCAGTTTAAAGAGGCTGACACCTCCTGCTGGAACAATTCTTCTTCTTGCTCCCTGACTGTTAAACTCTCATATTCCCTGACTACCTCACACAGTTTATATTACCTTGGAGCTGGACACTTTTGTTTTCATCTGTTCTTTCCCCAGAATGTTTCTTTTTCGATTGCTCCCAGAATGCATGACATTCGCCTTCCCAAGAACACTTTGTTGTACAGTTCAAACTATTTACTAAACAATACCTGGTGCAGTCATACACCACTGGTCTCCATCACCATTAATGGGACAACTTATTCCACACCGCTGGTTACCAATGACTCTATGGACATTCCAGACTTTATCTCATATGCTGTGCATCCATTACCACTTGGCATGGGAGAAGAGACACTACATAAACTGCTCAACTTTACAGAACTCCATGCCTATATTGATCACCTTAAAACAACATCCACTGAAGTGAATCACACCATCGCTTATGAGAATGGACACATTCAACAAATTGTTGGACACTTGCTACAAGATGCTCATGTGTCTGTGTGGGAATTGTTATTTGGTTACTCACCTACTGCTGATCATGTCTTTAATGTTTTTATTCACCCTATTATTATTTTAACTGCTGTACAAATATTGCTATGCATTATCGTAATTTTCCTGTGCTGTAAGATGAAAAAAATGTACATTTCCTTGCAGCGCATGTCATACAGAACAACAACATTTTAAGGTAGTTACACTGAACCTCTCCAGCATCCACCCCTACATCCAGGCTAATTTGGCCTGCTAATTTGGCTAATTCGGTATTTCCTATTACACTGAATACCAGAGTCAGCTGCAGTCTAGTATTGCTTCCTATCCTCACTCATAGCATCCTGGTACCGTTTGGTTTTAGCCTCCTTAAAAATTCCTGCAGACCTTATGCACTGTTCACTCTCTCTAAGACGGGTATGTAAGTGGCATGTTGGGTTCCCCCCCCCAGTAGTGGCTGCTCTACCTAAGACACGAGGTTTGGACTCATAAGGAGACTTGTTTATCTCTAGAACACTAGAGACAGTACTAGAGACAGTACTGTGCAGGACAGGGGACCTGCTAGACATAGCAAGGTATTTAATACAGGAGGTATTAGACAAGCTGCCTACTATCAGGTAATGGCAGCTGGGACAGGTACCACAGGTTTGCTTCCACCATTTCCAGGCACAAATAATAAAGAAAAATAAAAAAGGTGTGGGAGATGTCAGCATACATTTCATGCAGCTATGGACTCTGTTTAATTCAGTCTAAACTCTGACCCCTGGGTGACGTCAGTCTCTAGGACCGGGCTGCAGCCCCTCCTTGCTAAATCAAGATGGGCAGACCTTAAAGGGAGTGGCCAAAGACAATAGCAGACCTCAAGGGGAACTGCTGGAGAGGCACTATAAAGGACAGACACACTTCCTGCCTCTCTCTCTCTCTCCCACCATCCATCGGACATGAAGGACAGGAGTCCCTGATGATCAACTCCCTTCACCCCTCCCCCTCTCTCTCTCTACCCACATGTTCTGGCCTACCATGCGGCTCTGACCCACAGGTTCTGGCCTCTATCTCTCTCACACTTCACACATGCACACCTGCACACACAGATTCACTGATGCACACTGAAACAGCTCTGTAACAATCACTATATACCTCTGTTCAATACCTATGTATTAAGCCTATTTTTACATAAAAACCTTTCTCCAAGCCACACCTGTTTGCTGGTCTTATTACAAGCCCTCCTGCGTCTGTGAAGTGAAATGAACCCAGGACCTACAGAAGAGTAACTGACATGTGAGCGCGCCTCCACAAGCACCCGACCTCCCGGAGGTACCAGGTAAGCACAAATGCAAGGGACATAGACAACTATGGGAGACTCAGCACCCGGCCTCCAAACACCGCGCCGAGAACCCACTTGAGCAAGGGTTGAATGCGTGAACCTACACAGAGGAGGGACTCCCTCTACAAAAGCGTTCCAGCGGCTCGGAGCACTAGACCCAAGACCGTGCTACAGAGACGACCTTCTCCGCCACATCAATACGGACCCTTTAACCAAAAGGGCACAGACGGGTCAGCGTTACTGCCCAACAACGAAGCCGTGCGCTGCCAGTACAGGCTCTACAAATAGAGGGGATTGCCCTGGAGCAGACCCGTGAAACACGTCCCCCGACCATCTGGGAGCCAGAGAAATATCAGTGGAACACACCAACACCCTAGTAAGAGGAGGTCTTAAGGATAGATGCCTGTGCGGACCAGGCGCAAACAATTATGCAGTATGCTACCCCAAAAGCCCCCCCACAGGGTAGGGGATACTGGATACCATAGGGAAATTATGAGGAGCGAAGTCACTCAATGGCCTTTAGACCCCCAGCAACAAATCTTGGGCATAAATCTGGAGTTACAGAACTTTACAGATGCATATGCCGCCCCTAAGCCCAGAGCGCCTATGAGGCGGCAATGTGGGTAGAACTCCCCTGACTTGCAGAGATCCACCTGGTCGCAGAAAGGCACTATTGGATGCCCCAGCTGCCCCCTGGGGAACATAGCCTGTAGGACAGGCCCCTCCTGGGAGACTGTTGAACTGTCAGTATAATTATATAGATAGAACAATGTGTATTCATTTATCTATTTATTTCGTTATCGTTTTGGTTTTTTTTGTTTTTTTTTTAAAGTCTCGGAAACCTGTTGTCAGGAAACGACAGGCTAAGATGAATACAAATCAGAGCCACTGATCGAAGCACCCTTTGAGCATGCCTACCCCGCCAACCACAAGCTAGGGCTCTGCCCTGGAACCTAAAAGCTGGCAATGTGCCTAATATTCTGGGCCTTATGCGGTGGCAGGCTTCGCCGCCTTGTTGAGAGCAAGGAGGCAGGCTGCTTCTGCCACATAGGTCCAAGCTTAACTGGCTACTTGCCTGAAACCCCAGGCCCTAAGCGATGCTTCCCAGGGACACGAGCAGGCAGGAGAAGACATGTAACATCCGATCAATTTGAAAACTGCCGCGCTATAAAACTAAGAATAAGCCAACAATCACCAAAGGAAAACTGCTCCAGAGGATCAATCGACCAACGGAACGGAATGAAACGAAAATCAACGTAGGATGGGCCACAGTAACTGCTGTTTATTTCTCCCTCCAAGAGATCTCGCAAAGACGTCACTGAAGCAGCGGGGCCCTGTAGCTAACAGCGAGGACACAGAAGTGTTTGACGCACCTCCACAAAGGTGCCGATGAGTACACCGCGACCGACGCGTAGGCCTACTACCGATGCAGATGAGCCCCAGGAAGAAACTGGGACGAACAGTAGACCTAAGGGGCCATAACGAGGACAAGAACCCCGGAATCCCTGTGCTCAAGCCCTTACTGGCACCCCGAGGATGGCAGACCTCGCAGAAAGACCCTGCTGGGGAAGATACCACACGCCACGCAAGGAAGGAAATGTCTAACAATTATGCCAATCAGCCCCCCCGAACAGGGAGAAGGGATGCTACCAGCCGCCGAAGCCCTCTCCGGACAGGCCGCTGTCCGCATACAGAGACATTAACACCTCGAGGTGCTAATCGCATAGAGACACATTAACACCCCGAGGCAACTCTGAAAAAAAACCCCATGAGGCTGAAAACCTGCTGGATAACAGCAAAACCTGCCAGACCTATCAGGGCTACTGACTTGGGACCCAACGATACGGGCATCGAGCTACCCTCCGTAGTCATCTAAGTATATTCTTATAAATGTATTTTTCAATTTGGGGTGGGTTTTTTTTTTTTTTTTAAACTCTACCAACACCTCAACAAAACCAAATGCGAACACAGTCCAACGGATGCATTCTCAAAGTAGTGTACGCGTTACCTAAAGGCACAAACAAAGAACCCAATGAGTAGAGAAAATCCCCAGAAACACCAATTTCTGAGCCTTGTGTGTGGGTCACGGGAATGGTAAACAAGGCCCCACCGGGCGGCCTGAAGTCAATGAGCACTGTCTGTGCCTGGAACTGCAGAAGCCGAAGAACGGCGAAGTCGTATTCAAAAATCCACTGTCGAAGACCCTCTCTTCAACCCCGAGTCCAGAAAGGGACTGGAGAGGGGGAACCTGGTAAACCTGGACCCGGAGCCGCTGCCGAACCTCCCGACGTGCAGCCGTACCATCAGACAGGTAGCCAGCAGCGAAGAATTAACCTAAAGGCAAAACTTGCCACCATACAGTAATTGCCCCCCCCCCCCAAGGAGCGTCGCGAGACATCCTCCTCCGACTGCTCTCTCGAGGGAGTCCGGCCAGCATCGGCTAAAATTAACTGAGGCCAAAGTCCTCTGTTTTTTTTGTTTTTTTTTTTAATATAAACTTGAAGTACAGGTCTGGCACGTAACATAACCTGAACAGTCAGCAGCAGTGTCCAGACACCCGCTGCTGCCGAAAATCCAAATTATCGCTAGCCTCCTCCTCATAGCACCGTAGGCCTGCGTTTCAGGCGGCCTATACAATTGGCTGAAAATGGAGGCCACTCAGATAAGGGCGGCTCTCAATGGGCTAGCTGCTGCTGCCCCATGCTAGCTCTAGTGCCGGGTCGCCCCTGCTAGAAATTCCCTGTAAGAAATGTACCTACCGCAGAGTTACTAGTATGTACCGGAAACCTGCCGGTGGAAATAAACACCGTAGGTCGGGGTTGGGTTTTTTTTTTTTATCATGGAACTTTAGCCCACAAACAGTAACCATCTCACCCAGGAGAGAAAACAAACGTTGTCATATTTGCCAACGAAATTTAAAAGCAAGAAAATAAAAAATACTGCCCGCCCGTGCTGCCTACCTGCGTCGAGGCAAAAAGCGCGGGAAGAAAAAACTGGTCTCCGCAATAGCCGCGCCGGCCCGCCATTACCAAAAGGCGAGGCCTGGACGCTTAACCCTGTGAGAGCTGTGCCCAACTGTAAGAAACAGACCGAAGAACGGCCCTGTTAGAAACAGGTTAGTGTACTTATTCGAGGGGACCTTCTGCGAAATAGAGAGGGACCCAAAAACAAAATAAGTAAAGTAATTAAGTAAATAATTAAGTAAGTAACTTAACCAAATAGATGAAATAAAATAATCAAAGTAAAAGAAAAGAAAAGAAAATGCCCTCTCTATAGAATAGGACCCTTCCCCGAACGCGGAGCGCTACGAAACGCTACCATGCGGCCCCCGCAAGGGAGGAAATGGCGCCAGCTAGAGCCGGCCCGCCCAAAGCTCCGCTTGTTTAAAACTGACTGAAGTAAGTACCATGTCCTGTAGCGCCCCTAGTGCCCGTACCTTGACCTTGAGGGTTTAAGGTAGGGCTAGCCTGGAGGTCATCTTGTAGTTGTGGGTGACCGAGTGAACAGGCAAGGCACGAATAGAGAAAATTTATTTCTTTATTAGGGTTTATTTCTCCCGCTCCAAAGATAGGACTTTGTACAGGTTTTGAAGGATAATATTTTATAGCCAAACAGAAAGTTGAAAAGAGACTGCTTCTTCAATAATGTCCAACTTAAACTTATATTCAAGACAGCCACATTCCTGGCATGTGGGTCTTATATTTTATCCAGCTACAAACAGGAAATTATAAAGTTCATGCAGTACAATTGAGTGAAAACATTCAGCTTATTTTCTTATCCACATAAGCTCTTGGGTTCATGCACTCCAAACCTGTACTATAGCACTTCTTGTAGCAGATCACTACACAAGCTCTTGCTTCCCTTTAAACCTTGTCTATGAGGCAGGTCGAGCAGTCCATGGGCTGGTCTAATATAGGCAAAGGATTTAACAGCGTTGCTTGGGGGTCTGGGCTTGACACTGTCTGCTCAGGAACAAGATGCTTTTCTAAGAAAGCCTGAAGCCCTCTTAATAATACTTGAGCTTGCTGGCTGTGAGGAGCAGGTGAGGAAACTGCTTCTCCTTGTGGTATACAGAGACTGGGAGGCTTGGCTTCATTCACAGCTATTCTACCGGTACACACACTCTCTTTAGGCACGGTGCTGTAATTACCCTTCCCCCACTTGTCTCTATCAGCAAGTGCTGGAAATCTTACATCATAGGCAGGCAGAGGGTTTTCCTTTGGCAATTCCCCTTTGGATGCTTCTACAATCCTCTGGTAAATATCTCTGGTAAAGATATCTGCAGTATTTCTAAGGCTAGCTTCTTTACTGCTTTCTTCAGGAGTTTTAAAAGAGACACAAGGTTTAATTGCTGGAGGTTCTGGCTGTAGCCAACTGTCTGGATAGATCCTAGGCTTTCCCTGGGTTTCAAAACTACCAATAACACAGTTTGGCTTGTCATAAAAACTCTTATTGCAGTTAAAAGTACCTTGATGAGGAATGCAGGGAGATTCTTCAACCGGTTGCCAGTATTTCCACGGCTGAGCTTCTGGTTCCAAACCGTTAGGCTTCCCACCTGGGTCTCTCTGTGCCACGCCCTCCTCTGAGTCCTGGAAGGTTTCCTGCTGCACTGAGCCTCTCTGGTATCTGTATCCTGGTTTGGTAAATGCTCCCCTCTGTGGTTCCTTTGGCTGGCTTCTCAACCAGTTCTGTTTCTCTAACCAGCTTGTCCTCTGGTTCTTTCTCTCCTTGGGATTTTCATTCCAACTCTTCTCCTCATACGTCTCTGTTGCTTTTCCAGCTGCCTTCTGGCTTTCTCTGTCTTTGCTGCTCTCTCGGTCTCTATTTCTCCTCCTTCCTTCTCTGCCTCTTTCTCTGCTTCCTTCTCTGCCTCTCCTTTCATTTTCCTTCTTCCTGTTATACAGGGTACGTCTGTCCTGGGAAGCCCACCTCCTAGCAGGGTGTGCCCAATCAGTGACCTCGCTCCTCCCTTCCCCCGGGTTAGGCTGATCTGACTGATTGTTCCCTTGTGATCTGTGCTGGGAAGGAATTTTACTGCCTCTTCCTGCAATACCAGGTCCTGCCACCGGGTCAGTATTTATTTCCATGGCTTCAGGTACTGCTGCAGCGTCACAGTCCGCAGACCTTACCAGCGGTGCTGACATCTGGGAGGAATTGGCCCGGCTAAGGCACAAGGAGATAGGCGCTCACCTCACGATGCCACTCAACTCCGGCGTTAGCGGCTGTCGTGGAGAGAATCGCTTTGCCAACTGAAAGGCTGAGGGCCTTATCCTGCAGCCACGGCAAGCCGTCGTCCAATGCACCCACACAGAGCGCTGGTACGACCTGTGGAGCTCTCCCCCGTACTGTCCAGGGGGAGAGATCCAAACTGGCAAGTTCTCACACCACTGATTCAAACAAAAAATGGGAGAAGTCAGCTTCACACAACCCCCGGGGCAGAACTGTTTAGTTCCCCCAAAGGGAACAGCTCTTCCAAAAGGCACATAGATAATACAAAATCTGCAGCCAACAGGCATGAAAAGAAATAAAACAAATCAATGAAAGCAACTGAAAATAAAAGAAAACTAGTTGATTTAAGAGAAAAACTCCTAAACCTTGCCTAAATTGCCCTTCCTATGCTAAAGTGAGCCTAGAGCTAGGCTCACTACGTCTCCCTGCTGCCTGGAGACTGGACACACTGGGGCTGATGGGTAATGCCTGCAGGTACATCCAGTGATGGCAGAATTCTGATTGGTCCAGTCTCCAGGCTGCAGGAGGAGGTGCACTACCCAGAAGTGGAGGACTAAGCTGGAGGCACGATAAGGAACTCCTCTTTCAGAAAAAGTCTGATATCTTGAGAGTCCTCGTGAACTGTCAGCGAAGAATCAGACGGAGAATATTCCCCATCTTCTTTCTCCAACGAGTCAGGGCTCACCTCCGAAGATTTAAAGTCTTCTTGAATATCCGTAGTGTCCCGCAAGCCACATGCAACGTTCCTGGGAGGACGTACTGCTTTAAGGTCTGAGGACTTTTGGGACCGTTTGAGAGACCCCGCCATATCCTTGTCTGCTACCGGGCGGGTGCTGGAGGTATACCAAAAGACTCTGAACGCCACAGGTGCCATGCCTGGTGGAAGAGCATCAGGAACTCACTGTCAGCCAAAGCTGCTGTGGCTTCCATCGGCTGTTGAAGCAAAATGGGAGCTGACTGAGTCCTTTCTGCAGGTAGATCCTGCTGCAGGGGCTCTAAGGAGGGAGGAGTTAAGGCGCTGATGTCCCCAGCTGGCAGCGCAGTGGGAATGGAGGAAGAAGATTCTCCTGGATGCAGCATGCAGGTGGAACACAAGCAATCTATTAACTCCTTCTTCTTATTATTACATATAATACAGCTGTGCAGAGAAACAGGCATTGCAGAGGCTTAAACCTTTTTTTTTTTTAAACAAAAATCAAGGTAGGTTTAGGGAAACAGAATACTCTTCACTCTTCAAAGAAAAGGGATTTTGAAACTCCCTGTGCCTTCACAGCATGTCTAAATGTTTTGAAATGGCTGCCCAGAGCTGCTCCCTCCAAAAAAAAAAACACCCTGAAGAGAAATCTCTCCCGATTTTCAAAATGGCCGCCGGCACAGAAAAACTGCAAAATAAAAGTTTCCTAAGCTCTAAAAACCTTAAAAATGCAGCAAAATTGCTGGGGCAAGGAGTGCTGCTAGCAACTTAAAAATTCAAATCCTGACGAACCCTGAATCACCAGAAACGGAGGGGAGAAGGAAACTGTCAGTTATTCACTGTGCTGGTACAGAGGAGCTGAGTTCCCATGGAGGAGAAGAGAAACTTTCAAAGTCAGTGTAAGGTAATTACAGTGACTGAAAGGTAGGGAAATTAGTTGGATCCCTCTGCAGCCACTTAGACCCTCATGGCAGGGGCTGGAAGGTGTTTCTGAGGAGGGATGGAGAGAAGGGGAGCTGCACTGACAGTGAAATCAGGAGCTCAAACCCTGCTGTATTGCAGATTACAGAAAATACAGCTATTAAGGAGGGAAGCCTGGGAAACCCAGAGAAACACCTCTTGTGTGCTCTGGGTGCATCCGGGAAATAAAAATGAAGAAAAGAAAATAGGAACTTCAAATCCCAGTTTAACAGACCCCGACGAAACTGGAAGTGAAGGAATCAGGTCAGAGACAGCCGGTCCCGATGCAGTTGAAATAAACCCAGGGCAGCTGAGGCAAGTAAGAAAACAGTTTACTTACAGTTTCTCTCAGAAATTGATACCTGATCCTCCTGCTAATGTCTAAGCCCTCGTGGCAAAGACTCAGCACTGCTTAAAGAAAATTGGGAGCTCTACTGAAGCCAGGCTCAGGAGCTCCACAAGTTTATCTGGGGAATCAAGTTGCTGGGAAACCCAGAGTAACACCTCTTGTGTACTCTGGGTGCATCCAGGAGCCTCAAGATACAGTTAAAAAGGAAAAAACAAATTGTAGAACAAGCTTGAAAAACACCCTCATCTGCTGAGACAGAGAAAATACTAAATAGGACCCCTAGGGCTATGCCTATGTCACCCAGAGCCTGATCAATCACAGCTCTGGAGTTTTTTTCTCTGTCTCCCTATCTGCTGGCAGGGGTGAATAACCAGCTTGTCTGGACTGGTCTAGCAATATGATCTGGAAATAATACTGGTTATGGTCTAAAATAAGCAAAGGTGTAAGACAAGGCTGCATACTTTCCCCCTACCTGTTTAATTTATATGCAGAACAAATCATCAGAGAAGCAGGATTGTATGAAGACAACAGAGGTGTGAAGATTGGTGGAAGACTCATCAACAACCTTCGCTATGCTGATGATACCACATTACTGGCGGAAAGTGAAGATGATCTGAAACATTTGCTTCTCACAATCAAAGAACATAGTCTCAAAATGGGCCTGCACCTTAATGTAAAGAAGACAAAGATCATGACAACTGGCATAATCAACAGGTTCATCGTCGAAGGAGAAGAAATTGAAATCGTGAATAACTTTAACCTACTTGGATCAACTATCAATAAAGAAGCAACAAGCAGTCAAGAAATCAGACGACGCATTGCTCTTGGCAGAATGGCTATGAAAGACCTAGATAAGATTCTCAAGAGCAGAGATGTCTCTCTTCATACAAAGATTCGACTTGTTCAGGCCATGGTATTTTCAATAACATCATATGGATGTGAAAGCTGGACAGTGAAAAAGATAGACAGGAAGAAAATTGATGCCTTTGAATTATGGTGCTGGCGGCGAATACTGTGTATACCATGGACTGCCCGAAGAACAAACCAGTCTGTACTAGAGGAGATCAAACCTAAGCTTTCTTTAGAAGCTCAGATGACAAGACTTTGACTTTCATACTTTGGACACATCATGCGGAGAGAAAGATCATTAGAGAAAGACATCATGCTTGGCAAGATAGAAGGTCAACGCAAAAGAGGAAGACCAGCAATGAGATGGATTGATGCAATAACAGCAGCTACGGGTACCAGTCTGTCAACAATGAGCTGCCTGACTGAAGATCGAACACAATTTAGGATAGCTATCCAGAGGGTCGCCATGAGTCGACTCCGACTCGACGGCACTTAACAACAACAACATGGTCTGTACATAATCCTAAAAGTGTAGATGGAAGACTGCTGGAGCTAGAGAGTGAATAATGTGAGGTGATAAATAGAAGTTCAATGTACTTTTAGAGCATCAACTTATGCAGCTTTGAATTTTATCATCTTTTGGAAAGGTCTTTAATGTATTTTTGAACATTTCATTCCTGATCAAACATTTCACTTAGATATACCCCTTCCAATCTAACACTTTTTCCTTAACATCAACTTACAGTCGATGAGATTCAATTTCAATCTCCTGGTCAATTCTCAGATCACTCTAACATTTCCAAGTTCTCTATTGAGAAAAAGTCTACCTATCTGACAAAGCTAGCTAAATTAATCTACTTCTCAACAACCAGATTCTAATGTGAAAGATGCCTTAGGGGCAGGAATGGTGACAGCACGAGATTGCAGTTTGGACTTGCCAGCTACCAAAGCTAATTTTCTGGAAACTGGATCACAAATTTCTTGGGGAAATGGCCTAGAATGCAGTTTCACCAATTCTTTTCAAATTCCAGAACAGCAGCCCCTCTCCCTTCCAGGCAGCTTCAGGAAAGAGAAGACTGGACTGGAGCAGAGAATATTCACTCTGCTCCTTAATCAGCCCCTCTTCTCCTGCTGCTCCTTGTCCAAGGGCCCTGATCAGTGCCTGATACAGGACGAGAAATATGCTCAGCAGCCTGAAGATATAAAGGCAGAAGACAGGGGGAAGAAGTCTAGGTGCCAAGAAGGTTGTTGTCAAAGCTAACCAGGACAAAATATTTTTTAGATGATGGCTAAAATGGGGATGACAGGAATTCTGTGACCCTTGTTAAAACATCATATCATCAAACATCACATCACTAAGTGTGTGGGCCCTCATCAATGGAGATATATCAGACAAATTTCCATTATGTAAGGATAGTAGATTGGGATGTACATTGACACTGCTCAAGTGCCATTAATCTTGAACTGCTGGCTATTAAACTGAGACAGCATGATATTTTTCAGGTGACCAGAGTAGTTACTCATCTGTAACAGGTGTTCTCCAGGAGCAGCAGGAATCAGTCCTCACATATAGGGTGTCATCGGCGCCGATGAAGCCCCAGCGGAGCATTTCCCCAGCTTTCTTTGGGAATGCAGGCACGCATGCGCGGTTCCCTTCCCGCCTAAAGGTGCCATCTTACCTCAGTCAAATGACATAGCTAAGAACAGCACACAAAAATGAAAAAATAAACTATGTACAACTGCAACTCCAAGGGGAGGAGGGAGGGTTGTGAGGACTGATTCCTGCTGCTCCTGGAGAACACCTATTACAGGTGAGTAACTACTCTTTCTCCAGGACCAAGCAGGAAGTCAGTCCTCACATATGGGTGACTCCCTAGCTCTGGGCTACCGAGGAACCCAGGCTGAACAAGAGTACTCCCTCTAGTCTCAGCAGCAAAGAAAGGCTTTTCAAGGACACAACCTCCACCGGTAGCCCAACAGAGGGCAGGAGGGCAGGAGTTGCCTAAACCTCAAAGAGATTCCGGAGTACTGCCTGGCCAAAAGCACTGTCCCTACGGGACTCCCTCTCCAGGCAGTAATGGGCTGCAAAGGTCTGGCTTGAAGACCAAGTTGCAGCCCTGCAGATGTCTACCAAGGGCACAGAGCGGAGATGAGCCACTGAGGCAGCCATTGCCCTGACACGATGGGCCGTGACCCTACCCTGCAAAGGAAGGTCAGCCGCCTTGTAAGCCCCCAGGTGATACAGTCAGCCACCCAGATGGACAAGGTACGCTTGGACACAGCCAACCCCAACCTATTGGGGTCAAAGGATACGAAGAGCTGAGTAGCCCTTCTATGCCCCTGCGTACGGTCAAGGTAGAAGGATAAGGCCCTCCTACAGTCCAGGGTATGCAGGACTGCTTCAGCCTGGCTAGCATGAGGCCTAGGGAAGAATGTTGGAAGAACCACCTCCTGATTGAGGTGGAAAGAGGAGACAAACTTAGGGAGGAACTTTGGATGAGTCCTGAGGACTACCCTGTTCCTGTAAATCCTGGTGTAAGGCCTGTCACAGACCAGGGCCTGAAGCTCACTTACTCGCCTAGCCGAGGTAAGGGCTATTAGGAAGAGCATCTTCCAGGAGAGGAAGCGTAGTGGACAAGTAGCCATCGGCTCAAAAGGTGGGCGAGTCAGCTGCTGCAAGACCACATTCAGCTCCCACTCAGGGGCAGGAGGACGGATGGGAGGCTTGAGCAAAAGCAAGCCCCTGAGAAAGCGGGACACCAAGGGGTGACCAGATAGAGACTGCCCCTCTACCAATGAGTGGTGAGCTGCTAGCGCTGAGAGGTGGACCCGAACAGAATTGGACTTAAGTCCCTGATTGGATAAGTGTAGTAAGTACTGAAGCACCACTGGCACAGTACAGGAGAAGGGATCCTCTGTACGTAGGTGACACCACACAGAAAACCTCTTCCACTTGAGAGCATAGGTTTTCCTCATGGACTGTTTCCTAGAGGTTAGGACAACCTCCTCAACTTCCTGAGGCAGGCCCCAGGGAGCCAAAACTACCCTTGCAGCCTCCAGGCCATCAAATTGAGAGACTTGAGATTGGGGTGCAGAAGGGAACCCTGGTTTTGTGTGAGAAGGTCGGGTTGCAAACCGTGAGGTAGTGGAGGATCCACCGCCAGTTGAAGCAGAAGAGGAAACCAAGGCTGTCTCGGCCACCTGGGAGCTACCAGCAGGACCGAGGCTTTGTCCTGAAGAATCTTGAACAGGGTTCGGGCCACCAAGGGCATGGGAGGAAACGCATAGAGGAGGCCCTGAGACCAAGATATCAGAAAAGCATCCGCTGCTATCCACAGAGGATGTGGTTGCCTGGAGCAGAACTTTGGCAGTTGCTTGTTCAGTGGGCTGGCAAAAAGATCCATCAAAGGAAGACCCCATTTGAGAAAGATCTTCTGAACTACCAAAGGATGCAGCTGCCACTCGTGGGGCTGCAGAATCCTGCTTAACCTGTCTGCCAGGTAGTTGTCCTGGCCTGGAAGGTACACAGCCTTGAGGAGCATGTTGTGCTTGAGGGCAAAAGAACACAGGTCCTGGGCCTCCCGACAAAGGATCCTGGACCCGCGTCCGCCCTGTTTGTTCACATAAAACATGGCAACTTGGTTGTCTGTCTGGATCAGGACAGACTGGTGAGTCAGGGTAGGAGTGAAAGCTTTGAGTGCTAAGCGAATAGCTCTGAGTTCGAGGAGATTGATCTGCTGTGCAGCTTCCCAGGGATACCAAAGGCCCTGGGTGCACTTGCCCAGACAATGCGCTCCCCAGCCCTGCAGGGAGGCATCTGTGGTTAGCACCAGGGTGTAACCTGGAATCTGAAAGGGCACCCCCTTCAGCAGATTGGGTGGGTGTAGCCACCAGTTGAGGGAGTGCAGAAATGGTCTGGACACCCTTATCCTGTCTCTGAGGCTGCCTGTGACCACTGAGTTCGAAGACACCATTGTGCAGGCCTCATATTTTATTTTATTTATTATTTATTTATAGTTTTTCTATACCGCACTATTTACCATCAGCGCGGTTTACAGTCAACAAAAATTGTACAATGAGAAATGATCTACATTGAACTTACATTAAACAGGGTATATAACTTGGAGAACTGTGCTCCTTCACCAGATTGTTCCTCCCAACTTCATAGTTCACTCATGTCACAGAACTGACCGCCGCGGTGGTGGGGTACTCATCTTATCTAAATCTGACCTTAGGTTCCAGCTTGTAGCTTCAAGCAGCACTTCGACCCTCGACTCTGTGACTATCACAAATAAACAGGTCACTATCAATTTACTTTATAGAGCACCATCCTCTTCTCCAGACGATTTAGCCACAATCATTGATCTTGCCTACAACTCTACGAGCCCGCACACCTCAAACTGGGTATTAGGTGACCTTAATCTCCCTACCATTCAAGACAGCCACACCAATGCCTTTATTGATGCTCTCAGTGAATTAGGCTATGTTCAGTTGGTCGACACCCCTACTCATACAAAAGGTAACACACTGGATCTTATCTTTGCACCACAATCAGCTCTTACTCATTGGCACAACTCTTACCTAAATTCAATCTCAGTACCATGGTCTGATCATCTCCTGATCCTATTCCAGATGCCAATATGTTCTAGCTTTTCCAAGACATTACCAGTAGATGCACCCCCCCCCCCCAGAACACTTTAGACGCTTTCACCCTTTTAACAGAGAGGACATCCTAAAGAGGACTCAGAACCTACTTTGCCCTCCTGAAAAAAGCCTTGACGACATGGTCGATTCTTGGAACTCCTGCCTAGATGCTGTGATCCACTCTCCTACCTCAATCAAGGCACTTCATAAGAAAAAGAATGCACCATGGTACTCCCCAGAACTACGGAAATCACTCCTCCTCCTTAGACAACTAGAAAGACGGTGGCGACGATCAAGAACAGCCGACAATCATGATGCATTCAAAACACAATTAACAAGACATCGCTCATCCGTATCTTCCAATATGAAACAATATTACGCAAGCAGACTACAGCGCTCCCTCAACAAACCTCATGAGCTCTTCCACATTGTGAAAACCTTAGCAAAGGAACCTTCTCAGGGTGCCCTGCCCCACCTAGACCCTCAGGAATATGCCAACTACTTACGAAGCAAAAGTAACCAGCTCGCTCTAAGCTCTAAGCCCCTTACTCCAGCTAACACTCCCTACACTGTCCCTCTACCCTCACCTAGCCAATTCTCATGTGAGACTCAACACACTCTTTCATCCTTCTCCACCCCAACTGACAGAGTCATTCAAGACACCATCTTAAAAATAAACACCACAACATCACCTTCCGACCCCTGTCCAGCTTCCTGGATAAAGTCACTACGGGCGGATCTCAGCCCATTTCTAGCTAAAATGATAGATGTATCGTTCTCTACTGGGACCTTCCCTCACACTCTGAAGCAGACCTCCATCAGACCTCTCCTAAAAAACAGCAAGTTGGACCCCTCCTTGATGGAATCCTACAGACCCATCTCCAGCATTCCTCTCCTTTCGAAAATCATCGAAAAGATTACCCAACGTCAACTACAAGATTATTTAGATACCAATGCACCCTTGCATCCATGTCAGCACGGATTTCGTGAATCACATGGTGTGGAAACACTACTGACATCCCTGTTTAATGCTCTAACCATAGGCCTAGACAACATCAGACAAGGTTTTGCTTTAATCTTCATGGACATTGCCGCTGCGTTTGACACTGTCGATCATGAAGTACTCCTGTCACGTCTTAGAGAGAAGGGAGTTCATGGATCAGCTCTGTCTTGGTGCTCTTCATACCTCAGAGACCGTTGGCAACATGTCCGTTCTGGATCTTCAACCTCTGACCCCTTCCCTCAAACTAAAGGTGTGCCACAAGGCTCCTCCCTTTCCGCCTTACTGTTCAACGTTTATATGCAACCTATCTGTGACCTCATCCACTCTTTTAACATCAACTGCTTGGTCTATGCTGATGACGTCCTGATGTATATGCCATTCTCGACAGAACTCCCGGACCTCTCCCCACTAATCAAGTGCTTTGACGCGGTCACAGACTGGCTAAATGCACAAATGCTTAAGATAAACTTCAAAAAGACTGAAGTCCTCTTCGTGACCAGAAACCCTGCATTTACCTCACCAACGTCCATCAAAGTGCGTGACGCAGAACTCCTTTGCAAGACTACAGTGAGATACCTAGGGGTTATGCTTGATCAACAACTCAATATGAAGGCTCATATCAGCAACGTAGCGAAATCTATCTATCATAAAATCCGGACCCTTCGTTATCTGCATCAGCTGCTAGAACCGGACGACTTTCGATCAGTCTTTCAGGCCTTAATAATGCCTCACCTAGACTACGCCAATGCGATCCTACATGGCCTACCAAAGAGCACGATTAACCCCTTATAATTGGCAATGAACTCAGCTGCAAGAATCCTTTATGGAGCCTCCAAGAGAACCCACATCACTCCAATACTGAAACAGTTACATTGGCTGCCTATACAATCTAGGATCTCTTTCAAGATCCTAACTATGACTCACAAGGCGATCAATAACTACTACTCCGCATCTACTATCACTGACCTGATATCAATTACACCCCCTAATCGAGCAAGGAGATCGACTGCCTCCAACTCTCTTTTACTACCCAAGGCAATCACGAAATGCTCTCAAGTCACTAGATCCAGAGCCTTCTCTTACTTTGCACCATCATGTTGGAACGCCCTACCATCAGGCATCAGAACCATCAGTGACCTCTCCCAGTTCAGGAAGGCACTGAAGCATCACCTGTTCCTGCAGCACTACGATGTTTCGGACACCCTCCCATACCAACCCACCTCCACACCCCAGGCCAACACATTAAACCCATGCACTCCACAGTCTTAATCCGTAGAACCGCAATCTCACTTTGCACCTCCTCTCACTAAGAAAATTTTACCTAGATTCATGTAGCTCTACATATAGCTGCATTTAGTTGCTTTGTACATAGTTCTCACGTTCTCTGTTTCACTGTTCATGAAACCTGTTTAATGTATACCAAGTTTATTGTCCTGTTCATTGTAAGCACAGATCAATTATTTGAGACGTGTAGTTTTTATGTTCATTGTAAACCGCACTGATGATGAATAGCGCGGTATAAAAGAAACTGTAAATAAATAAATAAATAAATGAGGGGAGGAAGGCCTTGTGAATTGTGTTGGTTAAGTGATGTCATCTGAGTTGGAGAAGTGCTGAAGAAACAGGTAGTGTTTCAGCGCTCTCCTGAACTGGGAGAGGTTGTTTATTGCACGAATGTTTGCAGGTAGAGTGTTCCAGCAGGAGGGGGCATAAAGTGTGAATGCACGGTTCCCTGTGGCTTTGGAGCATTTAGTGAATGCCTTTGGGAGTCGCAGGCTGTTGGTAGCAGCAGATCTTCTCATTCTGTTGGGGGAGGTGTGCTGGATCAGTTCGGAGAGGGAGCTGGCTGTGCACTTGTTGATGGCCTTGAATGTCATGATTAATATTTTAAAGGTAATCCTAGAGTGCACCGGAAGCCAGTGTAATGCCTTTAGGATAGGGTTAATGTGGTCTCTTCTTGTTGCTCCATATAGGGTTCTTGCTGCAGTGTTCATTGCCATTTGCAAAGGGTGCAGTGCGCTCTTTGGGAGATCATGCAGTATGCAGTTGGCAAAGTCGAAGTGGGGCATCACAAGTGCTTGAAATACTGTTCTGAAGTCTTTCGTTTCCAGGAGATGTCTCATGTGGCGTAACATCCGGACTTTGCCATGTTACTTATGTGGGCATTTAGGTCTAGCTTTTGGTCGAGAGTTACACCAAGATATCGTATTGATGTTTTAGTAGGAAGCTCTGCACCGCGCACCTTGAGAGATGAGGGCGGGGTGAATGCCTGATCTCTACTGATGAAGAGGACATCGGTCTTTTTAAGATTTATTCTTAGCTCCTGTGATTGTAACCAGTCGGAGAATGCATCAAAGCATGTGGACAAGGTGGATAGGTCTGGGTGTTCCGTGGATATTGGGGTAAACATAAGGACATCGTCGGCGTAGATTAGGCAATTGATGTTGAAGGATCTAATGATGTTACAAATAGGTTGCATATAGACATTAAAGAATACGGCTGAGAGAGAAGAGCCCTGTGGGACACCTTTGGTTTGAGAGAATGGGGTGGAGGTGGAGTGGGAACGGACATGTTGCCATCGGTCATTCAGGTATGAAGCACACCAAGCAAGTGCATTCCCGTGTATTCCCTTCTCAGACAGACGGAGTAGGAGTAGTTTGTGGTTGACGGAATCAAAGGCGGCCACAATGTCCAGGAAGACAAGAGCAAAGCCTTGTCTGATGTTATTGAGACCTAGCATTAGGGTGCTGAATAGCGTTGTTAACAGAGTTTCGACACCGTGAGACTCCCGGAATCCATGTTGGCAGCAGTCAAAGGGAGCGTTGTTTTCTATGTGGTGGCTCAGTTGACGTTGGGCTGTTTTTTCTATGATTTTAGCTAGGAGTGGGATGCTGGAGATGGGTCTATATGAATCCATCTTCGCAGGGTCCAGTTTATTATTCTTCAGCAGGGATCTGATGGAGGTTTACTTAAGGCTGAGGGGGAAAGTCCCAGTCTGAAATGAGGTTCCTATTAGTTTGGCAAGGAATGGACTGAGCTCGGTCCGTAAAGTTTTTATCCAGAAAGCTGGACATGGATCGTTTGGTGATGTGGAAGTGTTTATATTCATGATGGTGTCTTGGATCTCTTTTTCAGAAGGAGTGATGAAGGAGGTGATGGTATGTTGGGCTGTAAGTAGGGTTCGTGGAGGGGGGGGGAAGTAGATGAGAAGTTAGATGGGGTGTCTGGGGGGCATGTATTCGAGTATGTAGTAGGCTGGCCTATTTTAGCTTGGATGTAGTCCGCATATTCATATGGAGCCTGGCATTGGGGGTCACATGCACTGTCGAAGCCATGTGGCCTAGAAGTCTCAGGCAGAGTCTGGCGGAGACCAGGGACCTGCTGAGAAACCGACTTGCCAAGGCCATCAAACTTTGGGTTCTGTTTTCTGGCAAGAATGCCTTTGCCAGGAGAGAGTCCAACCTTGCCCCTATGAACACCAAGTTCTGGGAAGGGAGCAAAGTGGACTTTGCGAAGTTTATGACAAATCCCAGGCGTTGTAGAAGTGCAATGGTCCTGAGGGTGGCTTGATTGGCCTCCTGACCTGTCTGACCCCTGATGAGCCAGTCGTCCAGATAGGGGAAGACAGAGATGCCCTGATTTCTCAGGTAGGCCGCCACCACTGCTAAGCACTTTGTAAAGACTCTGGGGGCGGAGGTGAGGCTGAAAGGCAGCACTCTGTACTGATAATGGTTTCCTCCCACGATGAACCTTAGGTACTTTCTGTGGTCTGGATGAATGAGGGTGTGAGTGTACGCATCCTTTAGATCTAAGGAGCATAGCCAATCTCCCTGCTGGAGGTAGGGCAGAAGGGTTCCAAGAGTAAGCATCTTGAACTTTTCTTTCACTAGGAACTTGTTGAGGTTCCTGAGGTCCAGAATGGGACGAAGGCCACCGGTCCTTTTGGGCACCAGGAAATACCTGGAGTAGAATCCGTGACCTTGCAAGTGGGGAGGCACAGGCTCCACTGCCCTGTCCACCAACAGACCCTGAAGCTCCTGACGGAGAAGGTCTGTGTGCAGAGGAGGCCTTGGAGGCTCCCCTGGAAAGTATGGGAGTGGCAGTTGGTGGAAATGGAGGGCATAGCCCTTGTGGACTATCTCCAGCACCCAACTGTCCCCGGTGATAAGGGGCCACTGGTGGGCAAAGAGGGCGAGATGACCTCCTGTGCAGGGTTGGGAGAGCAGTGGAGGAGAGGCTATGCTCAAGGAGTCAAAAAACCCCACCCCGCTGAGTGGTAGCAGGGGCTTGAGGCTTGGGGGTCCTCTGCCTACAGGGCACATTACCCTGGCCCTTGGCTTGCTGACCCTGGGGGGCAGCTTGGGCAGCCTGATATTGTGGGTACTGTTTGTAGGCAGTGCCCTTCCTCGGGTAAAAGGGCTTTTTACCCGAGCCCTTCTTTTTATGAGAAGGGGCAGAGGTCTTCCTCGACAGCCTTGTCCGGGTGAGGTGCTCGGTCTCGAGCTGAGCGGCCTTCTCGGTCATGGGCTTGCCAAAAAGGTTTTCACCTCGGCAAGGGACATCGACCAACTTGTCCTGAACCCATGGCTCGAGGTCCGATGACTGCTGCCGCAACTTGGGCCGAAGCCTCGAAGCCATTGTAGGCGGCGCGGGACATGAACTTCGAGCAGTCCCGAATCCCCGAGTACAAGGACTTAAATCTCTGCAAGGGTTCCCCGGAGAGACTAGCAGAGAACCCAGCCAACTCCTTGGCCAGATCCCACAAGTACATGCCCATGTACAGCTGGTAAGACTGGACATGGCAAGCAAGCATCGAGCCCTGAAAGCACTTTCTACCAACGCCATTGAGGTTTCGAGCCTCCCTGCCAGGAGGCACCGCGGAGTGCATCTTCTGGCTCTTCAGACGATGCATGGCTGATTCCACAACCATGGAATGGTGTGGTAGCTGTGCCTTCTGAAAGCCAGGGCTCTTCCGGAGCCGAAAGATCGAATCGACTCGCTTGCTAAGAACCGGCGCCAAGGCCGGTGCCTCCCACATACGGAAGAGGAGCCGTTCCAGCATCGGAGGAACCGGGACAGTAAAGGCCTCCTTCGGAGGAGAGTCATACTGCAGTGCCTCGAGCTCTTCAGCGCGAGGCTCTTCCTCGGGGTCCGCCGGAATAGCCAAGGCAGTGGCCATATCCCAGACGAACTCCGAGAACTGGGTGTCCTCCGGGGGGGACCTACTCTGGGGCTCAGACTGCGGTGAGTCCGAAGGGACGCACTGAGTCTTAAAGGTATCAGGAGACTCCTTGTCTTCCGTCTCCCAAGCCGACTCGTTCGAGGAAGAGTCGGGGTCTGACCCCGCGGGGCCCTGGAGCACCCGCCCTGACGCTGGAAGTACCGGCGTCGATGCCCTCGTCCCGAACGGGAGGTTGAGGGAGACCGCGACCGAGGTCGACTCCGAGCCACGATGGACTCGAGTATCGGCTCGGTCTCCGGGGTCGACTTCGACGTCGATGTCCCGGTGGTCGGGACAGATGCGCAAGACAGGCTGGCCATCAGTGCCCGCTGCTGCTCCGTGAAGGCAGACATTCTGCTCTCCTAGGCTGTCATCCTTAGACTCAGCTCGGGAGACGCAGCAGCCACCGACTCGGGCCTCGGCGGTGCCGGGCCCGACGTCAGCTCCCTGGGAGGAGAGTCCACGAGGACTACGGGGCTTACGTGTCCAGCAGACTCCGGCTCCACACAAGGAACTTTGGCAGGCTTCTCCGGTTCCACAGGCCCAGGGCGACGGTCGGGGGTCTTAGACCTGGTCCTCGAGGAGCCAGGGACCTCTTCCGACGGACGCCCTCGCGAGCCGTTTCTTCCTCTTGCGTTCCCGGTCGGGGGACCCCCTGTCCGAGGAGCTTCAACGGCGCTCGGGATCGGAATCCCGAGATGTCGAGGCCTCAGACGAGATCCGGGCCCGGCCGGAGGTTGAGTCCGAGAAAAGCCTTTCCTTTTGCTGCTGGCGACTTCGTAGTGCCTTGGAAGCATTTTTCCACAGGCCCCGCACGACTTAGGATCGTGGTCGGGGCCGAGGCACCGAAGGCAGCAGTCGTGTGTGTCAGTGAGAGACATTAGTTTCTTACACCGATCACACTTCTTAAAGCCACTGGAAGCCATCGGGGAAAAAAGAGTCCCCGCGAGGTCAAAGGACTGGCCTTCCAGGGAAAAAGAGAAAAAAGGGCGCGAACGCCAGCCACGAAGGGCAAAAACCAAAAAAGGAGAATCGGGCTCGATACCGGTGTACCGAACCCGGCGGGAGGGGAACTGGCGTCGAACCGGTAGAAAAAGAGCAAAAAATCGTTGAAAAATCTAATTTTAACCGGGAAAACTGGACACACGTCCGGTGGGCTTCACGGAAAAAAAAAGAGACTGAGGTAAGATGGCACCTTTAGGCGGGAAGGGAACCACGCATGCGTGCCTGCATTCCCAAAGGCTTTCATAGAAAGCTGGGGAAATGCTCCGCTGGGGCTTCATCGGCGCCGATGACACCCTATATGTGAGGACTGACTTCCTGCTTGGTCCTGGAGAATACTACATTTTGTCTATTTGCCTACAATATGCTTTTGTGTATTGGGAAAGTGCCCCAAGTGATACCAAAATAGTGTAGACCCTCTAATTTTGAATCCTTTGCAGTGTTGAAGATCAACAATTCTGCTTTCTTTGGTCATCAGGCCACTGCTCTACTAGGAGTGGTGTGGGAGCTGGTGTGGTCATATTCCTTGCTATGGACTTTAAATTCATATGAGTGGGACAGTAGATTCACTGCTCATCCTTGGAAACAGGTTATGACAAAGATCTAGTTTCGGAATCTGTTAGATAATTGTGACCCTCGATTGGCCACTCTTGGAAAAAGAATGTGGAGCTTGATGGACTTTGGTCTGATTCAGCATGGCATTCTTATATTTTTGTGAGCAACATGAATGGCTGAATGGCAATTTGCTTGTTTGTATAAAAGAAAGCTCACTGCCATTTCCATGAACTAAGAAGTTGGCATATGCCAAGAAGTTTCTCTTTTTGTTGAGAATAACACTATTTATATTAGCCATTGGGACGTTTTAAACTGGTTATTGGTCTATACTTGATTTTTTTTCCTTTATTTTAGAACGCATAAGAACCTGATGAAGAAGTGAAATGCTGATCAAATTCATAGTAACATAGTAAATGACAGCAGATAAAGACCAACATGGTCCATCTAGCCTGCCTAGTAAGGTAGCTAGAGTTGTAGAGCTGCACCTACCACTCTGGGCAGATTACAGCCCCCCTCCCATCCATGCCTTTGCTATTTATGAAATTATTTACATTTGCTTTGATTTCATCCTCTTCTTATGTAGTGATCCTCTGTGACTGACCTATGCCTTTTGGAATTCCATCACTGTTTTTGCTCCCACCACCTTCTTTGGGAGGACATTCCAGGTATCCACCACCCTGTCCATTAAAAAATATTTTGTAATGTTGCTTTTAAGTTTACCTCTTTGTAGCTTCTTTTTCAAAGATGGGAAAGCTGTAGAACTAGAGGACATTTAATGGTTTGCTTGCTCATTAATACCCTTTAAGTATTTAAAGGTCTGTATCATATTCCCCCTAGTGTGGAGGAGCAGCCTAATGGTTAGAGCACTGACTTGGGAATCAAGAGACCGGGGTTCGATTCCCACTAGCATTCCTTGTGGCCTTGGCCAAATCACTTAACCATCCACTGCCTCGGAAGAAAGGCCTGGCAATCTCCGGGTCACCAGGAGTCAATGTTAACTCGAAGGCGCACAATGCATTTTGCATCATATCCCCCTATCCTCCTCACCTCTAGTGTATACATATTGAGGTCTTTCCTCGTATGTCTTCTGGCAAAGGTTCCAAATCATGTTGGTTGCTTTCCTCTGAATCATTTCAAGTCCTTTTATATCTTTTGTAAGGTACAGTCTCCTAAACTGAACAGAGTACTCCAAATGAGGCCTCACTAATTACCTCCTCCTTCCTACTGGTTATTCCTCTCTGCATGCAGCCTAACATCCTTCTGTCTTTGGACACTGCCTTGTCACACTGTTTCACCGCTTTGAGATCCTCAGACACTATCACTCAGAGGGTTCCTCTCTTGGTCCGTAAATACCAGTCTCTTGTCCCCTATATTGTGCATAGCTCCTTTAGGTTTCTGCATCCCAAGTGCATCACTCTGCACTTCTTTGTATTAAATGTCAATTGCCAAGAATTTGACCATTCTTCAGATATTTTTTTTTAGATATTTTCTCATGTTGTCTGCTCCCTCCAAAGTGTCCACTCTGTTGCAAATCTTCATTTCTGCAAAAAGATAATATTTTCCTTTTAACCCTTCAGCAATATCACCCACAAAGACATTGAACAGTAGTGGTCCCAGGATCAATTCCTGAGGCACTTGTGACAATGCAGAGGTTGCAGAACCTGATAAGGAAGGTTTAAAACACTTTTTCTCTTCAGAAGCTGTCAGTGATACTGGGCAGGAAGGGGTTAATGATACAGCCCTGAAAGCTGTGCTACACAGGAAAGTGGAAAGAGAGCCACACCCTAGCTTGAAGCAAACCCAGGGAGCTGACGTGGGAGGAAAAGGGGCGGAGTCACACCCGATGGGGCAGCTTGCTTCACTTAACCAGGAAGCCACTGCCAGTAGACAGAAAGAGTTGTCGGAGCAAGGGAGAAAGAAGGAGAGAGAGTCCGAGAGAAAGACTGCAGAGACCAAGAGAGAGTCTGGGAAGCAGAGGCAAAGGGAGCCAAGGAGAGAGGCCAAGCCTCAGAGGAACTTTCCAAGGAGGAATTACTTGGAGCTCATTAGCCAAGGAAAGCAGGTCAGAGACTATTTAAAACTCCAGGGGAGAAGGTCAGATACCTTGCCTGTAAGGGAGAGAAATAGCTCTCAGGAATCTTCTCTCAGGAATGAAAGATTGGGCAGAGAGAAGATCCCTTTCAGTAAGCTAAAGAAAGTTGCTTGTCACAGACAACGTTATAGAAGCTCTAGCTCTGAGTGTAGCCCAGGTGCCTATCAGCATGCTCTTGATTACAAGCAGCACAGACACGGGCAGGAGCTAGGCTCTGACGAAGACGCTGTAATACAAGATTTAGTGAAACAGTATCACAGGAAATGTTTACCTCCCTGCCAGAGAACACAGTCTAGGCGTACCAGAAATCAGGTGAGCCCTTTTTATAAGCTTTTAAAAGGTGCTGATAACTTAGAGCCTGTACATGTGCCTAGGTATGTTAAGGAGAACAAAAGAAGACAGCTTAAGGATTTAATTAAGCAATCGCAGTCTGTAGACTCTCTTAACCAAAGCCTCAAAGATATATCAGACCCAGAAGAGATGTTAATTGATCCACCTTCATCAGTTAGCAGTGATTCGCCTATGGAATGTGGGATCTGTTATAAGGATTGAAGTTATATTAAGTGAATCCTATAAGAGGAGAGAAGCTGTATCCAAAGCTTATATGTGAAGTGCTGAGAAGCTTATTTGAACGAATCTGAGTTTCATTGAGACAGGCAGCCTTCTGCCGTGGGAAACTCAGAGGTAATTATTGCACCTGTGAAGTAAAGCTCAACGCTGGAGAATGTCCTATGTTTAAAGAGAGCATACTAGTGCAATGTTTAATGGAAGAAATCAAGGCTTGTATTGGAAGCTAATGGAAGTTAATTGCTGAACTTTGTACTTTGAATTGTACCTGAGAAGCATCAGGATTTTCATGGACTTTTTATTTGACACAATCGAGTACCACTACTTTTTGTTTGTGCCTGGGGACGTAGTGCTCCAAATTCCTGTGTGTGGAAATAAAGTTATTATTGGAACTCACAGAAGGCCTTCGCTCTGTTACTTGGCCCACAACTACAATGGACACCAGACAGCAGCACTTAGGTATATAAATTTGCTTTCCTCTTTGCCCCACATGCTAACCCCTCATAGGCAACTGCCTATACCTACGCCAGAGGGCGCTGCAGTGTGACACACTCCACTACTCATCCTCTTTTCTTCAGAGTGAAATCCATTTAAGTGTGTCAGTCAACCAGCTCTTGATCCAGTTCACCACCTTGGGATTCATCCCTAGGCAGCTCAGTTTATGCACAAGCCTCCTCTGAGGAACAGTATCAAAGGCTTTGCTAAAACCTAAGTAGAACACATCCACTGCATGCCCTTAGTCTAGTTCTCTTGTCACCCACAATCGTCCCATGTTGCTTCGGATCTCATAACCCGTTGGCTTCCAGAAAAGCCACTATCCTTTCTTTCATCAACATCTCCATTACTTTTCCCACCATTAGAACATAAGATATGCCATACTGGGTAAGACCAAGATCCATTTATTTATTTACTTACATTCTCTTATATACCGCGCTATTCTGCATCAGTGCGGTTTACATTGAACAAACTGAAATTACATTGAACAGGGCATTATAACTTGGAGATAACTATTTTACAGGGCACATGAGCCCAGTATCCTGTTGCCAATCAAGGTCACAAGTACCTGTCAAGTTCCCAAAAAAGGTACACAGAATCCACGTTGTTTAACCCAGGGTAGGAGGTCGATTTCCCTGGTTTATGTTTGTTTATTTGATATACCGCTATTCAATAAAATCATAGCGGTTTACAATAATAAAATATACAAGGAGAGCCAATGGCTGCAAAAGGAAAGGAAATTACAATCAATGATAGTATAGTAAGGAGCACATTCACACACATGAGACATAGGAGAGAAAGAATGAGAGGGGGATAGGGAAGGGCAGTATCACACAAAAGGGGAGGGGAGGTCGAAGGCGGAGGAGAATAGGTGAGTTTTCAAGTGTTTCTTGAAAGTGGTGAACTGTTGCTCAAGTCTGAGGGAGGTGGGTAGGGAGTTCCAAAAAGCAGGACCAATAAAGAAAAAGCAGAGGAGCAGGATGATTGTAGATGAGCACAGGAGGGAGAGGGGAGGTGGAGGCGATTGATATGTAGTGACTGGAGTGAGCGACTGTGGGTATGAAATTGAATAAGGTCTGCCAAGTATTGAGGTATGTGAGTGTAAAGGACTTGATGAACGAATGTGGAAGTTACAAAATACTTCCCCAAGGATCCAGTTTATCTGTGTTACTATTTAACATTCCTTCAACAAGTCTGCAAGATTTTTCAAAATTATGGAATCTATTACCAATTATACGCAGACGACATTATGTGTTTCACCCCTTTCAATTTAACAAACCCTAATTTTTCAAACCTAATTGAATGCATCGCAAACCTGAAGACTTGGCTTTCAAACCACAACCTCATAATTAACCAATCTAAAACTGAAGCCCTTCAAGTATTCGCCAACGCTTCCTATACCCCACCTACAACCCTTACACGTGCAGATATCACCCTCACCATTAAAAATCAAGTGAAATATCTCGGTCTTATCCTTGATCAGAACCTTACATTCCATGAACAGATAAAAAAAACCCTCTAACACAATATATGCAAAACTACGTACCCTTCGGAACCTCCAACCTCTCCTAAACCCAGACTCCTTTCGCACTGTCTGCCAGGCCCTCACCATCCCAACCCTTGACTACTGCAATCTCATTTATCATGGCCTTCCTAAGAACAGCCTACATCCCATCCAAATGGCACAGAACACAATAGCTCGGCTCATCACAAATAACCCCAGACGCTCACACATAACGCCAATCCTCTACGATCTACATTGGCTCCCCATTCAGTCCAGAGCTTAATTCAAAGCAATCACCCTCATTCACAAAATCATTTCCAATGAGTCAGCTCCTTGCCTCTCCTTGCTCCTTATCCAATTCCAATAACAATAGAACACGCCGCACCATCACCAAAAACCTCCTATCCATCCCAACATCTAAGAGAACATGAAGCCAAACTACCTGTAATCGTGCATTCTCCCTTTACGCCCCCTCTATCTGGAATGCCTTACCATATGAATTACGGAACTGTCCCAATCACTCTGAATTCCGGAAGAAATTGAAAACTCATCTCTTCCAGGAACACTTTTCCCTACTTATATAGCTCCCTCTAACCTCCTATATAATCCTCCATGTAAATAGAAACATAGAAACATGATGACAGAAAAAGACCACATGGCCTATCTAGTCTGTCCTTCCATAACAACAACTACAACAGTCCACTTTTTACCTTTAGAGATCCTCTGTGTTGGTCCCATGCTTTTTTTAATTCAGTTACAGACCTCATCTCTACCACCTCCACGGGGAGACTATTCCTTGGATCCACTACTCTTTCTGTAAAGAAATATTTCCGCATATCACTCCTGAATCTATCTCCACCCTCATCCCATGTCCCCTCGTAGCAGAACTTGCTTTCAATTGAAAGAGGCTCTCTCCCTGAACATTTATGCCACGGAGGTATTTAAACATCTCAATCATATCACCTCTATCCCGCCTTTCTTCTAAGGTGTACATATTAAGATCCTTAAGTCTGTCCTCATATGCTTTATAATGAAGCCCATTAATCATTTTAGTAGCAACCCTCTGCACCGACTCCATCCTGTTCGCATCCTTTTGAAGGTGCGGTCTCCAGAATTGCACACCATATTTCAAATGAGGTCGCACCAAAGACTTATACAGAGGCATTATCACCTCCTTTTTTCTGCTAGCCATTCCTCTCCGTATGCACCCAAGCATCCTTCTAGCTTTTGCGGTCGCCTTTTCTACCTGTTTAGCTACTTTAAGATCATCAGACACAACCACGCCTAAGTCCCGCTCTTCTTTAGTGGACAAAAGTACTTCACCTCCTATACTGTATTGTTCCCTTGGATTGCTGCAGCCCAAATGCATGACCTTACATTTTTTAACATTAAATCCCAGCTGCCAAATTCTAGACCATTCTTCAAGCATAGCTATCATCCGCAAAGAGGCAAACCTTACCCGACAGCCCTTCCGCTATATCACTAACAAAGATGTTAAAAAGAATCGGACCAAGGACAGATCCCTGGGGCACACCACTGGTAACACCAAAATCTGCAATAGAGTAGATACCCAGGAAGGTGTAGATAACATGAGGAGGGATCTAGCTAAAGAAGAGCGGGACCTAGGCGTGGTTGTGTCTGATGATCTTAAAGTAGCTAAACAGGTAGAAAAGGCGACGGCAAAAGCTAGAAGGATGCTTGGGTGCATACGGAGAGGAATGGCTAGCAGAAAAAAGGAGGTGATAATGCCTCTGTATAAGTCTTTGGTGCGACCTCATTTGGAGTATGGTGTGCAATTCTGGAGACTGCACCTTCAAAAGGATGTGAACAGGATGGAGTTGGTGCAGAGGGTTGCTACTAAAATGATTAATGGGCTTCATTATAAAGCATATGAGGACAGACTTAAGGATCTTAATATGTACACCTTAGAGGAAAGGCGGGATAGAGGTGATATGATTGAGATGTTTAAATACCTCTGTGGCATAAATGTTCAGTTAGAGAGCCTCTTTCAATTGAAAGCAAGGTCTGCTACGAGGGGACATGGGATGAGGGTGGAGGGAGATAGATTCAGGAGTGATATGCGGAAATATTTCTTTAAGGAAAGGGTAGTGGATCCGTGGAATAGTCTCCCAGTGGAGGTGGTAGAGATGAGGACAGTAACTGAATTCAAAAAAAGCATGGGACCAACACAGAGGATCTCTAAAGGTAAAAAGTGGACTGTTGTAGTTGTTGTTATGGAAGGACAGACTAGATAGGCCATGTGGTCTTTTTCTGTCATCATGTTTCTATGTTTCCTCAGAGTGAGCTCCATTTACTTGTACTCTTTGTCGCCTCCCACCCAACCAATTTCTAACCCAAGCAGTAACTTTAGGGTCCATCCCTAGGGTGCTCAGTTTGTTTATAAGTCGCCTGTGAGGAACAGTGTCAAAGGCTTTACTGAAATCTAAATACACCACATCTAGAGCTGTCCCTCGGTCCATCTCCCTGGTCACCCAGTCAAAGAAATCAATCAGATTTGTCTGACAAGACCTGCCTCTGGTGAATCCATGCTGCCTCGGATCCTGTAATCCGCCAGACTCCAGAAACCTCACTATTTTCTCTTTCAGCATTTCCAATAATTTACTCACCACCGAAGTTAAACTAACCAGCCTGTAGTTTTCAACCACATCCTTACTACCGCTTTTGTGTAAAGGCACCACATGAGCCTCTCTCCAGTCCTTTGGCACCACTCCCGACTCCAACGAGGCATTGAAAAGGTCAGTCAGTGGAGTTGCTAGAACGTCCCCAAGTTCCCTCAGTATTCTAGGGTGTATCCCATCCGGTCCCATCGCTTTGTCTAATTTAAGTTGAGCTAGTTTCTCACGAACACAGTCTTCTGAAAATTGTTCAAGATGTCCCTCGCTTCTGTTCTTATTTGTGGGTGTTTTCTGAGGTCCTGCTCCTGGTTCTTCATCTGTGAACACAGAACAAAAATATTTGTTAAGCAATTCCGCTTTATCCTTATCAGCTTCTACATATTCCCCCCCTGCACCCTTGAGTCTGACAATACCACTCTTGCCCTTCCTCTTCTCACTAATATATCTGAAAAATGTCTTATCCCCCCACTTTATTGCATTGGCTATTTCCTCCTCCTTTTGAATCTTTGCCTTCTTGACTACTTTGCTAGCTTCTCTAAGTTTTTCCAAATACAGATGTCTGTCTTCCTCTCTCTGTGATCTCTTGTATTTCATGAAGGCCTCCCTCTTTTTCTTCACTTTTTCAGCTACTTCCTTCGAAAACCATAGCGGTCTCCTGTACCTTTTGCCTTTATTTACCATTTTAACAAAAAGGTTGGTTGCCTTTAAAATACCCCCTTTCAGTTTTGCCCACTGTTTTTCTACATCCCCCAACTGTTCCCATCCCACTAACGACTCCCTGAGGTACTGGCCCATCTTCGCAAAGTTAGTCTTCCTAAAGTCTAAGATCTTCACCTTGGAATGGATTCTAACAGCCCTAGTCCTAATACTGAACCACACCATCTGGTGATCACTGGATGCAAAATGATCTCCCACTATAACATCAGAAACACTTTCACCATTGGTAAGCACCAAGTCCAGTATGGCCCCTTCATGTGTGGGGTCTGTTACCAATTGCCTGAATAGTTCTCCCTGTAGAGAATCCAGGATCTCCTTACTTCTAGATGATACTGCAGCAGGAATGTGCCAATCAACATCTGGCATATTGAAATCTCCTAGCAGTAGCACTTCCCCTTTCCTAGCAATGCTGCGTATGTCTTCAATTAACTCTCTGTCCACCTCTTCCTCTTGTGAGGGAGGTCTGTATATCACACCAATGCAAATAGATTTCTCTTTCCCTCTTTCTAGTTTAACCCACAATGCCTCCTCTCTCCCTTTTAAGCTCTGTAATTCCAAAGCTTTAATAGTAGTTTTTACATATAGTGCCACTCCTCCTCCCCTTCTTCCTACCCTGTCCTTTCTGAATAAAGTATAGCCAGGTATAGTTACATCCCAGTCATGGTTTTCTGTGAACCATGTTTCTGTAACTGCCACTAAATCCAAGTCAGCCACTCCCACCAAAGCTTCATCATCAGGGATCTTATTTCCCATGCTACGGGCATTTATACACACTGCTTTCCATATGTTACCCCTGCTACCGATTTCCATAAAGGTATTCAGTGTATCACCTACCTGGGGGCTTTCACTTCCTTGGGGGCTTTCTTCACCCATCCCCAACGAATCTAGTTTAAAGCCCTCTTCAGTAGATTAGCCAGTCTACTACCAAAGATGTGTTGACCTTTCTTGGACAGATGGATGCCATCTCTGCTCTGCAACCCTTGGTACAGCATCCCATGGTCTAGGAAACCAAAACGCTCTTGATGACACCATCCACGCAGCCATGCATTCATCTCCAGGATGCGAGCCTCTCTGCCTTGGCCTTTACCCTCAACAGGGAGGATTGAAGAGAACACCACCTGTGCACCTAACTGCTTCACCCTCTGTCCCAGAGCCATGAAGTCACTTTTGATACGTTCCGAGGTATACCTGGCAGTATCATTTGTTCCAACATGGATTAGCAACATTGGGTAATAGTCAGTCGGCTTGATGAGTCTCGGCAAACTCTCCGTAACATCTTGGATCTTGGCACCAGGCAGACAGCATACCTCTCTGGACATCAAGTCTGGTCGGCGATGGATGCCTCAGTACCCCTCAGAAGAGAGTCTCCAACCACCACTACCCTTCGGTTTCCTTCTGGTCACTGATTCCGCAACTTTGGGGTACTTGAACTCTGGTTCTTCCCTTTCCAGGGATGCTTTCACCTCCTCCACTTCCAGGGCTGCATAATGGTTCTTCAATTCAAGGGCTGGAGAAGTTGGATTGGTGATTTTGCAGGCCCTGGTGACTTGTGTCCAACCATCGACATTCTGTTCGCACCCTACTGTGCTGGAGAGCCTGGTTGCTGCAAGAAGCATCTCATCAATGTACTTCTCACTGTCTTGAATGCTCCTCAGCCTCGCCACCTCCTCTCTGAGTTCCTCCACTTGTTTCCTGCAGAGCTTCAGAATGCAGGCACCCTGCACATGGAACCGGTCCTTCAACTGGCATTAGGACCTCTGTCTGGACCGAGGCAGAAGCTGTAACAGGGGCAACAGCTTTAGCAATACGATTTTTCCCAGCCATTGTTCTGTTCGTGGAGCTTAGATATCTGTTAAAGCAAAAGAGAGATCTACCAAGTACCAGCCGGTTTCGCAGCTGTCCTTTCAGAGAAAAAGCAGTTAAATCTCTTTAATTATATACAAATGTGCTGGTCCAATTCACTGTGATTTGTTAAAGGGGGAGGTGCCCTATAAAGCAAGACTGCTCACTAGGGTGGGTGGGAGTCGGGGTGGGTAGGGAGGGAACTAACACCTGATTAGGTGTTAGCAGTTTCTAAACCTGAGGAGGTTACAGGAGTTCAGCAACCTACTGTGCTCAAGGAAAGTTCCCCTAAAACAGCAAAATTGAAAGTAACCTTGCTTTGAAAAATATACACAAAACCCTTTTAAGAGCTCCCAGTCAGAGAGCTAGCAATGTAATATAATAAAACAAACAAAGAAATCCTCAAATCCTTACTTTCTGTTTGATCTGTGGAGCCCTGGTTAGGAAAGCCTCAAAAGGGCAGGGCACTGGAGCCTTTTATGCAGGCTTCAACTGAACTCAGGAAACAGACCCACTAACTCCTGATTAGGTGTTAGCAGTTTCTAAACCTGAGGAGGTTACAGGAGTTCAGCAACCTACTGTGCTCAAGGAAAGTTCCCCTAAAATAGCCCTGTAAGCCTCCATGTAAATAGTTCTTAAGCCTCTGCAAGGAGTAAGTTTCTTGTTAATCATTTACACTGTGATCCTTATTGTTACAATGTATTCAGTTGAAATATACTGTCTGTTATGTTCCTTGTAAACCGTCTTGAACTGTAGAAAGTCGGTATATAAAACCTGTTAAATAAATAAATAAATGGGGAGCTAGTGGAGATGAATGAAGAGAGGGGTGACGTGATCCCGGTGTGAGGAGTGTGAGATAAGGCGAGTGGCTGTGTTCTGAATGCGTTGTAGGCGGCACAACTGTGATTGCGGAAGACCAGTGAGAACAGAATTGCAAAAATCAACACGCGACATAATCAAGGACAGAAGACGACTAGTGAGGGCCTGTGGGGTGAGAAAAGGGCGGATGGCTCGGATCTGACGCAGAAAGAAAAAGGAAGTCTTAGTGACATGAGAAATGTGATCCCGAAAGGAAAGATCTGAATCAAAGAGAATACCTAGATAACGGAAACAGGAAACTAAAGGAACATGTGAGCCGGAGAAAGAAGGGGCCACCAGGGGGGGAGGGCTACCGTAAGTGAACCAGATAGCAAGCGTTTTAGCCAAATTCAAGTGCAGACAATTAGTGGTGAGCCAACTAGCAACAGCAGAGAGATAGGAATTAAGGGAGGAAAGATCAGGGTGGAGAGGGGAAGTGTGGTGAAGAAGAACCAGATCATCAGCGTAGTAAAAGGCAGAAATCCCAAACTGTTGCACCAGAAGAGCAAGTGGTGCTAGAAAGATATTAAAGAGAAAGGGGTTCTAATACAGAACCTTGAGGCACGCCGCAGGACAGGGGAAAAGGCTCAGAGGATACTGTCGGAACAGACAAAAAGAGAACAGTACAGGATCGGGAGGAAAGATATGAGTGAAACCAGTGATGAACCGTGCTACAGAGACCAGCCTCGCGTAAGCGAGAGAGAAGAAGGGAGTGATCAACTAGGTCGAAAGCTACAGAAAGATTAAGAGATACCGCCACAGAGAAATCACCGCGGTCGTGAGCTACGTGAAGTTCATTAAGAAATGCAAAAACAGCAGTCTCCCCACTGATTGGCGAGGGTGGTACAAGGTGAGTGGAATCCAGGTGACTAGATAGCTGTGCAAAGACCGTTCTTTCCAGTATCTTAGAAAGAAAAGGAAGATTAGAGACAGGGCGATAGTGGGCAGGAATTTGGGGGTCAAGTGAGGGTTTCTTGAGGATAGGGCAAATAAGAGCATGCTTCCAGGAGCGGGGAAAGACACCCGTGGAAAGACTATTATTAATCATGGTAAGGATTGAAGGAATAAGAGCAAGAGAAGGGGTGAGTAGCCAGGAAGAGGGGATAGGGTCTAGTGAACAGAAGTACTTATTAGAAGAAGAAATCAATCCAATGAGTTTGGAGGCAGTAATTGAGTGAAGTAGGAAAGGACACGTGCTGGGAAAGGGACAGATCCTGAAGAAACTAAACAAAAGAGTGATCCCTAGAAGAAGAGGGTGAATCGAAGATGTAGGTTGAAGTTCCCTGCAATAAGCAAACGAGGAAAGGCCAAGGACAGAGACAGATCCTGAAGAAACTAAGCAAAAGAGTGATCCCTAGAAGAAGAGGGTGAATCAGGATGTAGGTTGAAGTCCCCTGCAATAAGCAAACGAGGGAAGGCCAAGGACAGATCAAAGGAGAGAATCCCAGAGATCAGGGCGAAGAGCTGGAGGACAGTAGATGAGAAGAAGATATATGGGAGAGGAGGTGTGGAGACGAAGCAGAAGAGCTTCTGGGTAGTGTAGTAAGGGAGAGGAGACTTGTGTAAAAGGAATAGAGGAATGGAGAAGAGCAGCTACGCCACCACCTGTGCGGGGAACAGATACAGCACTGAAACCAGGAGGGTCCTTTTTAATAAGGTTTATGGACTTTTCCTCCAGGAAATATCGAAACATTTTTTAAATCCAGCTACACTAAAAGCTTTTACTACATCCTCCAGTAACAAAGTCCAGAATTTGATTACTCATTGAGTGAAAAAATATTTTCTCTTATTAGTCTTAAATAGCCTATACTGTTAGCTTCATTGCATGTCTCCTAGTCTTTCTACTTTTTGAAGGAGTACACAACTGATCTATGTTTACCTGTTTCACTCCATTCATTATTTTATAGATCTCTATCATATCTCCCCTCAGCTGTCTCTCTTCCAAGTTAAAGACGCGCAACCTTTTAAGCCTTTCCTCATAGGGGTATCCTTCCACCCCCTTTACCATTTTGGTGGCTATTCTCTGTAAATTTTCTAATTCTGGTATCGCCTTTTTAAAATATTGCAACCAGAATTGCACACAATATTAAGGTGCAGTCGCATCATGGAATGATACAGAAGCATCATAATATCCTTTGCTTTATTCTCCATTCCTTTCCTTATAATGCCTGGCATTCTATTTGCTTTCTTAGCCACCGCTGCACACTTTGCAGAGGGTTTCAATGTATTATTCATGATGACACCAAAATCCTTTTCCTGGGTGGTGGTTCCTAATATGGAATCTTGCATTTTGTAAACATAATTTGAGTTCTTCTTCCCTAAGCGCATAACTTTACATTCAATTGGATGTCTAGTCTTCCAATTTATCAAGGTCTTCTTGCAATTTTTCACAATCCTCTTGCGTTTATAAACTTAGAATAATTTAGTGTCATCTGCAAATTTGATGACTTCACTTGTTATTCCCATTTCCAGATCATTTATGCATATGTTAAAAAGCAGTGGGCCCAGCACAGATCCCTCCCTGGGGTGCTCCACTATTCTTCTGTCTCCATTGAGAAAATTGGTCATTTTGCCCTATTCTCTGCTTTCTATCTTTTAACCAATTCCTAATCAACAATAACACACTGCCTCCTATCCCATGACTTTTTAATTTCGCCAGGAGTTTCTCATGACGGATATTTTCAAAGGCTTTTTGAAAATCCAGATATACTATATCAAACGGCTCACCTTTTTGTACCTGTTAGAAACATAGAAACATGATGACAGAAAAAGACCACATGGCCTATCTAGTCTGTCCTTCCATATCAACAACTACAACAGTCCACTTTTTACCTTTAGAGATCCTCTGTGTTGGTCCCATGCTTTTTTGAATTCAGTTACTGTCCTCATCTCTACCACCTCCACTGGGAGACTATTCCATGGATCCACTACTCTTTCTGTAAAGAAATATTTCCGCATATCACTCCTGAATCTATCTCCCTTCACCCTCATCCCATGTCCCCTCGTAGCAGAACTTGCTTTCAATTGAAAGAGGCTCTCTCCCTGAACATTTATGCCACGGAGGTATTTAAACATCTCACCTCTCTCCCGCCTTTCCTCTAAGGTGTAACATATTAAGATCCTTAAGTCTGTCCTCATATGCTTTATAATGAAGCCCACTAATCATTTTAGTAGCCACCCTCTGCACCGACTCCATCCTGTTCACATCCTTTTGAAGGTGCGGTCTCCAGAATTGCACACTATACTCCAAATGAGGTCGCACCAAAGACTTATACAGAGGCATTATCACCTCCTTTTTTCTGCTAGCCATTCCTCTCCGTATGCACCCAAGCATCCTTCTAGCTTTTGCTGTCGCCTTTTCTACCTGTTTAGCTACTTTAAGATCATCAGACACAACCACGCCTAGGTCCCGCTCTTCTTTAGTGGACAAAAGTACTTCACCTCCTATACTGTATTGCTCCCTTGGATTGCTGCAGCCCAAATGCATGACCTTACATTTTTTAACATTAAATCCCAGCTGCCAAATTCTAGACCATTCTTCAAGCTTAGCTAGATCCCTCCTCATGTTATCTACCCCTTCCTGGGTGTCTACTCTATTGCAGATTTTGGTATCATCCGCAAAGAGGCAAACCTTACCCGACAGCCCTTCCGCTATATCACTAACAAAGATGTTAAAAAGAATCGGACCAAGGACAGATCCCTGGGACACACCACTGGTAACATCCTTCTCCTCAGAGTGAGCTCCATTTACTTGTACTCTTTGTCGCCTCCCACCCAACCAATTTCTAACCCAAGCAGTAACTTTAGGGTCCATCCCTAGGGTGCTCAGTTTGTTATATAAGTCGCCTGTGAGGAACAGTGTCAAAGGCTTTACTGAAATCTAAATACACCACATCTAGAGCTCTCCCTCGGTCCAACTCCCTGGTCACCCAGTCAAAGAAATCAATCAGATTTGTCTGACAAGACCTGCCTCTGGTGAATCCATGCTGCCTCGGATCCTGTAATCTGCTGGACTCCAGAAACCTCACTATTTTCTCTTTCAGCAGCATTTATTCACATCTTCCAAAATAATGTAACAGATTAGTAAGACAAGACTTTCCTTGGCTAAATCCATGTTGGCTTTCTCCGATTATTCCATGACTATCCACATGTTCAGTAATTTTATTCTTCATAATGGTTTCTATCATTTTGATTTGCAGTTTCCCGGATCACCCCTGGAACTCTTTAAAATTTGGCGTTTCATTGGCCATTCGCCAATCTTCAGATACTACAGATATTCCTTAATGATAGTTCACAGATAACTAATAGTAGGTCTGCAATTTCATATTTCAGTCCTTTCGGCACCCTGGAATGTATACCATCCAGTCTAGGTGATTTGCTACTCTTGTTTAATAAATAGTTGCAGCACATTTCCTGGTCTATCAAAGTATGTTTCATTTCTTCCGATACATAACCTTTAAATACCATTTCAGGCATGGGTAGCTTCCTTACATCTTTTTCAGTAAAGACTGAAGGAAAGAATACATTCAGCCTCTCCATCATGGCCTTGTCCTCCCTTAGTGCTCCTCTCTATCATCCAGCTCACTCACAGGTTTTTTGCTAGGAATGTACTTGAAAAATATTTTATTATGTGTTTCTGCTTCCACATCAAGCTTCTTTTCAAATTCTCTTTACATGCCATATCAATACCTTTCATCTGACTTGCCAGTATTTATGTTTCCTGTTTTTGTCGTTTGGCCCCTTTTTTCTATTTCCTGAAAGATGCTTTTTTGGCTACAGCAGCATCTCTGATCTCACCTTTAAATCATGCTGGCAGTCATTTGGCCTTCCTTCTACCTTTCTTAAAGCATGGAATACATTGGGTCTGGGCTTCCAAGACAACAAAATTAGACCTTACCTGCTAATTGTCTTTCCTCAAGTCCATCCAGGCCAGTCCAGTTCAGTTACACATGGGTAGCCACCTGGGTATAAATGACCTGACTAGAAACAGTGCATCTGCAGTTCAAAGGGACTTCCAGACTCTGGGAGAGAAACTCAAGCCCATTGTTAACACTATAGCATTCTCAGAAATTCTACTTGTTCTTGGTAAGGGACAGAAAGGTTGCATCACATAAACAACTTGTAAGACATGGCTCCAAACCAGGTGCAAACAAGAAGGATTTAGACATATAGGCAACTGGGGAAACAGATGGATCAACAAGACTATACTGTGCTGATGGATTACATCTCTTCATCGCAGGGAAAAGGATCCAAGTGAAAAATTCAGGCAGTATGCGGGCAGGCATTTAAACTAGGGAGTGAGGATGGAGAAGGACATCACTCCCAGCAAAAGCAAAATAATTTTGGAAACAGCCACACTTTTAAACCACACATCAATGGCAAGAGGCATGTAGAACAAAATTCATGCAAAATAAAGGCCCGATCAACAAATGCAGGAAAGCAATGAGCACAAATACTCAAAGCCTAGCCAACGACGTTCCTGACCTGGAAGTACTAATGGTGGAAATGGACTTGGACATTGTGGCCATTACAGAAATATGGCTTAATGAGTTGCAGGAATGGGATATAATCATAGCTGGCTATAATCTATTTAGAAGAGACAGAGAGGGTAGGAAAAGGAGGAGGAGTAGCCCTATATGTCAAAAGCAATATTAAAGCTGCTGAAATGTAGGGGAAGTGGGGAAAAGAAGAAGCACTGTGGATTGTGTTGGAAAGAGGAGATGGCACTGTCATCCATACTGGTGTAATCTACTGGCCTCCGACTCATACCGAAGAAATGGATAGTGAATTGATTATTGATATTGCAAAGAAGGGGGAAGTGATCATATTGGGTGACTTTAATCTACCTTATATACCTTATGTTCTTACCTGATGTGGACTGGAGTATTCCTTCTTCAAATCTGGAAAGAAGTAAAAAAAAAAATGGTGGATGCCTTCCAAGATGCATTACTTAGACAAATAGTGATGGAACCGACCAGGGAAAGCTCGATGCTGGATTTAGTGCTCACCAATGGAGATAGCGTGTCGAATATCCAGGTGGGTGCCCGTGTAAGCAGCAGCGATCATCACACGGTGTGGTTTGAGATAAAAGCCAAGGTGGAGTACAATCACAGCAAGGTCAAAGTCCTAGACTTCAAAAACACTGACTACAGTAAAATGGCCAAGTACCTGAAGGAGGAGTTGGCAGGATGGGAGGGGGATAAGGGAAGTGAAATTGGGCTAAAATAAAGGAGAAAATAAAAGGGGCAATGGATACATACGTAAGGAAAGTAAATAAAAACAAGAGGAAAAGGAAATCTATTTGGTTCTCCAAAGAGGGGGCTGCACAAATAAAGACAAAAAACACAACTTTCACAAAATTCAGAAGTTCGCAAACAGAGGAGCACAGAAAAGAATACAGGGTTAAACTAAAAGACAAAAAGAGAAGGACAGCAAAATCAAAGGCAGAAGAAAAGATGGCTAAAGATGTGAAGTGTGGCGACAAAACGTTTTTCAGGTATATTCGGGAGAGAAAAATCAGAGGTGGAATTGCAGGACTCAAAAATGCTGGGAATGGATTTGTGGACAGTGACATTGAAAAAGCAAAAATGCTAAACAAACACTTCTGCTGTTTTTACTAAAGAAAATCCTGGAGAAAGACCACTTGTGACTGACAAATATACAAATGGGAATGCAGTAGATACTACACCATTCACAGAAGATGATGTGTTAGAGAACAGCTTGCAAAACTGAAAGTGGACAAGGCTATGGGATCAGATGGAATACATCCCAGGATACTGAAAGAGCTCAGATATGTTCTTGCAGGGCCGTTAAAGGATGTATTTTTTTTGTTTGTTTTTTTTAAATTTTATATTTATAAATTTCTACATACATATCAAGAATACATCTTGAAACGGAAACTAAGAAGGGTACGGAAAAACATAACAGACCTAAACAGTCCCACCAATACCAGAAAAGAAAGATACATCAAAATACCCAACTCACTCTAGCCCTCAAATAAAGAGGATACCATAAAAGTAAAATTATAACCACCAACATTTCGAAAGGAAATCAGAGGTGTGCCAAACAGTTGATTTCCATTATGCTCAAACAGAGGCAGAAGGAGGAGCATCTATCCCCCATGACGACGGGCATTTATGAAGTCCAGCAATTGGGAAGGCTCATAAAAAATAAAAGACTCAGACTGATACTTGATCAGGCACGTACACGAAAATTTTAGAAAGAAAAGCCCTCCCAATTGCTGAACACCAGGACGTAGAAGAAGAAAATCCCGCTGCCGCCTCTGGGGTTCTCTGGAGAGGTCTGGAAACATACGGACAAACAAACCTTTAAATGAAATATTTCGCTTTTTAAAGAATAACTTCATAAGCCATTCCTTATCAAAGAGCAAAGCCAATGTAATTAATAAAATAGAGGGCACTACTTGATCCTTCTGTGATGATTCCAACATTCCTGTTATATTTAAGACATCTACATTTGATATTCCCTTAACCACCCCCGACCCCTCATCTTTTTTCCCAGATGGCAAATAATACATTTTAGCAATAGGAGGGTGGGATTCAGGAGGGATACCCAAAATCTCCACCAAATACATCCTAAACATATCCCTCGCGGAATTCATAGGTGTCCTAGGAAAGTTAATCAAACGAAGATTTACAGCTCTAGAGGTATTTTCCAACATCTCTAATTTAAATCTCATAGGCAATATATTCTTCTTAAGGGTTTCCACCTCCTTCTCAAAAGTCACAAAGTTTGTCTGAACTTCCGCAACAACCTTCTGAAAATTAGTAATTTTAACCACATTTTCCTGGATAGCCAGTTCATTGTTTGTAACCTGAGACGCCAAACCAGACATCCGTGGCACCATTTCTTCACGAAGTTGCATGATAGCGGCCCATATTGTTTCCAGTGTTACCACCTCCATAGATGCCGCTGGGAGTATCTCCCCTACTCCAACCGAAGATGATCTGCCCGACAACGGGGTTGATGCAGTCGGTCCAAGCGCAGGGCTAACACCACCCTCTGCCATCTCAACTGCGACCTCTACCCTCTGACGCTGAACTGGGGAAGCAGCAGCATCCAGCCTTCGCTCCGAGACCAGACGCTGCTCACCAGGGGAGTACGATGACTCAACACCCTCCACCTGCTTCCCCACGCCGCTGATATCCTGGCGAGGGACCTTCGAGGCCCGGACTGAGCCAGGGGAGGAAAGATCACCGCCCGATGCAAAAGACGAGGACTCCACTTCCAAATGCTGCAAAGCCGAGCCACTCTCCCCTGCTTCACTCAGCTGTCTCGGTGCGGGAAAAAAGGACCAACAGTAGCTGCAGGTAATGGCGAAGAGACCTGAAGGGTATAGAAGGCTGTTTAGCCCCTTTGGTCTTCCGTTTCTTCCCCATATGAAAAAACACCGCGCCGAACAGCACACCTCAACAAAACGCCATCTTGGATCCTCCCATTACAGATGTTAAAGAAGGTTTTTAATAGATCCTTGGAGACAAGAGAAGTTCCACAGGACTGGAGAAGGGCTGATGTGGTACTTCTTCACAAAAGTAGTAATACTGAAGAAGTGACAAACTACAGGCCAGTAAGCCTTACCTCAGTGGCGGGAAAAGTGATGGAGGTGCTCCTGAAAGAACAAATAGTGGACTTTCTTGAAACCAACAGGTTCCATGATCTGAGGCAACATGGTTTTACCAAAGGATGATCTTGCCAAACAAATCTGATTGAGTTCTTTGACTGGGTGAACAGAGAACTAGATCAAGGGCATGCGATGGATGTGATCTACCTAGATTTCAGCAAAGCCTTTGATACTGTTCCTCATTGGAGGTTTATCAATAAACTAAACCAGCTTGGGGATGGGTCCCAAGGTGGTGAAATGGATCGGAAGTTGGTTGACTGACAGACGACAGAAGGTGATGGTAAACTGAGCTCACTTGGATGAAAGGAAGGTGATTAGCGGTGTGCCCAAGGTTCGGTCCTGGGGCCAGTACTGTTCAATGTATTTGTGAGTGATATTGTTGAAGGACTGAAAGGAAAAGTCTGTCTTTTTGCAGATGACACGAAAATTTTCAACAGAGTGGACTCCCCTGAGGGAGTGGATAACATAAGGAAAGAATGGTCTAATGCTTGGCAGTTAAGATTTAATGTGAAGAAGTGCAGTATCACCGTATGCAATAGGGGGCAAGAGGTTGGTATGCACGGATCAAGAGAAGGACCTCGGAGTGATTGTTTCTAAGGATCTCAAAGTGGCGAAACCATGTGACAAGGCAGTGGGGCAAAAGCCAGAAGGATGCTGGGTTGCATACAAAGAGGAATTACCAGCAGAAAGGAAGAGATACTAATGCCACTGTACAAGTCACTGGTGAGGCCTCACTTGGAATATTATGTTCCAATGGATACTTTTCTGTTATCCATTGAGATGTAAATAGTTAATACTGTTATCCAAGTTGAGCTTCCTGTTATATGTAATTACGGTGTTACCCCCGTCATAAACCGCCCGTGTTATATGTAAACCGCACTGATGTGGAAGAGCGCGGTATATAAGAGAAATAAATAAATAAATATGTTCAGTTTTGGAGACCGTAACTCACAAAGGATATAAAAAGACTGGAAACAGTTCAGAAGAAGGCAACCAAAATGATTTGGAGTCTGCGTCAGTAGACATATGAGAAGAGACTTGAAGACCTAAATATGTACACTCTGCAGAAGAGGGTCAGGGGAAATATGATTCAGACCTTTAAATACTTAATGAGTATTAATGAACAAACAAACCTCTTACAAAGAAGGATAAGCTGTAAAACTAGAGGGCATAACATGAAGCTGCAAGGAGGTAAAATGAGAGGCAATGTCAGGAAATACTTTTTCATTGAAAGGGTGGTGGATGCTTGGAATGCTCTCCCGATGGGAGTAGTGGGGGCAAATACAGTGACAGAATCCAAAATGGCCTGGGACAGACACAGTGGATCCCTCTATAGCAACATGATAAAATGAAAATAAACATAACTATCTCTTATATCTCAACAAATAGGGGTGACCTACATGGAGCGGTGGGTACACCCCTAAACAAAGGCATGGGAAGGGGTGACCTGCATGGAGCAGCAGGTGCACCTACTCTTGCCGCCTAACTGGGAAGGCTAGATGGACCATACTGATTTTTATCTGCCGTCATATACTATGTTACTATGTCTACCAGCAGCTGAGAACTAAGCATGTTAGAAATCTGATATTCCAGTAGACGAGTTCTCCCTTCAACTCCAGACTCCAGTCTCCTACTGACAAAGCAGTCGAAACAGTCCAATACTGCAAATAGCAGCTTGGACAAGAGAGAACAAAAGAAATGCATAGCAACAAAAGACACTAAGAAACCAAACAGTATTATACGCTATGTACAGTGTAAGGACAAAACATGCAGATAGGGTCACCCCTGCCAGGACGCCCACCCTGGTAGGAAACACGCCTGTTCTTTAGTGCTATACTGCTTCTCATTAGTGCTTACCTATAACAGTGTTCAGCAATCCAGCTGGGCTTGCTCCCAAGGATATTCAGCTTAAAGAAGTAAAGGAGAAGCACCAACGCCAGGGTGTGACCTGGACTGGCCTGGAGGGATTCAAGGAAAAACAATTAGTAGGTAAGATTTAATTTTGCCTTCCTAATTGTCCCTCCAGGCCAGTCCAGTTACTCATGGAATGTACAAAAGCAGTGCTCAAACACGGGAGGAATCCACAAGCCCAGCCTCAAGCACACCGGAACCAAATCTGGCATTTTCCATGACCTGCATATCTAGCGGTTAATGCCTGGGGAAAGTATGGACTCATGACCAAGTGGCTGCCCTGCAAACATCCACCGGTGGCACCAGGCTGGACTCTGCTCAAGATGCTGCTTGTGACCTGGTTGAATGAGATCTGAGCCCCAATGGCAGAACTTTCCCACAAACTGCATAAGTGGAACCTATGGTCTGGGTTTAAAAAAGGTTTGGACAAGTTCCTGGAGGAAAGGTCCATAAACCATTATTAAAAGGAACCCTCAATATTACTGCTTGACCCAATACAAGCACTGAGGAACCTGTGTCTTTTGGGGAAACTGCTAGGTACTTATGACCTAGATTGGCCACTGTTGGAAACAGGATACTGGGCTTGATGGACCTTGGTCTGACCCAGTATGGCATATCTTATGTTCTAATGCTTCACCTAACTGGCAATCGACGCTTTGGAAGCCACCTTCCTTTACGAGGGCCATCAAACAAAACAAACAACCCGTCCGATTTTCGCAGAGACTCTGTCCTCTTAAAGTATCTCTGCAGAACTCTATGCATATCCAGCAGATGTAGCTGACGGTCCTTCTTGGAATCTCTGAGCGGACCGGCAAACAAAACATTTGGTTCAAATAGAAGTGAGAAACCACTTTTGTAAGGAAGGAAGGAACTGGTCTCAACACCACCTTCTCCCTGGAAACAGCAGAAATGGTTCTTTGCAATACAGGGCCTGAAGCTCAGATATTCGACACGCGGAACAAAGTACTACCAAATGGACTGTCTTCAAGGTAAGATCTCTCAGGGATGCCCTTACGAGGGGCTCAAACGGTGCCCCAGTTAAAACTGTCAGTACCAAATTCAGGTCCCAAGAAGGAACCACAGGCTGCAAAGGGCAGTCAGACATGCTTCACCGTCTTGAGGAAATGCACCATATCTGGATGAACCACTAAGGAATGCCCTTGCACAAACCCTCTATAACAAGAGAGGATTGCTTTAAGGGAATTGAGTGCCAAACCCTTCTCCAGGCGCTGCTGTAGAAATAGCAAAATATCGGGAAGAGCACAAGCGCTCCCCATCCTGTGAGGCTGGCATCCATCTTTACCAGCATCCACTGTGGTAAAGATGAGGTAGATGCTAGTAAAGACTGGACTGCAGCCATCACTCCAGACTGTTCTTCACGCACTCTGCACACACAACTTCTGTGACAATGGCTGGGCATGTGGAGACCAGCAGGGCAGCAGCATGTGTTCTAATTGCTTCATGTGGGCTCGGGCCAAGGGCACCAGCTCCAGGGCCACCACCATGAAGTCCAAAAGCTGAAGGTAGTACCATGCTGCTAGCACCTTCATCTGTAAGAATCACCACACTTGCGCCTGAAGCTTCTGCACCCTGTCCTCGGTAGCGAGACCAAGCCTGAGTATCGAACTGGGCCCCCAGATAGACCAGGTGTTGCATGGGCCGAAGCTGACTTTTGGCCAAGTTGACCACCCAGCCCAGACTCTAGGAAATCCACCATCCATTTCGTAGCGGATGTGGCCTCGGCATCAGACTTCACCCGAATAAGCCAATCGTCCAGATATGGGTGCACTAAGATTCCTTCCTTCCACAACGCTGTCACCACCACCATGACCTTAGTAAAGGTGCGTGGTACGGTAGCCAGGCCAAATGGCAGCACTCTGAACTGAAAATAGCCCATGGGAAACACAAAGCAGAGAAACTGCTGATGGTTGGACCAAATGGATATGTGCAAATAGGCCTCCGTGAGATCCAGAGTGGACAAAAACTCACCCTGCCTCGCCGCCAGAATAATTGATCGTAAGGTTTCCATGCGGAAGTGCGGCACATGCCAGGTATGATTCACATGCTTGAGATCAAGGATGGACCAAAAGGTTCCCTTTTTCTTGGGCACCACAAAATAGATGGAGTATCGACTGGACCAGCACTGTTATCATAGCTTCCAGCAATAATCGAGGCCATGGTCCTAGAAGTCACTTGGACGAGAACATAGAAGGTGTCTGCTATGTATGCTGCCACTGACTCCAGCCTGTTGCCTTCTATTGCTGCTAGACCTTCGAGGTCTGGTAGAGTTAATCCCTGGAGTCAGCAAATGGAGACCTTGGATATGTAGGCCCTGCAAATGGAAGCCTGCAGAGCCAAGGAACTCAAGTCGAAAGGCTCCTTGAGCAGAGACTCCCAATTTGCGATCATGGAGATCCTTAAGTGCAGTCTCGCTTTCCACGGGAATGGTGGTCTTCTTGGTCACCACTGAGACCACAGCATCCACCATGGGCATCCTCAAGAGGCCCTGCCTCCCTCCTGCAGAATAGGGTACAAATGACCCATCGTCGTGCTGCCCCTCAAAATGGTTTCTGGAAACTTCCACTCTGACTCAACCATTTTCTTAATCACCCTGTGCACTGGAAACACATCTACAGCCCTTTGAACCCCTGCAACAAGGGGTCCTCCAACGGCTCCTTCACCAGGGCCAGTGGGGGCACAATATTCAATGCTGACAGAGAATGGGAAATGAGAGCTTAGAGTTCCTCCCGATGGAAGACCTGGAAAACATTGGGGTCTTCCACGGGGGAATCTCTCCTTCCTCCAATTCTACTACTACAACTACTACATTTGTATAGTGCTACAAGGTGTATAAAGTGCTGTAACATATGTAAGAGATGGTCCCTGCTCATCAGAGCTTACAATCTAATCAAGACAGCACGACATCTAGGGGAATGGTAAAGAAACACATTGGAGACAAAGCGGATCAGGATCCAAAAGCGGCCTCAAAGAGGTGAGTTTTCAGCCTGGATTTGAAAAGGACCAGAGATGAAGCCTGACAGACAGGCAGTTTATTCCAGGCATAAGGAGCAGCAAGGTGAAAGGTTCGAAGTCTGAAGTTAGCAATAGGAGAAGGGCACAGATAGAAGTGCTCTGGCAGAGGAGTGGAGTTCACGAGGAGGAATGTAGGGAGAGATAAGAGAGGAAAGGTAGTGAGGAGTAGCAGAATGAGTGCATTTATAGGTCAGTAAGAGAAGTTTAAACTGGATACAGAAATGGAGAGGGAGCCAGTGAAGCGACTTGAGAAGAGGGGTTATATGCACATATTGAGGCTGGTGAAAGATTAGCTGCACAGCGGAGCTTTGAATAGACTGAAAGTGAGAGAGAAGATTCAGAGGGAGACCAGCAAGGAGAAGGTTGCAATAGTCTAGGCGGGAGGTCACAAAAGAGTGGATGAGTGTCTTAGTAATGTGTTCAGAAAGGAAGGGGGAAATTTCACTGATATTATACAGGAAGAAACAACAGATTTTAGCTATCAGTTGGAATGTGTGCGGAGGAGGAGAGGGAGGAGTCAAAGATGACCACAAGGTTGCGAGCCGAGGAAACAGGGAGGAATAGCGCATTATCCACAGAGAATGAGAAAGGAGGAAGGGGAGAGGTGGGTTTAGGGGGAAAAATATGAAGTTCGGTTTTGGCCATGTTCAATTTCAAATGGTGGTGAGACATCCAAGTAGCAATGTCAAATAGGCAGGCAGAGATCCAGGCCTGGATAATCAAGAGATTTCAGGTGTAGAGTCTGAGAGTCATCAGCATAAAGATGGTACTGAAAGCCATGGGAAGAGATGAGCGTACCAAGGGATTGGGTATAGAGAGAGAAAAGGAGTAGGCCCAGGTGAGACTCCTGGGGTACACCAACTGAGGGAGAGATAGCAGTAGAGGAGGATCCACCAGAACAGACAATGAAAGTATGATGAGAGAGATAAGAAGAGAACCAGGCACAGAGCCCTTAAAATCAAGCGAGAACAAGCTATCGAGAAGAAGGTGGTGGTCAACAGTGTCAAAAGCAACAGAAAGGTCAAAAAGGATGAGGATCGAGTTCATTTAACATATAAGGTGTAGCTGTATTAGTATAAACATATAAACATGATGGCAGACCAGATAGAAAGACTAAATGGCCAATTTTCCCAACGGAGAAAGGTGAATAGTGGAGTATCCCAGGGATCTGTGCCAGATCTGCTGTTTTTTTAACATATTCATAAATGACCTGGAAATGGGAACAAGTGAGGTAGTCAAATCTGAAGATGACACTAATTCAAAGTTGTTAAAAACCCAAGAGGATTGTGAAAAAGTGCAAGAGGTTCTTGATAAATTGGAAGACTGGATGTCCAAATGACAGATTAAATTTAATGTGGACAAGTGCAAAGTTATGCACCTAGGAAAGAACAACCCAAACTATGGTTACACGATGCAAGGTTCCACATTAGGAACCATCACCCAGGAAAAAGATTTAGGCGTCATTGTGGATAACATGTTGAAATCCTTTGCCCAGTGTGCAGCGGCGGCCAAGAAGGCAAATAGGATGCTAGGAATCATAAGGAAAGGAATGGAGAATAAAACAAAGGATTTCATAATGCCTCTGTATTGTTCCATGGTGTGACCGCACCTTGAGTATTGTGTACAATTCTGGTTGCCGTATCTTAAAAAGGATATAGCGGAATTAGAAAAGGTACGGTGGGGGGAGGAGTCAAGATAGTGGTTTGCTGAATCTCTATGTGCTGCTGAGTTTTCTTATGGGGAAAAAGCTCAAAGTAAAAGGAGGTTCCTTACCCTCTCGACCCCCTTCTGCTTCGACGCCCTTACCTGCAGTGATCCAAGACCCTCTGGATAGTTTTTTTTCAGCTGTTGCAACAACTGGCACTGACAAGGGAAATAAGCCTGGGTGTGGATACGCTGGGGCCAGAAGGCTCAGCATCTGCCTCAGGCGTTTCATCTCTCTCCCCTGATTCATATCAGGTTTCGAAGCTGTAGTACCTTTAACAGATCTCCAGTGGTAGTCCACAGTCAAGTCCCCCCTTGCCAGGGAGTGGCTTGCATCTGCAAGGATTGGACGACAGACCGGGACGCCAAGTTGAGTTTATCGATGTCAGCTCAGCCTGCAAGTTTTTGAAGCCCGTTGAGTGAGCAACTGATAGCGTGAGCATCTGCTTCGGTGGGTGGAAGCCAGGCGCTGCGAGCTATGCAGGAGGATCTATCAGTTGAAACTGACTCATTAGGTTTCACACCAGTATGCCCTAAAACTTTTACAATGGAGACTATTTGGGCTACAATAGTCTCCTTAGGGAATGCTTTGCTTCCACAGATGCTGCCCTTCGCTAACAGAGTGTCATCTCTTGCTATAAAAACTGATGGATTAACTTCTCAGGTTAGTTATTCAGTCTACTCTTTCTGAGACTAAGACCAGGGTGGATGTTTTGGAGAATCAGCTTCAAGTGACTATTAAAGGCTCTACTATCATTCAAAAGAAGATTGAGCAGTTGGAAAATGCTTCTAGAGCGGTGAATTTAAGATTAATTTTCCCATATCAGTTATGATTTCAGTGCGTGAAATGTTCAAGAAATATTTGTCTGATGTTTTGACAATCCTGGTGGAGTCATATCCTCTGCTGGCGAAACTGTATTATTTACCAACAGGAAAAAGGGAAGTATATCAGAGGATCCTGGGACACAGCAAATTGATGTCTTAAATATTTGAGAATTGTTGGAAACTTCTGGTCTGGAAGAGGTAACGCCATCTACATTATTTCTGTCTTTTGCTTTAGGTTCTGACAAAGAATGGTTGCTGAAGCTCTTCTTTAAGAAAAGGAATGTACCGTTTTATGGTTTATTGGTTAGGCTGTATCCTGATTTGGCCAGAGAAACACAGAAGCGACGGCGTGAATTTTTACTTCTCCATCCAGGAGATCAACTGCTGGGAGGGCTCTTTTTTCTCAAACCCCCCTGTAAATGTCTGATTAAATATCAGTCATTCTTATATTTTCTATGAGCCCTCTCAGTTGTTGGCTTTCATTAATGTCCGGTGTCTGGAGGCTTCAATTGACTCACCAGTTGTATGCGATTAACGGTTGACTCAGTAATAATTTCTTTTGGCATTGTTTATTGGTTTATTGTCTCTTCTTCCTAATTTTGAGGGCTAGAGCACATTGCTGGTTAACCTTTCTCATTTTTGCTAGGGGAATACTATGTATTTTTCTTTCTCTTTTTGTATTTGCTCATTTTCTGAATGATTCTTGGTTGTATGTTGAAATGTTATAAATATATTTTAAAAAAAAGGTACAGAGAAGAGCCACCAAAACTAGTAAAAGGGATGGAAGGATACCCCTATGAGGAGAGGCTTAAAAGGTTAGGGCTCTTCAACCTGGAAAAGAGACAGCTGAGGGGAGATATGACAGAGGTTTATAAATTATTGAATAGAGTGGAATGGGTAAACATAGATCGATTGTTTACGCCATCAAAAAGTAGAAAGACTAGGAGATGTAAAATATTTTTTCACTCAATGTGTAATCAAGCTCTGGACTTTGGTCTGACCCAGAATGGCATTTCTTATGTTCTTGTGAGTAAATACGATTATAAACAAGTTAACTGTTATTGTAAATAGTTCCAAAAGTTCTGTGTATACAAAGTTATGTTCCATGTAAAACGCTTTGAGAATTTGAAAGGTGGTATATAAAAATGTTAAATAAATAAAAATAAATAAAGACCCTTGGATTTTGCTAGGAACAGGTCGCTGGAGACTTTGGCAAGAGCTATTTCAGTAGAATGGTAGAGACGAAAGCTAGACTGCAAAGGATCCAGAAGGGCTTGAGAGGAGAGAGTCAAAACAACGGCGGTGAACCACACATTCAAGTAGTTTAGAGATGAAGGGGAAGAGGGATATGGGTCGATAATTAGAAGGATTAGAAGGATCAAGTGAGTGTTTCTTAAGGAGGAGTGTGACCACAGCATGCTTAAAGGCTGCAGGAACAGTTGCAGTGGAGAGCGATAGGTTGAGAATATGAGAGATGGAAGGGATTATAGTGGGGGAGATGGAGTTTAGGAAATGGGTGGGAATAGGATCAAGAGGAGCAGGTAGTGAGTTTGGAAGAGAAAGGAAGGTGTGCGGTTTTCTCATTAGAGATCATAGAAAAGGAAGAAAGGTTGAGGGAAAAAGTTGGGGGGGAAGGGGGGATGGAGCTGACCTTGTGGGGAATTGGAGTGTGATCTTGTGGACTTTGTCATGGAAATAGTTGGCCAAGGTTTTGGCAAAAAGGGATCAGAGGCAGAGGCACCTTGAGGGGAGAGTTGTAAAGAGACGGTGAGGGTTAGAGGCAAGAGAGTTAGTCGGATGGACATAATAGTCAGCCTGGCAAGTGCTATGGCTGACTGGAAGGAGGCAAGCATGAATTTCAAGTGTAGAAAGTCTGCAAAAGTGTGGAATTTGAGCCAAGTATGTTTAACTGAATGGGCACAGGAATGTAGATAGCAGGTAGAGGAAGACAGACAGGGCTGAGGTACAGTACGCCTCACAAGACGTGTCATGGGTGGGGCAAGAGCATCCTGAGAAGAGTGTAGTTTTATAGGAAGCTACTGCCTCATCAACAGACTCAGATGACATAGTGTATACATAGCTCCCACACAATGGAACAAACTACCTGACACCTTAAGAGCTAACATAGATCTCACATCATTCCATAAAAACCTTAAAACACATTTATTTCAGGAATACTACAACCAGACAGAAATAACATAGAGCAAATTTGTACATGAAACAATCTGATTGAGCTCAACCCCTCCATTATCATATGAAACTCCAAATCCACAAAGAATTAAACTGTAAACCTACTTGCATGTACTTTATCACAAATACTGTATATAGTTAAATTATAACATGTATTTTAACATGTTCTCTTCTATTATGTAAATAGTTTGAGTTATCTGAGTTATTTGAAATTAGTGTTACCCTCCAATGTTCAATGTTATCTTCTTACTGTTATATGTAACTGCTAATTGCGCAGAGTTTAATTGTTAAATGTAAACCACTGCTGATCACTGGAAGGAGCGGTATAAAAATGTGTTCAAATAAATAAATAGTGGAGGAAAGAGATAGTGAGATAGTAGTGGAGAGAGCCAGTGGGGTCAGCAGCATGAAGATTTATAAAGAGGTTGGAGGAGACTGGGCGAGGTTGAGGCTGGTGGGGGGGGGGGTGCAGGCTGCCCCCAGAGGTCCAAGGGCCCCTACCCCAGGTCCTGTGAGGCCTGAGATAGAAGGGAGTCCTGAACCAGCCAGGCATCAGGCTCCTTTTCTCCAGAGGGACCCCATCCATGATGTCCTCCCCTGCAGGGTCTCTTCAGCTGAGAGGGCAGGAACCTTACTGAGGGCCACTGGAGCAATAGCCTTCCTCTTAAGGCAATAGGCTTTATGGAGGGACAGAATAAAATCAGACAAAAAAAATGGCTCGAGGCAATCAGAAAAAATTCTGGGCACTGACTGCAGTGCTTAAACTGCTGCTGCCGGGGTTTTCTCTCTACTTTTACTTTTGCTGCGCTTTCCTTTCCCCTTTGGGAAAATGGCTGCAGTTCCCGCCAAAAGCTTGGGAACCGCAGTCCCAGGAGAATGCACAGGAGGGAAGCCTGTATCCGTGTCCATGTCAGTGGCTGCTAATCAGAGCTGAGAAAACCTGCCCCAGTCGAAGGCAAACCTGACAAAAACCCGAGAAGAGACAAACCACGGCTGCCTGTATACTGTACACAAGCAGTAAGCATCGGCAGCATGCACCCTGCCTGGAGAACAAGGACATGTCAGAAGAACGGAGACAATGAGAGAGAGAAAAAAACACCCAAGGAGAAAAGGAGACTCAATCCAACACCACCCTTCTGCAATGAAGGAATTGCCGAACCTCCTGATCGCTCAAACCGACAATAGTCTCCCCCAGCCTAACTCCCCCGTCGTACACCTTAAAGGGCCAGCGACAAAGAACAGCATCAGTGAACATAAAAGGGAAACTCAAGTAACGTGTAGCCAACAGGCCCTTGAGTATACAGCGGAGGGGGGAAATCTCAGGTATTTTACCTCCAGGCAATTCCTGAACGCCTGAGGGTTCAAGAACACAAAGCAAGCCCTGTCGCACTGCTTGCCCACACTCACCTACCCAAGATAGTAGGGAGAAACCCCAGCAATGCCCTGCACAGCTTCTGCTCTCTAAGCTACTTCACTATGGGGCTTGTCTTTCTCTTTTTGTTTTGTTTGTGCTGAAGAAATCGTCCTTTCAGGGAGTCCACTAGCGAGAGCTCTTCACAGCTGCTGAGAAATGAGAGACTGGAACTGAACGGGGGGGGAGGGGGCTCTTCTACTGCGATATCAGAATCCTGACATGCTCAGTTCTCAGCTGCTGTTGGATGGTGACTACCTATGCTTAACTAGACTGGCATGGAGGGGCGATTAGGAAAGTACTTTTAAACAACACCCATGCTTGATGTAAAACTTTAACCTTTACAGCTGCTTTTATTACAGTCTCCCTTTTGAAAATTAAATGCTAATTAAATCAAATTTTAACATGCTATGATCATTATTGCCAAGTGTTCTCAACACCTTTATCTCTTGTTCCAAATCCTATGTTCCAATATGACTAGATCTAAAAAAGCTTTTCCTCATGCTGGTTCATGAACCAGCTGCCCCATGAAGCAATCATGTATTTCATCTAGAAACTATCTCCCTAGCAGGTCCTTCTGTGACACTGACCCAGTCAATACTGGGGTAATTGAAATCAACCATTATTACTGTGTTGTAATTTTTGTTAGCTTCCCTGATTTCTTTCAGCATTTCATCATCCATCTGTTTATTCTGGCCAGATGGACAGTAGTTTACCCCAACTGCCATTGCCTTCCCTTTTTTACATGGATTTTCTATCCATAGAGATTCTACAGTATCTCTTTTCCTGCAAAACCTCTATCTTGTTTGACTCAAAACCCTCTCTAACAGAGTAAAATCCCTCCACTAATTTTCTACCCTATCACTGCGATAAGCGTAGTTACTCATCTGTAACAGATAATCTCCGGGAAAAGCCGGAATCAGTCTTCGCATATGGGCGACATTCCCCAACACAGCCCACGTGGGAACACTCCCCAGCATCTAATAGAAAGTGTTTGGGAGCATCCCTCTGCACATGCATGCATGCCTTCCCATTGAATCTCCTCAGTGAGGTATATAGTTGAGAAAAAAGGGAAAAAAACTACAATTCCTTGTGAAGGAGGGCAGTTTGTGAAGACAGATTGCTGCTGTTCTCGGAGATCATCTCTTACAGGTGAGTAACTATGATATCTCCAGGAACAAGCAGGAATGCAGTCTTCACATATGGGACTCCCTATCTACAGGCTACCGGAAGCTGGCAAGGAGTATGGCCAATTATAAACTGGAAAAACTGTTGAAGAAAGCACAGTTACTTACCTGTAACAGGTGATCTCTGGGAACAGCAGGAATAAGTCTTCACATATGGGTACGTCGGTACAGACGGAGCCTGCGTGGGAACGCTCCACAGCTGCCCAGAAAGGAAAGCTTTTGGGAGCATCCCACAGCGCCTGCGCGCTGCCTTCCCGCCTTTCCTAACCGCCTCTCTTCAGTTCGAGTTTTAAAGCTGAGACAAAGAGAGAGAGGAAAGGAAAGATAGATAGAGAGATACAACTCCTAGGGGAGGTGGGTGGGTTGTGAAGACTTATTCCTGCTGTTCCCAGAGATCACCTGTTACAGGTAAGTAACTGTGCTATCTCCAGGAACAAGCAGGAATGAGTCTTCACATATGGGGACTCCCCAGCTAGAGATGCCCGGGAGATCCCCAAGGTTGTGAGACCCTGAGAAGGGCTCTACCTCCTCCCATGGATCTCAGGCATCCAACCAGGGATGGAGGGTAGGAGTTGATTAAGCATGGAACAGGTGTTTGAGAACAGCCTGACCAAACAAGGCATCCCGGCGGGAGTCCTTGTCCAAACAGTAATGGGCTGTGAAGGTATGAACCGAGGCCCAGGTGGCTGCTCGACAGATCTGGTCGATAGACACAGAATTTAGATGAGCCATAGAGGTGGCCATGGCCCTCACATTATGAGCTAAGACATGGCCCTCCAGGGAAAGGTTCTTACTCTGGTAGGCGAAAGAAATACACTGAGCAATCCAATTGGACAGTGTCCTCTTAGAGACTGGAAGTCCCAAATGAGAGGGATCAAAAGCAACAAAGAGTTGAGAAGACTTTCTATGTTGCTGTGTCCTTTGTAAGTATTTATTTATTTATTTTATTTATTACAGTTTTTTATATACCGCGCTATTTACAATCAGCGCGGTTCACAGATAAACAAAGACCAGAACAACAGGCTGCTCGGTTTTACATAAAACAGGACGATAAACTTGGATTCGATAAACTTGAATAATATGGGGGTAAAACTATATACATAGAAAGTTGGTCTGTTAATTTTGATAACATGAAAGGGATTTATGAGCTCTCTTACAATCCAGGGTATGAAGATTCCTCTCTGCACTCGATGCATGGGGACCTGGAAAAAAGACAGGTAAATACACCTCTTGATTAAGATGAAAAGGTGAGACCACTTTAGGCATAAAGTGTGGATTGGTCCTAAGGACTACCTTATCATGATGGAACCTTGTATAAGGTGGATAAGCCACTAAGGCCTGCAGTTCACTGATGCGGCGAGCTGAGGTGACTGCAATAAGAAAGATAACCTTCCAGGAAAGAAATTTCAAGGAGGTAGTGGCTAAGGGTTCAAAGGGTGGCTTCATGAGCTGACCAAGAACCAGATTCAAGTCCCATGCCACTGGAGGTGGTCTAATGGGAGGTTTAGTTAAAAGAAGGCCTCTCATGAATCTTGAAATAAGAGGATGAGAGGAAACAGGTTGTCCATTGAGAGGCTTGAGGGATGCTGCAATAGCACTCAAATGGACCCTTACTGAATTTGTCTTGAGGCCTGCATGGGAAAGATGCAGGAGATACTCTAGTAAAAAATTCAAAGGTATTGCTAGAGGGTTAATACCCTTCTCCCATTTGGGAGCAAAGTGAGCTAACCTTCCTGGAATGGTGAGAGGCTCTGGTTCTTTTAGAGCCAGAAAGGCTAAGTTCTCTAGGTGCAAGTCAAAGGCCCTGAGGAGGCTGAGGCTGTTGGGCTACAGTAGGCCTTGCAGCCTTAGACTTGGCTTGTTTAGGTTGTTGACGCTTTGCAGCAAAATGACCTGCAGAAGATGTCTGCTGACCATAAGCAGGATAATATCTTCCCTTCTTGGGAAAATATGTCTTTTTGAACAACCTCTTCTGGACAGGATTAGAGGTAGACTTTGAAAGCCTATCCAAAGCAGAATTTTCTGCATCCATCTGAGTGGCCTTTGCTTGCCAATCTTTGCCAAACAGGTTTTCACCTGTAAAAGGAAGATTTCCTAATCCATCTTGGACCCAGGGTTCCAAATCAGAAGCTTGTAACCAAGCAATTCTGCGTGCACCTATGGCAATGGCCGAGGCTCTGCTGGCCCCCTCAAAAGAATCAACGGCTGCACGGTTAGAAAATTTGGAAACATCCTGGGCATGCTTAAGCCAGGTAAGAAAGTCTTCCCTTTTATCTTCTGGAAGAAAAGGGAGGAAAGTTTGCAGATGATCTGTAACTTCCTTCAGAAACATCCCCATATAGAGACTATAGGAGTTGATTCTGGCAACAAGCATACTGGCTTGAAAGATTTTCCAGCCAAAAGCATCCAAGGTTCTACATTCTCTTCCTGGAGGAGCAGATGAGTGCCTCTTTGCACTCTTTAACTTTTTCATAGCAGACTCCACCACAATAGAATGGTGAGGAAGCTGAGTTTTATGAAATCCAGGACAAGGAGGGACACGATACATGGTATCCAACCTACGAGAATGAGAAGAGATGGTGAGAGGAGTCTCCCATATGCCTATCATGTGGTCATAAAGGATCTCATGAACTGGCAAAGTGGCTGCTTCTTTAGGAGCCTTAGGATATTGCAAAATATCCAATTTTTTGGCTCTAGGCTCTGTCTCAGGGGCTACTGAGATAGAAAGCCCCTTGGCCACTTCCCTTATGAAGTCTTGAAAAGACAAGTCTTCTGGAGGGGACATTCTTCTTTTTGGAGAAGAAGGCTCCTGAGGAAGAAGTACCGATGCTTCGACAGAGGCCTCCAATGCATCAGAGTCTTCGGAGGAATCGAAGTATCGCCTGTCCTGGATGCTCTTGTAAAGCCCGATACGCATACCGGGTGGTATCGACATCGGGAGTCATCGGTACCGGATCGGTACCGATAGGCATCATCGGACAGGGTACCACTGCAGTCGACACCGAAGCTGATGTCGATGCAACCAGTACCGGCACCGGAACCGATATCGGAGCCGGTACCGACAACGAAGCTTGTTGCGGTACCAGCGACGTCGCAGCTTGTATGAATGCCGTAATGGCACGCTGCATGGTCAGAACATTCTGATCCATCGACGCCATGAATGTCTGGAGGTCGGTACTGGCGGATTCCACCAGTACCCCAGAACATTGCAACAGGTGATCGGTCGAGGCCGTGCCATCGATGTCAACCTGTGACCCCATAGGAGGAGCTTTGGAAGCCGGAGCTTCCCGCCGGGGTACTTTTGCCGGTGCAGGATCCTCGAGGGCAAGCCCGGGCATCTCGATGCTTAGAGGGAGATCTACCCTTCGAGGACCGGCTGGACTTATGTTTGGTTACCTGAGATCCATAGGAGGAAGAAGCAGCCCTGGAAGACGTCGATGCCACCGAAGCTGCATCAGAGGGAAACAGTGTACTGAGCTTGGCTGCTCGGTTCTGTAAACCTCTTTTAGACATCATGGAGCAGGACGGACAATCCGTGATGGAATGGTCAGGACCCAAACACTTAAGACACCAGTCATGGGTGTCGGTAACAGAGATGGTACCGCTGCACTTAGTGCATTTTTTAAACCCGGAGGCGGGCTTTTCCATGAAGAATTTTCTGTTAGGCCTAAGGCCCAACGAAGAAAAAATACACTGAAGTGGAACGGAAGTATTCTTTTTTTTTTTTTGAAGAAAAGAAAGAAAAGACCGGCAGTACCGGTCCGACGTCGAAGAAGGCAGACGCGCGACCAAAGAAATAAAATAAAATAAAGAACTTCTTCAGCGGTGACAGGAACACGACCTGCTGGCTCCGCGGAAAAGAAGAACTGAAGAGAGGCGGTTAGGAAAGGCGGGAAGGCAGCGCGCAGGCGCTGTGGGATGCTCCCAAAAGCTTTCCTTTCTGGGAAGCTGGGGAGCGTTCCCACGTAGGCTCCGTCGGTACCGACGTACCCATATGTGAAGACTCATTCCTGCTTGTTCCTGGAGATCAACATGGAGAGTCTTGGGGATCTAGGAAACTGGATCCCCAGCACACCTCCATTGAGACAGCATTGGTGGTAGCCTTGATGGACAGAGGGCCAGAAGGAAGGAGGTGTAGCTAAGTCCCAAAGAGGTGCCATAGTACGGTTTGGTAAAGTCACTGTCCTTATGAGAGTCCTTCTCCAGACAGTAGTGAGCTGCAAAGGTATGAATGGAGGACCATGCAGCAGCACGGCAGATCTCCATTATAGAGACAGAGCGTAAGTGGGCCACAAATGTAGCCATGGCGCAGATATTGTGGGCTGTTATATGCCCCTCTAATTTCAGACCCGCCTGAGTGTATGCAAAGGATATGCAGTCTGCTATCCAAAGAGAAAGAGTGTGTTTAGTCACGGGAAGACGGTAAAAAAGAATAATTGTGAGGATTTTCGATGTGCCTTGGTTCTGTCAAGGTAATATGCCAATACTCATTTGCAATCGAGAATATGAAGTACAGCCTCAGCCCGAGATGCATATGAGATGGAAGGAAGATACAACCTTTGGAAGGAATGTGCAACCAAAGCTTGTAGTACACTAACTCAGTGAGCGCAACTAGGAAGGAAACCTTCCAAGTAAGAAACTTGATGGGTGTAGTGCTAGGGGCTCAAATGGAGGTTTGAGCAATTGAGCAAGAACCACTTTGAAGTCCCAGGGGACAGATGGGGGCTAAATCGGTGGCTTAGTCAATAGGAGACCACGTATGAAGTGGGTTACCAATGGATGTGCAGAAACGGGTTTTCCATCAATTCCCTGATGAGAAGCCGAAATGGCACAGAGGTGGACATGAATGGAACTAATTTTGAGATCCACAGGAGAGAGGTGGAGGAGATACAGAAGACGACTCTCCACTGGACAAATGAAGGGGCTGAGGGTGTGCTGAGCACATCATACTGTGAACCGTCGCCATTTAAAGGCATATGTACATCGCGTGGCGTCTTTCCAGGACACCAGAAAGATGTCCTTTACGGCATCCAGTAAATTCAGGACTGAAAATACTACTCTCTCAGCAGCCAGGCCTTCAGGCAGAGCACGCCCGAATACTGGGATGGAGCAATGCCCCCTGATCCTGCAAGATCAGGTCTGGTGCGCATCCCAGATGGAGAGGCTGATGCTGAACTAGACGAAGAAACAGGGTAAACCACAGCTGTCGGGGACAGAATGGGGCTACCAGAATCATGGTGCCTCTGTCGGCCTACAATTTGAATAGCATCTTGGCTATCAGCAGAATGGGCAGGTAAGCGTATAACACATCCATTCCCAAATGAAGGAGGAAAGCATGCAGGGACTGATGTTGTGGAGAGGGCACCCTGGAGCAAAACCGAGGAATTTGTGCATCGAGCCAACAGGGCGATATGTGGGATTCCCCAGAGCTGGAAGATGCGAGCAACTGAGGACCCGAGTGAGACTGTCCACAAAAAAGACATTGTTACTCACCTATAACAGGTGATCTCGGGGAAGAGCAGGAATCAGTCTTCACATATGGGTATCACTGGCACTGATGGAGCCGGTGCGGGAACACTCGTAAGCGTCCAGTTGGAAAGCCTTTGGGAACAATCCACTGTGCCTGCGCATCTGCCTTCCCAAGTCCTCTCCTCAGTTGAGTTTGTAGCTGAGAGATAGACTATAGCCTACAACTCCTAAGAGAGGAGGGTGGATTGTGAAAATTGATTCCTGCTGTTCCCAAAGATCACCTGCTACAGGCGAGTAACAATGCTATGTCCAGGAACAAGCAGGAATGCAGTCTTCACATATGGGACTCAATAGGTCTCAGGTACCAGACTGGAAATGGTAGCAAGAGTATCCCCGAGGCTAAAGGATAGAGCTGACAAGGTGTAGATACAAAGTGGCCCCATTGGATTCGATTGCATGAGCATCGCAAGGGAAGTCTGGTTCCAGAAGAAGTCTGGGATGGAAGGAAGGAGTTGCTTTTAAGCCCCAAAAAGGTGCTGGAGGACAGCCTGGCCAAAGACAGCATCCTGACAGGAGTCCCTGTCTAGGTAGCAGTGTACAGCGAAGGTATGAATGGAGGACCAGGTAGCTGCTCGACAGGTTTCATCAGTGGAGACAGAACAAAGGTTGGCAACTGAGGTTGCCATGGCTTGCACGTTGTGAGCAGTGATGTGACCCTCGAGGGAAAGTCCCGCTTGCACATAGACAAAAGAAATGCAGTCTGCAATCCAGCTGGATAAAATGTCAATGGAAGACCAAGGTGGCTTGGAACAAAGGAAAAGAATAATTGAGAGGATTTCCTGTGATTCTTGGCTCTGTCCAAGTAGAAAGCCAGCGCTCACTTGCAATCTAAAGTGTATAGTGCTGCTTCAGCCCTAGAGGAATGCGGTCTGGGGAAGAAGACAGGTAACATCACCGATTGGTTGAGGTGGAAGGCTGAACTCACTTTCAGAAGGAAGTATGGATGGGTACTGAGAACCATCTTGTCACATTGGAACGGGTGTATGGAGGATCAGACACTAAAGTCTGCAAGTTCGTTGATGTGGTGAGCTGGGGTAGGGGCAATGAGGAAGATTACCTTCCAGCACAGGAATTTTAAAGAAGTGGCGACTAAAAGCTCAAAAAGGAGGCTTTAGAAGTTGCGCTAAGACCAGGTTGAGGTCCCAGGACACCGGTGATGTTTTGACCGGTGGCTTGGATAACAGGAAACCCTGCATAAATCACTGCATCAAGGGGTGTAAAGAAATGGGTTGCCTGTCCGCCGGCCTGTGATAGGCTCAGATGGCACTAAGATGAACTCTGACTGAGTTAGTCTTGAGAGCTGCTGAGAACAAGTGGAGGAGATATTGTAAAAGAAATTCTGCCGGGCAGGCAGAGGGGTAAATATGTTTTGAGGTACACCAGAGAGTGAACCTTCGCCATTTGAAGGCATATGAACATCTGATAGACGGCTTGCATGATGCAAGTAGGATGTCCTTGACCTGTTGTGGAAGGCTGAGGTCAGCAAAGATTATGCTTTCAGCAGCCATGCCATGAAATGGAGGGCTTGTGGATTGGGATGGAAGCATCCCTTGATCCTGAGAAAGGAGGTTGGGCACATGTCCAAGGCTGAGGTGAAGTCTGTGCTAGTCAAAGCAGCAGAGGAAACCATGGCTGATGGGGCCAGTAAGAGGCTATTAAAATCATGGAGCCCGGCCTACAACTTGAACTCGGTCTTGGATATCAAGGGGATCGTTGGGAATGCATAAAGGAGGCCCTGTCCCCAATGTAGAAGGAAGGCATCCGTTGCCTGTCTATGCAGGGAGGGAAACCTTGAGTAGGACAGCAGAAGTTGTACATTCTCCTGGGTGGTGAACAGATCTATTCTTGGGGTCTCCCACATGTGGAAGATCCAAGATGCCATCTCCTGATTTAAAGTCCTCTCATGTGGATATAGGATACGGCAGTATCTGTCCGCAAGGAGATTGAGTTTGCCCGGAGATACACTGCCCTGAGATGTATACAGTGTGCAATGGAGAAAAAACAGAGGCGAAGGGCTTCCCAGCAGAGGGAATAGAAACTCGTTCCTCCCTGTTTGTTCACATAGAACATGGCCACCTAGCTGTCCATTTTGACTAAGACCTGTTTGCCCGAGAGCTGGGTTTGGAAAATTTGAAGGGCATTTGTGAGAACACATAGCTCCAGGAGGTGGATCTGCAACTAAGATTTCTGTTGTGTCCACTGTCCAGATATGCTTCTCACCTGAGTTTGGAAGCATCCGTTGTCAGGGTGCATTGAGGTGGAGGCATCTGAAAAGGTGACCCCCCCCCCCCCCCCCGAGTAGGGTTTGAGGGAAGAACTGCCACTTAATGGAGTTGACAAGTGGAGGGGTGATGCAGATTTTATCTGACAGACACCCAGTTACTTGGGTCCATTCAGACAAGAGTCCATTGGGTTTGCCGCATGTGCAGGTGGGCATAGAGGACTCTATGGATAGTGGAGGCCATGTGCCCTAGAAGGCGCAGCATTTCTTGAGCTGTTATGGCACTGTGACCTCTTATGGTGTGGGCCAGCTTAGTGAGACGGGAAGAGCGGTCCTGTGGAAAGAAAGCTCAGCCCTGACGATTGTCCAGAAGTAATCCGATGAATTCCAGCCGCTGGGATGGAACCAGGTGCAATTTGGGAAAGTTTAAGATGAAGCCCAGATCTTGAAGCACAGTTATGGTGCAATGAAGAGATAATTTTATCTCTGGTGGGGATTCTCCCCTTAATAGCTAGTCGTCTAAGTAGGGGAAGATGAAGTCTCCCAAAATACGAAGGTAGGCAGGAACCACTGCCATGCATTTTATGAACACTTGGGGTGTGGACGCTAACCCGAAGGGGAGCACCCGGTATTGGTAGTGGTTTTGATGGAACCAAAAATGCATATAATGTCTGTGTTGAGGATGTGTCAGCTAATGGGTGTATGCCTCATTCAGGTCTAGAGAACACAGCCAGTAGTTCCTCTGAAGGTATGGCAGAAGTGTACAAAGGGAAATCATTTTGAATTTTTCTTGAACAAGGAATTTGTTTAGGTTCCTTAGATCTAGAATGGGCCTGAACCATTCTGTCTTCTTGGGGATAAGAAATAAGCAGAGTAGAAGCCCTTGCCCTTTTGGGTAGGTGGAATTCTTTCTATGGTTCCCTGAGCTAACAGGGTGGACATCTCGACTGATAGGAGATTGGCCTGAAAGGGGTTTGCAGGATAATGGAGTGGAGTAGCCACATAATGGTTAAAGCACTGGCTTGGGAACCAAGAGACCAGGGTTCGATTCCCACTAGCACTCCTTGTGGCCTTGGGCAAATCACTTAACCCTCCATTGCTCAGAAAAATCCAAGTTATCAATGTCCCTGTTTAATGTATATTACCAAGTTCAAGATACAATGTAAACCGCTTTGATTGAAATGATAAAGCAGAAGCAGTATAAAGAGACGGTTAAATAAATAAATAAAATAAATAAATAATCCCTTGTGGAGGTAGTGGGGGTAAGCTTTCGAAATGAAACAAATAGCCCCTTTGAACAATGTTTACAGTCCATTGCTCTGATGTGATGCAATGTGCAGCTGGTTGTGGCTTAGACGTCTTAGGTTTTTTGGGCTGGTGAGAGTCCTGCGGTCACTGCTGTTGCTGCCGAGGCTGGTAAGCAGCTAAAGGTGGATAAGAAGGGTAATATTTATTCTTCTTAGGACAGAAAGACTTCTTTGGATTGTTCTCTCCTAGAGGGGCCTGACATCTTTCTGGAAAGGCGTTTGAGGGTAAGATCATCTGTCTCGATCTCTCTGGCCTTCTCTCTTCAACCCTTTCCAAAGAGGTTCTCACCAAAAAAGGGATGTTGGCTAATTTATCTTGAACCCACTGCTCAAGGTCAGATGCCTGGAGCCAAGCCATTCTGCAATCACCGATGCACACTGCTGAAGCCCTAATAGATGACTCAAAAGCATCGAAAGATGCTCTTGTATGAAATTTGGATGTATACTAATTTTGCCTGATTAAGGCCTGGAATGCATCACGTTTGTCATCAGGAAGGATAGACGCAAGGTCTCCAGATCCCTGGAGATATCCTTGAAATACATGCCCACATAGTGCATGTAGGAAATAATCCTAGAGGTGAGCATGCATGCCTGAAAGCACAGACACACAAAGGCAACATAAGATATGCCATACTGGGTCAGACCAAGGTCCATCTAGCCCAGTATCCTGTTTCCAAGGCCAATCTAGGTCATAAGTACCTAGCAGTTTCCCCAAAAGACACAGGTACCACAATGCTTGTATTGAGTCAAACACTGATATCCTGGGTCCCTTTTTAATAATGATTTATGGACCTTTCCTCCAGGAACTTGTCCAAACCTTTTTTTAAACCCAGCTACACTAACAGCCTTTACTAGATCCTACGGTAACAAATTCCAGAGTTTGATTACACGTTGAGTGAAAAAATATTTTCTCTTATTAGTCTTAAATAGTTTACCCTGTAGCTTCATTGCATGTCCCCTAGTCTATCTATATTCTGATAACGTAAACAATCGATCTACGTTTACCTGTTCCACTCCGTTCATTAATTTATAGACTTCTATCATATTTCCCCTCAGCCGTCTCTTTTCCAGGTTAAAGAGCCCTAACCTTTTTAGCCTTTCTTCATAGGGGTATCCTTCCATCCCCTTTACCATTTTGGTGGTTCTTCTCTGAACCTTTTCTAATAACGCTATATCCTTTTTAAGATACAGCGACCAGAATTGAACACAATATTCAAGGTGCGGTCGCACCATGGAACGATATAGAGACATTATAATATCCTTTGTTTTATTTTCCATTCCTTTCCTTATGATACCTAGCATTCTATTTGCTCTCTTGGCCGTCACTGCACACTGGGCGGAGAGTTTCAACATGTTATCCACAATGACGCCAAAATCTTTTTCCTGGGTGGTGGTTCCTAACGTGGAACCTTGCATTGTGTAACCATAGTTTGGGTTGTTCTTCCCTAGGTGCATAACATTGCACTTGTCCACATTAAATTTCATCTGCCATTTTGATGCCCACTCTTCCAATTTATCAAGATCCTCTTGCAATTTTCCACAATCCTCTTGGGTTTTAACAACTTTAAATAGTTTTGTGTCATCTGCAAATTTGATATCCTCACTCGTTATTCCCTTTTCCAGGTCATTTATGAATATGTCAAAAAGCAGTGGACCCAGCACAGATCCCTGGGGTACACCACTGCCTCCTATCCCATGACTCTTTATTTATTTGGAGATCAGGGGCGGTTTACATTGAACAAAAGTAACAAGGAACCATACATTGAACATTCTGAACATTGTAACATTACAAAAAACAGTTGGACTTCGTTGAACATGGAGCTTTTTACACAACTGTGGCTGAACATAGCAACTATTTACAGCCTGAATCACCGCATCAGGGCTCCAGAAGGCACAGAGGTATATATTACATATGTGCAAGGAGTGAGAAATCTATTGTCTTAGCTGAAGTAGGGTAAGGCTAAGGTTTAATAGGTAAGGGTGTTAGGTTGGGTAGTCAGTCTGTGACTGCATGGTTTTGCCAAAAGTCTCTGATGAGGGACCTTGTCAAAGGCTTTCTGAAAGTCCAAATACACTATATCAACTGACTCACCTTTGTCTACCTGTTTATTCACACCTTCAAAAAATATAAGAAATTAGTAAGACAAGACCTTCCTTGTCTAAAACCATGTTGGCTGTCTCCCATTAAGCCATGACATGTTCAGCAATTTTGTTCTTTATGATGGTTTCTACCATTTTTCCCGGTACTGACGTCAGGCTCACCAGTCTGTAGTTTCCCGGATCACCCCTGGAACCCTTTTTAAAAATTGGCTTTACGTTCGCCATCCTCCAATATTCAGGTATTACAGATGATTTTAATGATAGTTCACAGATTACTAATAGCAGCTCTGCAATCTCATATTTCAGTTCTTTCAACACCCTTGGATGTACACCATCCGGTCCAGGTGATTTGCTACTCTTCAGTTTATCAAATAGTTGTGATACATCTTCCCGGTGTAGCGATATTTCTTTCAATTCTTCCGCAGTTTCACCTTTAAAATAACCACTTCAGTCATGGGTAACATCCCTACATCTTCCTCAGTAAAGACTGAAGCAAAGAATTCATTCTGTCTCTCGGCTATAGCCTTGTCCCCTCTTATTGACCCTTTTACCCCTCTATCATCTAATGGTCCAAATGACTCTCTCACAGGTTTTTTGCTAGGAATGTACTTGAAAAAGTCTTTATTACGCGTTTTTGCTTCCACAGCAAGTTTCTTCTCAAATTCTCTCTTTGCCTGCCTTGCATTTAACTTGCCAGTGCTTGTGCTGTTTCCAGTTTTCGTCATTTGGCTTTTTTTTCCATTTCCAGAAAGATGCTTTTTTGGCAACAGCCTCTCTGACCTCACCTTTAAACCATGCTGGCAGTTTTTTGGACTTCCTTTCACTTTTCTTAAAGCGTGGAATACAGCTGGTCTGGGCTTCCAAGATAGTATTTTTCAACAGCAACCAAGCTTGATGAAAGTCTTTAACCTTTGCAACTGGTCCTTTTAGTTTTTTCTTAACTATTTTCATTATTTTATCATAGTCTCCCTTTTGAAAGCTAAAAGGTAGTACTGTGGATTTCCTTACCATCCCTCCTCCACTAATTAAATCAAATGCGATCATGCTATGATCACTATTGCCAAATGGCTCCAACACCCTTATCTCTTGCACCAGGTCTGATGTTCCACTAAGGACTAGGTCCAATATGGCTTCCCCTCTGGTCGGTTCATGAACCAGCTGCTCCAAGAAGCAGTCATTTATTTCATCTAGGAACTTTATCTCCCTAGCATGTCCTGCCGTGACACTGACCCAGTCGATACCGGGGTAATTTAAATCACCCATTATTATTACTGCGCTGTAACTTTTGTTAGCTTCCTTGATTTCTTTGAGCATTTCATCATCCATTTGTTCATTCTGGCCAGGCGGTCGATGGTACACCCCCCACTGCCATCGCCTTCCCCTTTTTACATGGAATTTCAATCCATAGAGATTCTACAGAAAATGCTGTTTCCTGCAAAACTTTAATCCTTTCTGACTCAATGCCCTCTCTAACATAGAGCGCAACCCCCCCCCCCCCCCATCAATTTGATCAGCTCTATCATTACGATATAGTTTGTACCCAGGTATCAGAGTGTCCCACTGGTTGTCCTCCTTCTACCATGTCTCTGAGATTCCAATCATATCTAACCTCTCATTTAGTGCTATATATTCTAACTCTCCCATCTTATTTTTTAGACTTCTAGCATTTGCATACAATCATTTTAGAGACTGTATTTTATTCATATTAATTTGGCTATTGGGAGGCATGGGTAATTTGGAATCTTTAAGCTCTGTCTGCTCCAGACTCAAGGGCATTAGAGCTACTTTACTATTTTTTGGAACCTCTCTGCTTTTGGTAGTATCCTTCAAGGATACATTCTTCCAAACTATGCGCTCTTGTGTGACTGTCGGCTTTCCCCTATTATCTAGTTTAAAAGCTGCTCTGTCTCCTTTTTAAAGGTTAATGCCAGCAGCCTGGTTCCATCCCGGTTAAGGTGAAGCCTATCCCTTCGGAAGAGCCCCTCCTTTCCCCAGAATGTTCCCCAGTTCCTATCAAATCCAAAACCCTCATCATTGCACCATTGTCTCATCCACGCATTGAGACTCCGGAGCTCTGCCTGCCTTTTGGGACCTATGCGTGGAACGGGAAGCATTTCAGAGAATGGTACCCTGGAAGCTCTGGATTTCAACTTCCTACCTAAAAGCCTAAATTTAGCCTGCAGAACCTCCCTACCACATTTTCCTATGTCATTGGTACTGACATGTACCAAGACAGCAGACTCCTCCCCAGCACTATCTAAGACCTTATCTAAGTGGAGCATGAGGTCCACTACTTTCGCACCAGGTAGGCATGTGACCAGGCAATCCTCACGTCCACCAGCCACCCAGCTATCTACATGCCGAATGATCGAATCACCAACTATAACGGCTGTCCTAACCCTTCCCTCATGGGCACATGGCCCTGGAGAAACTTCCTCGGTGTGAGAGGGTTTTACATCACCTGGAGAACAGGTCCTAGTTACAGGATCATCGAGAGTTCTGGAGTCCTTGCCTGGAGGCATGGAAGAATGATTTTTAGAGCTCTTGACGCGACGCATTCTGATTCAACTACTATGAAGTGGTGTGGTAGCTGCGGCTTTTGAAAACCCGGGCATGGTGGAACTCGGTACAAGGTATAGAGTCGTTTACTGACAGGCGGAACAGTTAGCAGGGCCTCCCACATACGTAGCATTAGATCCTGTAGGATGTGATGCAGAGGTAACATGGCAGCCTTTTTGGGAGCTGAGGGGTATTGGAGGATTTCCAATTCCTCTGCTCTCGGTTCCAATGCCATGGTAATCTGCATGCTTGCTGCCATGTCCCAAATGAAGGCTCGGAAAGAGACATACTCTGGCGGGGACTGACGCCGCTCATGAGGAGGGGACGAATTGGAAGGAAGATCCCAAGTTCCCGTGGAGGTCTGTGATGCATCATTAGACTCAGAGGACAAGAAGTCAAAATATCAATAATCTTGTATTTTAGCTCGATACTTGCCCAATGTCGAAGAGCCTGCAGGGTACCAATGATATTTATCAGTTCCAAAGGAGGCTTCGGAGGTAGAAGATCTCCCAATGCTGGTTCGAGGCCTGGCATTGGCCCCGGAGGTTCCTGCACTACTGGAGCTGTCGACAGCATCAGTACCGAGGCTGCCAAGAGTGCTGCCAAACTCCTCTCGATAGCCAGGATGTACTGGTCGAGGGAGGAGGCCGATGAGTCACCATCCCAGAGCATGGAACCAGCAGCTCTCTGGAAGTCAAAGTCTCGAACATCCTGGATACCCTGTTGTGTTTTGGAGGGTTGGTCCTCCCGCTGGGGCTGTTTGGCAGGCCAGTCTGCATCAGATGCACCTTTCAGTAAATTTTGATGACAAAGGGACTTAACTCGAGGATCAGTATCGATTTTTGATGCCGATGACTTAGACTTAGTCTTATGTTTGGATTTTGTGGAGACCTGAGAACCAAGAGAGGTGGCCAATGTCGACGATGCGGAAGTCACTGAAATAGGTCCGGTGCAAACAGAGAACCATACTGCTTGGCTTTGTTCTTTAGGCCTTTTCATCATTTGTTGGCATAAAGGACAATCAGTGGGTAAATGTTCTCGGCCCAAACATTTTAAACACCAGTCATGTTTATCGGTGACTGATATTGTACCAAAACATTTGATAAATTTTTTGAAACCACTGTGTTTTTCCATCGTGGTGGAAAAAAAGTAGGCCAAGGCCTAATTTGGTAGTTGAAACCACCAAAACTGGAAAAAATGAAAAGAAAAAAATAAGTTATTTTGAAAAGAAAAGAAAACCTGGGTCAGTATCAGGGAAGGTACTGGTGTTGACTGAAAGGAAGAGCACAGATTTTAACCAAAAAATGACATTTCCAGCGGTGACAGAAAGAAAACAACCTGCTGGCTCCGTGGAAAATGAAGAACTGAGGAGAGGATTTGGGAAGGCGGGAAGACAGATGCACAGGCGCAGTGGTCCATTCCTGCATGGACGCTGTCGATGCCGATTCCCATATGTGAAGACTGCATTCCTGCTTGTTCCTGGAGATCATTCTGCTCTCCCAGCAGGTAAATGGCTTGAAGAAGCATTCCATGAGCCAGGGTAAATGTCCACAGGTGGATAGCTTCCTCGCAGAGGAGGGAGCCCATGCTACCCTGTTTGTCAATGTTAAACACGGCAACTTGGTTGTCTGTCTGAAGCAGAATTGATTGATGTGATAACTGCTGGCGAAACACCGGAAGGGCACTGGTTATCGCCCTCAATTCCAGGAAGTTGATTTGAAGGGAGGCTTCTTGTTGAGACCAGAGGCCCTGCATGCCCAGGCCATCCAGATGGGCTCCACAGCCTTGTTTGGATGCCTCAGTAGAGAGAGCCCATTGAGGTGGAGGCATCTGAAAATGTAACCCTACAAGGAGGTTTTGAGGAGAGAGCCACCACTGAAGGGAGTCCTCCAGAAGGTCAGGTGACCACCATTCTATTGCGAGGAGATAGTCCACTGCATTTGGCGCATGCGGAGACGAGCATAGGGGACGACATGGACCATGGAGGCCATGAGGAGATCAAGCATGCCTCATGCCGGGGTGTGACGGCTTGCCAACTCTAAGTTTGAGATTGTCCTAGGGCAGTAAAGCTCAAGCCTGAGTCATGTCGAGAAGGACACCTATTAATTCCAATTTCTGAGTGGGAGAAAGGTGTGACTTTGGAACGTTTATGACAAAATTGAGATGTTTGAGCACCGTGACGGTGCGTTGGACGGATAAATGCACTATCTGTGGCGAGTCACCCTTGATGAGCCATTCATCTAAATAAGGGAAGATGAAGATGCCTAGGGTGCGGAAGTAGGCAACCGCTAGACATTTCGTTAACACATGGGGCGGATGACAGACCGAAGGGCAGGATATGATATTGGTAATGTCTGCCGTCAAACATGAAGCAAATGTACTGCCTCTGAGAAGGGTGGATGAGGATGTGTATGTACACATCTTTCAGATTTAGAGAACAGAACCAATCATTCCTCTGAAAGTAGGGCAGTAGGGTTCCTAGAAAAAACATCTTGAACTTCTCTCGTACTAGGAACCTATTTAAGTTCTGGAGATCTAGAATGGGACGGAATCCCTCTGACGTATTGGGTATAAGGTAGTACAGGGAGTAAAACACTAATCCTTATTGTGCCCAGGGAACAAGTTCTATGGCACCCTCTTTTAGAAGGGGGATGGTGGACTTCCCGACACATCAGATCCCGATGGAGAAGGTCTAGAGGATACTCCCCTGGAAAGAAGGGAGGAGGTAACGGCGAAATAGAGCAGGAAATAGAGGATGACCTGTAGAGTCCAGGGTTCTGATGTTATGAGGGGCCACCTGTGGGAAAAATAGACCAGCCTGCCCGCAATGTGAAAAGGCTGAGCTTCCATCAGGTGAAGAGTGACAATATTCTCTAGGAAGCAGTCAAAAGCTAGCCCCAGGTTGGGGCTGCAGAGCTGGTTGTGGCTTAGAAGATTTAGGTCTCTTGGGTTGACAAGGAGCCTGAGGCTTCTACTCACCTTGGTAAGCATGATAAAGCGCGTAAGTTGGATAAGAGGGGTAATATTTCCAATTCTTAGGATGGAAGGGTTTCTTTACAGAGACCTTTTTCCTGGAAGGATCTGCTGTTTTACAGGAGAGACACTTCATGGTAAGGTCATCGGTCTCAATTTCACCTGCTTTCTCCCTCCAGCCTTTACCAAAGAGGTTTTCACCTCTACAAGGAATATCTGCTAGCTTACCCAGGTCTGAAGACTGCAACCAAGCCAGCCTTCTAGCTCCAATGCCAACCGCACCAGTTCTACTGGTAGATTCAAGAGAGTCAAAAGCTGCTCTAGTGATGAATTTAGAGCAGTCTTGACCATGTTTAACTAAGGCCCTGTAGGCTTCCTGTTTCTCTGAAGGGATGAGAGCAGAGAATTTTTCAAGAACCTTAACAATGTCTCTAAGCATATAGGAATGAATGTGTTAAGCCAATTTCGATGCCTGGAAGCATCGGCGATCAAAGGCATCGAGGGTATGTGATTCCCTCCCAGGAGGAACCAAAGAGTGGCTCTTAGTACTCTTGAGAGCGCATGGCCGACTGGACCACAGAATGATGAGGCAGTTGAGGTTTCTGGAAGCCTAGGGAATTGGGAACCCTGTACATGGTGTCCAGTCTCTTACTGACCGAGGGAACTGAAAGAGGGGTCTCACATCCAAAACATGAGATCCTGTAAAATACGATAGATCGGAAGAGTGGCAGCATCCTTAGAAGTCAAGGGATACTGGAGTATCTCCAGTTTCTTAGCTCTCTATTCTTTCTCGGTGCCCACGGATATTGATAGAACCCAGGCCAGGTCGCGGATAAAGTCCTGGAAGGACATGTCCTCTGGCAGTGACCAACGGCGCTCATGATGTGGTGACAGGTCTGATAGCACACAGTGGTGCCTTTGTGAAACAGGGGACTCTGCCTCTGATTCCCAGGCATCTGAATTGGAAAGGAAGCCAAAATAGTGACGGTCCCTGTTGCTCCTCTGCCACCAATCTGATGTCAATGGATGATCTCAATGCCGATGCCCAGAAATACTGAAACCGTAGACGCTCGATGCCTGTTCCTCCTGCACCCAATGAGAAATCCATGGACCCCGAGGATTCAGATAGTGGTTCCAGACTCAGCACTGAGACCTGTGTCACCGAGGGCTTTGAAATGCCTGATTCCAGGCCCGGTATCGAGACCTGGGCTCCTGAGGGCCTCGAGGCCATCGGCATGGCTTTCACCAGGAGTGCAGCCAAACTCCTCTCGATGGTCAGCATGTGCTGCTTGAGGGAGATGGAGGAAGTCTGGGTGCAGTGCAGGACTCTGGACCACCGTACCAGACCAATAGAACTGGAGACTCTCTCGAGGTCGGGCCTAGGAAGCACTCCAAAGCCCCTTTTGTGCTTTGGAGGTGGATTTCTCCCTCCGGGGCTGTTTAGCTGACTCCCTCGTGGTTCTCAGGATCAGAATCCCACCAAACAGAGATTTGGTATTCATGTCTGAGGGAACAATCACGGGAATCGGCATTGGTCCTTGACGTCGAAGGCTGAGACGCCGATTCAGCTTCAGTGGCTAGCTGTTTCTTTCCATGGCCTTTCGATTCCGAGGGAACACAGGAACCGCACGAAGAACAGGAGCCCCGAGAAGACGTTGACGAAGAATGTGTTGAGGCTGCCAAAACAACTCTCGCTTTGCTTTTCCCGTTTTTTAACCCTTTCCTTATCATTTGCTGACACAAATTACAAGTCTGGGTTATAGTCGGTGTCAAGCATTGTAAGCACCAAGTATGCTTGTTGGTGGCCGAAATGATGCAGTTGCAGTTAGTACATTTCTTGAAATCGCTGGCTTGCTTCTCCATGTTAACAGCCTTTGCCAGGTCAAAAGATTCAATGGCGGCCGCAAGTGATGAAAAAAACCCTGAGAAACACGAGGTAAAAAGAGAAAAAATAAAAGTAAGGGAAGTGCCCAAAAGGGCACTAGTGTCGATGAGCAACAGTTCCGAAGAGACATGAAGACAAAAAAGAAAAAACAAGTACTCCGAAGGGCACGGTAGAAAAAAGTTTTAACTGTGGTGACAGGACAAGCTACCGTAGGGCTCCATGGAAAAACTGAGGAGATTCACTGAGAAAGTGGGAAGGCATGCACTCATGCACACAGGGATGCTCCCAAACACTTCCTATTGGATGCTGGGAGTGTTTCCATGTGGACTCTGTTGGGGAAACGTCACCCATATGTGAAAACTACATTCCTGCATGTTCTTGGAGATTGATTTGTATCCAGGTATCAGTGTCCCACTGGTTGTCCTCTTTCCACCAAGTCTCTGAGATGCCAATTATATCTAACCTTTCATTTGGTGCTATATACTCTCTCTCCCCCATCTTATTTTTTAGACTTCTAGCATTTGCATATAGGCATTTCAGAGGTTGTATTTTGTTCATATTAACAATCTGGTTATCAGTTGACAGGGATAATTTGGAATCTTGTAGCTCTGTTTGCTCTTTATTTAAAGACGTCTGGATTATTTGTACCTTTATTGGAACCTCTATCGGAATTTCCTAACTTTCTTCTTTTGCTAGTATCCTTCCATGATACATCATTCTGAACTGTGCGCTCTTGGGCGATTGTCTGCTTTCTCCTAGTTTAAAAGCTGCTCTATCTCCTTTATAAAGATTAATTCCAGCAGCCTGGATCCAACCAGGTTAAGGTGGGCCCATCCTTTTGGAAAAGCCATCCCCTTCCCCCCAGAATATTGCCCAGTTCTTAACAAATCCAAAACCCTCTATCTTGGACCACTATCTCATCCACACATTAAGGACTCTGGAGCTCTGCCTGCCTTTTGGGGTCTGCGCATGGAACCATAGCATTTCTGAGAATGCTACCCTGAAAGTTGTGGATTCCAACTTCCTACCTAAAAGTCTAAATTTGGCTTCCAGAATCTTCCTCCCACATTTTCCTATGTCATTGGTACCAACATGTACCAAGACAGCAGACTCCTCCCCAGTGCTATCTAAATCCTTGTTTAGCTGACACGTGAAGTCCGCTAACTTTGCACCAGGCAGGCATGTTATCAGGTGATTCTCATGTCCATCAGCCATCCAGTTATCTGAATGCCTAATGATCAAATCGCCAACTATAACAGTCATCCTAACCCTTCCCTCATGGGCACAGGACCCTGGGGAAACCTCCTAGGTGTGAGAGAATTTGAAATCACCTGGAGAAAAGGTCCAAGCCAACAATTATTTCCTGTCACACCAAGGTGATGCTCTCCTTTCAAGTGAACACCACTGAGATAAGCCTTACCAGCCCTGTAGTTTGCCACCTCTTCTCTGTTGCTACTTTTGTGAAGAGAGATGTCAGCCCTTCTCCAATCCTACAGTATCTTCTCAGTCTCTAGGGATCTATCAAACATGTTTTAAAGGTCCTGCCAAAACCTCGCTGAACTCCTTTACTGTGGGCTGAATCTGGTCCAGTCCCATGCCTTGTCCACTTTCAGTTCTGCAAGCGGTTCATAAACATCTTTTTCCGTGAATGGTGTTACATTTACACCGTTCCTCTTGTTACCTTTGCCAGTCATGTGTGGCCCTTCTTCAGGATTTTCTTTTGTGAATGCAGAGCAGAAGTACTTGTTTAGAAATTCTGCTGTTTCCTCATCACTTTTCACAAATCAATCCTGAGCATCTTTGAGTCTTGCACTTCCACTTCTTGTCTTGTAAACCCTTAGGTGTGGAGGCATTTAAAGTGCTTCAGGACCTACAATATGCAGAATGCAATTACTTTAGAAAGGCCATTAGCAAAGGAAAGCTGATGGGCAATATTCCAATAGTGGCAGGAGAGCATCACCCTAGTGTGGCAGAAAATGATCCTGTAGCTAGGACCTGTCCTTCAGGGGATGTAAAAGCCTCTCGCACCGAGAAGGTTTCTCCAGGGACATGTGTCCACAAGGGAAGGTTAGGACAGCAGCTATAGTTAGTGATTCAATCATTAGGCATGTAGATAGCTGGGTGGCTGGTGGACGTGAGGATCACCTGGTAACATGCCTGCCTGGTGCGAAGGTAGCAGACCTCACAAGCTGTGCTAGACGATGGCCTAGTATGTAGCAGAGCTAGGCCTGAAGCCCTTTTCCCCTGCTTTAGAGTACTATTGCTGACTTTGGAAAATTACAGAATGCTGTTAGCTGTTAGAAAGAAACACCGCTCTATTCTGTCTTGATAACGTGTTCTGCTCTCCTGTAGATAAGAGAATAAAACTTCTCCACTGTTTATTGTTTTGGTAAGCCAGATGTCTGTTTCAGTAGAATATGGCTCCACTGTATCTTTGCTAGATGTGCTCTGACCTTGCAATTAGAATGAGAAAAGCAGAAAAGTGTTAGAATATTTTGTCTAGCGTTTAGAGCCAGAGCTAGAGAAATGTGCACAGAGGGAGGGCGAGGGGTCCCGGTCAAAGATGGCTATTGGATGAAGGTATGTGGGCTACCAGGGCCAATGAGGAGTTTGGCCTGTATTAGCTTGGAGAAGAAATGTATAAATGCTGTTGTTTGACTTAGCTCAGGGCTCAGACATTTTGCATGCTATTGCTGAGACTGTATATACAATAAAAGGGAGTTGAATCCTCGTCAATAGACTCCGGGTATTATTGGGTTGCGGGCGCTTCGCTATTACATTTCCTGGTGCGTTGGCCGGGAAGGCGTAATACGAATTGAACGCAAGCGAATACTACCGCGTATTACCGCCTCTAGGTTTGGTCCGGCTGGGACCGCAGCCGACCGACAGCGGAGAGGATCCCAGGCGCCGCCGGTCCCTTGTATCGGAGGGTTCCGCCCTGCCTCGGCGGCCTGCCGGGTCCAGCTGGCCAACACCTCGAACCCTGGTTGAGGGGAGTCCAGGATTCAACCCAAGGTGGAACGGGTTGCGCAGCGCATTAGCTACCTGATCCGGTGAGTATTGATTTTTCTGGTTCTTAGTCAGATAGCTTTGGGAAAGTCTCGAGACACTTCTGGTACAGTAACAGGTAAAGGAAGTTTGATCAGCTTCCAGGGTGATCCTAGTACCCCTGCAGGTGTGTGTGCGGGGCGAACCCATCAGCCCTTTCGGTCTGGTAATTTTGGTTTAGTCAGTTAGCCCGGGAATTTTGGAATTTGTGAAATGCTAGCATGTTTGGTTGTGTGAAGTGTGTTTGAGAGGCCTTGCAACACAGGCCAGGCGAGAGCGGACTCCTAACTAGCGCAGTTCTTGACCGGGTGACCGCGTTCAAGTCGCGAACAGGAGGAAGCGTCTGTTGTTTGTCTCCCTCATTGTTCTGTGGGCTACGCAGACCCCTTACCTGTAGCCATTCTACCTACCCTTTCTGTGTGCTGTCTTATACGTTGTACGTCATAATGGGAGGGGCGGAGTCTGTGCAAACTCCGTTAGACTGTATGATAACAAATTTTAAGAAAGGTTTTAGTGGTGATTATGGGATCAAAATGACAGTGCCCCGCTTAGAAATATTGTGTAGCAGGGTGTGGCCAGTGCTAGATGCCAGGTGGCCACCAGAAGGTACTTTTGATATCCAAACTGTGTTCCGTGTGCACAAGGTGGTGCGCAGCTATAGTCCCGAACAGTTTTCCTATATAGACTCCTGGCTAGGTATATGTGAGAAGCAGCCCCCATGGATGAAGAGTTGCAGTGAGGGACAGAAAAAGATTATGTTAGCAACTGCCACGAGAGTCCCTGCTAAGACAGCGAAGCCCCCGATTTATGCAGAGCCAGAGCTCCCAGAGGTTCCGGGATATCCACCCACCTTTATGTATACCCCAGTCCCGTCAGCTCCACCCCGAGTGCCCCCACCAGTACCCCGAGTAGAGCTGGAGGTAGCAAGGGTACCTCCACCCGAGCATTCACCTCTAAAACTTGAAGAGCAGACCCCTCCTCGTAGAAGTCGGAGCCCTAGTCCTGAGCAGTACTCTGATGCGGAGCAATCACCCCCCGAGGAATCCGCTAGTGGAGAGTCAGATGCCCGTCCAGGGACATCCACTAGCCCAGATACCAGTAGCGGCGTCACCCCAAAGCCCACTGAACTGTGCTATGACCTCAGAAGTAGAACAAAGGAAGCCCACCAATTGCCACTGCGGCAGGTCCCAGGATTACCCATTAAAAATGACGAGGGTCAGGTTGTGCCCGGACCGACCAGTCTAGTTTATGTGCCTTTCTCCACAACAGATTTATTAAACTGGAAAACACATTATGCCTCCTATACTGACAAACCCCAAGCTTTAACAGAGTTAATGACTAGTATTATGCAAACCCACCAGCCTACCTGGTCTGACTGCCGCCAGCTCCTGGCTACCCTCTTTACTACTGAGGAGCGGGCACGGATAGTGCGAGCAGCCACTAAATGGTTGGAAGAGAACCCTGAAGCTGGGAGAAACCTAGATCTAGATCCCCGACAGGCAGCAGCCGCAGATTTCCCAAATGAAGATCCTGGATGGGACCCAAATAGTGATGTAGGGAAAAAGGCCCTCACCCGGTTTCGCCAGGCTTTACTACAGGGCCTGAGGAAGGGAGACCAGAAAGCTATGAATATTGGGAAAGTAGCAGAAGTTCTTCAGCGCCCAGATGAGAGCCCAGCTGCTTTCTATGAACGATTAACTGAAGCTTATAGACTTTACACCCCATATGACCCAGCAGCTGAGGAGAATTTACGCATGGTGAATACCGCTTTTGTGAGTCAGTCACAGGGAGACATAAAGCGAAAACTGCAGAAATTAGAAGGATTTGCGAGCATGAACTCAGCACAGCTAATGGAAGTCGCACAAAAAGTATATGTGAATCGTGATGAAGAATGCAAAAGGGAAAGTGACAGAAGGATGAGGAGGAAAGTGGATCTGCTCGCTGCAGCACTAGTTGAAGGACACGGAGGAGGATATCCTAACAGAAGAGCCAGAGGATGAGGAAGGGGCCGAGGGAGCGCTCGGCCCCCCTTAGGCGCAAATCAGTGCGCTTATTGTAAAGAAGAAGGACATTGGAAGGATACATGCCTGACCCTGAGCTCCACCCCTTGGAGAGGAGGCAGGAGCGCTAGGAGAGCGGGGGGGCGATTCCAGCATCGAGGGGGGACGCAGCGCGCACAGTTTCAACAGTTCCAGCAGAATGAGACTGCCGTGCAAGGAGTGGCAGTCACCGAAGCAGATTTCATGGATGATGAGGAATAGTCCAGACCGGGCTCCAGAGCAACAAGTTCCAAAGCATCAAGTTCCTGTGTACTTACCAGCATTGCAGCCCCAACTGGCATATGGGCAGAGAATAATCCACCTGGCCTAGCGAAGAATATAGCTCCTGTACCTGTTACCCTTAAAGCCCGGAGCAGAATCAGTGCATGTGCGTCAGTATCCCCTCCCGAGACCAGCAATTGAAGGCATTCATCGCCATTTGAAGAAATTATTGCAGTATGGACTTCTCGGAGAATGCCAATCACCCGGGAACACCCCCCTTCTCCCAATCAAGAAGCCTGGGACAGGTGACTACCGCCCAGTGTAGGACCTACGTCGAGTAAACAGTGCAGTTGAAACCATACATCCAATAATACCAAATCCCAACACCCTCCTGGGACTGATTCCAGCCACTCACTTCTGAAACAGGGCATTATTCACAGGAAAATGACTTTTGCTGCTAGCCCTCTCTGGGGCATTACTAATAGGAATAAGACTTTGCACCTCCTTACTAGTCCCCTGGCACTGTTGTACAGTTAACACATGCCCTGCAAATACAATGGAAGTTACACACAGTATATAGGCCCCAGAGTTCAGGGAAAGGAGAGAGAATGAATCGGACCCTGAAGTCTCAGTTATCCAAACTTTGTTAGGAAGCCCACCTGAAGTGGCCCCAAGCTCTCCCCATTGCCCTTCCCCGAATACGCTCAGCCCCCATCACGCCATTAGGAGTATCCCAATTTGAGATCTTGTATGGGAGGCCCCCATCTATACTTCAGGGGATAAGGGGAGATATGAATCAAATAGGATCTGAAATCACTAGGCAAGAATTGTTGGCTCTAAGTTCTGTTTTGCAGAGCCTACATACCTGGGTGCAGGACCAGTTGCCTATCAATCTAACAGAGCTATTGCATCCTTTCAAGCCTGGAGCCTCGGTGTGGGTAAAAGAGTGGAAGAAGACACCATTGGCACCCCATTGGAAGGGCCATATATTGTTTTGCTATCAACCCCAACAGCAGTTAAAGTGGCAGAGATTGACTCCTGGATCCAATCCTGCAGCACCGTTGCAACTCACACTGCGAAGAAAAGATCCGTCATCATAAAGACTTTGCCACCCTGCTCCTGAAAAGAGACGTCTTCCAGTTTTGTATCATCCTATCAATCTCTATTTATCTACCTCAATCAACCATCATCTACCTCAGTAATCATCAAAGACTATAATCATGATGATTACCAATTGCTGCTATTTCCTTCTTGCGGTAGCCCTAGGACTCTTGAGAACCACTCTTGCCTTGCCCCCTTGTGCAGCCTGTATAACCACCTCCCGAACTGGAATGCAAGTCACCCAGACTCTACTTTACCACTCTTACTATACTTGCACTGGCATAGTCAGCCGGTGTATCTATAATGGTACAGAACTGAATGTTTGCACTAAGGGAAAGACTCGTACTTGTTTCAGACCTCGACAGAATCCATCTTACTACGTCTTGGAATTGAGATGGAATGATGAAGATGGAGCCCTTATCAACGCTATGAGTCAACTCTCTGATCCCAATCAACCTGCGTACCTGTATTTTGATGCCTGTGACTTGATTAACAGAAATAATTATTACAGGTGCGGATCATGGGAACAAGCCTACTATTATGATGAGAAGTACATGTGTCCTGAAGGTGCGTACAACTGGGGAATATGCACTGGGATAAATTCCCCAACAACCTATAGCAAATCATCGAAAGCCGGTTACTTCTGTCCGAAATGGGATTGTGTGTACTATGCTACCTGGTCTGGTAGCCCTACAGGACAGACGGGAGATAATCGCAAGGCGCTGCTGGAAAGATTACCTTTACTGAAACCTGAACAGTGCAAGAAAAGTGCTTGCAATCCTCTACGACTGCAGATCTTCGATCCTAGCCAGTGGAAGCAAGGATTTCGATTTGGCCTGCGCATAGCAGGAGGTGGAGCTGACCCTGGAACCATCATATTCATCCAGCTGAATGTAAAGACTCATGTTTCTTCACCTTATCGCATACATCATACCTTCCATGAGGCCATGAAAGCAGAATTTGTTCCCCACGCTTCGCAGAATTTATTCATTGAACTGGCTGGAGCTGTGGCATCCAGCCTCCATGTCTCGGACTGTCTCTTCTGTGGAGGAACTCAAATGGGAGACCAGTGGCCTTGGGAAGCACAAGAATTGAACTATTCTGTACCATATAACCAAACGGATGTTCATAATACCACTAATGAATGGGTCCTAGCCCACTCTATAGTGGGTAGACTATGCTTCGCACGAACAGGACCACAATTGATCGCACCTGTGGGACAGTTAGTCTGTTTGAACCAAAGACATTATAATGCCACTACTGGGAAGACTTCTTGGTGGTCAGGTGCAAATACCCCAGAACCTTCTAATCCTCTGATCATCTTTCCTTACTTGGCCAGAATATGGACTAATCTGGCTACTCACAGCACTTGGCAAGCGCCACCTGGACTATATTGGATTTGTGGCACCAGAGCATATGCTAAACTCCCTGCCCAATGGGGAGGAGCGTGTGTTTTAGGAACCATACGTCCCTCTTTCTTCCTTTTGCCCCTTTCCCACGGAGAACAATTGGGGTTCCCTGTATATAAAAGCCGACAGAAATTAGAGGCTCTGAAAATCGGCCAGTGGGACAAATGGGATGCAACCTCTGAAGAATGGCCGCCAGAGAGAATTGTTTCTTAATATGGACCTGCTACCTGGGCGCAAGATGGTTCTTGGGGCTACTGCACCCCTGTGTATATGTTAGATCGTATTATACGTTTGCAAGCTGTTGTTGAAATTATAACCAATGAAACTAGTAGAGCACTAACCTTGTTAGCTAAACAAGCCACACAGATGCGTACAGCCATTTACCAGAACCGCTTAGCTTTAGATTACCTGCTTACAGCTGAAGGGGGAGTTTGTGGAAAATTGAATTTAACGAACTGCTGCTTAGAAATAGATAATGAAGGACAGGTTGTAGAAGATATAGCCAACCACATGAGAAAGCAAACGTATGTCCGAGTCCAAACATGGCATGGCTTGCAACTGGATGGCTGGTTTGGTTCTTGGTTTTCAGGCCTGGGCGGCCTGAAGACACTTATTATACTTGTATTCTTGATTGTGGCTATTTGTTTATGTATCCCATGTTGCCTTCCCTTATGCTTGCGTATGCTACACTCCGTTATTGATAGTACCGCAAGGCAGCGGCACATATATTAGCATCATGGGATTATTACCCTATACCACGCAGTGATCCCTCTACTATAGTCTGAAATATTTTGCTGAAGTATTTTGCTATTTGTGTGATTAGATTCTCACCCTTTCTCACTTGCGGGTGTGAATGTGCTAGGCGATGGCCTAGTATGTAGCAGAGCTAGGCCTGAAGCCCTTTTCCCCTGCTTTAGAGTACTATTGCTGACTTTGGAAAATTACAGAATGCTGTTAGCTGTTAGAAAGAAACACCGCTCTATTCTGTCTTGATAACATGTTCTGCTCTCCTGTAGATAAGAGAATAAAACTTCTCCACTGTTTATTGTTTTGGTAAGCCAGATGTCTGTTTCAGTAGAATATGGCTCCACTGTATCTTTGCTAGATGTGCTCTGACCTTGCAATTAGAATGAGAAAAGCAGAAAAGTGTTAGAATATTTTGTCTAGCGTTTAGAGCCAGAGCTAGAGAAATGTGCACAGAGGGAGGGCGAGGGGTCCCGGTCAAAGATGGCTATTGGATGAAGGTATGTGGGCTATCAGGGTCAATGAGGAGTTTGGCCTGTATTAGCTTGGAGAAGAAATGTATAAATGCTATTGTTTGACTTAGCTCAGGGCTCAGACATTTTGTATGCTATTGCTGAGACTGTATATACAATAAAAGGGAGTTGAATCCTCGTCAATAGACTCCGGGTATTATTGGGTTGCGGGCGCTTCGCTATTACAAAGCCACTTAGACAAGGTCTTAGATAGTGCTGGGGAGGAGTCTGTTGTCTTGGTACATGTAGATACCAATAACATAGGAAAGTGTGGTAGGGAGGCTCTGGAAGATAAATTTAGGCTTTTAGGTAGAAAGTTGAAATCCAGAGCGTCCAGGGTAGCATTCTTCGAAACGCTTCCTGTTCCATGCGCAGGACCCAAAAGGCAGGCAGAGCTCCGGAGTCTCAATTTTATTTATTTATTTATTTAACAGTATTTCTAAACCGCCTTATCTTAATAATCAAGGTGGTATCAATACGTGGATGAGACGATGGTGCAAGGATGAGGGTTTTGGATTTGTTAGGAATTGGTGAACATTCTGAGGAAAGGAGGGACTTTTCCGAAGGGATGGGCTCCACCTTAACTGGGCTGGAACCAGGCTGCTGGCATTAACCTTTAAAAAGGAGATAGAGCAGCTTTTAAACTAGATAATAGGGGAAAGCCGACAGTCGCCCAGGAGCGCATAGTTCGGAACAATGTATCCTTGAAGGATACTAGCAAAAGACTGACGTGAGGACACATCAGCAGAGAGGCTCCAACATAGACAAAAGTAGCCCAAATGCTCTTGAGTACAGGGCAGAAAGAGCTTTAAGATTCCAAATTATCCCTGTCTACCAACAGCCAGATTAATATGAATAAAACACAGCCTCCAAAATGCTTGTATGCAAATACCAGAAATCTAAAAAATAAGATGGGAGAGTTAGAATGTATAGCACTAAATAAGAGGTTAGATATGATTGATATCTCAGAGACATGGTGGAAGGAGGACAACCAGTGGGATACAGTGATGCCTGGGTACAAACTATATTGTAATGATACAACAGATCAAATTGGTAGTGGGGTTGCACGCTATGTTAGAGAGAGCATTGAGTTAAAAAGGATTAAAAGATTAAAGTATTACAGAAAACAAAATTCACTGTAAAATCTCTATGGACTTAAATTCCACGTGAAAAGGGGAAAGGGAAGGTGCAGGCAGTGGGGGTGTACCATAGGGAAGTTAACAAAAGTTACAGTACAATAATAGTAATGGGTGATTTCAATTACCCTGGTATCGACTGGGACAGTCACGGCAGGACATACTATAGTACAGCAATATAGTATAGGGGGTGAAGTACTTTTGTCCACTAAAGAAGAGCGGGACCTAGGTGTGGTTGTGTCTGAAGATCTTAAAGTAGCTAAACAGGTAGAAAAGGCGATGGCAAAAGCTAGAAGGATGCTTGGGTGCATACGGAGAGGAATGGCTAGCAGAAAAAAGGAGGTGATAATGCCTCTGTATAGGTCTTTGATGCAACCTCATTTGGAGTATAGTGTGCAATTCTGAAGACCACACCTTCAAAAGGATGTGAACAGGATGGAGTCGGAGCAGAGGGTGGCTACTAAAATGATTAGTGGTCTTCATTATAAAGCATATGAGGACAGACTTAAGGATCTTAATATGTACACCTTAGAGGAAAGGCGGGATAGAGGTGATATGATTGAGATGTTTAAATACCTCCGTGGCATAAATGTTCAGGGAGAGAGCCTCTTTCAATTGAAAGCAAGTTCTGCTACGAGGGGACATGGGATGAGGGTGAAGGGAGATAGATTCAGGAGTGATATGCGGAAATAGCACAGTTACTTACCTGTAACAGGTGATCTCTGGGAACAGCAGGAATTAGTCCTCACATATGGGTACGTCGGAACCGATGGAGCCGGCGCGGGAAAGCTCCCCAGATTTTCAGATGAAAAGCTTTTGGGGCTTCCCACAGCGCATGCGCGCTGCCTTCCCGCCTTCCTTACCAGCTCTCTTCAGTTCGAGTTTATAGCTGAGACAATAGAGAGAGGAAAGGAAGGTAGATAGATAGAAGATACAACTCCTAGGGGAGGTGGGTGGGTTGTGAGGACTAATTCCTGCTGTTCCCAGAGATCACCTGTTACAGGTAAGTAACTGTGCTATCTCCAGGAACAAGCAGGAATAAGTCCTCACATATGGGGACTCCCTAGCTAAGATGCCTGGGAGATCCCCCTCCAAGGGTAAACCATCTTCGTATGGATCTCAGGCATCCATTCAGGGAAGGTGGGCAGGAGTTGCTTAAGTATGGAACAGGTGTTTGAGGACAGCTTGACCAAACAAGGCATCCCGGCGGGAGTCCTTGTCCAAACAGTAATGGGCTGTGAAGGTATGAACCAAGGCCCAAGTGGCTGCTCGACAGATCTGATCGATGGATACAGAGTGAAGATGAGCCATAGAAGTAGCCATGGCTCTCACATTGTGAGCTGTGACATGGCCTTCCAGAGAAATATTCTTACTCTGGTAAGCAAAAGAAATACACTGAGCAATCCAATTGGAAAGTGTACGTTTGGAGACTGGAAGTCCCAAATGAGAAGGATCAAAAACCACAAAAAGTTGGGAAGAATTTCGATGTGGCTGAGTCCTGTTGAGGTAAAAGGCGAGAGCTCTTTCACAGTCAAGAGTATGAAGGTTCCTCTCTGCACTGGATGCATGAGGAGCCGAAAAAAAACCAGGTAGATATACCTCTTGATTAAGATGAAAAGGCGAGACCACTTTGGGCATAAAGTGGGGGTTCGTCCTAAGGACCACCTTATCATGATGAAACCTAATATAAGGTGGATTAGCCACTAAAGCCTGCAGTTCACTGATGCGGCGAGCTGAAGTGACTGCAATACGGAAAACTACCTTCCATGAAAGAAATTTCAAGGAGGTGGAGTCCAAAGGCTCAAAAGGTGGCTTCCTAAGCTGACCTAGAACTAGGTTCAAATCCCATGCTACCGGCGGAGGTCGGATGGGAGGTTTAGTTAAGGTCAGGCCTCTCATGAACCTTGCAACAAGAGGATGAGAGGAAACAGGTTGTCCATTTATAGGTTTTAAGGATGCTGCAATAGCACTTAAATGGACTCGTACTGAATTCGTCTTGAGGCCTGCATTGGAAAGATGCAGGAGATAGTCTAGTAGAGAATTCAAAGGAAGTGCCAGAGGGTCAAGACCCTGTTGAGCACACCAAATGGAAAAACGTTTCCATTTGAAAGCATAGGAACGCCTGGTAGAGGGTTTCCTAGAGGCATGAAGGATATCTTTCACTGGTTGAGAAAGATTAAACTCATGAAGGCTTAAGCCTTCAGTAACCAAGCTCGGAGATGTAGGGACTTGGGGTTTGGGTGCCACAAAGTCCCTTTCTCCTGAGACAGAAGGTCTGGCGCAGCTCCCAGGTCCAGGGAGGAGCCCTGGGAGAGCTGTAGAAGTAGAGGGAACCACACTTGGCGTGGCCAGCGTGGAGCTATGAGGATCATCGACCCGTGATCCCTCTGAAGTTTGAACAGAGTCTTGGGAATCAAAGGAATGGGTGGAAAAGCATACAGGAATTCCTGACCCCAATGCAGGAGAAAGGCGTCGTTGGCCTGAGCTCCCTGACACGGAGTCCTGGAACAGAACCGGGGAAGTTTGGCATTCCACGGACTTGCAAAGAGGTCTATGTCCGGGGTCCCCCATTCCTGAAAGATTCTGCGTATCTGGTCCATATGCAGGGACCATTCGTGTGGAAGCAGAACTCGACTGAGTCTGTCTGCCCGAGAGTTTTGAACTCCTGGAAGGTATACTGCCAGAAGATGAATTTGATGCTCTCTGGCGAAGGCCCATAATCTGAGAGCTTCGTTGCAAAGCGACAGAGAGCCCGTCCCTCCTTGTTTGTTGACAAAGAACATGGCTACCTGATTGTCTGTCTGGACTAGGACAGTCAGGTTGACAAGGAGGGTGTGGAAGACTGTGAGGGCAAGGAAGATTGCTCGCAGTTCCAGAAGGTTGATGTGAAGGGTGGTCTCCTGGGGAGACCAGGTGCCCTGAGTGGAGAGGTGCTGGAGATGAGCTCCCCACCCTGTTCGGGAGGCATCTGTTGTGAGGGTTGCTTGGGGCAACGAAGGTTGGAAGGGGGTCCCCAACAACAGATTTTTGGAGGATGTCCACCACTGGAGAGACCAAAACAGACGTTTTGAGGTGAGTACTTGGTCTGAGAGCGCTCCTGATGCTTGAGACCACTGGGTGGCCAAAGTCCATTGAGCTGCCCTCATATGGAGACGAGCGTAGGGCACCACATGGACCGTGGAGGCCATGTGGCCCAGAAGTTGCAGCAGTTCCCTGGCTGACAAGTGACTTCTGGACTGAGCCTGGGAGGCCAAGCTGATTAGTCGTTGGCCTCGGACCAGAGGGAGGTAGGCCCTTGCAGTGGTGGAGTCCAAGTGGGCCCCTATGAATTCCAGGGACTGAATAGGGATGAGTTGGGACTTGGGAATGTTTACCACAAGTCCCAGATATTGAAGAATACGCCTTGTGCGGTCCAAGGAAATCTGGGCTTCTGACTGAGATGGAGCTCGGATGAGCCAGTCGTCCAGATATGGGAACACGAAGATTCCCATGCCTCTTAGAAATGCGGCTACGACTGCCATGCATTTTGTGAATACTCTTGGAGCAGAGGCGAGACCGAAGGGAAATACTCTGTATTGGAAATGTTTTCCCTGGAACAGAAATCGAAGATATTTTCTGTGGGATGGATGGATGAGTATGAGTGTACGCATCCTTGAGATCTAGAGAACAAAGCCAATCCTGACTCTGAAGGTATGGAAGGAGAATGCCCAGAGAGAGCATTTTGAATTTCTCCTTGAATAGAAACTTGTTCAGTTCTCTCAGATCTAGGATAGGTCTGAAGCCCCCTGTCTTCTTTGTTATGAGAAAATAAGGGGAGTAGAACTCTAACCCCTGTTGAGGAAGAGGAACCTCCTCTATTGCCCCTTGGGCAAGGAGAGAGGAGACTTCCTGACCCAACAGGGTCAGAAGAGATGGGGGAGAACTGAATTGCCTCACCATGGTATGGGGAGGAAGGCTGGAGAAATGAAGTTTGTAGCCCTCTCTGATGATAGAGAGGGTCCATTGCTCTGATGTTATTTGCTCCCATCTGGGAGCAAAGTGAACTAGCCTTCCAGGTATGGTGAGAGGCTCTGGTTGTTCCAGAGCCAGAAATGGTAAGTTCTCTAGGGGCAAGTCAAAACCCCTGAAGGGGTTGAGCCTGCTGGGGTGTAGCAGACACTGCAGACTTTGACTTTACTTGCTTAAATTGCTGACGTTTAGCAGCAAAGCGAGGCTGAGAAGATTGTTGGCCAGTATTTGTGGAAAATCTGCCTTCTTATAGTAAGGCCTTTTAAAAAGACTTCTTTTTGGCAGGAGTAGAAGTAGACTTAGAAAGTCTATCTAGAGTGGCATTTTCTGCATCCATTTGAGCAGCTTTAATTTGCCAGTCTTCACCAAATAAGTTCTCACCTGTACAGGGCAGATTCCTTAGGCCATCCACAACCCAGGGTTCTAGGTCAGAAGCCTGGAGCCAAGCAAGACGTCGGGCTGCAATAGCAATTCCCGAAGCCCTGCCAGCAACCTCAAAGGAATCAAAGGCTGCCCTGTTGGAAAACTTGGAGACCTCTGAAAGTTGTGTCACCACAGAAGTGAAGTCCTCCTTTTTATCCTCAGGGATAAAGGGGCAAAATGCCGTACCTTTAGGGCAAGTTCTCTGAGAAACATGCCCATATAAAGGCTGTAAGAATTGATCCTGGCTATAAGCATACTAGCCTGGAAGATCTTTCTACCAAAAGAGTCAAGGGTCTTACATTCTCGCCCTGGAGGGGTAGAAGAGTGCCTTTTGGGACTCTTTATCCTCTTCATAGCAGACTTCACCACAATGGAGTGGTGAGGCAGCTGAGTTTTTTGAAACCCAGGAGAAGGAGGGACCCGGTACATGATGTCCAACCTACGAGAATGAGGAGACAGAGTTAGAGGAGTCTCCCACAAATCCATCAAGTGTTCTTGAAGGATTTCATGGGTAGGCAGAGTAACTGCCTCTTTAGGAGCTTTAGAGTATCCTAAAATATCCAATTTTTTTGATCTGGGTTTCTTTTCAGAAGATGTAGCAATAGAAGTCCTTTAGCTACATCAACAATGAAATCCTGAAAGGATAAATCCTCTGGAGGAGACATCGCCCTCTTTAGAGAAGAGGGCTCCTCAGGAAGATCAAACTCAGCAGAGTCATCAGAGGAATTGAACTCATCAGAAGAATCTGAGTATTCTCTCTGTGCTTGCAGTGCACGATACGCGTACCGATCGATATCGAGATCGGGCGTATCGGGCATGGGATTGGTATCGGGCAAAAGCCTGAATCCAGCAAGCGGAACCGATCGACGCTTGGAAGTCGATGGTCTCGGTTCCGGTGTGGATACCGGAACCGGGGTCGGTACCGATGGAATCGGTACCGAGGGCATCGCAGCCTTAATGAAAGCCAGAACGGCCTGCTGCATGGTCTGGACAGTATTGCCCATGGACGCCACTGCTGCCTGGATGTCGGTACCGGTATCGACCGGTACCCCAGAGCAGTCTAACAGGTGATCAGTCGAGGCCGTGCCATCGATGTCAACCTGTAACCCCATAGGTGATGCTTTGGAGGCCGGAGCCTCCCGCCGGGGTTTTTTGGTGTAGGCAGAATCCTCGAACTCAAGATTGAGAGCCTCTCGATCTTTTGAAAGAGATTTGCTTTTAGAGGATTTGCCCACAGAAAGTTTGGTTACCTGAGATCCATCCGGAGAGGAAGACCTGGATGACTGTGATGCTGGATTATCTGAAGCAAACAGCACATGGAACTTGTTGGCCCGGTTCTGCATACCACGTTTAGACATCTGGGAGCAGAATGGGCAGTCCGGTATGGAGTGGTCAGGTCCCAAACATTTAAGACACCATTCATGGGTGTCTGAGAGAGAAATAACAGCACTGCACTTGGTACACTTTTTAAAAACCAGGAGCTGGCTTCTCCATGAGGAGAATTAGTGTAGGCCTGAAGGCCTAGCAAAAGTTACCACGTTGTGCTGAAATAAAAAAAAAAGATTTTTTTTTTTTTTTTTTTTTTGAAATAAAGAAAGAGACCGGCAGTACCGGTTTTGGTATGGGGAAGGCAGGTACGCGGTCAAAAGAAACAAATTAAAATAACAATTTCTTCAGCGGTGACAGGAACACGACCTGCTGGCTCCGCGGAAAAAGAGAAACTGAAGAGAGCTGGTAAGGAAGGCGGGAAGGCAGCAGCGCATGCGCTGTGGGAAGCCCCAAAAGCTTTTCATCTGAAAAGCTGGGGAGCTTTCCCGCGCCGGCTCCGTCGGTTCCGACGTACCCATATGTGAGGACTTATTCCTGCTTGTTCCTGGAGATATTTCTTTACGGAAAGAGTAGTGGATCTGTGGAATAGTATCCCAGTGGAGGTGGTAGAGATGAGGACAGTAACTGAATTCAAAAAAGGATGGGACAAACACAGAGGATCCCTAAAGGTAAAAAGAGGGGACTGTTGTAGTTATTGATATGGGAGGACAGACTAGATAGAAATATCACAACAGAAAAAGACCACATGGCCTATGTTTCTACTAGGGAGATAAAGTTTCTAGATGAAATAAATGACTGATTCTTGGAGCAGCTGGTTCATGAACTGACCAGAAGCCATTTTGGACCTAGTCCTTAGAGCAGGGGTCTCAAACTGCAGTCCTGGAGGGCAGCAAACCAGTCAGGATTTCAGGGTATCCCTAATGAAGATGCATGAGATATATTTGCATGCACTGCCCCTATTTCAGGGATACCCTGAAATATATATTTGCATGCACTGCCCCCATTTCAGGGATACCCTGAAAACCTGACTGGTTTGCGGCCCTCCAGGACTGGAGTTTGAGACCCCTGCCTTAGTGGAACACAAAATCTGGTGCAAGAGATAAGGGTGTTGGGGCCACTTGGCAATAGTGATCATAGCATAATCACTTTTGTTTTAATAAGTGGAGGAAGGACAGTAAGGAAATCCACAGTACTAGCTTTATCTTTCAAAAGGGAGACTATAATAAAATGAGGAAAATAGTTAAGAAAAAACTAAAAGGAACAGCTGCGAAGGTTAAAGATTTACATTAAGAATGAGTGGTGTTTATAAATACTATCTTGGAAGCCCAGACCAGCTGTTTTCCACGCTTTAAGAAAAGTGGAAGGAAGTCCAAAAAACTGCAAGCATGATTTAAAGGTAAGGTCAGAGAGGCTGCTGTTACCAAAAATGCATCTTTTAGGAAATTGAAAAAGGAGTCAAATGATGAAAACTGGAAACAACATAAACATTGGCAAGTTAGATGCAAGCCAGGCAGGCAAAGAGAGAATTTGAGAAGAAGCTCGCTGTCGAATCAAAACTGCGTAATAAAGATTTTTTCAAGTACATTTGCAGCAAAAAACCTGTGAGTCAGTTGGACCATTAGATGATAGAGGGGTAAAAAGGGCAATAAAAGAGGGGACAAAGCCATAGACATAGCAGAGAGACTGAATGAATTCTTTGCTTCAGTCTTTACTGAGAAAGATGTAGGGATGCTACCCATGACTGAAATGGTATTTAAAGGTGATGCTGCAGAATTTAAAGAAATACTGATACACCGGGAAGATGTATTACAACTATTTGATAAACTGAAGAGTAGCAAATCACCTGGACCGGATGATATACATCCAAGGGTGTTGAAAGAACTGAAATATGAGATTTCAGACCTTCTATTAGTAATCTGTGAACTATCATTAAATCATCTGTAATACCTGAAGATTGGAGGATGGCCAATATAACAGCAATTTTTAAAAAGGGTTGCTGGGATGATCCGAGAAACTACAGACAGGTGAGCCTGACGTCAGTACTGGGAAAAATGGTAGAAACCATTATAAAGAACAAAATTACTGAACATGTAGATCAGTGGTTCTCAACCTTTTTTGTACCGTGACCCCTTTTACCATTGGTCAACTTGTGATGACCCCCAATGATAAAATCAAATGTGTCTCTCTTCCTTTACCATTAACGCCTTGTCGCTGTAATCATTTGTTGAATTATTAATATATTATAGGGCTTTGCAATATGTTTTTATTTATAAAATTTACTTATTTAAACCACAATAATTAATCACAATAAAGCGTAGTTACTCACCTGTAACAGGTGTTCTCCAGGAGCAGCAGGAATCAGTCCTCACTTATGGGTGACGTCGGCGCCGACGGAGCCCTCGCGGAGCAATTTTCCCCAGCTTTCAAAGAAAGCCTTTGGGAATTGCAGCGCGCATGCGCGGTCGTCTTCCCGCCCGAAGGTGCCATCTTAGCCAGTCAGATGACATAGCTAAAAAAGACAGCATAAAAATTTGCAAAAGAACATAAGCAGACGATTGCAACTCCAAGGGGAGGAGGGAGGGTAGTGAGGACTGATTCCTGCTGCTCCTGGAGAACACCTGTTACAGGTGAGTAACTACGCTTTCTCCAGGACCAAGCAGGAAGTCAGTCCTCACTTATGGGACTCCCAAGCTCAAGGCTACCGGAGACCCTAAGCACAAAAATGAGCTCCCTCTAGCTCAGCAGCACAGAAGGATAGAATCTTCGCTGAATTATCACCCACCGGTAGCCCACATCCGGGATGGAGGGTAGGAGTTGCTCAGACCTCAAAGAGATTACGGAGGACTGCCTGTCCGAAAGCACTGTCCCTACGGGACTCCCTCTCGAGACAGTAATGGACCGCAAAAGTCTGGCTCGAAGACCAAGTAGCGGCCCGGCAGATGTCTGCCAGCGGAACAGAGCGGAGGTAAGCCACTGACGTGGCCTTTGCCCGAACGCAATGAGCCGTGACTCGACTTTCTAAGGAGAGTCCGGCTGCCCCATAAGCCCAAGAGATACAGTCCGCAACCCAGATGGACAGAGTACGCTTGGAGACCGGGAGCCCCAATTTATTGGGGTCAAAAGACACAAAAAGCTGAGCAGCTTTACGGTGCTCCCGCGTACGGTCAAGGTAGAAGTTCAATGCCCTTCTACAGTCCAGGGTATGGAGGACCGTTTCAGCTCGGCTGGAGTGTGGTCTGGGAAAGAAGGTTGGAAGTACCACCTCCTGATTGATGTGAAAAGGGGAGACCACTTTAGGCAGAAATTTCGGGTGAGTCCGAAGGACTACCCTATTCTTGTAGAACCTAGTGTAAGGGGGATCAGACACGAGGGCCTGCAATTCACTTACGCGCCTAGCGGAAGTGAGGGCTATCAAGAACAGTGTTTTCCAAGACAGAAAACGGAGAGAACAGGTAGCCATAGGTTCAAAAGGCGGACAGGTGATCCGCTGTAAAACCACATTCAGGTCCCAGTCAGGTGCTGGCGGGCGCAGAGGTGGTTTAAGTAGAAGGAGACCTCGGAGAAACCTCGCTACGAGAGGGTCGTTGGAGAGAGGTCTGCCGTCCACCGGCACATGATGTGCTGAAAGAGCACTGAGGTGAACTTTGACGGAGTTGGACTTAAGTCCCAGATTAGAGAGGTGTAGCAAGTACTGTAAGATCACCGACACCGGGCAGGAGAAGGGATCCTGAGACTGTTGGGAACACCAGATTGCAAAGCGACGCCATTTAAGGGCGTAGCATTTGCGGGTAGAAGGCCGTCGCGAAGCCAAGACGACCTCCTCCACCTCCGCCGGCAAGAGAAGAGGAGCAAGGACTACCCTTTCAGCAGCCAGGCCATGAGGTTGAGAGACCGGAGGTTGGGGTGCAGTAGGGACCCCTGATCCTGGGTGAGGAGATCCGGTTGTACCCCCAGAGGGATTGGATCCTCCACCGCCAGTTGCAGCAGGAGCGGAAACCACGGCTGCCTGGGCCAGCGAGGGGCCACCAGGATCATGAAGGCTTTGTCTCGGAGAACCTTGAAAAGAGTCCGAGAGACTAACGGGATGGGAGGGAAAGCGTACAGAAGGCTCCCCGACCATGAGATCAGAAAGGCGTCCGCCGCAACCCGAAAGGGGTGTGGCTGACGAGAGCAGAAGCGAGGAAGCTGCCGGTTGTGAGGACTGGCAAAGAGATCCACCGTGGGGAGGCCCCACCTGAGGAAGAGCTTCTGAACTATCAAGGGATCCAGACGCCACTCGTGCGGCTGGAGGACCCTGCTGAGTTTGTCCGCCAGGCAATTTTCTTGGCCCGGGAGATAAACTGCCTTGAGGAGAATGCCGTGACTGACGGCCCAAGAGCAGAGCTTCTGTGCCTCCCGGCAGAGGAGGAAGGAGCCCGTGCCCCCCTGCTTGTTCACGTAGAACATGGCAACTTGATTGTCCGTCTGAACAAGGACGGACTGTTGGGAGGTCAGGTGGGAGAAGGCCTTGAGAGCTAGGCGGATCGCCCTGAGCTCCAGGAAGTTGATCTGCTGAGCAGACTCCCACTTGGTCCAGAGGCCCTGAGTACGTGCCTCTTGGCAATGTGCTCCCCAGCCCAGGAGGGATGCATCGGTGGTCAGCACCCGGGTCGGCTGAGGTGACTGGAAAGGCATTCCTAATATCAGGTTCGGCTGCCGGAGCCACCACCGGAGAGACGAGACCAGCGGCTCGGAGACGCGCACTAGGTCTGCTAGGCCGCCTGTGGCTTGTCGCCACTGCTGGCGGAGACACCATTGAGCAGACCGCATATTCAGGCGGGCATTGGGGGTCACATGGACGGTGGAAGCCATATGGCCGAGCAGTCTCAGGAAGCGCCTGGCGGAGACCAGGGGCTGGCTGCGAAAGCGGTCGGCGAGGTCCATGAGCCGTTGAGCCCTGTCGAGCGGTAGGTATGCTCGCGCCTGAGGAGTGTGCAGCCTCGCGCCGATGAACTCGAGATCCTGTGAGGGGAGCAAAGTGGACTTTGCGAAGTTTATAACAAAGCCCAAGTGCTGCAGCAGAGTCACCGTGCGGCACGTGGCATTGGTGACCTCCTGAGCGGACGCTGCTCTGATGAGCCAGTCGTCGAGGTACGGAAAGACATAGAGGCCGTGAAGCCGGAGATGGGCCGCCACGACCGCGAGACATTTTGTGAAGACTCGCGGTGCGGAGGACAGGCCAAAGGGCAGTACTCTGTACTGGTAATGATTTCCTGCCACCACAAACCTTAGGTATTGGCGGTGGCTTGGGTGGATGAGGATGTGTGTGTAGGCATCCTTTAGATCCAAGGAGCATAGCCAATCTCCCTGCTGGAGGTAGGGCAGAAGGATTCCAAGGGTAAGCATTTTGAACTTCTCCCGCACAAGGAACTTGTTGAGGTTGCGCAGGTCCAGGATGGGTCTGAGGCCCCCTGTTCTCTTTGGTATCAGAAAATACCTGGAATAAAAACCTTGACCTGTCAGGTGGTGGGGCACCGGTTCCACCGCCTGTTCCCGCAGAAGACCTGCTAACTCCTGAAGGAGTAATTCCCTGTGCAGAGGGGGTCGCGGAGGTTCTCCCGGAAAATAGGAGGGAGGGACCTGATGGAAGTGGAGAAGATAGCCTTCTCGCACGACTTGAAGTACCCAGGCATCTGCGGTGATGCTGGACCACCTGTGGGCGAAGTGAACCAGCCGGCCTCCGGTGCTGGGAGGAACCAGCGGGGGGGGAGAGGCTATGCATTGAGAGTCAAAAACCCCCACCCTGCTGAGCAGGGGCTGGTGGTGCAGGCTTGGGGGCTTGCTGCCTACGGGACCCGTTACCCCGTCCCTTGGCCTGCTGGCCCTGTTGGGGAGCTGCAGGGGCCTGATAATGGGGGTATGGTTTGAAGGCAGCCGCCTTCCTCGGGTAAAAGGACTTTTTCCCCGAGCCCTTCTTTTTCTGGGAAGGGGCGGAGGTCTTCCTAGAAAGCCTGGTCCTGGTGAGAGTCTCAGTCTCAATTTGTGCAGCCTTTTCCGCCATGGGCTTGCCAAAGAGGTTTTCGCCTCGGCAGGGGACATCGACCAACTTGTCCTGCACCCAGGGCTCAAGGTCTGACGACTGAAGCCAAGCCTGTCGGCGGGCACCGATGCCGGCTGCGGCCACTCGAGCCGATGCTTCAAAGCCATCATAGGCTGCTCGGGACATGAACTTTGAGCATTCCCGAATGCCAGTGGACAAGGCTAGGAACCTCCGCAAGGGTTCCTCGGACAGACCAGCGGAGAATCCGGCTAGCTCTTTAGCCAGATCCCGGAGGTACATGCCCATGTATAGCTGGTAAGTCTGGACACGACATGCGAGCATAGAGCCCTGGAAGCACTTCTTGTCAAGGCCATCCAGGTTACGGGCCTCCCTTCCAGGAGGCACCGAGGAGTGCATCTTCTGGCTCTTAAGACGATGCATGGCCGATTCCACTACCATGGAATGGTGTGGCAGCTGTGCCTTTTGAAAGCCAGGGCTCTTGCGGACTCGATAGATAGAATCGACCCGCTTGCTCAGGACCGGCGAGGAGGCCGGACTCTCCCACATGCGGAAGAGTAGTCGTTCCAGCATAGGAGGAACCGGTACAGTAAAGTGTTCCCTCGCGGGAGAGTCATACTGGAGGGCGTCGAGCTCTTCGGCTCGAGGCTCCTCCTCGGGATCCACAGGGAAGGCCAAAGCCTTGGCCATATCCCTAACGAAGTCCGAGAACCGGGCATCCTCCGGGGGGGACTGCTTCCGAGGCTCGGACTCCGGTGAGTCCGATGGGACACACCGAGTCCGGAAAGAATCAGGTGACTCTTCCTCCTCAGACTCCCAGACCGACTCCGACGAGGACTCGGTGGGGTCGGCCCGGGCAGGGTGCGGCGCCAGCCGCCCCGACGCCGAGGGAGTCGGCGTCGGCGACCTCGGTCCCGAACGGGAGGCCGAGGGTGACCTCGACCGAGGATCGACTCGAGTTCTCATCGACTCGAGGATCGGCTCGGTCTCCGGGGTCGACTTGGACGTCGACGTCCCGGCGGTCGGGGCAGCGGCGCCAGCGAAGCCAGCGAGCAGTGCCCTCTGCTGGTCCATGAAGGCAGACAGTCTGCTCTCCAAGGCCGTCAACCTGAGTCCGAGCTCAGGTGACCCAGCAGCCCCCGACTCGGGCCCCGACGGCGTCGGGCCCGACGTCGGCTGTCGCGGAGGCGAGTCCAGAAGGACCACAGGACTTACCCGGGCAGGCATCTCAGACTCCAGGCGAGGTCGCTTCGGGATGTGTTCCTTCTCCAAGGACCCGGGGCGGCTGTCGGGGCTATGCGACCTGGCCCTCGCGGAACCAGGAGCGTCCACCGACGCCGCCCTCGCGGGGTTTCACCTTCCGACGATGGTCCCCGGAGGGAGAACCCCGGTCGGAGGAACTCCGGCGACGGTCCGAGCTGGAGCCCTTCGACGCGGAGGCCTCCGACGAGGTCCGGGTACGGCTGGGGTCAGCGAAGATTCTCTCACGCTGATGCCGCCGACTTCTCAACGCCTTCGAGGACATTTTGCTGCAGGGCCCACAGATCAGTTCCTCATGATCCGGGCCCAGGCAGCGTAGGCAAAAGTCGTGTGTGTCGGTTAGTGACATATTTCGGTCACACCGACCACACCGCTTAAACCCACTGGCAGCCATCGGGGGAAAAAGGGCCCCTGCGAGGTCAAAGGACCGGGCTGCCAGGGAAAAACCGAAAACGAAAGCTGACTAAGTCAGAAAAACCGAAAAAAGTAAGAGGACTCGTGACCGGCGTCGCGAGTCCTAAAATAAAGAAGAAAATCAACTTTTTCGCGGGGACAAGACGGGGACGTCTGTAGGGCTCCGCGGAAAAAAGAAGACTGGCTAAGATGGCACCTTCGGGCGGGAAGACGACCGCGCATGCGCGCTGCAATTCCCAAAGGCTTTCTTTGAAAGCTGGGGAAAATTGCTCCGCGAGGGCTCCGTCGGCGCCGACGTCACCCATAAGTGAGGACTGACTTCCTGCTTGGTCCTGGAGAACAAGTAACAATATTTGTTTTCAAAATTATGATGATTTTGTAGTCAAATCACTAATATGAAATAAAATTATTTTTTATACCTTTGTTGTCTGACCAATTTATTCTCTGATCATGCTGGTCCCGATCTGAGGCTTCTGCTTTCCTGTCTTCTCTTAGCTCTCTTTCTGTGGTCTATGGTCCATCTGCCATTTCTTATCTCTTCTTTTGTTTTCTTCACTTCTTTCCATCAGCCTATTTCCAGTCCCCTTTTAGTCCAAATACCATGGCAGCCCCTCTCAGCATCCACTCCCTTCCAGACCCATTCTCCAATCCCCTCGCATCAGCCCATTTGTAGCCCTAGCCCCCAGTTTTCTTCCAAGGCCAGCAGCTCTACCCTCCCCTCCCACCATCAGCCCATTTCCAGTTGAAGCCCCCCAATCAGCTCACTTCCAGTGCTAGTCCCCCCTCAACCCCATTACCAATGCTAGGCTCTCCTAATCAGCCCATTAATACCCCCCCCCCCCCCGCATCAGCCCATTTCCAGTTAAAGCCCCCCCCCCCAATCAGCTCACTTCCAGTGCTAGTCCCCCCTCAACCCCATTACCAGTACGAGGCTCCCCTAATCAGCCCATTACTAGTCCTACCCCCCTTCAGTCCATTACCAGTCCTAGCCTCCTCTAATCAGCCCATTTACAGTCCTAACCTCCCCGATCAGCTCATTTCCAATGCTAGCCCCCCCATCAGTCCATTACCAGTCCTACCCCCCCATCAGCCCATTCCCAGTCCTAGCCTTACCTAATCAACCCATTACCAGCCCTAGCCCCCACCCGATCTGCCCATTACCAGTGCTAGCCCCCCCATCAGCCCATTATAATCCTAACCCGCACTGTCTCTCCCCTCTGTCCAGCATTTGTCCCCCTGTCTCTCACCTTTGTCCATGTCAGCCCCCCCCTACCTCCATGTCAGCCTCCCTCCCTCCCTCCCTCCATCCATCCATGTCAGCCCCCCCTCCATCCATCCCTCCATGTCAGCCCCGTCCCTCCCCCATGTCAACCCCGTTGCAGGTTCCCTGCCCCCTCCTCCCCTCTCCCTATGTCTGCCTGCTACTGCCCTGTTCTTCTGCAGCCGCGGTTCCCTGTCTCTTAGGGAACCACGGCTGTGCCGGTAAAGCTGTTGCGAAGCCTTCCTGTCTCTCGACGGGCTCCGTGCAGCATTGTCCCGCCTTTTAACATATTCATAAATGACCTGGAAATGGGAGTAACAAGCGAGCTAATCAAATTTGCAGATGACACAAAATTATGCAAAGTTGTTAAAACCCACGAGGATTGTGAAAAATTGCAAGAGAACCTTATAAATTAGGAACCATCACCCAGGAAAAAAGATTTAGGCGTCATCGTGGATAACATGTTGAAAGCCTCTGCCCAGTGTGCAGCAGCGGCCAAAAGAGCAAATAGAATGCTAGGTATCATAAGGAAAGGAATGGAGAATAAAACAAAGTATACTATAATGACTCTGTATCATTTCATGGTGCGACCACATCTTGAATATTGTGTACAATTCTGGTCGCCATATCTTAAAAAGGATATAGCATCATTAGAAAAGGTACAGAGAAGAGAAACCAAAATGGTAAAGTGGATGGAAGGATACCCCTAGGAAGAGAGGCTGAAAATGGTAGGGCTCTTCAACCTGGAAAAGAGACGGCTGAGGGGAAATATGATAGAGTTCTATAAATTAATGAATGGAGTGGAACGGGTGAACGTAGATCGATTGTTTACATCATCAGAATATAGAAAGACTAGGGGACATGCAATCAAAGACTAGGGGACATGCAATGAAGCTACAGGGTAAACTATTTAAGACTAATAAGAGAAAACATTTTTTCACTCAACGTGTAATCAAACTCTGGAATTTGTTACCAGAGGATGTAGTAAAAGCTGTTAGTGTAGCTGGGTTTAAAAAAGGTTTGGACAAGTTCCTGGAGGAAAGGTACATAAACCATTATTAAAAGGGACCCAGGATATCACTGCTTAATCCAATACAAGCATTGTGGAACCTGTGTCTTTTGGGGAAACTGCTAGGTACTTATGACCTAGATTGGCTACTGCTGGAAACAGGATACTGGGCTTGATGGACCTTGGTCTTACCCAGTATGGCATATCTTATGTTCTTATGTTCATGTACGGGGCTTTCAAGGCACCGTTCTTGAGCATGGTACCAGTATCTCTCCAGAGATTGAGGCCTTGGGAGCATCCTGGAGCCCCTGAAATGCTTTGGAGGGTTGGGCCTCCCGCCGGGGCTGTTTGGCAGGCTGGTCAGCATTGGATGCATCCTTTGGTGCTTCTCGATGTAGGAACTTAACTCAATGCTTGTTATTGGACTTTGATGCCATTGCTTTAGTCTTAGACTTATGTCTGGACTTTGAAGAGACCTGAGAACTAAGAGAAGAGGCCAATGTCCTTGACAATGCCAAAGCAAGGGAAATTGAGTCCGAGGCGAACAGAGATTGAAACTTATTGGCCCTGTTGTTTAGGCCCCATTTAGTCATTTGTTGGCACAAAAGATATCCTTTTGGCAAATGGTCTGGGCCGAAACATTTTAAATGCCAGTCATGTTTGTTAGTGATCGAGATAGTGCCAGAGTATTTGGTATACTTTTTAAACCCACTGGAATGTTCTTTTATCGTGGGAAGAAAAAATAGGCAGAGGCCTAAATTAGTGGTGAACCACTAAGAAGAAAAGAAAATTTAGGAAAGCAAGAAAATAACGGGACCCGTATCTGGGAGGGAACCAGCGTCGACGAGAAAGCAGAGCACAGATAAAAAAAAAAAAAAAAGTTTTTCAGTGGTGACAGGAAGAAAACCACCTGCTGGCTGCACAGAAAATAAGGAACTGAGGAGAGGATGTGAGAAGGCGGGAAGGCAAATGTACAGGTGCAGTGGATTGCTCCCAAAAGTTTTCTTATTGAACACTGGGGAGTGTACCCACACGGGCTAAATCAGTATCGACGATACCCATAGGTGAAGACTGAATTCCTACTAGTTCCTGGAGATAAGATATGCTCTCTCATTTGATTTAGAATGTATTATTTAATTTCATGGCATATCTCCTAGTGTGCATGATAGGGAATGTCAGGAGCTGCGTGCATGTGCTGTGGGAAGTGTCAGGGCTTGCTTGCGTGCATGACTGTATCGTGGAGTGTATCGTGGGCTGCATGTGAGTGGGCTGTGTGTGTATTGTGGGCTGCATGTGGGTGGGCTGCGTGTGGGTGGGCATCACGGGGAGTGTCCTGGGCTGCGGGTGTTGTGGGCTGATGTGCGCGTGTGTATGTGATGAGCTGCATACATGTGTGCGTGCGTGTCGTGGGCTGTGTGCGTGTCATGGGGAGTGTTGTGGGCTGCGGACATAGGTGTGTGTTTGTGTTCTGGGCTGCGGGCATGTGTGGATGTCATGGGGAATGTTGTGGGCTGTGTGCGTGCGTGTCATGGGGAGTGCCATGGGCTGTGTGTGCATGTGTGTCGTGGGGAGTGCCATGGGCCGTGTGTGTGTGTGTGTGTGTGTTGTGGGGAGTCATGAGCTGCATGCATGCATGTGGGGGTCTGTATGTGTGTCATGGGGAGTGTCGTGGGCTGCATGCATGTGTGTGGTGCCGTAGGCTGCGTGCATGTGTGCCGTGGGCCGCATGCATATGTGTGTGTCTTGTCATTGGGAGTGTTGTGGGCTCTGTGCGCCGTTGGGAGTGTCATGTGTGTGTGCGATGTGGAGTCGTGGGCAGCATACATGCATGTGTGTGTGTGTATGTGTCTCGTGGGCTGTGTGTGGGTGGTGTATGTGTGTCGTGGGCTGCGTATGTGTGTGGGTGTCATGGGGAGTGTCATGGGTTGCATGCGTGTGTGGATATGTGTGGGTGTCGTGGGGAGTGTCGTGGGCTGCGTGCGTGTGTGGATATGTGTGGGTGTCGTGGAGAGAGTCGTGGGTGTCGTGGAGAGAGTCGTGGGCTGCGTGCGTGTGTGAATGTCGTGGGGAGTGTCTTGGGCTGCGTGCATGTGTGGATGCGTGTGGGTGTCGTGGGGAGTATTGAGGGCTGCATGCATCTGTGTGTGTGTGTGTATGTGAAGTGGGGAGCGTCTTGGGCTGTGTGTGTGCATCATTGGGAGTGTCATGGGCTGTGTGCATGTGTGTGTCGTGAGGAGTGTCTTGGGCTGCGTGTGTGTGTGTTGTAGGGAGTATCTTGGGCTGCATGTGCGTGTGTGTGGAGGTGTCGTGGGCTGCATATGTGTGTGTTTGTGGCGTGGGGAATGTTGTTGGCATGCAGCATGTGGGAGTGTCGTGGGGAGTGTCATGGGCTGCATGCATCTGTGTGTGTGTGTGTGTCAGAGAGAGATGGAGTGTCGTGGGCTGCATGCTTCTGTGTGGGTGTCATGGAGAGTGTCGTGGGCTGCGTGCTTCTGTGTGTGTGTCTCATAGGGAGTGTCAGGGGCTACGTGCATGTGTGTGTATGGGTCATGGGGAGTGTCGTGGGCTGCGTGCTTCTGTGTGTGTGTCTCACAGGGAGTGTCAGGGGCTGTATGCATGTTTGTCTCTCACTCACTCTCATGACTCCCCCCTGCCAGGCTTCCTCCAGTTTGTCACTCTCATAACCATCCCAGCCATCCCCCAATCTCTCTCTCTCTCATATATAAACCCCTGCCAGAAGCCAGTCTCTCTTTCCTGACTCGCCCCCCCCCCCCCCCCCACCCAGGTTGTTTCTCTTTCATACCCCACCTTCCAAATTCAATTCACTCAAGTTTCTTTGACTCATACCCCATCCCCTTCATTCAGTCCCTCTTTGATTTACCTATACTTGTCCCTGGCTGCAGCCTTTCAAAAACGTGGTGGTTTACACTTCCTTCACCATGATCTATAAATTGAAATAAAATAAATCAATAAAAGCAGAAAATACAACTAAATTAAAATGCCAACCAAAAGAAAGGGTTAAGACAAGAAATGGACCAACACAATCTAATGCAGTTTATGCTGTCAAACCCTGTAATCCTCAGCCCATCCCTTCAAAAACGAATAAACTGATAAGCCTGAAAGATGAGCTAATTATTGACAAAACAGCAGAAAGATGGTGTTTTTAGGATGTCTGTTGTCTCTTTCATGTTTCTCCACATAAGGAATAGCCAGTGCAAGGTGCATTTGCCATATAAACTTGAAATATTCAACCAGGCCAAACAATGGCAGCAATGGGCATAGTGGAAATTCTGAAGAAAATATCAACTACATCAGGCATGTACAACAGGTAGATCGCGATCTACCTGTAGATTGTGGAGGGGTCAGAGGTAGAACGCCAGCCCCACTTGGCTCCATCTCTCCAGCAGCTCGCCCCGTCGCTAGGAGAGAGCTCGTGCCGGCAGGCCGTCTGCCGAGGGCTTGCCGCCACTGCTGATCCTTTGCCTGTCTTTTTTCCCTGCCTACGGGAATCTTGCCTGCGGGTGTATTGGGGGCGCTTGTTGTTTTCGTGCCAATAGTTTGTGGGTATCCCAGGGGGCCACCGCTCGCACCCCACGACGAGATGCAACAGGCCCGGCATCATACCTGGTCTCCTGCCTCTCAAAATCACCCATTCCTGCCCCCACCCCAACACCCCTTAGAAGTGTGTTATATACCGGGCGATATCCATTCGCCCGGGCTTTATCTGAATACACTTAACGTATTAGTTGTGTGGTGTGCTAGTCGCTTTATAGTTCGCTTTCATTAAACGTTTTCGGGTACACACAACAAAGTGTCAAGAATTTGGTGATTTTGGCGGGCTTTTCCAATTTTGTTCTAACTTGCCTATGCCTTGCCTTCAAATTGGTTCAAACCACTGTGACTTTTGCTTGCCTCTGCAATTTTATTTTGCCTAGCTTTTGCGTTGATTCTACACTGTGTGCAGAATTTATTAAATCGTGTGTAGTAGTATTTGAACTTGTTTGGTGGTATTTGATTTTATCTGGTTTGCTGGACAGATGTTTGAGTTTTTTTGATGATTGTTTGGTGGTATTTGATTATTGGTGCCAGTATGATGAATTCTTATTTTTACTTTTAGAACTGCATGTGTGTTTTTTTGGCATCTCCAGTCCTTATATTACACATCATCCAGAGGTCTTCAGTTCCTGTTGATCTTTAATACTTTGGGACAGTGACAGTTTTGGACCAGATTCAACCAGTGTTTATACTAACTTAGCAGATTTGGCCTTCTTACATCCAGCCACCCCAGTATAACGAAGATGAGGGTTCCAAAGAAGAGCAAAACCTACCACTTTCATGAGGAATGGGAAATGGACTACTTCTTCATCATGGTGAAAAACAAGTGTTGTCTAATTTGTAACGCCCCGGTATCGTTGCCCAAAAAGGGTAATCTGGAGCGTCATTATAAGGCTCTACATAGCAATATGTTTGATGCTGATTTTCCACTCAAAAGTGAAAATCGTAAACTGAAGCTCAAAGAACTTATTTATTTATTTTTATTATTTATTACAGTTGCTTATATACCGCACTATTCAGCATCAGCGCGGTTTACAGTATAACAAAATCAAAATTGGCTACTCAGCAACAGTTGATGGCGAAGCCAAGGTCACATTCGGTCAATGCAACCATAGCATCCTTCAAGGTCAGCAACCTGATCGCAAAGAAATGCAAACCTTTCACTGAAGGGGAATTTGTAAAAGATTGTTTTCTTGAAGCAGCTGACAATCTTTTTGAAGGATTTAAAAATAAGAAAGAGATCACAGCTGCCTATTCAAGATGTACAATTGTCAAGAAACACCGTCGTGCGGCGAACAGAAAAGATGTGTGGAGACACAACTGAACAAATGTTGGAGGATGTTTCAAATTGTGTTGCTTTCTCACGCCAACTGGATGAATCTACAGACATAAAAGACATAGCCCAGTTACTAGTCTTTATCCGGATGTTTTTTGAAGACTTCAGTGTTAAAGAAGAACTACTTGGAATGATTTCTTTAAAAGGGAGAACTACCGGTCAGGAAATATTCAGTTCTTTCCATTCTTTTCTGACAAAGTGTAATCTTCCATTGCATAGACTTATTTCCATCACTAATGATGGAGCAAGAGCAATGACAGGTGAGGTTAACTGTTTCATAGCCCTCTGTAGACAGCATGATGACTTCCCAGATTTCTTTCTTACCACTGCATCATTCACCAGCAAGTTTTGGCAAGCAAGAGACTCAATACAAAGACTGTCATGGACATCACTTTCAAAACTGTAAATTCAGTTCGTGGAAGATCACTTCAAAGACGGCTTTTCAATCTTACTCTTGATGAAGGGGCAGCGGAAAACATTTTGCACACAGATGTAAGGTGGCTAAGTAGGCACAAATTTCTGCAAAGATTTCGTGATTTGCTGAATGAAATAAGAAGTTTTTTGAAGGAGAGGGGAGATGACCAAGCAGAGTTGGAAGATGAGGAGTGGTTATGTGATCTGGCATTTCTCGCTGACTTTACAGGCGAACTAAGTGATATGAACCTTGAACTACAAGGTAAAAACAAATGCATTGGCAAGATGATGAGTACAGTTTCATCCTACAAGAGCAAATTTGAGCTAATGATGACTGACCTTGCAAACAACACTGTTGATCATTTTCCTAATACGCAGGACCATCAGGGACAGTATCCAAATTTTGTTTTTCAGAACGAGAAGTATGTGACAGAAATATGTTCTGTTATCCAGGAATTCGAAAATAGATTCTATGACTTCCAAAAAATTGGAACAGTTGTGGAGTACTTGTCATACCCATTAAAAGTGGATGTGGACATTAAAGAAACTGCAACTGCTATTAGTAAGACTTTACTCATTGAACAAGCCATCTCTTGAAAACGAAATATTAACCCTTAAAAATGACATTTTTCTCAAGACCCGTGCTGAGCAAGAATCGTTTTGGAAGCTAGTGCCTAGAGACAAATTTCCCAACTTGAGAAGATGCAGTGAAGCTGTACACTCCTGTTTCGGTTCAACTTATTTGTGTGAATCTGCATTTTCCCATCTGAAAACGAAAGAGTACACAACATTCCAACATGGCAGATGAACATCTCCAGGATTCCCTGAGACTGGCCCTCATGCAATATTCACCCAACTTCAAAAAGCTGGTGGATGAAATGCAGGCTCAGATATCTCACTAATGAGCAAGAGCGAAATATTAAAGATTGTGCAAGATCAGCCTGGATCAATACTTGACCTAAATTTAACACAAATTACTCAATAAAAATTAAAGAAAGTTATTAAGACACTTAAAGAAAGTTATTACTCAATAAACCTTTAGGAAAAAATGTACTTTCCATTTCCCCTTGTAGTTCTTACTGGATCTTCATCTCTCTGTTTTGTTTTTGCTTAATTTTCTTAACAGCTGATCACATCCAAGTAAATGACAGAAGGTTCATTAAAAATGGGGGGGGGGGAAATACTCCAACTTTATTGAGTTAAAATTTAATTTGAAACTTAATTTTCATGGTGATAGATCACCGGCACTTTTGGCCGGAAAAAGTAGATCACGACCTGTTCGAAGTTGGACATGCCTGAACTACATCATAGGTAGTATGTATAAGATATGGTCTAGAATTTGGCAGCTGAAATTTAATGCTAAAAAATACAGGGTCATGGAGGCTATGTACACGAGGAGGTGCAGGAGAAGTTGGGCGAGCACAGAGGGACAGTACTGTACATCCCAAGCTAGAGACCTCAGATGATCAGCTCGGTCCCTGGCAATAAGGCCATCGACTGGAGAGTGTCGATCTTTGCCCAATGAATTCCAGGCACTGTGTCGGGAGGAGGTAAAACTTGGGGGGTAGTTTATGACGAAGCCCAAGTGTTACAGAACCTAGATGGTGTTTCTGGTGGACTGCTGCATCTCTGAGGCTATGCCTCCCTTTATCAGCCAGTCGTCCAGGTAGGGAAAGATGAGGCCCCCTGGAGCCAGAGGAAGATGGCCATGACTGCCAGGCATTTTGTGAAGACTCTTGGGGCAGAGGCTAGGCCGAAGGGGAGAGTCAGGAAAGAAAAGATTCAAAAAGAGGAGGAAATAGCCAATGCAATAAAATGGGGGGATAAGACATTTTTCAGATGTGTTAGTGAGAAGAGGAAGGGCGAAAGTGGTATTGTCAGACTCAAGGGTGAAGGGGAGGAGTATGTAGAAGCCAATGAGGATAAACCGGAATTGCTTAACAAATAATTTAATGTTAATGTTAATTTTCCTGTTACTTGTAATAGGTCTGTTATATCTGACCAATTGTTGTATTGTTTCAATGTAAACCGCACTGATGACAAATAGCGCGGTATATAAGAAAATTAAATAAATAAATAAATATTTCTCTTGTGTGTTCACAGATGAAGAACCAGGAACAGGACCTCAAAAAACACCCACAAACAGGAACAGAAGCAAGGGGCATCTTGAACAGTTTTCAAGACTGTGTTCGTGAGAAACTAGCTCAACTTAAAGTAGACAAAGCGATGGGACTGGATGGGATACACCCTAGAATACTGAGGGAACTTGGGGATGTTCTAGCAATTCCACTGACTGATCCTTTCAATGCCTCGTTGGAGTCGGGAGTGGTGCCAAAGGACTGGAGAGAGGCTCATGTGGTGCCTTTACATAAAAGCATAAGTAAGGACATGGTTGAAAACTACAGGCCGGTTAGTTTAACTTCGGTGGTAAGTTAATTATTGGAAATGCTGCTGAAAGAGAAAATAGGGTATGCTTGGTTACAGGAAGCCCCAGTCTGCTGGGGTCATAGGACATGAAAAGCTGAGGTGCTTTGCGGTGGCCCTGGGTCTGCTGCAGATAGGACAGGGACTGTTTACAGTCCAGTATGTGGAGTATGAGCTCCTCCTTGTGAGCATGGGGCCGTGAGTAGAAGGTGGAGAGTACAACATCCTGGTTGAGGTGAAATGGGGATACCACCGTCAGGAGGAACTTAGGATGAGTGCGGAGCACTACCCTTTTCTTGAAGAGCATGGTGTACGGGGGGGGGGGGGTCCGCTACCAGTGCTTGAAGCTCGCTGACTCTGTGAGCTGAAGTCAGGGCCATCCTCCAGGATAGGTATCTGAGGTGACAAGTGGCCAGTTGTTAGAACAGTGGCCTAGTCAGCTGGGAGAGCACCACATTGAGGTCCCATTCTGCCGCTAGGAGCAGACAGGGATCTTGGAAAGCACAAGGTCCCGCAGGAACCAGGGACTGACTGGATAAGGGCTTTCCCCCTACTGGGTGGTGGTGAGTGGCTATGGTGTTCAGATGCTCACAGACCGAGTTAGATTTCAGCCCTGCGCACGACAGATGCACTAGGTACTGGAGTACCAGCTGAATGTGGCAGGAGAACGGGCTCTCCTTCCTATCTGTGCACCACAGGGCAAACCTGCGCCACTTAAAGGTGTAAGCCCTCCTTGTGGAGGGCTTCCTGGAGGCTAGCAGGATCTCCTTAATCTCTTGTGGTAGGTTGAGCGGGGCCAAAGTTACACTCTCAGCAGCCAGACCATTAGAGTCAATGACCCCACAATGAGGTGCAGAAGGGAGCCCTCTTCCTGAGTCAGGAGGTCCGGGGCTTGACCCAGGGGTACTGGGAGTGTTGCCGCCAGCGAGAGCAGTAATGGGAATCAGGGTTGCCTGTGGCACCTGGGGGCGTTCAGTATCACTGGTACCCTCTCATTCTGAATTTTGAACAGAGTCTTGGCAACCAGGTGAGTCGGTGGGAATGCACACAGCAGTCCCTTGGACCATGAGATCAGGAACTCGTCTGCCGCTACCCTCTGTGGGTGCGGCTGCCTGGAGCAGAAGCGAGCTAGTTGCATGCTGTCCAGAGAGGCAAATAGGTCTATCTCAGGCCAGCCCCAAAGGCGGCAGAGCTTCTCCGCCACTGCAAGGTCGAGATGCCACTCGTGAGGACGCAGGACTCTGCTGAGTCTGTCTGCCAGGTAGTTGTCCTGGCCCGGGAAGTCGACTGCTCGTAGAAGTATGCCATTGCGCACTGTAAAGAAGAGGAGGGCTACAGCCTACTAGCAGAGGGAGTACAAGCCTGTGCCCCCCTGCTTGTTTATATCCCATTGCGACCTGGTTGCCTGTCTGGACCAGCACAGGTTCCACAAGAGGGAGCAGAATGCACATAGGGTGAGGGATACTGCCCAGAGTTCCAGGAGGTTGATCTGTAGAAGAGACTCCTCCCTGGACCAGCAACCCTCAATACAGTGAACTCCGCAGTGAGCTCTCCAGCCCTGGAGAGGGGCATCTGTGGTCAAGGTACTCTGCAGTGAGGGTGCCTGGAAGGGCATTCTTGCCCGGAAGCAGGCCCAGGTTTTGACATCAGTGAGGAATCTCGCCAGCTGGTGGGAGATCCTGATCCTGTCCCAGAGTCGGCTCGTGGCCTGGGTCCACTGAGAACACAGGCACCACTGAGCTGTCCACATGGACGGACGGGCGGGCGGGCAGGCAGGCTAGGGGTGTGACATGGACTGTAGAGGCCATGTGTCCCAGCAAGTGGAGAAGGCGGGCTGGCACCATTCTGCGGTGTTGGACCTCCCCTGCCAGTTGTTTGAAGTGTTCTGCCCTGTCCTGAGGGAGGAGGGCTCTGGCCCGCACCGTGTCCAGCTGAGCACCGATGAATCTAGGTCTTGGACCAGAGAGAGATATGATTTGGGGTAGTTGATGACGAATCCCAGGTGCTGCAAGATGAGGATGGTACGTTCTGTGCCCTGACTGGCCTCTGTGGCTGTGCCGCCCTTGATAAGCCAGTCGTCCAGGTAGCGGAAGATGAACACCCCTTGTAGGCGTAGATAGGCTGCTACCACTGCTAAACACTTTGTGAATACTCTTGGCGAGGAGGCCAAGCCTAAGGGAAGTACCCTGTATTGGTAGTGGCCTCCCCCTACCATGCATCTCAGGTATTGCTGCTGAGATGGGTGGATTAGGATGAGGGTGTAGGCATCCTTTAGGTCCAAGGAGCAAAGCCAGCTTCCCTGGTGGAGGTAGGGCAGCAGTATCCCAAAGGAGAGCATTTTGAACTTCACCCTCACCAGGAACTTGCTCAGGTCTCGGAGATCCAGGATGTGCCCGAGACCCCTGGTTCTTTTGAGGACAAGAAAGTACCTTGGGTAGAAGCCCTTGCCCCAAGCGGTGCTGGGGAACAGGCTCTACTGCCTTGTCCCTTAGTAGACCTGCTAGCTCAGAAAGCAACAGGGCCTGGTGAAGGGGAGGTTGCAGTGGTTCTCCTGGAAAATGCTACGAAGGTGGTATCTCTCCTTCACTATCTGGAGCGTCCACTGGTCCGAGATGACCTTGGGCCACCTGTGAGCAAAGAGTGCCAGGCTGGTAAGGGTCTCCCAGGGGGAAGGAGGTCCCGCCCTGGGAGTCAAAAGCTCCCACCAGGTTGAGCCAGGAATGGTGTCTGTGGTTTGGGAGCCTTTGGCTTCCTGAGTCCATGTCCCTGGACCTTGGGCTGGGGATGCCTGCTGCTGCTGGCTTGGGAAAGCTTGATAGTGGTGACTAATGGAAAGGGCCCTTCTTCTTCGAGAAAGTTGGCCTTTTCCCCAAGGTTTTCTTAAGGGGAAAGGTAGAGGTCTTCTTTGAGCGCCTCTGCCTGGTCACCACCTTGGCCTCAATCTCGGACGCCTGTCAGCTATAGGTTTCCCAAACAGGAATCTCCCCAGTACAGGGGACATCCAGCAGCTTTTCTGGACCCACTGCTTAAGATCTGAGGTCTGCAGTCAGGCCTGGTGCTGAGCACCGATGCCTGCAGCTGCTGCCCGGGCTGCCGCCTCGAATCCATCATAGGCGGCCCTGGACAAGAACTTAGAGCAGTCACAATGGTGGCCATCAAGGTCTGAAACCATTGCAGGGGTTCCCCGACGAGCCCTGCTGAGAAGCCAGCGAGCTCCTGAATGAGGCTCTTAAGATACTTCCCTATGTTGAGCTCATAGGTTTGCATCCGGCAGCCCAGCAAAAACCCCTAGAAACACCTGCACCCTAGGGCGTCGAGGTAGAGCCAGGGGTAAAGAAGAGTAAGTCTTCTGGCTCTTGAGCTTTTGCATCGAAGACTCCGCCACCATGGAATTGTGGGGAAGTTGGGCCTTCTGGAAGCCTGGACTCCTCTTGACGTGGTAGATGGCGTCGAGGCCGGGGTCTCCCATATGCCATACTGGGTCAGACCAAGGTCCATCAAGCCCAGTATCCTGTTTCCAACAGTGGCCAATCTAGGTCATATGTACATAGCAGTTTCTTCAAAAGACACAGGTTCCACAATGCTTGTATTGGGTCAAGTATTGATATCCTGGGTCTCTTCTTAATAATGGTTTATGGACCTTTCCTCCAGGAACTTGCCCAAACCTTTTTTAAACCCAGCTACACTAACAGACTTTACTACATCCTCCGGTAACAAATTCCAGAGTTTGATTACACGTTGAGTGAATAAATATTTTCTTTTATTATTCTTAAATAGTTTACACTGTAGCTTCATTGCATGTCCCTTAGTCTTTCTATATTCTGATAACGTAAACAATCGATCTACGTTTACCCGTTCCACTCCGTTCATTAATTCATAGACTTCTATCATATTTCCCCTCAGCCGTCTCTTTTCCAGGTTAAAGAGCCCTAACCTTTTTAGCCTTTCTTCATAGGGGTATCCTTCCATCCCCTTTACCATTTTGGTGGCTCTTCTCTGAACCTTTTCTAATAACGCCATATCCTTTTTAAGATACGGTAACCAGAATTGCACACAATATTCAAGGTGCGGTCTCACCATGGAAAGATATAGAGGCATTTTAATATCCTTTGTTTTATTTTCCATTCTTTTCCTTATGATACCTAGCATTCTATTTGCTCTCTTGGCCGCCGCTGCACACTGGGCTGAGGGTTTTAACATGTTATCCACAATAACGCCTAAATCTTTTTCCTGGGTGGTGGTTCCTAATGTGGAACCTTGCAATGTGTAACCATAGTTTGGGTTGTTCTTCCCTAGTTGCATAACTTTGCACTTGTCCACATTAAATTTCATCTGCCATTTGGATGCCCAGTCTTCCAATTTATCAAGATCCTCTTGCAATTTTCCACAATCCTCTTGGGTTTTAACAACTTTAAATAGTTTTGTGTCATCTGCAAATTTGTTAACCTCATTCGTTATTCCCTTTTCCAGGTCATTTATGAATATGTCAAAAAGCAGCGGACCAAGCACAGATTCCTGGGGTATACCACTATTTACCTTTCTCCAATGGGAAAATTAGCCATTTAGCCCTACCTTCTGCTTTCTATCTTTTAACCAGTTCCTGATCCTCAATAGTACACTGCCTCCTATCCCATGACTCTTTAGTTTTGCCAAATGTCTCTGATGAGGGACTTTGTCAAAGGCTTTCTGAAAGTCCAAATACACTATATCAACCGACTCACCTTTGTCTACCTGTTTATTCACACCTTCGAAAATACATAACAGATTAGTAAGACAAGATCTTCCTTGTCTAAAGCCATGTTGGCTGTCTCCCATTAAGCCATGACTATCTACATGTTCAGCAATTTTGTTCTTTATGATGGCTTCTACCATTTTTCCCGGTATTGACGTCAGGCTCACCAGTCTGTAGTTTCCCGGATCACCCCTGGAACCCTTTTTAAAAATTGGTGTTACGTTCGCCATCTTCCAGTCTTCAGATATTACAGATGATTTTAATGATAGTTCACAGATTACTAATAGCAGGTCTGCAATCTCACATTTCAGTTCTTTCAATAGCCTTGGATGTATATCATCCGGCCCAGGTGATTTGCTACTCTTCAGTTTATCTAATAGTTGTAATACATCTTCCCGATGTATCGATATTTCCTTCAATTCTTCCGCACCTTTAAATACCACTTTAGTCATGTGTAACATCCCTACATCTTCCTCAGTAAAGACTAGATTAGTGTTGGTAGCAAACTGTTTAATGGCAGAATGCTGCTCATTAGAAATTAGAAATGGCAGCGTTCTGCCATTAAACAGTTGGCTACCAACACTAATCTTGTCATATGGGGAGCCAATAAGAGGGGAGCGGTAGTGGTACAAGCTTTGACCGCATATCAAGAATGTTTGTTATCTCAATTGAAAAATTTGAAATATTATAAACCCCTACCGGGTGATCCTACACCACAGTTACAAATTGTTATTCAGTCCTTGGTGAAAGAAGCACGATTTAGGGGTTGGATCACTACTCGAGGCGCTACATTTTTGGTGCAACAACATCCTATGATACCAGTCATTTATACTGTTCCCAAAGTACATAAATCCTTGTTGGCCCCCCCAGGACGTCCTATAGTGTCCTGTAGAGGCTCATTTCTTGAACCCCTGTCTCAATTCAGTGATGTGTTTTTAAAACAGGAAGCCTGGTGTGTGAAGTCTTAGATAAGACTTCACACACCAGGCTTCCTGTTTTAAAAACACATTTTTTAAATATTCTATCTGAATTCACGGAACCATTGGACAACATGCTACTGGCAACTTTAGATGTGACAGCACTGTACACTAACATCCACCAAGAAGAGGCTCTAACTCTTTTGGAATCAGCATTTACTACTGCCCCATCTAGAATTCCTAAGTCATTTTTGTTGGACATCACTAGGCTGGTGCTAACTAGAAATTATTTCACCTTCAGGGGCAATTCTATCAACAATGTCACGGCATTGCGATGGGTGCTACTGTATCTCCTTCTATTGCTACTTTATATTTGGCGGCCATGGAGGAACAATTCATCTATCCGGCAGATAATTTTCAATTTGTCAGACTGTGGCTTCGATTTTTGGATGACATTTTCTTGTTATGGTCATCGACAAATGAGCAGTTGACATATTTTATTAATTGGCTTAATACCATCAAGATCAATATTCAGTTTACTGCCCATGTTGGTGCCCATCAAATTGAGTTTCTTGATGTGTTGGTCCGAAGACGTGAAGGATCGTTTGTCACCACGTTATTTCGTAAGCCCAGTCAACGGAATAGTTTGCTCCGTTTCCACAATCATCCATTCTCCTTAAGGAGGGGCCTTCCTTTTGGCCAGTTTTTACGCTTACGCCTGATCGGTTCCTCCTTGGAGGATTATAAATATCAAACAAGAGCCTTACGCACCCATCTTTTGGACCGTGGATACTCCAAAAATATAGTTCAGAGAGCATATGTGAAAGCGCGTTTTTCTCATAGAGAGTGGTTACTGGGTATTCCCAACTCTCGTCCTGCTTCTAACATAAGGGAGGATTCAGATATGATCACGGGGTGTTACCCAGCACACGTTACCAGCCTTTTGAAGAAATATTGGAGGGTGTTGCAATTGCACCCTTGTTTTCAGAAACCTCTTAGACTGGCATATACCAGGGGCAGGAACCTGAGAGATTGATTGGTTCACACAGTGTTACAACCTGTATCTTCTCCTACAAGGGATCTTAGACAGGGCCATTGGGCTTGTCAAAATTGCAAGTATTGCAGTACTACTTTAGAAGGCATCCAGTGGTCACATCCAACCACTGGTAGATCTTTTACTTTCACGGGACACGCTACTTGCCAATCATCTTTTGTGGTTTACATGCTCACTTACCCCTGTGATCTATCATATATTGGTAGGACGATTCGTCCAGTGAAAATCCGTTTGGGGGTACATGCCTCTAGAATTAAAACTAAGACTCTTTCAGCACCTATAGTGGAACATTGTATTCAGGTGAATCATTCTTTTAGCGATCTTAGATGGAGGGTCATCGATTGGATTCCTGCTAGCCCTCGGGGCGGTGATCACGAATGTAAACTTCAATGGCGAGAACGTTGGATCTTTCGTTTACAAACAGTGATTCCTACGGGATTGAACTTAGAATGTGATTGGTGGAGTTTAGTGTGAAATTTATGAAATCAGGATCTTGAACACTAACCAAGATGGTCGGTTCATTATAATTAGGCTTCTAGCTTCTCCCTTTATGACGTGTTATCATCAGCCAATCAGCTGCCATCAATGCTACATAAAAGGAACTGTTGGGTTCAGCATCGTTTCCAGGGGCGATTACTTCGACAAAAAAAGGGGAACACTTGATACAGGGCTCTGGATGAGCCCGAAACATGCATGTTGTGTGTAACTTTGAAACCCGGTGTTTATTTATGGAAGAGGAACATCGCCCGCTCACAAGATAAGTGTCTGTTACACTACTATTAATGAAATGGGCTTTGACGCTTGTTGAATAAAAGGGCTCCCCAGACGCGGAGGGGAGAGTTGTCTTCTCTCTCGCTCATGCCGGTTGATCCCGACAAAAAAATTGTTTATAACAAGTGGTTGAAAGTTATTTGATTGAATTCAATGGTAAACTTTCAATGACTTTCATGATTTAGCTACATGTTACTGCTAGCATATTCAATACCAGAACAGTGGATAATTATTTCTTCTGAGAGGTTTCTGCCTATTTTGAACATTTTAAAAGTAAATAGCTGTATCTAAAAAGAGGAAACACACACGTAAAAAGAAAAGTTCTAGCATGCATAATCAATTGTCTTACCTAACTGGTTCTTGATGTCCACAGACTGGTAGTACTCAATATACTTGTTTTGGCTAAAGACGTTTTTGTAAACATGTCGTGCTCCAAACAGCCAAATATCACTGTCATCGGTGATAGTACCAGAGGTTTGATCAGTCAAGTCCAACATGGCACACTGTGCCTCTGCTTCCATGGGAGAGACAATATAAGGGATGCCAAACAGACGTAGAAGTTCCTACATAGGGAAACCAAGAAAAGAACTCTGAGTTATGTCCAGTGACTTATAGAAGAAAACAAATATTTTCCCTGACAGTAGTGGATTTAGTGAAGTCTCATTTAGATTACAGATACAGAGCCCAATTGTTTTATGTGGTGTCAGAAATAATTTTGGGGTCTAATTGAAATGAACCTAGAAGGTGACTCGATGGGAAGACGACCACAGCAACTCACAAAAGTCTTGAGTCAAAAGCTGTGTCCACCCTTGTGTGGACATTCAAGTAGTAATGCTTGACAAAAGTGAAAGTACTGCCTACGCTGTGCTAGACAACTGTCTGCAGGACTATCGAGCTGTGCTCTGCCGATGAGGACACCTGCACTCAGGTAGAATGGGCACGCTAACTCTCTGGAATCGGCTGGTTCCATAACATATATACTGAGTTAATGGCTTCCTTAAATTCAGCACCCCAAAGTTGACTTAGCTGTCAAGTCTCCTTTGCATGGGCCAGCAAACAGCACAAAAAGATGGTTGGGCTTACGAAAGGAATTCGTAACCTCCAAGTACCAGAGAAGCACCCTCCGGACATCCACAAGGTGAAGATCTTTATCCTTTCCCAGACACTGCTCCTTAGAGGAGGGGGGCAAGCAGACCACTTGGCTCATGTGAAAGGGAGAGAGCACTTAGGCAAGAAGGTAGGCACAGGCCGAATGGAACCAGCCTCTTTTGAAAAAGACAGGTAAGGGTCTCGAAATCCACCTTGGAACTAATCGCAGCTCGGAAATCCACCTTGCGGAACTAATCGTGACCAAGACGACAGTCTTGACTGTCAAATCCTTCAAAGTAGCATGTTTCAATGGCTCAAAAGGTGCTACCATCAGGGCCTTGAGCAGCAGACACAGATCCCAGGAAAGGATTACAAACTGGAGGGGAGGATGCAGATGCTGGAGAAAGCGCAAGATGTCTGGGTTCAAGGCGAGTGACGTACCATCGCTCAAAGAGGAACCGGATGTGCACGTATGCTGGCTTGGTAGACCTCTTTCGGGTTCCAAGCAGAGTGGAGACCACCGCTGGAGAGTAGCCCTTACATGCTAGCCATCTCCTTTCAAGAGCCAAACTGTAAGCAAAAAGGTAACCGGGTCCTCCAGGACAATCGGTTCCTGCCACAATAGGCCCCAAGATGGAGACACTTGCAGGAGCCGCATCAGGTCTCCAAACCACGCCCTCTTCGGCCAATCCGGAACGACCAGAACAATCCTGTCTGGGTGGCATTCTATACGCTGAATCACACAACCCATCAAGGGCTATGGAGCAAACATGTACAGCAGATGCTGACTTGGCCAATGCTGGGTCAGGGCAATGATGCCCTCGGATGATGCCCTGTGTGGCGATTCAATAAGCAGCACACTTGACATTGGAGAGGATTGCCAGCAGATTCATCTTGGGGCGACTCAATGTACAGAGACAACTGAAACACCACCTGACTCAACTCCCACTCTCCTGAAATGAGAGTGATGGCTGAGAAAATCAATTTCCACAGTATCCACCTCAGCAATGTGCACAACCGACAAACTAGGAGGTTCTTCGCCACCCAGGCAAACAGTATTTATTTTTTTATTTATTTAACAAATTTTTTTATATACCGCAACCTTCCGAGGATCAGGTGCGGTTTACATATAACAGTTAAGGAAACAGAGAGGTATTTCTGTTTTTACATTGAACGATAACATGAACTATGTGCAATTAACATTTGAACTTTTAACTTTTAAACTTTTTGAACTTTTTGGAACTATGTACAATTAACTATGTACAGATATAGAAGGAGAAGTTCAACAGTATAAGCATAATAGGCAGTATTGAGGTCAAAATATCTTTAGGCCTTGCGGTGCTGATCTACTTGTGTTGTATAGTTTATCCCTTTTCATATTGGAGTTGAGAGTTAGTTAATGTGCCGTAGTAGGAGGTAAAAAGGTGAGTTTTTAAGTTTTTGCGTAAATCTTTAAAGTCAGTTAATGCTCTGAGTTCATCAGGTAGCGAGTTCCAGAGCGTGGGGGCTGCATGGGAGAAAGCCTTTTTATTTGTTGTTTTTTTGGATTTTGTGAATTCTTTCGGCATTTTTAGTTTATTGGCATTGTCTCTTCTATGTGCACTATGGGGTGTGTCTTTAATAATTAGTTTATTTAAGGTTTCTGGGGCAGTGTTGTTTAGTGCTTTAAAAGTGGTTATTATTAATTTATAGTTTATTCTGCATTGGATGGGTAGCCAGTGTAGTTTGGCTAGGTAGGGTGATATGTGCTCGAAAGGGTGAACCTTCATTATAGTTCTGGCAGCAGCATTTTGAGCCAGTTGGAGTCTTCTGATGTTATGGTTTGATGTACCTAGTAGAGAGAGGTTGGCGAAGTCAAAATGAGGGGTGATTATGGCTTGAATAATGCTTAGGAAATCTTGCAGGTGGACTAGTGGGCGTAGTTGTTTTAAAACTTTGAGTTTAAAGTAAATTTTCTTTGTTGTGTTTCTTATATGTGTGTTCATACTAAGTTGAGTGTCTAGTAACACCCCTAAGTATTTTATTTCGCTTTTTATGTGGATGTCATGATTCTGAAGTGTAATGTGGGTGGGGGGAGTAAAGGATTTGTTCTTTGTTACAATTAGTATGTCGGTTTTGGAATGGTTAATAAAGAGATTGTGGTCTTCTAACCAAGTTGCCAATTCGTTGAAGCAGTCCGTTAAGAGTTGGAGGGGAATCGTAGGGATTGTGAATGGAATGTACAGCATAATGTCGTCTGTGTATATGTGATAATGGATTTTGAATTTTTTAAAGACATTACAGATTGGTTGTATATATATGTTGAATAGTAGAGCAGATAGTGCAGAGCCTTGGGGGAGTCCTATTTCCTGTTTGTATTTGTTGGAGGTTTGATTGTTGATCCTGACAGTTTGGGATCTGTTGGAAAGATATGATGTAAACCATTTAAGGACTGTTGAGTTGGCACCGATTTGTGTGAGCCTATTGAGCATTAGTGTATGGTGAACACTGTCAAAAGCCGCAGATATGTCTAGAAAAAGAAGTAGGAATGCATTTTTAGGGCTGTCTATTCCTCTTACTAGTGTGTCTAGGAGGACTGTTAAAAGAGTGTCTACTCCATGACCAGGACGGAAGCCATATTGTTGGTCGCCAAGGGGAGCTGATATGTCAATGTAATCTTGTGTTTGAGTTTGAACTACTTTTTCTATGAGTTTAGCCATGAATGGTATACTGGAGATGGGTCTATAAGATTTCGGTGAGGTTTTGTCCAATGTATTGGTTTTTAGTATGGGTCTAATTTGCGCATGCTTTAGAATAGGCGGGAGATAGCCTTGTTTTAGTGATAGATTAATTAGTGGTATTATGAAAGGGGATAAAGTTGGAAGGGTGTTCTTTATCCAATTTACTGGGCAGGGATCAAGGTGAGAAGTAGTGGTATTTAAGTGCATCATAATATTCTTAAGGGTCTCTTTTGTTATGGGGTAGAAATTGTTCAAAGAATCTAATGGGGGTTGATATGATATGGATTGTGGGGTTGATAAGATATTATTTATTTTTGATTTGTTTATGTAGTAATTTGCTAAGGTTTGGGGAGATATGTCGTTAGCTTCATGACTTGAGTTGAATGTGTTTTTGGTTAGGTTTTGGACAATGGAGAAAAGTTCTCTAGGTCTGTTGATAGATTTATTTAGAATAGAGGAGTGGAAGTTTTTCTTAGCGCTGTCTGTGGCCTCTCTGTAGTTTTTGAGATAAGTACAATAGAGTTCGTTATGTGAAGTAGATTTAGTTTTGTGCCACTTTAGTTCTATTTTCCTAAGTGTTCTTTTCATAGCTTTTAAAGTGTTGTTAAACCATGGGGCATTATCAGTTCTGTGACGGGTGGTCTTCTTGTTTGATTGTTTATTTGCTGCTGCTTTTGATATTGTATTATGCCAAATTGTAATGGCCTCATCAAGGTTGGTAGGTGATGAGGAGAGGAGAGGTAAGGGGTAGTTAGGTCTAGGAAATCTTCTGCGTTGAATTTTTTAAATCTAGGGGGTAGGGGTTCTTGCTGGTTATGTTTGTTATTTGAGTCCATGGGTTTAATAGTAAAATTGATCAGGTAGTGGTCTGACCATGGGATCAGTGTACACTTTAGGGATTCCGGATTAAAAAGTTTATGGAGTACTTCCGGGAGAAATATGAGGTCTAAGGTTCCTCCTTTGTTATGGGTCTTTGTATTAATGATTTGGTGGAAACCTATTTCTTGTACGGATTCAAGAAAGAGGGTTGAGTATGTAGTGGGAAGAGACGAGAGATTAAAATCTCCTAACATTATTATAGGACATTGGTCCGTAGATGAACTGAGAAGCTCTATCAGGGCATCCATATTTTCTGTTTTATGGTCAGGTGGTCTGTATATCAGGCATATTCTAATATTGTCTATCTTTATGATGAGGGTGTCAGTGTTGTTAATGATCTCTGAGGATTGTTGTTTAGCATTTAGGACCTTTTTATTTTATTTAACATTGTTTATATACCGCACTATTTAACATCAGCACGGTTTACAAGAAACATAGATGTCCAGTGTGGGTGTCTACTTTGGACTTACATTAAAACAAGGAATTTAAACTTGGAGAATAGGTAAAACTATGTACACAACTCTTCAATATATCTATGTGTGCTATTCAAAGGTCGTTGTGGGTGTAGAGTCAAGGTTGGTCAGGCGGGTATGAATTGGTTGCGGCTACGTGATGTCTTCAGAGTTGGGAAAGCATTGAAGGAAAAGGTAGTGTTTCAAAGCCTTTCTGAATTGGAGAAGGTTGTTTATGGCACGGATGTTGGATGGTAGGTTGTTCCAGCATGAAGGTGCGGATAAGGCAAAGGCACGGTTTCTAGAGGTTGTGTTGCATTTGGTGATGGTTTTCGGGAGCATTAAGGAGTTGGTGGAGACAGATCTTCTGAGTCTGTTGGGGGGGGGGGGGTTGAGCTGGATAAGTTCAGAGAGGGCACTGGCCGTGCATTTATTGATGGCTTTGAATGTTATTGTTAGGATTTTGAAGGTGATCCTATAGCGTATTGGGAGCCAGTGTAGTGTTTTCAGGATAGGGGTGATGTGCTGCCTTCTGGATACTTGGTGGAGGGTTCGGGCTGCAGTATTCATTGCTAGTTGCTAAGGTTGTAGAGAGCACTTCGGTAGGCCGTGGAGGATGGAGTTTGCATAGTCGAAGTGGGGCATCACCAGGGACTGGAAGACTGTTCGAAAGTCGTCTGGCTCAAGTAGCGGTCTGATATGACGCAGCATCCGGATTTTGTGGTAAATTGCTTTAGAGATGTTGCCTATATGGGCGTTTAAGTTGAGGTGCTGGTCGATCGTCACTCCGAGGTAACGGATCGTTGTCTTTGTGAGGAGTTTGGCATCACGTACTTTCAATGACGATGGCGGGGTGAATGCTTGGTCTCTGCTGATGAAGAGTACCTCAGTCTTTTTGAGGTTGATTTTGAGCATCTGAGAGTGCAGCCAGTCTGTGACTGCGTTGAAACATGATGATAAACGGGATACGTCTGGGTGATCGTATGTATTGGGGTGAACATGAGGACATCATCGGCATAAATTAGGCAGTTTACACCGAAAGACCTGATGATAGAGCAGATAGGCTGCATATAGACGTTGAAGAATAGGGCAGAGAGAGAGGAGCCTTGAGGGACGCCCTTCGTTAGTGGGAATGGTGTGGAGGTTGAGGTACCGGAACGGACATGTTGCCATCTGTCATTTAGGTATGAGGTACACCATGCGAAGGCAGTACCATGGATGCCCTTCTCGGCAAGGCGGGAGAGCAGTAGATCATGGTTGACGGAGTCAAAGGCGGCCGCAATGTCGAGAAAAATGAGTGCGAACCCCTGTTTGACGTTATCTAGCCCTGTTATCAGGGTGCTGAATAGAATTGTTAACAAGGTTTCGACGCCATGTTGCTCACGAAACTCATGCTGGCAGGGGTCGAGGGGTGAGTTGTCCTCAATGTGTTGGCTCAGTTGACAGTGGACTATTTTCTCTGAGATTTTCGCTAGGAGGGGTATGCTGGAGATAGGTCTGTATGAGTCCATCTTTGTGGGGTCAAGTTTATTGTTCTTGAGCAACGGTCTAATTGAGGTTTGTTTTAGGCTTCGGGGGAAGACACCTGTTTGGAATGAGGTCCCAGTCAGTTTAGCCAGGAAGGTGCTAAGTTCAGTACGTAGGGTTTTTATCCAGAATGCTGGACATGGGTCGCTTGGTGCTGTGGTGGTGTTTATATTCATAATGATGTCTTGTATTTTTCTGTCAGTTGGGGTAGCAAAGGTGGAGATGGTACTTTGGGTCACTGTCAATACTTGTGAGGGTGAGGGTGGGGTGGAAAGGGCCATCAAAATGTCTGGGGGCCCATCGCTAGCGGATAGGGTGGTCTGGTTTGCTTTGGTTTGCAGGTAGTCTGCATATTCCTGTGGGTCTGGTTGGTTTACCTGATCAGTTGAGGGCTCCTTGGCTAAGGATTTGACAATGTTGAACAGCTCGTGCGGCTTATTCAGGGATCGTTGTAGTACCTCAGAGTGGTATTGCCTCATTCTACTCTAAACTGCTGTTCGATGGGTGCACAGCTGGGCAGAGTAGGCTTCTTGGCTTTCAATTTTTAGTCATTACAAGCCAACCTCCTCCTTTTTTGTTGTTTCTATGTGTATGAAATATATCGTAGTCATTCCTGTCCAATTGGTTTAAGTAGACCACATCTGTGTCGGAAAGCCATGTTTCTGTGACACAGAGTATGTCAGGTTTATTGTCATTTAAGAGGTCAGTGAAGAAAGGGAGTTTATTTTTCATGGATCTAGCATTTGTTAGGATACATGATAAAATGGCAGGTTCTTTATTGTTTGGCAGGGGATTTGGTTGATAGGGTGCGGTGGGTTTTATGTGTATAAGACGATTGTGGTTTACTTTTGAATAAGACCAATTTGGTGCATGTGTTGATGGGGTATGAAGACGGTTAAGTCTTTGTATGATTGGGATTGGTTTATAATGTTTAGTGTTTAGACTATGTGTGAGGGCAATTATTGTTAGTATTATGGCACAGGTGCAAAATAATCTTAGCTGAAAAGTCTGTGTGTTCTGCATTTTGAAGGCTGGCAGTTATAATTTGTTTGTTGCTGGGGATTGAGGTGGGTCTAACACAGTTAGGAGGAGAAGTAGCTGGCAGTGTTAATAGTTCTAGTACCGTTTAGGTGATGTTGAATTACTAGGCACAGTAAGATTACTAGTAACAGTAAATTTCAAACACGGTTAAGTGAACAGTCAGTTGCTGGGAGCAGTAAATCTAGAGCAGTTAGGAGAGGGTGAGTTTTAAGAGCAGTGACCAATTCAAGCACATTTAAGTTAGGGTGGGTTACTGTCAACAGTAGTAAAATCAGACACAGATAAGTGATAATGGCAACTGGAAACTGCTGAATCTAACTCAGGTGAATGAAAAATGAAAGTGGATTACTGGCAACAGTAGTAAAACTTACACGGTACAGTGAGGATGGATTACTGGCGACAGTAATACATCCAACACAGATCAGTAATAATGGATTACTGGCAACAGTATTAAATCTAGCTCAGGTCAATGAAAATGGAGTTACTGACAACAGTAGTAATTCTAACCCAGTGCAATGAAGATGGGAGTTACTGGCTACAGTAATACATTTAACATGGTTCGGTACAAATGGGTTACTGTCGGCATTAGTAACTTTTACATAGGAGAGGGTGAGTTGGCAGCAGTGATAATAACTAACACAGTTGAAGGGGGGGCTAGTTACAAGCGATAATGTGGTGAATGTACTAAGTACAATAGTTATGAAGGTGGTAATAGTTATCAGCGTTGGTGCAGGTGTCTATAAGGTCTTTACAGTCATTAGGTAATACTTGCAGTTCAGGCTAGAAGTCCAATTATAGGTGGAAGTCCTTGTGGAAGTAGAGGCATTTCCAGGGCTACACTGGCGTTCCTAGTGCCACCACACTGACTGTGGCATTGCCTGAGAACACTTGAAATGCCTGGCTCTCGCATGGGGGCCGGAAACACAGAAGAGCCCAGCTGATGGCCCTTGCCTCAAGGCAGTTGATGGGTCATACCATCTACCTGCAATTCCAACAACCTTGGGGACACTCATCCTTGGCAATGGGCTCCCCAGCTGGAGAGACTGGCATTCATCATTAGAAGGATCCATGAATAATCGTCTAACAGCACGTCCTTCCTCAGAAGACTGGGCTGCTGCCACTGCTGCAGTCCAGCCATCACCATCATTGGAAGTGGGAGCCTGAGCTTGCCTGCTGAGAACTCGGGGACCACAGAGCCAGTAAGGATAGTTGGAGTGGCCACCTATGAGCATGCATCTGCGACACTACTTCGATTGTCTCCACCATCAGTCCAAGGAGCTGAATATCAACTTGGACTCTGGGAGCATGCTGGAACAGAACAGCGCCAGACAATCCAACAGCCTTTGACTTTCTCCTTTGGCAGGAAGACTCTGCACACTCGAGAATCGAAAGGTGCTCCCAGGAATTCCAGGGACTAGGATTGCAACAACTCTCTTTTCCAAGTGATCATCCAGCCAAGGTTTATCAGAAGAGACACTACTCGGGGAGCTACCCAAGATGCCTCTGGAATTGGAGGAGCCAATAGTCCAGATATGGTTTCACACAAATCCTTGGGCACCGCAGCATCACAGCTGCCACCACCATGACCTTGGAGAACATCCCTGGGGCAGTGGAGAGCCCAAATGGGAAGACGGCGAACTGAAGGGGAGAGCCAAGCACAGTAAAATACAAATACTTTGCTGATTCCCCAGCTTGGGATATGACAATACACCCACTGCCAAATCTAAAGATGCCAGGAACTCTCATTGGTGCACCACTTGAATGATGGGTTCACAAAGTTTCCATCCAGAAGTAAATGACACACAAGCTCTCATTGACACACTGGAGGTCCAAAATGGGCCGCAATGTTCCATCCATATGAAAAAGATAGAATACCTTCCCCTGCCCTGATCGTCTGCTGCCTTCAGGGGAGGCAACTTGTCCAAGATGATCCACACAGCAGCCCTGCTGTTCGCAGACCCTTAAAGGGAGAAAACGAAAGCACCAGGGAACAGCTCTATGCATTCCAGGACATAGCCATATTGACCACAAACTAGCACCCAACAACCCTTGGTGACCTTTCTTGAAAAATGAGTTAAAGCCTGCTCCCAACCAGAGGGAACAGAGAATGGGCCCCCAAAACCTTCACTATGCAGCCTGGAGTGTCCTCCTCCGGATCAGACTGGGTCCCCGGGCCCAAGTGCTCCACAAAGGGACTGTGAGCGAGTCCGAAGTTCATAAGGGGAAGAAAGACTCTCCAGGTCAGTTGAGACAGGTTTTCTGAGAGCCTCAGGAATCCAACCAACACTCCCACAAGGAGTGGGCAGAGGCTGATGGAAAGGAGCTCCTTCTCGCTAAACAGGTCCCTGGACCTGTCCTCCAGAAGGTGGAAAGATTTTGTCTTGCCCAGGTCCTTTACTTGTTTCTCCAAATCGGACCCAGAAGCATACTTCTAAGGCCAGATGGGCAACTGCACTTTGGAAGAGGAGTCCACCGCCCCATGTCAAAGTCAAGTCAACGCCCTGTCACCATTAACAGGAACAATCCCTGGCCACCAGACATACCGGGTCGCACATGGCATCAGAAAGAAAGGCCATAGCAGACTCCAAAAGAGGGGTAGAATCATCCGGAGACTGAAGCCACTGGAGCAGGGTTCAAATGTCAGGTCTGCACATACTGCCAACTAAAGAATAGCAGCCACCGCAGTGAACTGGTTCTTCAACATAAATCCATCTTTCGGTCAGAATATCCTTTAAGGCCAGTCCGCTTTCCACAGGAATAGTAGTCAGATTGGCAACTGCCATGACCTGTGCCATCCACCTTGTAAATATCAAACCACACAACACACTCCTTCTCGGGGAGAGTGTGCAACTTCTTATACACCCTTAGCCCCTTAGGCGAGGAGCTGGGGAAATCCCATGCTGATTGGAACAGGCCCTTGAGCACCTCCGGGAACAGAAGACAGTAGTAGATTTCTGCACCTCTTGCAGGAGTGGGTTCCTTTTCGGTTCCTGCTCTGTGCCTGGAGCATCCGCCAAGCTTATAATTATATCCCAGTCATGACTGTCCGTGAACCATGTCTCCGTAACAGCTACTAAATCCAAGTCATCTTCTTCCATTAAAGCCTCAACATCTGGGATCTTATTTACCATGTTACAGGCATTTATACACACCGCTTTCCAGATGTTGATCCTTTTATCCATTTATACAGAGGTATTTAATGTTGCACCTGGCGGCTTTCACTTATCTGGGGGTTTTCTTTACCCATCCCCAATGAATCTAGTTTAAAGTCGTCTTCAGAAAGTTAGCCAGGCTGCTGCTGAAGACACTTCGACCCTTCTTGGACAGATGGATGCCATCTCTGCTCTGCAGCTCTTGGATCATCCTCTCATGGTTCAGAAAACCAAAACGCTCTCTATGACATCATCCACACAGCCATGCATTCATCTCCAGGATGCGAGATTCTCTGCCTCGGTCTTTACCCTCAACAGGGAGGATTGACGAAAACACCATCTGTGCACCTATCTGTTTCACTCACTGTCCTAGAGTCATGAAGTCACTTTTGATATGCTCAGAGGGATATCTCGCAGTTTCATTTGTGCCGACATCGATGAGGCTTGATGAGTTTCAGAAAACCCTCCATATTATTACAGATTTTTGGCACCTGGCAGACAGCACTGCTCTCTGGACATCAAGTCTGGTCGGCAGACTGACGCCTCAGTACTCTTCAGAAAAGTCACCAACCACCACTACTCTTCACTTCCTTGTGGTCACTGATTCTGCAAATTTGGTGTGCTCGAGCTCTGGTTCTTCCCTTTCCTGGGATGCTTTCACCTCCTCCATTTCCAGGGCTGCATACTGGTTCTTTAATTCAAGGGCTGAAGAAGTTGGTGTGTTGATTCTGCAGGCTCTGGTGACTCATGTCCAACTTTCTTCATTCTGTAGCCTCCCATCAAAGCTCAGGCCAGCCTGGGCATAAGCAAAAGAGATGCAGTCTGACAGCGAAATTGAAAAAGTGTGTTTGGAAATGGCAGTCCCTGACTTGCTGGGGTCAAAAGAAACAAACAGCTGGCTGGACTTTCGGTGGGTCTTCATCTGCTCTAAACAGAAGGCTAAGGTGTGTTTGCAGTCCAGCATGTGTAGTGCCACTTTCCCTCTGCGGGCATGAGGCCTCAGGAAGAAAGTAGGCAGAATGACTGACTGATTAAGATGGAAAGCGAATACCACCACTGAAAGAAATGAGTGTGCAGGACCATTCTATTATGATGGAACCTGATGAGCCACTAGAGTCTGGAGCTCACTTACCCAGCGTGCTGACGTAAGCACCACCAGAAACAAGATTTTCCAGGTCAAGAACTTCATAAGGCAGAAATCAAGCGGCTCAAAGGGAGTTAACATGAACTGCGCCAGAACCACATTTAAGTCCCAAGCTACCGCTGGAAGTTTGGAGGCTTTGAGAGAAGCATACCTCGCATGAAGCGAACAGCTAAAGACTGAGCTGAGATGGACTATCCTATTCCACAATGGTAAGCTCCAGTTGTACTGAGGTGAACCCTGACAGAGTTAGACTTGAGACATGACTCACAGAGGTGTAGGAGATACTCAAGTAGTCGGTTAGTGGAACAATTAAAAGGATCTAGTGCCTGTTATGTTCACCAGATAGCAAATCTCTACCATTTGAATGCATAAGACCTTCTCATCGAGGCCCTCTTAGAGGCCAACAGAAAATCTGTTACTCTGTTGGGCAGGACTAGCCTCTCAACATCCACGCAGTTAGGGCCAAGGAACAGATGTTACAATGTAGCATCCTCCCGTCTTCCTGTGATAAAAGGTCTGAGGTAGAGCCCAGCAATAGAGGTGCCCACAGGGAGAGTTAAAGCAGAAGGGGAAACCACGGCTCTCTGGGTCAATATGGCGTAATTAATATCATTGTACCACTACCTGTCTGGAGTTTCAGCAGGATCTTTGCTATGGGAGTTACAGGAGAATACATGTATAGCAGGCCCTTTCCCCAGTGCAGGAATAAATCATCTGGCACCAGCCTGTTGCACGAGGCGAATCTAGAGTAGAACTGATCCACTTGGGCATTTTGTTGGGTGGCGAACAGATCTATCAAGGGGGTATCCCACTTCTGAAAGATATGGGCAACCGCACCCCTGTCCATTCATGTGGCTGGAGGATGTGACTCAAGTGGTCTGACAGGGTATTCTGCACCTATGGTAGATATATAGCCCTGAGCTCCAACCCATAAGTGATGTCAAACCTCCATAACAGGACTGTTTCCCAGCACAGGAAATACAAACCTGTGCCCCCCTAAGGAGTAACAAATCATCTGGACCGGATGGTATACATCCAAGTGTGGTGAAAGAACTGAAATATGAGATTGCAGATCTACTATTAGTAATCTGTGAACTATCATTAAAATCATCTGTAATACCTGAAGATGGAGGATGGTCAATATAATGTCAATTTTTAAAAAGGGGTCCAGGGGTGATCCGGGAAAGTACAGACCGGTGAGCCTGACGTCAGTACTGGAAAAAATGGTAGAAACCATTATAAAGAACAAAATTACTGAACATGTAGATAGTCATGGCTTAATGGGAGACAACCAACATGGCTTTAGCAAGGAAGGTCTTGTCTTACTAATCTGTTATGTTTTTTGAAGGTGTGAATAAACAGGTAGACAAAGGTGAGTCGGTAGATATAGTGTATATGGATTTTCAGAAAACCTTTGACAAGGTCCCTCATGAGAGACTATTAGAGAAATTAAAAGTCATGGGATAGGAGGCAGTGTACTATTGTGGATCAGGAATTGATTAAAAGATAGAAAGCAAAGGTAGGGCTAAATGGCCAATTTTCGCAATGGAGAAAGTTGAATAGTGGAGTACTCCAGGGATCTGTGCTGGGTCCGCTGCTTTTTAACAGATTCGTAAATGACCTGGAAAAGGGAATAACGAGTGAGGTAGTCAAATGTTCTGTTAGGAAAACACAGAAAAGAGCACGTGCTCTTGCAGTAACGTCCAGGAAGTCACAAGGAGCAAAAGACGTATGGTGGTCAAAGATGATTTTATTGAAAGGGATCCCAACGCGTTTCGGCAAACGCCTTCCTCAGGGGGCATACAGCTTGAACAACAAAATAATTAAAACAATTAAAAACAACATAACGTGAATAAGTAAATAAAAACATGTCAAACAACATTTGCCAATGTCAAACATATAAAAATAAAATAATCATAATCGAGAACACATTACAATGATTGAACTAAAAGGTAAAAAATAAGTAGAAAACGCAGGGCAACAAGAAAGGATAAAAACATATGTTACTTAGGAAAAGTGATGAATGAAGGCTTGTAAAAGAAAATAAATACTTACAAGGATTGTCTGTATAGTTGAACACATACAGGACGAAATATAAGATGAATGTTATGATACTTCAAAGACAAATGGTACATGAAGGTTAAAACCAAGGACTAAAACAAATGTTACTCCAAACAATAATAAATCAGTATACTTTCCAACAAAATCAGAGAGGTAGGAAGAAGGGGGAGGGGAAGAGGAAAGGGAGGGGAAGGGGAAAGGGAGGGGAATGAGGAAAACGAGGGAAGGGGGGGGAAGGGGGAAAAAGTGTTTTAAAATACTAAAATTGAACTCTCAAATATGTATAAAAAACCTTGTAAATGATGCTGTGATAAATAAATAACTTGATGTATAGAGAAAATATAAATAACATCGTGCATAACAGGAACCCCAATAGAAAAGATACTGTGAACATCTTTGAAATACAAAATATAAAAATATTGTGTCTATTTGTAAACCAACAGAACTTTAAAATCTTTTCTTATAAGCAAGTATACATATGTATAGAAAGAGAAAGAGAAATATAACTTGAACAGTAGAGTGGGTATATTCAAAGTATGTTAAAAAACATAATCTAAAAAAGGATGGAACATGATTATCGTGCAACAGCAAGTTAAAGTTGTTAAATGTTAAAGAGTGTAGATGAAAACCGGAACAATGTAACTGTGTTATATATTTCACGTGACCGATATGTATTATTGGAAGACTCACCCGAGTCATACCAACGGCAAATGATATCTCAAATGCGTACTTTCAAAGAAGAGCTATCTATATAGCTGAAACATAAAAAAATGATTCAAAGCTTAATGCTGATGCTACCCTTCAGACTGTATGAAATCCTGCAGTAAAATGCACAAATAAGCAAACCTTGAGCAGAAGGAACGTCTGCTGTCTATCAAAGCTGATTCTAGTTGAGAAGGGAGGAGGTGGAAAAAACTCGGTATTTGTAGATGCCGGGTTTCACGCCAAAAAGAGGAAACTTGATCTCATAGGCGGAGTCAGATAAGTTGAAGAGATAATGGGATCCCAAGCAGATTTGGGATATGAAAGTGATGTGTGTTATATGTGAAATATAAAAAAATAATAAAGTGGGAACAAACGTCGTGTATGTACTTGAGATGATAACTTACAGTAACATTTGCTTTCTAAATATAACAGTAGTGTAAACAAGGACTGTATCAAGGAACGAATCATTGGTAATGAACTAAAGCATGAACAACTATAAATCTGGATATGTGAAGCATGTATTGTTAAAAAATAAATAAATAACAAATATCACATAAGTTAAAATATATGCCTCGATCAGTGCTGTTGAAAAATGATTGTAAGAGTGTATTGAGAGGCACGTGAATAATCAAAATGTAATGAACACAGAAGTATGATGTTATGTGAATTGATTTGAAAGAGATTATGTCAAACTGGTGAAATGATCGAAATATGTAGGATGAACTTGTTATGAATTAAAACTTTTCTAAAAAACTTTTTTTTTAAAAACGTCATTGGATCTATCAATGTTGTAATCGCGTGAGTATGATTAATGGTTGAGACTGAAGACAAAATCAAAGACTGGAAAGAAGGGAAAGTGATGTGAAACCCGAATGCTTGTGATATTGAACAACTAGTGTGAATGTGGCTTGAACAGGAGAGTATTGTATTTAAATGTGCTGAATAAAACATAAATGAAACCAAGGATCGCACTGTGGTGAGATCTAATTACTAATTAAAAGGTAAAAAACAAATATTGATAAAATTGAATGTGCTGGACCTGAATTAATAAAATGAGTAAAAAATAGTAGGTAGACATCTTAAAAAGTGGATGTGAATCATTATTATAAAATATGAAATATTATTACGATTAGTAATATGGAGCAGACTGAGGTATGATACATGTGGCTAATAAAAATAAGAATTATAATATGAACAACTTTAAAAATTGCTTGCACGATGAATAAATAATGTAAGCCCATATGAAATAAAATGGGACCCTGTAAACCATATTAAAATTAACAGTGGGTATGGATATCGTGAAGCAATGTAAAATGTCACTAATAAAAACCTAAATTAAAATCAAAGGATGGAACCCACTAGGACTAATTAATCAGAGAAATACTGAGAGATCTGTTTCCTGATTTAAGCCATATGGTTCTAAACTGTTGAATTCATATATATAACGTTGTTCCAATTTTAATAAGATATTGTCAATGTTCCCTCCTCTCCAATATGGAATTACAGTCCTTAATATAAAAAATTTTAAATCACTAATTGTATGTCCTTTTTCTAGCCAATGAGCGACCAATGGTTTTTCAGGAATTTTTCTCTGAACACAACTCCTGTGTTCTATAATGCGTGTTCGGATTTGCCTTTTAGTTTTACCAATGTAAACCATATTGCACGGGCACCGGATCAGATAAACTGCATTTATTGTTTTACAATTCGAATAATTTTGTAAATATACTTTGTGTCCTGTAGGCAAGTGTGTGAAACTGTCCTTAACAGTAATGACATGTGTACATACTGAGCAGTTTCCACAGCTGTAATGTCCTCTAATTTTGGACAGAGGTTTGGAAAATGTGAGAGCAGACGGCACTAAAAAATTGGTCAAATTGGAAGTATGTTTGTATGCCACCATTAGACGTTTAGATGAAAAAAAGGTAGTGACGTTAAGAGGTGCCACTCTTGTCTTAAAATGTCTGTAATTGCTTTTGAATGAACTGAAAATGTGAGAGCACAGACAACCTTGCCTGTGTGATTACGTTCTGTATTTTTTAAGAGTGTAGAACGATCTGTGGCACAAGCTCTCAAATAGGCATTGTGGATACATTTGGTGGGGTAGCCACGCTGTTTAAACCTCTGGTACATGTCTCTTGCATGGCGTTCAAAATCTGTGTTTTCAGTACACAGCCTTTTGATTCTTAAAAATTGGCTGATGGGAAGGTTGTTCTTAAAAGAAGTGCTGTGACAACTATCATATTTTAATAAAGTGTTTCTGTCTGTAGGTTTATGATACAGATCAGTGATGAAGCCCTTATTGTGTTTTTTTTTATCAGGATGTCCAAGTATGGGATAGAATCCATGCTATATGATCCCTCAAATTGTAGATTTGGATCTAATGAATTAAGCCATATGTGAAAAGTATGTAATGTGGTTTCTGTGCCGTTCCATATTATAAGCACGTCATCAATATAACGTTTCCAAAGCAAAATATGTGACTTGTAGGGATGAAAGGTTAAAAAAGTTGTTTACATAACAAAATTTTGTATACTTCTGTATACTTTACATGGAAGAGAGATTTGAACTATATACAGGTAATATTACATGGAACATAACAGAACTAATTACAACCATACTAACCATTCACCTAGCTCACAACATCTATGCACACGAACCAAATCCTACAGCATATAACACCATTCCCATCATTCACAACACATACAAAAACACGCCACAACCATACTCATATACACTCAACCAAACCCACAGTCCCAACACCCCCAGACATTCAAGACTAATTCAAATAAATCTCCAACAAGGTAAACCTACAAACAGATCTCCCGACACAAACATCACCAGAAAATTCATCCTCATAAATGCAAGATCCATACGAAATAAAATACCAATAATTAATGACATAATCACTGATAAAAAACCTGATATCCTTCTCATCACAGAGACTTGGCTCTCACCCACAGACACAATCCTCCTAAACCAACTTAACACACATCAATATGACCTTTTCAACTGCCACCGAGAAGCAAAAAGGGGAGGAGGAGCCCTTATCATCACCAAAAAAGAGCTCAAATACTCACTAACAAATGTAAATAACATAGACGGTATGGACATTATAAACATAGAAAATAAAACCCTTGCACTGTCCCTTATCTACAGACCCCCCTCAGCTGACCACAAAAATCTTACCCCCATCCTAGAACTCGCATGTACAGCCACACAGAGAAAACCACTTATCATATTAGGTGATCTGAACCTCCCATCACTTAACTCACAACACACAACCAACTTTATGGATTCCATGAAAGAAATGGGTTACAACCAAATCATACAGACACCTACACACAAAAGGAAACGCCCTAGACTTCGTATTCATTCCCACCCCATTTAATAAACACCAACTGCAATCCTCACCTCTTATTACGGAAGTACCATGGTCAGATCACTACTTAATAACCTTCAATTTACTTTCACTATCCCACACCAACACTGAAACAACTCCAACACCTCATAAATCCCGCTTTACCCACTTTAACAAAGATACCTTCCTAGATACTGTATTACCCAACCTTACAAATAACTCGACTGAAGTCAACACCTTAATAGACCAATGGAACTCAATAATAAAAGAAGCAGCAACTCCCACCCAAGTTTCTCAAAAACAATTCATAAAAAAAAAGTCAGAAAAATGGTTTAATAAAGACCTTTCTAACCTAAAAAAGCAACTAAGAAAACAAGAAAAACGGTGGAGGAAATCCAAAACAAGCGATAATAAAGCTCAATACCTGAGTCTTCTCAACAAATACAAAGACACAATTAATAGATCGAAAAGAGAATACCACACAAAAGTAATAAATATGGCAGTCAACTGCCTAAGAGAATTATTCGCAATTATAAAAACACTAACAAGAACCCAAACTCCAGAACCTGAACAATCAACGATAAGCGCACAAACTCTTGCAACTCATTTTGCTAACAAACTAAGAAATAAATCATCTAGCACAACCATAACACTCACTGACTTAAAGCCAACCAATAAATGGACAACCTTTCAAAACATTGATCAAAAACACCTCCTCAATGTCATATCAATGATCAACACCACTACCTCCCCCCTGGATCCATGCCCCGTATCATGGATAAAAAACACCAAAACTGAACTAGCTATCCATATACAAAATATAGTAAACCAATCACTATCCCAGGGCATCATGCCAGATGCCCTAAAACTTACATCCTTACGCCCTATAATAAAAAATAATAAACTCAATCCTAAAGACCCGAACTCATACAGACCCATAGCCAGCATACCGTTTATTGCCAAAATAATAGAAAAAATCATACAGCTCCAACTACAAGATTTTATTGACACATATGCACCACTTGACACACACCAATTCGGCTTCCGCCCATCTCACGGAGTCGAAACCTTACTAATAACACTCATGGATGACCTCATCAAAGGCACTGACACATGTAACCAAGGTTACATCCTCATATTCATTGATATAGCTGGTGCCTTTGACAATGTCCACCACAACACACTCATTAACAGACTCTTAAACCTAGGAATAGGAGGAACAATTCTGCAATGGTTTATATCATACATCACAAACCGATCGATACGCGTTAGATTAGGCCAAAACACCTCAGAACCCTTCACACAAGGACAAGGTATTCCACAGGGCTCGGCCCTATCAGCTCTCCTTTTCAACCTGTATCTTCAACCCATCACAAATATATTTAAAAAATATAAAGTCAACCACTACATATACGCAGACGATATCATGCTCACCCTACCGATAAACACAAATAATCCCACCTACCAAAACTTACTAGACTGTATCAGTGAAGCAAATACTTGGCTAGAAAATAATAACCTCAGCATCAACCTAAAAAAAACTGAAGCAATGTTCGTATCAAGAAAACCAGACAATACTCTCCCTGAAACCATAACAATTAACAACACAATAATCCCAGTTAAAAAAGAAGTAAAGTACCTAGGCATCATAATAGATCACACACTTAGTATGCTCCCTCACATAAAACAAACAGTGAAAACCATATTCTATAAACTTAGGACCATTCAACACCTACGACCACTACTAGACACACATGACTTTAGATCTGTTATCAGCACACTCATCACCCCACGCTTCGACTATTGTAATAGTCTACTTATCGGCCTCCCTCTCACAAATACCAATATACTCCAACGAGCTCAAAACATCTGTGCTCGAGTAACAGCAAAAGCCCGCCTCACTGACCACATAACTCCCATCCTCGCCGAACTGCACTGGCTTCCCATAAATAGTAGAATATCGTACAAAATACTCTTAACCACATTTAAACTTATCAACGGCATCTCACCCTCACATCTAACCACCCTGATACATGCTCCAAAGGAACTTAGAACCCGCAGGCAAAACGCAACCCACTCACTAGACATAAACAAATCCATCCGAAAAACCACAAGCTCAAGAGCATTCTCATACGCAGCCCCCACCCTATGGAATAAACTTCCGCTCAGCCTCCGCAAAATAAAAGATCTCCTGACATTCCGGAAAGAACTAAAAACATATCTGTTTACAGAACACTTTATAAATCCTAATGAATCCCCTCCATCCCGCACACTGCACCTCCATAACAATCCTCCTTAACCACAGATCAAAATGCCTCAAACCTCAATACACTTAAGAAAAAGCAATCCTTACAAACTATGATTAATAATGAATGATTAATGTAAATAGTTACAACATTACTAGCCAATGTTAATTGTACATAGTTATGAAAAGTTCATGAAAAGTTAAATGTACATAGTTATGAAAAACACTGTTCCATGTAAAATCATGTTCATTATATGTTAAATGTAAACCGCCTTTGATCTTTGGAAAAAGCGGTATAGAAGAAAAGCATAAATAAATAAATAAATTACAAGTGACTATTCACAAGGAGCAGTTAAGGAGCAATTAAAGGTTTATCACTGAATGAAGGAAATCATGGAAGGGTCTATCTATGCCAGAGGGGCCTGATCTCCTTGCTCATAGTGCCCTCATCTCCTCCAGCTCAGGACCATCACACTGCTGGCTGTTTAGTTAGATTGACTCTTGGGAGTATGAAAAAACACAACAAAAAACTGCCTTATATACATAAGGGAGGATTCTTGGAACCTCCTTGTATAAAGTTGAGGGTCCACAGCTGCAGCAGATTCGGTATCAAACACTGGCCTTCAAATTAGGTCCGCTGTCTCCACTTTAGATCCAAATGGGTTAGTTGTATTAATACCATGACAATCACGAGGAGCTTCATCAAATACTTCCTGAAACTTCCAATACACTTGAGCCAGCATGTAACTGCACTAAGTTAAGTACCAGTGCTCAAATTAGTACATATATTCAGCACTGCTATCTGCATAGGTCAAGTTTATGTAGTGACTGACTATCACCACAAACAGATATGGCCTGTTATAGCCAAGTACCTAAATTTATACTATTTATTTTATTTATTTATTTATTTATTTTATAACTTTTATATACCGCGCTATTTGTTATCAGTGCGGTTTACATACAACAAGGGTGCACAGTCAGAAGTCTGTTCTGTGCTTACATTGTAACAGGAGTTTAAACTTGGAACATACATTGTAACAGGAGCATAAACTTGGAGCAACAGGGGAACTAAAAACCTATGTACAAAATATAATTAGCTTTGGATTGTATATACAGGAGGTCTGAGGCGGGTTCAAGATACTTGTGACAGGGTGCGGTTTGTAGACATTGGCAGGTGGGCGAGTAGAGGTGGGGTGGATGCTTGAGCAAAGTGAAGTAGGAAAATGTGGTGTTTAATTGCCTTACGGAACTGCATAAGGCCTTTGATGGATCTAATTTCAGGTGGAAGTTCGTTCCAACATTTTGGGGCATAGAAGGCGAATGTTCTTTTCTTGGTCGTCTGTGTGCACTTGATGGATTCTTTGGGGATGATCAAGGTATTGTCAGTTACTGATCTTCTGAGTCTGTTTTTCGGGGTGAGGGTGATAAGGTCACTGAGTGTTGTGGGGGCTAGGTTGTTGATGATCTTGAAGATGATGAGAAGGATCTTGTATGTTAACCTGCAGTGAATAGGAAGCCAGTGGAGTTCCTTGAGTATCGGGGTAATATGGTCTGATCTTGTTAAACCACAGAGAACACGCGCGGCCGCATTCATGGCGAGTTGTAGCGGATTAAGGGTGTTCTTGGGGAGTCCATAAAGAGCCACATAACTAAAAATGATATTTAAATTCCTAAATTTAGGAACATTAAAGTGGGTGGCAACAGGGGTGAATTCAGGATGGGGAAAAAGCAGCTCAGCACTAATTTAGGCTCATATCTAAGCAAATGAATGGCAAGCCTAAATTTATAAAGGTTGACATTTTACTTACCATATAAATGTCCTTTCTCGAGTCCTGCTAGACCAGTCCAGACAAGTGTTTATGTTTATGCAATTTCTTGATATACCGCCCAGGCTGAAGGGTATCAGAGCGGTTTACAATCACTACAAGCAGGTACTGGGTTGTGTCCCCCTGCCAGCAGATGTGGAGACAGAGAAAACATTCCAGAAGCTTCTTGTGACATCACAGTACATCAGCCTGAGCTGAGTATTTGTACCAATCCATACGGTAAGGAATCCCTAACCTCATACAACCTCAGCAAAAACAATGTTCAACAGAACAGGAAGCATAATTATGTACAGAAATCAGCTTCAATCTTCAATAGAAGGCTTGTCAAAGTTATGAGTTTGCAAGGCCAAACACCTAGAGTAAAGCAGACCAATACAGGTTCCACGGGCGGGTCCTGGACTGGTCTAGCAGGACTCAAGGAAAGCGTAGTTACTCACATGTAACAGCTGTTCTCCAGGGACAGCAGGAATCAGTCCTCACATATGGGTGACGTCGGCACCGATGGAGCCCTCATGCGGAGCAATTTCCCCAGCTTTCAAAGAAAGCCTTTGGGAATGCCTTACGCATGCGCTGTCCCCTTCACGCCCAAGGGTGCCATCTTGCTCAGTCAGATGACATAGCTAAAAAGACAGCAAAAAGAATAAAAAGCAATAATAGGACTGCACTCCAGGGGAGGAGGGAGGGTCGTGAGGACTGATTCCTGCTGTCCCTGGAGAACACCTGTTACAGGTTAGTAACTACGCTTTCTCCAGGAACAAGCAGGAAGTCAGTTCTCACATGTGGGACTCCCTAGCTACAGGCTACCGAGAACCTATAGCTGAAAAAAGGCTCCCTCTAGGCGAGCCGCAACAGCAGCGAGAGAACTTTCTCCGAGAATGCATCCCCCACGGTAGCCTCACACCAGAGGGCTGGAGGGTCGGAGTTGCCTAAATCTCGAATAGATTCCGGAGTACCGCCTGACCGAAAATGCTGTCCTTTTGGGACTCCCTCTCCAGGCAGTAATGGGCTGCAAAAGTCTGGCTTGAAGACCAAGTTGCGGCCCGGCAGATGTCTGCCAATGGAACAGAGCGGTGATTAGCTATTGATGCGGCCTTGGCCGTGATACGACCCTGCAGCTGAAGGTCAGCTGCCCTATACGCCTAGGCAATGCAGTCTGCCACCCAGGTGGATAACGTGTGCTTGGAGACCAGTAGACCCAGTTTACTAGGGTCATCAGAGACGAAGAGCTGAGAAGCCCTCCGATGTCCCCGTGTATGCTCCAGATAGAAGGCGAGCGCCCTCTTACAGTCCAGGGCATGCAGAACTGCTTCTGCCCTGTTGGTATGTGGCCTGGGAAAGAAGGTAGGAAGAACCACCTCTTGGTTGAGGTGAAACGAGGAAACCACTTTTGGGAGGAATTTGGGGTGCGTGCGAAGCACTACCCTGTTCTTGTAAAACCGTGTGTATGGCCTATCTCACACTAGAGCCTGCAGCTCACTCACACGCCTAGCTGACGTGAGCGCTACCAGGATGAGCACCTTCCAGGAGAGGAAGCGCAGATGGCAAGTTGACATCGGCTCGAAAGGAGGGCGAGTAAGTTGCTGCAAGACCACGTTGAGATCGCACTCAGTCGCCAGAGGGCAGATTGGAGGTTTCAGCAGGAGCAGGCCCCTGAGAAACCTGGCTACTAAGGGGTGAGCTGAGAGAGGCTGACCGTCTATAGGTGTATGGTTAGCCGACAAGGCACTCAGGTTGACCCTGACTGAGTTAGACTTGAGGCCCAGCTCAGAGAGATGAAGCAGGTACTGCAACACCTTGGGAACCTGAGATGAGAAGGGTTCCACAGTATGTTGGTGACACCACACTTGGAACCTGCGCCATTTACAAGCGTAGGATTTTCTGGTGGATGGCCTCCTGGAGGCTAACACTTCTTCTACCCCTTTGGGTAAGAAAAGAGGTGCAAGACCTACCCTCTCAGCAGTCAGGCCATCAAATTGAGGGATCTGGGATTAGGGTACACGAGGGAACTCTGCTCCTGGGTGAGAAGGTCGGGCTGCACCCCCCAAGGGGAGAGGGGTTGCCACCGCCAGTTGAAGAAGAGGAGGGAACCAAGGCTGTCTGGGCCATCTGGGCGCTACCAGGATCACCCAGGCCTTGTCCCTACGAATCTTGGAGAGTCTGTGCTACCAGAGGCATAGGCGGAAAAACATACAGGAGGCTCCCCGACCAAGGGAGAAGAAACGCATCGGCTGCTACCCTGATGGGGTGCGGCTGTCTGGAGCAAAACCGGGGCAACTGACGATTCTGTGGACTGGCAAAGAGATCCATGGATGGGAGGCCCCAGTGGTTGAAAATCCTCTGGGCAACCTCCCTGTTCAGTTGCCATTCGTGGAGTTGAAGAACTCTGCTCAGTCTGCCAGGCAGTTCTCCTGGCTGGGTAGGTAAACTGCATAGAGAGACATGTTGTGTTGAAGGAACAGAGGTCCAGAGACGCCTGGCAAAGGATCCGCGATCCTGTGCCACCCTGTTTGTTCACATAGAACATAGCCACCTGGTTGTCCGTCTGTACTCGGACAGACTGGTTGGAGAGGACAGGAGCAAAGGCTTTTAGAGCTAAGCGAATGACCCGGATTTCCAACAGGTTGATCTGGAGTGTGGCCTCCTGAGGAGTCCACTGACCTTGAGTGCAAGAGCCCTGACAATGGGCTCCCCAACCCATCAAGGAGGCATCCATGGTCAGCACCCTGGTATGCACGGGAAGCTGGAACGGTACACCCCCGCAGGAGGTTCCCTGATTGTGACCACCACTTCAGGGACTGCACAAGGGGTTTGGATACTACCACTCTGCCGGACAGGCATCCTGTGGCCTGTGACCACTGATCCTGCAGGGCCCTCTGAGTTGTCCGCATGTGCATGTGTGCGAAAGGAGTAACATGAACCGTGGAGGCCATGTGGCCAAGCAGGCATAAGAACCTCCGTGCAGATACCTGGGGTATGTGACTCACCATGCCCACCTGAGACAGCAGGCGGTCTGCCCTGTCCAGTGGCAAGTAGGCCCTGGCCTGCAGGGTGTCTAGCCTTGCTCCTATGAATACCAAGTTCTGGGTGGGGAGCAAAGAGGATTTTGCGTGATTGATGACGAACCTCAGATGCTGAAGCAGAGCGATTGTGCGAGCTGTGGTGTGGTGCGCCTCCTGAGCTGACTGGTCCCTTATGAGCCAGTCGTCTAGATAAGGGAACACAAAGATCCCCTGGTTCCTGAGGAAGGCCGCTACCACAGCTAGGCACTTGCTGAAAACCCTTGGAGCGGAAGCTAGACCAAAGGGAAGCACTTTGTATTGGAAGTGGTTTCCTCCGACCACAAACCTGAAGTATTGTCTGTGGTCTGGATGTATGAGGATGTGTGTATAAGCATCCTTTAGGTCCAAGGAGCATAGCCAGTCTCCTTGCTGGAGGTAAGGCATAAGTATCTCAAGTGAAAGCATCTTGAACTTTTCCCTCACCAAGAACTTGTTGAGATTTCACAGGTCCAGGATGGGGCGAAGGCCTCCTTGTCTTTTTGGTATCAGGAAATACCTGGAGTAAAAGCCTTTCCCCTGCAGGTGGTGGGGCACCGGTTCCACCGCCTGATCCTTGAGAAGACCAGCCAACTCCTGCAAGAGGAGGTTCCTGTGCAAGAGGGGTCCGAGATGCTCTCCTGGGAAATAGGAGGTAGGTACTTGGCTGAAATGGAGAAGATAGCCGTCTTGGACTATCCTTAGAACCCAAGTATCGGATGTAATGACTGGCCACCTGTGGGTGTACAGGGACAGCCGACCTCCTGTGCAGGGCCAAACCACTGGTGGGAGAGGAGCTATGCAGTGGGAGTCAAAAACCCCCTCCCTGCTGGGCAGGAGCTGGAGGCTTGGGGGTTTGAGGCTTATGAGGGCCATTCCCCCGTCCCCTGGCCTGCTGCCCTTGCTGGGGAGGCCTGATAAGTGGGGTAGTTTCTGTAAGCCTGTCCCTTCCTCAGGTAAAAGGGCTTTTTCCCCAAGGCCTTCTTCCTGTGAGAAGCAGCAGATGTCTTCTTCGACAGCCTTGTCCGGGTCAAGTATTCGGACTCGAGTTCAGCAGCCTTTTCAGCCATGGGTTTGACAAAGAGGTTATCGCCTCAGCAGGGGACATCAAACAACTGGAGTGGAGGAGTAGCCTAGTGGTTGGGGCAATGTACTTCAGGCCGGAAGGTCGGGGGTTCAAATCCCACTAGAGGACAGCAACCTTGGGCTGGAAGGACTGGGGTTTCTAGTCCCACAGGTGCTCCTTGTGGTCTTGGGCAAGCCACTTAACCCTCCATAGCCCATGTTCCCTGTAAAATAGTTTTCTCCAAGTTATAATACCCTGTTCAATGTAATTTCAGTTTGTTCAATGTAAACCGCGCTGATGCAGAATAGCGCGGTATATAAGAGAATGTAAATAAATAAAATAATAAATAAATAAATAAATAACTAGTCCTGTACCCATGGCTCGAGGTCAGACGACATGAGCCAAGCCTGGCACCTTGCACCGATGCCGGCTGCGGCTATTCGGGCCGAAGCCTCAAAGCTGTCGTAGGCTGCGCGAGACATAAACTTCGAGCACTCTCTGATCCCGGTGGACAGGGCCTTGAAGCACTGCAAGGGTTCCTCGGAGAGGCCAGCAGAGAACCCGGCAATCTCCTTTGCCAGGTCTCTTAAGTACATGCCCATGTACAGCTATTATGTCTGGACACGGCATGACGGCATCGAGCCCTGGAAGCACTTTCTGCTGAGGGCATCCAGGTTCCGGGCCGGCCGGGAGGCACCAAGGAGTGCGTCTTTTGGCTCTTGAGCCTTTGCATGGTCGATTACACAACCATGGAGTTGTGCGGCAGCTGCGCCTTTTGGAACCCGGGGCTCTTACAGACTCGATAAATGAAATCAACCAGTTTGCTGAGGACCGGCGCCGAGGACGGGGACTCCCATATGCGGAGCATCAACCGTTCCAGCATTGGAGGCACCGGTACAGTAAGGGCCTCCTTTGGAGGAGAGTCATACTGAAGGGCGTCGAGCTCCTCAGCTCGAGGCTCCTCCTCGGCATTTGCAGGGAAAGCCAAAGCTTTGGCCATATCGCTAACAAAGTCCAAGAACCTGGTGTCCTCCGGGGGCAACCATCAACGAGGTTCTGAACCCAGGAAGTCTGATGGGACATACCGGGTCCAGTGGGTATCTGGCGAGTCTTCCTCCTCCGTCTCCCAAGCTGAGCCCTCCGAGGAGGACTCGATGGGCTCTGGCCTCGAGGGCTTCGAGCGTGTCCGTCCCGACATCGATGGCCTCGGCGACGATGACCTCGGTCCCGAATGGGAGGATGAGGGAGACCTTGGCCGAGGATCAACTCGAGCCCGCATGGACTCGAGGATCGGCTCTGCCTCCAGGGTCGACTTAGACGTCGAAGTCCCAGTGGTCGGGGCAGATGTGCGGGTGAGACCGGCTATCAGCGCCTGCTGCTGGTCCATGAAGGCAGACACGCTGCTCTCCAAGGACGCCAACCTGAGACCCAGCTCAGAAGGCTCCACAGCCGCCGGCTCAGTTCCCGACGCTGCGACCGACGCCGGTTCTCCCGGAGGAGAGTCCATGAGGACAACAGGCATTACCTTGTCCGACGCCTCCGGCTCAGTACAAAGTATTTTGGCAGGCCTCTCAGACTCTGCGAACCCAGGGCAGCATTTTGCACTCTGCGACCTGGAACCCGAGGGCCCCGGCTGATCGGAGTCTTCCAGAGACGCAGCCCTCGCGGGTTTCTTCTTTTTACGGTGCTCCCGGGTGGGAGACCCCCGCTCAGAAGACCCCCGACGGTGCTCGAGTTCAGAGTCCCGAGACGTCGAGGCTTCTGATGAGGTCCTGGCCCAGACAGATCCAGACTCGGAGAAAATAGTCTCGCGCTGGTACTGCCTGCGCCTCAACGCCTTGGAGGACATCTTGCCACATGGACCGCAGACCACCGGGTCATGGTCAGGTCCAAGGCAGCAGTGGCAACAGTCATGGGTGTCGGTGAGGGACATAAGTTTTTTGCACCGATCACACTTTTTAAACCCGCTGGCAGCCATCGGGGGAAAAAGGGCCCCTGCGAGGTTGCGAGGTCGAAAGACTGGATTGCCAGTTAAAAGAAAAAGAGCGCGAACGTTAGTCACTAAGGACAAAAATGAAAAAGTTAGTCAGACTCGATACCGGTGTACCAAGCCGAGGCGGGAAGGGGAACCGGCATCGAACCGGTACCAAAAACGGTAGAAATAGTAAAAAAACAATCAACTTTTTCCGAGGAAAATGGAACGTCTGTTGGGCTCCGTGGAAAAAAGAAGACTGAGTAAGATGACACCCTTGGGCGGGAAGGGGACCGCGCATGTGCGAGACATTCCCAAAGGCTTTCTTTGAAAGATGGGGAAATTGCTCCGCACGAGGGCTCCGTCGGCGCCACCCATATGTGAGGACTGACTTCCTGCTTGTTCCTGGAGAAAGGACATTGTCTTAAGTAAAATATCACCTTCCATATCATGCAGCTAGAGTAGTGCAGACAAGTGGGATGTACCTAAGCTACATCTTTACTGCGCGGGAAAAAGACACGGCAGTTTTTAAGACTCTAAGCCACAGGCCATGTCTGCCTGAGCATGGACATTGAAGCGGTAATGCTCAACAAAGGTGGAATGTAATGCTCATGTTGCCACCCGGTAAATGTCTGAGGGGGCGACCGAGCTGCGCTCTACCCATGAGGATGCTTGCACCTGAGTGGAATGGCCACACAAACCCACCGGAACCAGCCGATTCTGAGGCAATGGTCTCCTTGATCCAGACCCCAAGGTAAACCTAGCCACATGTCACCCTTACACGGTCCCACAAATAGCACAAATAGATGTGCAAAAGGAGTTAGTAACTTTCAATCACCGCAGAAGCACCCTTCAGACATCCACCAGGTGAGGGTTCTTGTCTTTCCTATGTCACTGATCCTTAGAAAAGGAGGGAAAACAAACATCTTAATTCATATGGAAGGAAGATAACACACGGCAAAAAAGAAGGAACGGACAGAATGCACACAGCCTCCTCCAAGAAGGATAAGTAAGGATCCATGCATGATAACACCTGTAGCTCGAAAATACATCTCCATAAGCAGATTGCGACCAGTAAGATAATTTTAAGAATTAGAACATTGAGCATAGCCTGCTTCATGGACTCAAAGGACTCCGACATCAAGGCCTAAAGCACCAAGTAGAGATCCCATGATGGAATGAATAAAAGCAGGGAGGACGCAGGTGCTGAACCCCCTGAAGCAAATGGTAAACATCCAAGTACGAGGCTATGGACTGCTCTGCTACAGATTCTCTGAAGTGGGATAAAGAAGCAACGTGAACTTTTACGGATCTAAGGGGAAAACATTTGTCCAAGCCATCCTGAAGGAAGACAAGCAGGGATGGCAAATCCGCTGTATCAGTTTTAGTCTGATGAGCATGGCACCAGTGCTTGAAAAAACACCAGAAGTGCACGTAGGCCAGACTAGTAGAATGTCTTCTTGCCTTGAGGAGCGTGGAAACCACAGCAGAATAAACTTTATGCGTAAAGTGATGCCTCTCAACTGCCAAGCCAAAAGCGAGAAGGGAGCTGGGTCATCTGGAAGTAATGGCCCTTGAGATAATAGCTCCATGGCTAGGGGGAGTCATAAAGGGCTCCTGCAGTAGATGCATCAGGTGTGACCTCTGTGGCCAATCCAGCGCAACCAAGAAATTCCAGTCTGGGTACTGCTTTTTGCATTTTTAAATACACATCCCATGAACAGCTACAGAGGAAACACATATAAGCAGGCAGTGCTTTGGCCAGAATTAAACTAGAGTCTGCTTCCCTGGGGCGACTGAAGAATTTGTGTGTCTTAGCAATGGATCAGGTCCCTATGAGGTCCATCTTGGGATGACCTCAGTCGGAGAATTGCCAAAATGCCACCTGCCTTAACCCCCACTCCCTGGGATCGAGGGAGTGGCGACTGAAGAAGTCCACCTCCACGTTACCCACCCCAGTGATACGTTGTGCCGACAGCTAGGAGGTTCCTTTCAACCAAAGAGAACAGGAAGAGTCATCTAGAAGGCCACTCGGGCACTCTCCGAGTCTCCTTGCCAAATGACATACACCAGGTATGTCCAACAGGTAGATCGCGATCTACCTGTAGATTGCGGAGGGGTCAGAGGTAGATCGCCAGCCCCACTTGGCTCCATCTCTCCAGCAGTTTGCCCCGTCGCTAGGAGTGAGCTTGTGCCGGCAGGTCGTCTGCCGAGGGCTTGCCGCCGCTGCTGATCCTTTGCCTGTCTTTTTTCCCTGCCTATGGGAATCTTGCCTGCGGGTGTATTGGGGGCGCTTGTTTTCATGCCAATAGTTTGTGGGTACCCCAGGGAGCCGCCGCCCGCGCCCCGCGACAAGACGCCACAGGCCCAGCGTCATACCTGGCCTCCTGCCTCTCAGAAAGAGTAGTTACTCACCTGTAACAGGTGTTCTCCAGGAGCAGCAGGAATCAGTCCTCACATATGGGTGACGTCGGCGCTGACGGAGCCCTCGTGCGGAGCATTTCCCCAGCTTTCAAAGAAAGCCTTTGGGAATTGCAGCGCGCATGTGCGGTCCCCTTCCCGCCCAAAGGTGCCATCTTGCTCAGTCTGATGACATAGCTAAAAGACAGCAAAAAAATTAGCAAAATAAATCATATGACTGCAACTCCAAGGGGAGGAGGGAGGGTTGTGAGGACTGATTCCTGCTGCTCCTGGAGAACACCTGTTACAGGTGAGTAACTACTCTTTCTCCAGGACCAAGCAGGAAGTCAGTCCTCACATATGGAACTCCCCAGCTTAAGGCTACCGGAGACCCCAAGCGGAAAAAATGAGCTCCCACGAGCTCGTCAGCACAGAAGGAAGGAATCTTCTCTGAGAACGCCCCCGACCGGTAGCCCAACACCAGGGCCGGAGTTGCCTAAACCCCAAAGAGATTATGGAGTACTGCCTGTCCGAAAGCACTGTCCCTGCGGGACTCCCTCTCAAGGCAGTAATGGGCCGCAAAAGTCTGGCTTGAAGACCAAGTAGCGGCCCGGCAGATGTCTGCCAACGGAACAGAGCGGAGATGAGCCACTGACGCAGCCTTCGCCCTGACACGATGAGCCGTGACTCGACCCTTCAACGAGAGGCCGGCTGCCCCATAAGCCCAGGCGATACAGTCAGCGACCCATATGAACAAGGTACGCTTGGAGACAGGGAGCCCCAACTTATTGGGGTCAAAGGAAACGAAAAGCTGAACAGCCTTCCGATGCTCCCGCGTACGGTCAAGGTAGAAGGATAACGCCCTCCTCCAGTCCAGGGTATGCAAGACCATCTCAGCCCGGTTGGCATGCGGCCTGGGAAAGAAGGTCGTAAGAACCACCTCTTGATTGAGGTGAAAAGGTGAGACAACTTTAGGAAGAAACTTAGGATGAGTCCGTAGGACTACCCTATTCCTGTAGAACCTAGTGTAAGGAGGATCAGACACTAGTGCCTGCAGTTCACTCACTCGCATAGCAGAGGTGAAAGCTACCAGAAATAAAGTTTTCCAGGAGAGAAAACGGAGAGGGCAGGTAGCCAGAGGTTCAAAAGACGGACAAGTAAGCCGCTGTAAGACCACATTCAGATCCCACTCAGGGGCCGGTGGACGCAAAGGAGGCTTAAGCAGAAGAAGGCCTCTGAGGAAACGAGCCACCAAAGGGTGGTTGGAAAGAGGCCTGCCGTCCACCGGCGAGTGGTGTGCTGAGAAAGCACTAAGGTGAACTTGGACAGAGTTAGACTTAAGGCCCAGATTGGAGAGGTAGAGCAAATATTGCAACACTACCTCTACCAAGCACGAGAAGGGATTCTCATTGTGCTGAGCACACTATGCGGAGAATCTACGCCACTTAAGAGCGTAGGATTTCCTGGTGGATTGACGCCGAGAGGCCAAGACTACATCTTCCACCTCTCGAGGTAGTAGTAGGGGAGCTAGGACTACCCTTTCAGCAGCCAGGCCATCAGATGAAGGGACTGGAGGTTGGGGTGCAAGAGAGTCCCCTGATCCTGAGACAGGAGATAGTGTTGAAACCCAAAGGAAGAGGTGTGTCCACCGCCAGCTGTAGCAGAAGCGGGAACCACGGTTGTCTCGGCCACCTGGGGGCTATGAGAATCAATGAAGCTCCGCCCCTGAGGACTTTGAACAGCGTTCTGGACACTAATGGTGTGGGAGGAAACGCATACAGTAGGCCTGTGGACCACGAGATTAGAAACTCATCCGCTGCTACTCTGAGGGGATGCGGTTGTCTGGAGCAAAATCTCGGGAGTTGCCGGTTCAGAGGACTGGTGAAAAGATCCATGGTGGGGAGCCCCTACTTGAGAAAGACCTGCTGAACCACCAATGGGTTCAATCTCCATTCGTGTGGTTGCAGGATCCGGCTCAGTCTGTCTGCCAGGCAATTTTCCTGACCTGGGAGGTAGACAGCCTTGAGAAGGATTCCGTGATTGACAGCCCAAGAGCACAGTCATTGTGCCTCCTGACAAAGAAGGAAAGAGCCTGTGCCTCCTTTTTTGTTCACATAGAACATGGCAACTTGATTGTCCGTCTGGACCAGTACAGACTGGTGAGAGGCGAGGAGGGAGAAGGCTCTCAGAGCTAGGCGTATCGCCCGTAGCTCCAGGAAGTTTATCTGTTGAGTAGCCTCCCAAGGGGTCCAGAGACCCTGAGTACATGTCCCTTGGCAATGTGCTCCCCAACCGAGAAGAGAGGCATCGGTTGTCAGCACCTGAGTATGCGGAGGGGATTGAAAAACCACTCCGAGCACCAGATTCAGAAGATGAAGCCACCATTGCAGAGAGGAGACCAGGAGGTCGGAGATCTTCACTGAGTCCGCCAGGCCCCCTGTGGCTTGATGCCACTGAATGCGACGGCTCCACTGAGCAGGTCGAATGTGCAGGTGGGCATTGGGGGTGACATGAACCGTGGAAGCCATATGGCCGAGCAGTCTCAGGAATTGCCTGGCAGAGACCAGGGAATTGCTGCGAAACTGGCTGGCCAGATCCATTAGCCTGTGGGCCCTGTCCAGAGGCAGAAAAGCCTTTGCTTGAAGAGTGTCTAGTCTGGCCCCTATGAACTCTAAGTTCTGGGACGGGAGCAAAGTGGACTTTGCGAAGTTTATGACAAACCCCAAGTGCTGAAGCAGAGCCACAGTGCGAAGGGTGGCCTGGCTGGCCTCTTGGGAAGATTGGCCCCTTATGAGCCAGTCGTCCAGGTACGGAAACACAAAGAGACCCTGAAGCCTCAGGTAGGCCGCCACCACTGCCAGGCACTTGGTGAACACCCTGGGAGCGGAGGACAGGCCAAAGGGTACTCTGTACTGATAGTGGTTTCCTCCCACAACAAACCTGAGATATTGTCTGTGGTCTGGATGGATAAGGATGTGAGTATACGCATCCTTTAGATCTAAGTAGCATAGCCAGTCTTCCCTGCTGGAGGTAGGGCAGCAGGATTCCACGGGTAAGCATCTTGAACTTTTCCCTCTCCAGGAACTTGTTGAGGTTTCGCAAGTCTAGGATGGGTCTGAGGCCTCCTGTTCTTTTTGGTACCAGAAAGTACCTGGAATAAAAGTCTTGACCTCTCAGGTGGTGGGGCACCGGTTCCACAGCCTGATCCTTTAGCAGACTTGCTAACTCCTGAAGGAGTAGGTCCCTGTGCAGAGGGGGTCTTGGAGGCTCCCTGGAAAATAGGAGGGAGGTACCTGGTGAAAATGGAGAAGATAGCCCTTTTGGACTATATGAAGAACCCAGGTATCTGATGTGACGGCTGACCACCTGTGGGCAAAGTGGGCCAGCCGGCCTCCTGTGCTGAGAGAAGCCAGCTGAGGAGAAGAGGCTATGCTGTTTGAGTCAAAAACCCCCACCCTGCTGAGCAGGGACCGGTGTAGGTGGCTTGGGGGCCTTCTGCCTACAGGGCCCTTGACCCTGCCCCTTGGCCTGATGACCCTGTTGGGGAGCTCCAGAGGCCTGATAATGAGGGTATGGTTTATAGGCAGACGACTTCCTCGGGTAAAAGGACTTTTTTCCCGAGCCCTTCTTCTTCTGAGAAGGGGCAGAGGTTTTCCTGAAAAGCCTAGTCCTGGTCAAAGTCTCGGTCTCGAGTTCTGCAGCCTTTTCAGCCATGGGCTTGCCAAAGAGGTTTTCACCTCGGCAGGGGACATCGACCAACTTGTCCTGGATCCATAGCTCGAGGTCGGATGACTGTAGCCAAGCCTGTCGGCGGGCACCGATGCCGCCCCCGGCTACTCGGGCCGAAGCCTCGAAGCCATCGTAGGCTGCTCGAGAGATAAACTTCGAGTACTCTCGAATACCGGTGGACAAGGCCTGGAACCTCTGCAAAGGTTCCTCGGAGAGACCAGCAGAGAACCCGGCAATCTCCTTTGCCAGGTCTCGGAGGTACATGCCCATGTAGAGCTGGTATGTCTGGACACGGCAAGCAAGCATAGAGCCCTGGAAGCACTTCTTACTGAGGGCATCCAGGTTCCCGGGCCTCCCGGCCGGGAGGCACCGAGGAGTGCATCTTCTGACTTTTCAGTCGATGCATGGCCGATTCCACAACCATGGAGTGGTGCGGTAATTGTGCCTTTTGGAACCCGGGGCTCTTGCGGACTCGATAGATGGAATCGACCCGCTTGCTTAACACCGGCGTCGAGGCCGGGGTCTCCCACATGCGGAAGAGCAGCCGCTCCAGCATCGGAGGAACCGGAACAGTAAAGGCCTCCTTCGGTGGAGAGTCATACTGGAGGGCCTCGAGCTCCTCGGCTCGAGGCTCCTCCTCGGGATCCACGGGGAAGGCCAAGGCCTTGGCCATATCCCGCACGAAGTCCGAGAACCGGGTATCCTCTGGTGGGGATCGTCTCCGAGGTTCGGACTCGGGCGAGTCCGATGGGACACACCGAGTCCCATGAGTGTCGGGTGACTCTTTGTCCTCCGTCTCCCAGCCCGACTCCTCGGAAGAGGAATAGAACGGCTCCGGTCGGGCGGGCACCGATGCCCTCCGCCCCGACGCCGAGGGTATCGGCGTCGACGACCTCGGCCCCGAACGGGAGGTCGAAGAGACCGTGGCCGAGGATAGACTCGAGCCCGCATGGACTCGAGGATCGGCTCGGCCTCCGGGGACGACTTGGACGTCGAGGTCCCGGTGGTCGGGGCAGATGCACTGGTGAGACCGGCGATCAATGCCCGCTGCTGTTCCATGAAGGCAGCGAAGCTGCTCTCCAAGGCCGTCATCCTGAGTCCGAGCTCAGGAGACCCAGCAGCCCCCGACTCGGGCCCCGATGGCGTCGGGCACGATGTCGGTTCCCTCGGAGGAGAGTCCAGGAGGACAACAGCACTTACGTGTCCAGGAGACTCCATCTCGACATGTGGATGCTTGGCTGGCCTCTCCGACTCCGAAGACCCGGGACGGCTATCGGGGCTATGCGACCTGGCCCTCGAGGAACCAGGAGCGTCCACCGACGCCGCCCTCGCGGGTTTCTTCCTGCGATGTTCCCACGAAGGAGACCCCCGCTCAGAGGAACCCCGACGCTGCTCGGGGCCGGAGTCCCGAGACGTCGAGGCCTCTGACGAGGTCCGGGCCCGGCCGGACGCAGAGTCAGAAAAAATTTGATCCTTCTGGTGCTGCCGACTCCTCAACGCCTTCGAGGACAGTTTGCCACACGGACCACAGATCATCGGGTCATGATCGGGTCCGAGGCAACGGAGGCAGCAGTCGTGTGTGTCGGTAAGAGACATAAGTTTCTTACACCGATCACACTTCTTAAACCCGCTGGTAGCCATCGGGGGAAAAAGGGCCCCTGCAAGGTCAAAAGACTGGACTGCCAGGGAAAAAAGAAAAAAGGCGCGAACGCCAGTCACAAAGGACAAAAACTGAAAAAGAGAGAAAAGGACTCGATACCGGCGTATCGGTCCGAGCGTGAAAAGGATCCGGCGTCGAACCGGAGAAAAAAGAGAAAAATAAGGAAAATCAACTTTTTCCTCGGGGAAAAACGAACTACGTCCGTCGGGCTCCGCGGAAAAAAGAAGACTGAGCAAGATGGCACCCTTGAGCGGGAAGGGGACCGCGCATGCGCGCTGCAATTCCCAAAGGCTTTCTTTGAAAGCTGGGGAAATGCTCCGCACGAGGGCTCCGTCGGCGCCGACATCACCCATATGTGAGGACTGACTTCCTGCTTGGTCCTGGAGAATCACCCATTCCTGCCCCCGCCCCAACACCTCTTAGAAGTGTGCTATATACCGAGCGCTATCCATTTGCCAGGGCTTTACCTGAATACACTTACCGTATTACTTGTGTCGTGTGCTGGTCGTTGGTTGCTTTATAGTTTGCTTTCATTAAACGTTTTCGGGCAGACACAACAAAGTGTCAAGAATTTGGTGATTTTGGAGGGCTTTTCCAATTTTGTTCTAACTTGCCTATGCCTTGCCTTCGAATTGGTTCAAACCACTGTGACTTTTGCTTGACTCTGCAATTTTATTTTGCCTAGCCTTTGCGTTGATTCTACAATGCAATTTTATTTCGCCTTGCCTTTGCGTTGATTCTACACTGTGTGCAGAATTTATTAAATCGTGTGTGGTGGTATTTGAACTTGTTTGGCGGTATTTGATTTTATCTGGTTTGCTGGACAGGTGCTTGAGGTTTTTTGATGACTGTTTGGTGGTATTTTATTACTGATGCCAGTATGATGAATTCTTATTTTTACTTTTAGAACTGCATGTGTGGTTTTGGCATCTCCAGTCCTTATATTGCACATCATCCAGAGGTCTTCAGTTCCTGTTGATCTTTAATACCTTGGGACAGTGACAGTTTTGGACCAGATTCAGCCAGTGTTTATACTAACTTAGCAGATTTGGCCTTCTTACATCCAGCCACCCCAGTATAACGAAGATGAGTGTTCCAAAGAAGAGCTAAACCTACCACTTTCATGATGAATGGGAAATGGACTAATTCTTCATCATGGTGAAAGACAAGTGTTGTTGTCCAATTTGTAACGCCCCAATATCCTTGCCCAAAAAGGTAATCTGCAACGTCATTATAAAGCTCTGCATAGTAATAGGTTTGATGCTGGTTTTCCACCCAAAAGTAAATTCGTAAACTGAAGCGCTAAGAACTTAAACCAAAATTGGCTACTCAGCAAGAGTTGATGGCGAAGCCAAGGTCACATTCAGTCAATGCAACCATAGCAGCCTTCAAGGTCAGCAACCTGATCGCAAAGAAATGCAAACCTTTCACTGAAGGGGAATTTGTAAAAGATTGTTTTCTTGAAGCTGCTGACAATCTTTTTGAAGGATTTAAAAATAAGAAAGAGATCATAGCTGCTATTCAAGATGTACAATTGTCAAGAAACACTGTCGTGCGGCGAATAGAAAAGATGTGTGGAGACACAACTGAACAATTGTTGGAGGACGTTTCAAATTGTGTTCTTTCTCACTCCAACTGGATGAATCTACAGATATAAGAGACATAGCCCAGTTACTAGTCTTTATCCGGATGTTTTTTGAAGACTTCAGTGTTAAAGAACTACTTGGAATGATTTCTTTAAAAGGGAGAACTACCAGTCAGGAAATATTCAGTTCTTTCCATTCTTTTCTGACCAAGTGTAATCTTTCATTGCATAGACCTGTTTCCATCACTACTGATGGAGCAAGAGCAACGACAGGTGAGGTTAATGATTTCATAGCCCTCTGTAGACAGCATGACGACTTCCCAGATTTCCTTTCTTACCACTGCATCATTCACCAGCAAGTTTTGGCAAGCAAGAGACTCAATACAAAGACCGTCATGGACATCACTTTCAAAATTGTAAATTCAGTTCGTGGAAGATCACTTCAAAGACGGCTTTTCAATCTTACTCTTGATGAAGGGGCAGTGGAAATCATTTTGCACACAGATGTAAGGTGGCAAAGTAGGCACAAATTTCTGCAAAGATTTCGTGATTTGCTGAATGAAATAAGTTTTTTGAAGGAGAGGGGAGATGATCAAGCAGAGTTGGAAGATGAGGAGTGGTTATGTGATCTGGCATTTCTTGCTGACTTTACAGGCGAACTAAGTAGTGAACTACAAGGTAAAAAGAAATGCATTGGCGAGATGAGTACAGTTTCATCCTACAAGAGCAAATTTGAGCTAATGATGACTGACCTTGCAAACGCTTTTGATCATTTTCCTAATACGCAGGACTATCTGGGACAATATCCAAATTTTGTTTTTCAGAACAAGAAGTATGTGACAGAAATCTGTTCTGTTATCCAGGAATTCAAAAATAGATTCTGTGACTTCCAAAAAATTGGAACAGTTGTGGAGTACTTGTCATACCCATTCAAAGTAGATGTGGACATTAAAGAAACTGCAACTGCTATCGGTAAAAATTACTCATTGAACAAGCCATCTCTTGGAAACGAAATATTAAGCCTTAAAAATGACATTTTTCTCAAGACCCGTGCTGAGCAAGAACCATTTTGGAAGCTAGTGCCTAGAGACAAATTTCCCAACTTGAGAAGATGCAGTGAAGCTGTACACTCCTGTTTCGGTTCAACTTATTTGTGTGAATCTGCGTTTTCCCATCTGAAAATGACAGAGTACATAACGTTCCAACATGACAGATGAACATCTCCAGAATTCCGAGACTGGCCCTCACGCCATATAGCGTAGTTACTCACCTGTAACAGGTGATCTCTGGGAACAGCAGGAATTTAGTCTTCACATATGGGTATCGTCGGTACCGACGGAGCCTGCGCGGGAACGCTCCCCAGCGTCCAATAGGAACACTTTTGGGAGCATCCCTCAGCACATGTGCGCTGCCTTCCCACCTTCCCAACTGTCCCTCTTCAGTTAAGTTTGTAGCTGAGTGAAAGGATAGAGGGAGAGAGGAAAGAGACAAAGAGATAGAGAGACAACTCCTAGGGGAGGTGGTTGGGTTGTGAAGACTAAATTCCTGCTGTTCACGGAGACCACCTGTTACAGGTGAGTAACTACGCTATCTCCAGGAACAAGCAGGAATGTAGTCTTCACATATGGGGATTCCCTTGCTGAAGATGCCAGGGAGATAGCCCCAGGAAGGTGCCACCCTAGAAATGTGGGAGTCCTTCCTCCCATGGATCTCTGGCATTCCACCAGGGTTGGTGGGTAGGAGTTGAATTAGGTCTGAAAGAGATTTTGAAGAACAGCTTGGCCAAAGAAGGCATCCCGACGGGAGGCTTTATCCAGGCAGTAGTGGGCTGTGAAGGTGTGTACCGAAGCCCAGGTGGCTGCTCGACAAATGTCATCGACAGACACAGAGTGGAGATTAGCCATGGAAGTTGCCATGGCTCTTAGGTTATGAGCTGTGACATGGCCTTGAAGTGGAAGACCCTTACTCTCATAAGTAAAGGATATGCATTGGGCAATCCATTTAGATAAAGTTCTTTTGGAGACTGGAAGTCCCAAATGACTAGGGTCAAAAGCTATAAAAAGATGCGAGGACTTTCTATGTTGCTGTGTTCTCTGTAGGTAAAAGGCTAAGGCTCTTTTACAATCCAAAGTATGAAGGTTTCTTTCTGCATTAGAGGCGTGAGGCCTCGGAAAAAATTACAGAAAGATAAATTGATTGATTTAAATGAAAAGGCGAAACCACCTTTGGCATAAAGTGTGGATGAGTTCTAAGAACAACCTTATCATGATGAAACCTAGTATAAGGAGGATCAGCCACTAAAGCTTGCAGTTCACTTAATGCGACGTGCAGAGGTAATTGCAATTAGGAAGATGACCCTCCAGGTCAAAAACGTAAGGGTTGTAGTAGCTAAAGGCTCAAAAGGCGGCTTCATGAGCTGCCCGAGAACTAGATTTAGATCCCATGCCACCGGTGGTGGCTTAATGGGAGGTTTGGCTAATAGAAGACCTCTCATAAATCTGGATATGAGTGGATGAGAGGAAATTGGTTGTCCATTCAGAGGCTTATAAGAAGCTGCAATTGCACTAAGATGGACTCTTACCAAATTGGTCTTTAGACCAGAATTCAATAAGTGTAGGAGATATTCTAGTATCAATTCTAAAGGTATGACAAGGGGGTTTAATCCCTTCTTGGAGCACCATATAGTAAAACGTTTCCACTTGAAGGCATAAGATCTTCTTGTGGAAAGTTTCCTAGAAGCCTGAAGGATATCCTTTACCTGTTGGGACAGGTTGAGATCCTGGAGGTCTAAGCCTTCAACCACCAGGCCGTGAGATGCAGGGACTGGGGATTCGGGTGCCATAGCATCCCGTTCTCTTGGGAAAGGAGATCTGGAGGATGCTCTAACTCCAGAGATGCAGCTTGAGAGAGATGCAGAAGCAGGGGATACCACGCTTGGCATGGCCATTGTGGCGCTATGAGAATCATGCGACCCCTGTCTCTCTGAAGCTTGAAGAGTGTTTTGGAGATGAGGGGAATGGGTGGGAAGGCATAAAGGAAGTCCTGACACCAGTGAAGGAGGAAGGCATCCCTTGCCTGACAACTGTGAGCCGGAATCCTGGAACAGAACCGGGGAAGTTTGGCATTCAGTGGACTTGAAAAGAGGTCTATATCTGGAGTGCCCCAGAGATGAAATATCTTTGCCACCTGGTCTGGGTGGAGGGACCACTCGTGAGGCAACAGTACTCGACTGAGTTTGTCTGCCCAAAGGTTTTGAATGCCTGGAAGATATACCACTAGAAGATGAATTTGATACTCTCTGGCGAGGGCCCACAGTTGCAAAGCTTCGTTGTATAATGACAGAGAGCCTGTTCCGCCCTGCTTGTTCACATAGAACATGGCTACTTGATTGTCTGTCTGGACTAGGACTGTCTTGTAGCTGAGCTGGGCATGGAATACTCGAAAAGCTAAATAGATTGCTCTTAATTCCAGGAGATTTATGTGTAGACCAGCCTCCTGTGGAGTCCAGGTGCCATGGGTAGAGAGATGATTCAGGTGTGCTCCCCAACCCACCTGTGATGCATCTGTTGTTAGGGTGGCCTGAAAGAGGGGATGATGAAAAGGAGACCCCACTGTCAGATTTTGTAGTGATTGCCACCACTGGAGGGACAAAATTAGTCGATGAGAGTTTATTATTTTGTCTGATAAATGACCTGTGGCCTGTGTCCACTGTGTGGATAGGGTCCACTGAGCTGCTCGCATGTGAAGGCGAGCATATGGGACTACATGAACTGTGGATGCCATATGTCCCAGCAACTGTAGTAGCTCTCGAGCAGTTAAGGAGGATTTCCCTGCTGCTTGAGAAGCTAGTTGCATTAAGCGAAGACACCGGGCCTGTGGAAGGAAAGCCTTTGCCTGTCTGGTATCTAGAAAGGCTCCTATGAATTCTAGACACTGGGACGAGCAAGTTGGGATTTTGGGAAGTTTATTACCAACCCCAAGTATTGGAGGATTCGCACTGTGCGAGACAGTGCAGTGCTGGCCTCTGCAACTGTAGGGGCTCGAATGAGCCAGTCGTCTATGTAAGGGAAGACGAATATCCCCAGGGTTCGCAGAAATGCAGCTACTACTGCCATGCATTTCGTGAATACCCTTGGTGCTGAAGCCAGACCAAAGGGAAGAACCCTGTATTGGAAATGTTTTCCTTTGAAAAGGAATCGTAAGAATTTCCGGTGATCTGGATGGATCAGAATGTGAGTGTATGCATCCTTTAAGTCTAGAGAGCAAAGCAAATACTTACTTTGAAGGTATGGCAGAAGAGTTCCTAGAGAAATCATTTTGAACTTCTCTCAAAATAGGTATTTGTTCAATTCTCTGAGGTCTAAAATGGGTCTGTGTCCTCCTGTTTTCTTTGGAATAAGAAAATAAGGTGAGTAGAACCCTGTACCCCGTTGAAGAATGGGTACCTCTTCTATTTTCCCCTTGGGCAAGAAGTGTTGAGACCTCGTGATCTAGCGGATTGTCTGCGGAGGTTTGAGAATTGAATTGCTTTAGAATTGTAGGAGGGGGCATGCTGTGAAAATGAAGCTTGTACCCTTCTCCTACAATGGACAAAGTCCAATCTTCTGCTGTTATCTGATGCCATCTGTTGGCAAAGTGGCATAATCTGCCTGGGATATTGGGGGGTTGGGGACCCCCCAGAGGCAGGAAGGCTAAGCTCTCTAGGAAGGAGTCAGCCCTTGAGGGGGCTGAACTTGCGGAGCTGGTTGGGCTCTCGGGCCTTTTGACTTCTTTTGCTGTCTAGTTTGTCCCTTTTAGGCAACCTGACCCTGAGTCTGACTCTGTTGGGTATAGGAAGGATAAAATTTCCTCTTTTTGCTGAAAGAGGGTTTTTTATAAGGCTTCCTTTTGGCTGGAGTGGCTGTAGATTTCGACTATCTAGAGTAGTATTGTCAGCATCTAACTCGTTAGCCTTTTCCTGCTAGTTCTTGCCAAAGAGATTCTCTCCCATGCAAGGAATGTTGCCTAACATATCCTGTACCCAAGTCTCCAAGTCTGATGCCTGAAGCCAGGCAATCCGTCGTACGCCAATGGCAATAGCAGATACATTCAAAGCAGTCAAAGGCTGTACGATTGACAAACTTGGAGACATCCTGAGCATGCTTAACTAGAGCAAGAAAGTCTCGTCTCTTGTCATCTGGGAGAAATGGGCTCATAAGCTCCAAGTCTCCTGTAACTTCCTTTAGGAACATTCCCATATATAGAATATATGAACTGATCCTAGTTGAAAGCATGGAAGCCTGAAAAGTTCGGCGCCCAAAAGCATCCAGGGTCCTGCATTTACAACCTGGAGGATTGGATGCATAGAAACATGACAACAGAAAAAGACCACATGGCCTATCTAGTCTGTCCTTCCATAACAACAACTACAACAGTCCACTTTTTACCTTTAGAGATCCTCTGTGTTGGTCCCATGCTTTTTTTAATTCAGTTACTCTTTGCACTTTTCATCCTACGCATGGCTGACTCCACCACCATTGAGTGGTGAGGCAGCTGAGTCTTTTGAAATCCTGGACATGGCGGAACTCGATACATAGTATCAAGTCTCCTAGAATGAGGAGATGTAGTCAGAGGTGTCTCCCACATCCTGAGCATTAAGTTATGCAGAATTTCATGGATGGGCAAAGTGGCTGCCTCCTTTGGAGCTTTAGCTCTGGGTTCCTCTTCAGGAGCCACCCTGATTGAAAGGCCCTTGGCCATATCACGAATAAAATCCTGAAAGGACATGTCCTCTGGAGGTGACATTCTGCATTGGGGAGAAGAGGGATCTTCTGGGAGAAACCCTCTAGTACCAGCAGAATTGTCAGAGTCTTCAGAATGGGAGGATTCAAAGTATTCTTGACCACGATGCTCATGCAAAGCACAGTCCCGGTATCGATCGAAGTCGGTACCGAGTTGATCCGGTACCGAACTGTCGATTCCAGCCAAAGATGGCGTGGGAAGAATTCCCACCGGGGCCAGTACCGTCGGTACCGGTATCGGTACCAGTGTAGGTACCGGCATCGGTGTCGATGTCGGTACCAGTGCCCATTGGACCAACGGTATCACAGCTGAGAGAAGAGCTGCGATGCTGCGTTCGATAGCGAGAAACCTCTGGTCTATCAACGCTGCCGATGCCTGGGTGTCAGTACTGGTAAAAACGGCTGGGACCCAAGCATGGCACAGGTAGTTCTTGCGAGGTCGAGGCCTCGAGAACATCCTGGAGCCCCATTGATGCTTTGGAAGCCGAAGCCTCCCGCCGGGGCTGCTTTGCCGGTGTGGTTCCCTCAAGGGCAATGCCAATGGCCTTTCGATGCTTAGCAGGAGAACTACACTTTGAGGACCGGCTTTTATGTTTAGTTACCTGAGATCCATGGGAGGAAGAGGAGGCCCTTGAAGATGTCGATGCAATGGATCTGGCATCCGAAGAAAAGAGGGTACCGAGCTTTGCAGCCCGGTTCTGTCTTCCTCTTTTAGTCATCCCCATATAGGAGAGACATTCAGCTGGAGAATGTTCAGGCCCTAAACATTTGAGACACCAATCATGGGTGTCAGTGACGGAAATGGTACCGCCACACATAGTACATTTTTTAAAACCACTTGGGGCCTAGTGCCCAAAATGGCACCTAGCACCAAAAAAGAAAAGTTTCAGAAGAGAAACAGTTCAAATTATAAGTTTTTGGGGGGTTTTTTTGGAAAAGTAAAGAACCGGCAGTACCGGTAAGCGTCGTGCGGCAGGCAAACGTGAACACAAGTAAACAATTTTAAAGACGGAATTTTCTGCGGTGACAGGGTATGGATCCTGTCGGCTCCGCGGAAAATGAAGAACTGAAGAGGGACAGTTGGAAAGGCGGGAAGGCAGCGCGCATGTGCTGAGGGATGCTCCCAAAAGTGTTCCTATTGGACGCTGTGGAGCGTTCCCATGCAGGCTCCGTCGGTACCGACGATACCCATATGTGAAGACTACATTCCTGCTTGTTCCTGGAGATTCACCAAACTTCAAAAAGCTGGTGGATGAAATGCAGGCTCAGACGTCTCACTAATGAGAAAGAGTGAAATATTAAAGATTGTGCAAGATCAGCCTGGATCAATACTCGACCTAAATTTAACATAAATTACTCAATAAAAGTTAACGAAAGCAATTAAGACAGTTAAAGAAAGTTATTACTCAATAAAACTTTAAGAAAAAATGTACTTTCTATTTCCCCTCGCAGTTCTTACTGGATCTTCGTCTCTGTTTTGTTTTTTGCTTAATTTGCTTAACAGCTGATCACATCCAAGTAAATGACAGAAGGTTCATTAAAAATGGGGGGGGGGACTTTATTGGGTTAAAATTTAATTTGAAACTAATTTGAAAATTAATTTTCATGGTGGTAGATCACTGGCACTTTTGGCCGGAAAAGGTAGATCACGACCTGTTTGAAGTTGGACATGCCTGAGATACACCATCGCCATGGCATTGTCAAAGTACACCCAGACTGCTCTAGAACAGGGTCCAGAAGTGCAAAAGAGTTAGGTGAATGGTCCTCGCTTCAAGACGGTTGATGGGCCATGCCGCCTCCAACAGGCCTGAGCTGTCTGATCTTCATAATCAGCTCCCAGTCAAACAGGCTGGCATCTGTCGAAAAATGAAGCCACAAGTGCACGTCCATTGGCATGTCCTTCCTCAGATGCTGTGACTGCTGCCACCACCGCAGACTAGACATCACCTGGCTGGAGCGGCAGCCTTACTTCAAACTCCTCCAACTGGCCACAGATGGTGAACACAGATCCCTTGGTGCCTCAATGAAGTGGCTGCCCTACAGTCATGACTTTCAAGAATGTCTTTGGTGCAGTGGAGAGACCAAAGGGAAGAGTGGCAAACTGAAAGTAAGAGCCAAGAACAGCAAAATGCAGAAACACTGTTGATCCTCTCAGATGGGGATGTCGAAGTAAGCTTCGGTTAAATCCAGAGATGCAAGGAATCAAGGACTGTGGATTTCCATATGGAAGCACAGTATGCAGAGGTGAGCGTTGACCTCTTTGAGGTCAAAGACAGACCAAAAAAAACAAACAGTCTCTTTGGCTCCACAAAGTAAACATAGTATTAGCCCTTGCCCCATTTGGCAGAAGGAACTGGTACCACTACTTGCAGATGGAGCAACTTGTACAACGTGATCTTAGCCACCAAACAACAGGGGAGACTAGGAAGGCACTGTGACAGTTTCTCTGCATTACAAAACATAGCCATGTGTAATGGTGTCCAGGATTCAACAATCCTCTGTGACCTGGACCTACTCCTGAGAGAAAAGGTGTAGAAGGCATCAGGCATGGTGCCCCAATCCATCATTGTACTGAACTGGAGTTGGTATCTCTGGAGGAGGTAGAATCCCAGGACTTGTGATCCCTACAAAAGGACAGAGTCTGAGACCAAAATCCAGAGGAGGAATAGGAGGGCATCTTTCTGAGTTGGTATCTATGGGAATCCCGGGCCTCCCAGAAGTCAGAGTTGCATGAATGAGGAAAGTGGGCATATGCCAAGGAGGAGGTCACTGCAAGCTTTCCAGGCCCTTCTGGCCTATCTTCTGGAAGATGATGAGGCTTGGACAAACTCAAGGACTTAGGCTTGTCCAAGCCCTTAACCATCCTCTCCAAATCAGCAGCAAAGGATTCCCTTTAAAGGCTAGCTGAGGAACTGCTGGAAGAGGAAGTAAGATGACGGCAGGAAGTGTTGCCGGAGTCTAACCGCATTTACCTGAGCTGGTCTGTATCGGAGCTGTGTTTCTTGGCCGCGGCTATGGGCCATATAAAACAGAAGCAGGAATACCTACCCTCAGGTCCTCCTGCGGTAAGCTCTGTGGTGCAGCGGATTTTGGATTCATGCGGCTTTTTCTCTGGCGCTGGAGCAGTGTCTTTAGCAGAGCCGTTTGAGGTTGTGTCGGCTCTGTGTGCCCAGGGTGTTGTGTGTGCTCCCGCCGGTGCTTCGAATCCCCCCACCAAGACCTGGAAATGCTTTGCTGGATGGAGAAGTGCTTCCCCTTGGTCTGCCGACGAGCACGACAGTGAGGGATAGCAGAGAGGGCTCTCCACCGGCAGAAGCAGCACCTGAGGAGTGTGGGACTATGAGAGCACAGGACTCTGCGGTCCTAATAACGGCTGCAGAAACTTTGTCCCCTCAGACAGGAGTTGTGCTGGCTTCTGGGATTAAAACCTTGGAGAAACTGAAGACCCATTTCGATGGAGGCGCTATGGGATGCGATTGCCATGGTGAATTCTTGCTTGGGAGCTCTTGTGGGAACTGTGAGTTCTGATTTGATGGAGGTTAAGAGGAACTGTGACACTGTTTCCACTGTCCAGGACCAGCAAGCAGGGAGAATCCTCGCTTTGGAGCAGGAACTGGGGCATCTCCAAGAGTTGGTTGGTGCCCAGAACAAAGTGTGCTGAATCGGAAGACTGAGTATCTTGAAAATCAAGTCTGTCATAATAACATCAGACTTTTGAATTTTCCAAGGTCTCCAAATCTTGTCACCTATGGAGATGGTGAGAAAATACTTCGGAGAGGTTTTAAAGATCTCTTTGGAGCATTTTCCTCCCTTGACCCGTGTGCAATACTTGTCTTTTGGGTCTAGTGGACGTGGGCTTGCCCCTGGGGCTGTTTCTTTGGGGGGAGGTGACCTAACAGGATTTCTAGAGAATTCTTTAGAGATCATTATGCTGCTAGTCTATCCTGCTAGTTACCTTAGCTTTGGAGACAGATAAAGCTATGATTTTCCGCTCATATTTTAGGAACTTTAATGAGCATTTTTTTGTCACAGGTTAGGGTGTTAACTGATTTGTCTCGTGGGTCTCAGTTACGGAGAAAGGAGTTCCTATGTCTTAGACCAAGGGTCTGGGGCAACTTTCCAATTCAAATTTCCTTTTAAGTGTTGTGTGTCTTATAAGAATAATGTATACTTGTTTTTTGACCCAAAACAGCTTATTGAGTTCTTAACTGCTAGAAAAGAAGGTTTAGTTCAGGTAGCTGTCTCTTCCCATATGGCTGATGTTAAGGTCTCCGCCTGCTTGTTATTTCTTGTATTGGCTTAGGCGGGAGTCTGTCTTAGCTATAGGTTTTTTCTTTGTACCTCCTCCTATTTCCTTTTTTAATTGTGGACTAATTATGGAGGTTTATGTATTTTTTAGTTAATGTTAACCCGCTTATTATGACTTTGTGCTCCTTTTCTTCATTCATTAATATATTGGATATGCAATTCATAATTTTCAATAAAATATATAAAATTAAAGGCTAGCTGAGTCAGTCAGACCTTGGAATATCCATCCGCCAGCCAGTGGAAGTCAACGATGGAAAAGCTCTATAACATCAACAAAGACAAAACCTGGAGCTGACTGTGGTACAGATCATCAACTACTAGTATGCAAACTCAAGCTAAAGCTGAAAAAGAGCAAACCACTCATGAATGCAGCAAAATATGACCTTGAGAATATACCACTGGAATTTAAAAACTGCTTGCAAAATCGATTTGTTGCTTTAGATACAAATGATAGAGTTCCAGAAGAGTTATGGAATGACATCAAGAAGGTTGTGTTGGAAGAAAGCGAGAAGTCTCTACAAAAGGTAAAAAAGAAAAAACGGCCAAAATGGATGACGGAAGAAACTCTGAAAATTGCCCAGAAACGCAGAGAAGCTAAAGCCAGAGGAGAAAGAGAGACAATCACAGAACTCAACAGAGATTTCCAACGTGCAGCAAGACAGGACAAGGAAAAGTACTACAATGACGCATGCAAGGAAATAGAAGCAGAAACTATTAGAGGAAGAACAAGATCAGCTTTCCTAAAGCTACGAGAGTTAAAGAAAAAGTTCCAGCCTCGAATTGGAATGTTACAAGATGCTCAAGGTTCTATGTTGAATGATGCTGAGAAGATCAAGAAAAGATGGAAGGAATATACAGAGTTTTTATATGATAAAGATCAAGTGGACCAACAGCCGTTTCAACCTGTACCTTATGATCTGGAACCATTGGTGATGAAAGAAGAAGTTGAAGCAGCATTGAAAGCCTTATCAAAGAACAAAGCACCAGGCATTGATTGCATTCCCATAGAAGTATTACAGCAATCTGATGCAGCTGTTACCATACTTACAAGGCTCTGCCAAGAAATATGGAAGACAGCATCATGGCCAACTGACTGGAAAAGATCTGTGTTTATACCAATACTAAAGAAAGGTGATCCAACTGACTGTGGAAATTATCGCACAATCGCTCTGATCCCACATGCCAGCAAGATTCTACTGAAGATTATTCAAAAGAGACTACAATCAAACCTGGAACGAGCGACATCATTGCGGATGTGAGATGGATCCTTGAAAAGACTAAAGAATACCAAAAGGATATCTATTTGTGCTTTATCGACTATAGCAAAGCTTTTGACTGTGTAAACCATGAGAAACTCTGGGCCACATTAAGAAGCATGGGTATACCAGAACACCTGATCGTTCTCTTGCACAATCTGTACATTGATCAAGAAGCAACAGTTCGAACAGAACAAGGAGAAACAGAATGGTTTAAAATAAGCAAAGGTGTAAGACAAGGCTGCATACTTTCTCCCTACCTGTTTAATTTATATGCAGAACAAATCATCAGAGAAGCAGGATTGTATGAAGACAACAGAGGTGTGAAGATTGGTGGAAGACTCATCAACAACCTTCGCTATGCTGATGATACCACATTACTGGCGGAAAGTGAAGATGATCTGAAACATTTGCTTCTCACAATCAAAGAACATAGTCTCAAAATGGGCCTGCACCTTAATGTAAAGAAGACAAAGATCATGACAACTGGCATAATCAACAGGTTCATCGTCGAAGGAGAAGAAATTGAAATTGTGAATAACTTTAACCTACTTGGATCGATTATCAATAAAGAAGCAACAAGCAGTCAAGAAATCAGACGACGCATTGCTCTTGGCAGAATGGCTATGAAAGACCTAGATAAGATTCTCAAGAGCAGAGATGTCTCTCTCCATACAAAAATTCGACTTGTTCAAGCCATGGTATTTTCAATAACATCATATGGATGTGAAAGCTGGACAGTGAAAAAGATAGACAGGAAGAAAATTGATGCCTTTGAATTATGGTGCTGGCGGCGAATATTGTGTATACCATGGACTGCCCGAAGAACAAACCAGTCTGTACTAGAGGAGATCAAACCTAAGCTTTCTTTAGAAGCTCAGATGACAAGACTTCGACTTTCATACTTTGGACACATTATGCGGAGAGAGAGATCATTAGAGAAAGACATCATGCTTGGCAAGATAGAAGGTCAACGCAAAAGAGGAAGGCCAGCAATGAGATGGATCAATACAATAACAGCAGCTACGGGTACCAGTCTGTCAACAATAAGCCGCCTGACTGAAGACCGAACACAATTTAGGATAGCTATCCAGAGGGTCGCCATGATTCGACTCCAACTCGACGGCACTTAACAACAACAACAGCCAGTGGCAAAGCCATACCTAATGCCACTTCACCATAGAGAGGGCAATGTCCTTTTCTGCTAAGCAGACCAGATCATAAGTAGGATCCAACAGAAAGGCTGTGGCCGACTCCAAAAGGGCAGTAATATCCTCCGGGGCAAGGGAATGCATCTACTGAAGAAGGGCCAGAGTTGTTAGGCCCACATAAACAGCTAACTGGAGGATAGCAGCAGCAGCTGCAAATTGATTCTCTAGTTGAGAGTCCATCTTATGATCTAGGGTGTCCTTCAAGGTTGTTATGCCTTCCACCGAAATGGTGGTCCGCTTAGTGAATGCCATAACTTGTGTATGCCGAACCATGCAGTGCAATACTCCTCTGGCAGGGCATATAGCATCTTACACACATTCAGCCTCTTTGCGAGGAAGTTGGGTAAGTTCCACTCCGAATGGATCATGCTCTTGATTGTCTTCCCCTTTCTGGAGGTTATCATAGAATATGAACCCCCTTTTTCAGGAGTGGATGGACCTACAAGTCCCTTTTCTGTCACTGAAGGGTCAGCCAAATGCAGAACACACAAAATTTGAGCAATCAGAGCTACCAGCTTGCCCTTCCTGAACAAGCTGATAATACCAGTTTCATCGTGATCCTCTGAAGGAGAAAACACCTCTTCCTCTATGTCAAATCCATCAGCCGAGACATTGGGATTGGACTCCAGGTCTTGGCCAAAAGACAGTGGATCTGGATCTCCAGAATCCAGTCTTCGTCTTGGAGGTTTAAAAGCCTCAAAGCCTAAAAGCTGGGCTATGATGCCTATTCTAATAAAGCAGAAAGACTGAGAGGACCCAGAGGCCCCAGGACCTGAGTTACCATGATAGAAATACCAAGCTTGCTACAGATAGGAGAAGAATTCTAGGGAGAATAATATGGAGGCTGGGAGCTCCCCACTAGAAGCATGGCCCTCAATCTTAGGAGAAGCAGAAGTTACCGAGACCTTACAAGAAGGGGAGCAGCTAGAAGAGCGAGCAATGGAGCTCAGAACTTGCCATCATCCTTTTTCATGTCGCTGTCTGCCACCTCCTGCAGCAAGGCCGGTAAGACTGGGTCACCAAGAGACTTCCATGTGAGACGTGCAGATACTGGAATCCAGCGACGAGGATCTCTACTTACAACAGATCAGACAGCATCTCTTAGAAATCGACATATGGCTCTCAACTGACAGTGCAATGCAAACTCAAAATGTGCCCAATTCACACGAACGCCATGCGTGAAAGACATGCAAGCACACTTGCATGTGCTAGAGCCGAATGGGCAGAGAAGCGCACAGGCAGGAGAGTGCACATAGGGCCTCAAGGGCAAGACATTGCGCCCATCTAACATGTACCAGGGAAAGCGTAGTTACTCACATGTAACAGATGATCTCCGGGAACAGCAGGAAAGCGTAGTTACTCACCTGTAACAGGTGTTCTCCAGGAGCAGCAGGAATCAGTCCTCACATATGGGTGACGTCGGCGCCGACGGAGCCCTCGCGGAGCAATTTTCCCCAGCTTTCAAAGAAAGCCTTTGGGAATTGCAGCGCGCATGCGCGGTCGCCTTCCCGCCCAAGGGTGCCATCTTAGCCAGTCAGATGACATAGCTAAAAAAGACAGCATAAAAATTTGCAAAAAAACTAAAGCAGATGATTGCAACTCCAAGGGGAGGAGGGAGGGTTGTGAGGACTGATTCCTGCTGCTCCTGGAGAACACCTGTTACAGGTGAGTAACTACGCTTTCTCCAGGACCAAGCAGGAAGTCAGTCCTCACATATGGGACTCCCAAGCTTAAGGCTACCGGAGACCCTAAGCACAAAAATGAGCTCCCTCTAGCTCAGCAGCACAGAAGGAAGGAATCTTCGCTGAATTATTACCCACCGGTAGCCCACATCCGGGATGGAGGGTAGGAGTTGCTCAAACCTCAAAGAGATTACGGAGGACTGCCTGTCCGAAAGCACTGTCCCTGCGGGACTCCCTCTCGAGACAGTAATGGACCGCAAAAGTCTGGCTCGAAGACCAAGTAGCGGCCCGGCAGATGTCTGCCAGCGGAACAGAGCGGAGGTAAGCCACTGACGTAGCCTTTGCCCGAACGCAATGAGCCGTGACTCGACCTTCCAAGGAGAGTCCGGCTGCCCCATAAGCCCAAGTGATACAGTCCGCAACCCAGATGGACAGAGTACGCTTGGAGACCGGGAGCCCCAATTTATTGGGGTCAAAAGACACAAAAAGCTGAGCAGCTTTACGGTGCTCCCGCGTACGGTCAAGGTAGAAGTTCAATGCCCTTCTACAGTCCAGGGTATGGGGGACCGTTTCAGCTCGGCTGGAGTGTGGTCTGGGAAAGAAGGTTGGAAGTACCACCTCCTGATTGATGTGAAAAGGGGAGACCACTTTTGGAAGAAATTTTGGGTGAGTCCGTAGGACTACCCTATTTTTGTAGAACCGAGTGTAAGGGGGATCAGACACGAGGGCCTGCAATTCACTTACGCGTCTAGCGGAAGTGAGGGCTATCAAGAACAATGTTTTCCAAGAAAGAAAACGGAGAGAACAGGTAGCCATAGGTTCAAAAGGCGGACAGGTGATCCGCTGTAAAACCACATTCAGATCCCAGTCAGGTGCTGGCGGGCGCAGAGGTGGTTTAAGCAGAAGGAGACCTCGGAGAAACCTCGCTACAAGAGGGTCGCTGGAAAGAGGTCTGCCGTCCACCGGCACATGATGTGCTGAAAGAGCACTAAGGTGAACTTTGACGGAGTTGGACTTAAGTCCCAGATTAGAGAGGTATAGCAAGTACTGCAGGATCACCGACACCGGGCAGGAGAAGGGATCCTGAGACTGTTGGGTACACCAAACGGAAAAGCGACGCCATTTAAGGGCGTAGCATTTGCGGGTAGAAGGTCGCCGAGAAGCTAGGACGACCTCTGCCACCTCTGCCGGCAGGAGAAGGGGAGCAAGGACTACCCTCTCAGCAGCCAGGCCATTAGATTGAGAGACCTGAGGTTGGGGTGTAGCAGAGACCCCTGATCCTGAGTGAGGAGATCCGGTTGTAACCCCAGAGGGAATGGATCCTCTACCGCTAATTGCAGCAGGAGTGGAAACCACGGCTGTCTGGGCCAGCGAGGGGCCACCAGGATCATGAAAGCTTTGTCTCGGAGAACCTTGAAAAGAGTCCGAGAGACTAGCGGGATGGGAGGAAAAGCATACAGAAGGCTCTCCGACCATGAGAGTAGAAAAGCGTCTGCCGCAACTCGAAGGGGATGTGGCTGACGAGAGCAGAAGCGAGGAAGTTGCCGGTTGAGAGGGCTGGCAAAGAGATCCATCGTGGGGAGGCCCCACTTTAGAAAGAGCTTCTGAACTACCAAGGGATCCAGGCGCCACTCGTGCGGCTGGAGGATCCTGCTGAGTTTGTCCGCCAGGCAATTTTCTTGGCCTGGGAGATAAACTGCCTTGAGAAGAACGCCGTGACTGACGGCCCAAGAGCAGAGCTTCTGTGCTTCCCGACAGAGAAGGAAGGAGCCCGTGCCCCCCTGCTTGTTCACGTAGAACATGGCAACTTGATTGTCCGTCTGGACAAGGACGGACTGGTGAGAGGTCAGGTGGGAGAAGGCCTTGAGAGCCAGGCGGATCGCTCTGAGCTCCAGGAAGTTGATCTGCTGAGCAGACTCCCACGTGGTCCAGAGGCCCTGAGTACGTGCCCCTTGGCAATGTGCTCCCCAGCCCAGGAGGGATGCATCTGTCGTCAGCACCCGGGCCGGCTGAGGTGACTGAAAAGGCATGCCGAGTACCAGGTTTGCCGATGAAGCCACCACTGGAGAGACGAGGCCAGCGGCTCGGAGACGCGCACTAGGTCTGCTAGGCCGCCTGTGGCTTGTTGCCACTGCTTGCGGAGACACCATTGAGCAGGCCGCATATTCAGGCGGGCATTGGGGGTCACATGGACGGTGGAAGCCATATGGCCGAGTAGTCTCAGGAAGCGCCTGGCGGAGACCAGGGGCTGGCTGCGAAAACGGTCGGCTAGGTCCATGAGCCGTTGAGCCCTGTCGAGCGGTAGGAACGCTCGTGCCTGAGGAGTGTGCAGCCTTGCGCCGATGAACTCGAGATCCTGTGAGGGGAGCAAAGTGGACTTTGCGAAGTTTATAACAAAGCCCAAGTACTGCAGAAGAGTCACCGTGCGGCGTGTGGCGTTGGTGACCTCCGGAGCGGACACTGCTCTGATGAGCCAGTCGTCGAGGTACGGAAAGACATAGAGGCCGTGAAGCCGGAGATGGGCTGCCACCACCGCGAGACATTTTGTGAAGACTCGCGGTGCGGAGGACAGGCCAAAGGGCAGTACTCTGTACTGGTAATGATTTCCTGCCACCACAAACCTTAGGTATTGGCGGTGGCTTGGGTGGATGAGGATGTGCGGGTAGGCATCCTTTAGATCCAAGGAGCATAGCCAATCTCCCCGCTGGAGGTAGGGCAGAAGGATTCCAAGGGTAAGCATTTTGAACTTTTCCCGCACGAGGAACCTGTTGAGGTTGCGCAAGTCCAGGATGGGTCGGAGGCCTCCCGTCCTTTTTGGTACTAGAAAATACCTGGAATAAAAGCCTTGACCTCTCAGGTGGTGGGGCACCGGTTCCACCGCCTGTTCCTGTAGAAGACCTGCTAACTCCTGAAGGAGTAATTCCCTGTGCAGAGGGAGTCGTGGAGGTTCTCCCGGAAAATAGGAGGGAGGGACCTGGTGGAAGTGGAGAAGATAGCCTTCTCTTACGACTTGAAGCACCCAGGCATCTGAAGTGATGTTGGAACACCTGTGGGCGAAGTGAACCAGCCGGCCTCCGGTGCTGGGAGGAGCCAGCGGAGGGGGAGAGGCTATGCTTAAGGAGTCAAAAGCCCCCACCCTGCTGAGCAGGGGCTGGTGGTGCAGGCTTGGGGGCTTGCTGCCTACGGGACCCGTTACCCCGTCCCTTGGCCTGCTGGCCCTGTTGGGGAGCTGCAGGGGCCTGATATTGGGGGTAGTGTTTGTAGGCAGCCGCCTTTCTCGGGTAAAAGGACTTCTTTCCCGAGCCCTTCTTTTTCTGGGAAGGGGCGGAGGTCTTCCTAGAAAGCCTAGTCCTGGTGAGAGTCTCCGTCTCGATTTGTGCAGCCTTTTCAGCCATGGGCTTGCCAAAGAGATTTTCGCCTCGGCAGGGGACATCGACCAACTTGTCCTGCACCCAGGGCTCAAGGTCAGACGACTGAAGCCAAGCCTGTCGGCGGGCACCGATGCCGGCTGCGGCCACTCGAGCCGATGCTTCAAAGCCATCATAGGCTGCTGGGGATATGAATTTTGAGCATTCCCGAATGCCAGTGGACAAGGCCAGGAACCTCCGCAAGGGTTCCTCGGACAAACCAGCGGAGAATCCGGCTAGCTCTTTAGCCAGGTCTCGGAGATACATGCCCATGTATAGCTGGTAGGTCTGGACACGACACGCAAGCATAGAGCCCTGGAAACACTTCTTACCAAGGCCATCCAGGTTACGGGCCTCCCTGCCAGGAGGCACCGAGGAGTGCATCTTCTGGCTCTTAAGACGATGCATGGCCGATTCCACTACCATGGAATGGTGTGGTAGCTGTGCTTTTTGGAAGCCAGGGCTCTTGCGGACTCGATAGATAGAATCGACCCGCTTGCTCAGGACCGGCGAGGAGGCCGGACTCTCCCACATGCGGAAGAGTAGTCGTTCCAGCATGGGAGGAACCGGTACAGTAAAGTGTTCCCTGGCGGGAGAGTCATACTGGAGGGCGTCGAGCTCTTCGGCTCGAGGCTCCTCCTCGGGATCCGCAGGGAAGGCCAAAGCCTTGGCCATATCCCTGACGAAGTCCGAGAACCGGGCATCCTCCGGGGGGGACTGCTTCCGAGGTTCGGACTCAGGTGAGTCCGAGGGGACACACCGAGTCCGAAAAGAATCAGGTGACTCTTCCTCTTCAGACTCCCAGACCGACTCCGACGAGGAATCGGTGGGGTCGCCCCGGGCAGGCCGCGGCGCCTGCCGCCCCGACGCCGAGGGAGTCGGCGTCGGCGACCTCGGTCCCAAACGGGAGGCCGAGGGTGACCTCGACCGAGGATCGACTCGAGTTCGCATGGACTCGAGGATCGGCTCGGTCTCCGGGGTCGACTTAGACGTCGACGTCCCGGCGGTCGGGGCAGCAGCGCCAGCGAGGCCAGCGAGCAGTGCCCGCTGCTGGTCCATGAAGGCAGACAGTCTGCTCTCCAAGGCCGTCAACCTGAGTCCGACCTCAGGTGACCCAGCAGCTCCCGACTCGGGCCCCGACGTCGGCGGTCTCGGAGGCGAGTCCAGGAGGACCACAGGACTTACCCAAGCAGGCAGCTCCGACTCCAGGCGAGGTCGCTTCGAGAGGTGCTCCTTCTCCAAGGACCCGGGACGGCTATCGGGGCTATGCGACCTGGCCCTCGCGGAGCCAGGAGCGTCCACCGACGCCGCCCTCGCGGGTTTCACCTTCCGTCGATGGTCCCCGGAGGGAGAACCCCTGTCGGAGGAACCCCGGCGACGGTCCGAGCTGGAACCTCTGGACGCGGAGGCCTCCGACGAGGTCCGGGTACGGCTGGGGTCAGCGAAGATCCTATCCCGCTGATGCCGCCGACTTCTCAACGCTTTGGAGGACATTTTGCCGCAGGCCCCACAGATCATTTCTTCATGATCCGGGCCCAGGCAGCGGAGGCAATTGTCGTGTGTGTCAGTTAGTGACATATTTCGGTCACACTGACCACACCGCTTGAAACCACTGGCAGCCATCGGGGGAAAAAGGGCCCCTGCGAGGTCAAAGGACCGGGCTGCCAGGGAAAAACCGAAAACGAAACTGACTAAGTCAGAAAAACCGAAAAAGAAGAAGAGGACTCGTGACCGGCGTCGCGAGTCCGGGCGGGAAAAAGACCGGCGTCGAACCGAAGGAAAAAAGAGAAAATTATGAGTAAAATCAACTTTTTCGCGGGGACACGACGGGTACGTCTGTAGGGCTCCGCGGAAAAAAGAAGACTGGCTAAGATGGCACCCTTGGGCGGGAAGGCGACCGCGCATGCGCGCTGCAATTCCCAAAGGCTTTCTTTGAAAGCTGGGGAAAATTGCTCCGCGAGGGCTCCGTCGGCGCCGACGTCACCCATATGTGAGGACTGACTTCCTGCTTGGTCCTGGAGAATTGAGTCTTCACATATGGGTATCGTCGGCACCAACAGTGCGCGCGCGGGAACCCTTCCCACCATCCTATAGGAAAGCTTTTGAGAGCATCCCACTACGCCTGCGCCGATGCCTTCCCGCCTTTCCAACTCTCCCTCTTCAGTTGGGTTTGTAGCTCAGACAAAAGGAGAGGAGAGAAAAAGTGAGAGAGAATAGAGAAACAACTCCTACGGGAGGTGGGTGAGTTGTGAAGACTCAATTCCTGCTGTTCCCAGACATCACCTGTTACAGGTGAGTAAATATGCTATCTCAAGGAACAAGCAGGAATGTAGTCTTCCAAACTTAGAGATACCAGGGAGATGACCCCAGAAAGCAGCGAAACCCAGGCTGAGGTCGGTCATGCTTTCTCCCAAAGATCTCTGGTATCAAAACCCAGGACGGGGGGGTAGTTGTTGTTCTAAGTCTGAAAGAGATGCTGGAGAACAGCCTGGCCAAACGAGGCATCCCGACGGGAGTCCTTGTCCAAGCAGTAATGGGCTGCAAAAGTGTGGACAGAGGACCAAGTGGCTGCTTTGCAGATGTCGTCAATCGACACCGAGCGAAGGTTGGCCATAGAGGCAGCCATTGCTCTCAGGTTGTGAGCTGTGACATGACCTTCAAGAGAAAGTCCCTTACTCTCATGGGTAAAGGATATACAGTCTTCAATCCACTTGGCGAGTGTTCTCTTGGAAACTGGTAACCCAGGTGACTGGAATCAAACTGTGAAGCCTTTCTATGCTGCCTAGTCCTCTGAAGGTAAAAGGCTAAAGCCCGTTTACAATCTAGAGTGTGAAGATTCCTTTCTGCACTAGAGGCATGAGGCCTAGGGAAGAAGACAGGAAGGTAAACCGACTGGTTCAAATGAAAAGGCAAAACCACCTTTGGCTTAAAGTGGGGATGAGTCCTAAGAACTACCTTATCATGATGGAACCTTGTGTACGGAGGGTCAGCCACTAAAGCTTGTAGCTCACTGATGCGTCTTGCAGAAGTGAGGGCAATTGGGAAGATTACCTTCCAAGAAAGAAACTTTAGGGATGTAGTGATTAAGGGCGGCTTCATAAGCTGTCCAAGGACAAGATTTAAATCCCATGCCACGGGTGGTGGCTTAATGGGAGGTTTAGTTAAGATTAGACCTCTCACAAAACACGTTACAAGCGGCTGAGAGGAGACAGGTTGTCCAGCAAAGGGCTTGTGGAAAGCCGCAATGGCACTAAGGTGAACCCTTACTGAATTAGTTTTAAGTCCAGAGGATGAAAGGTGGAGGAGATACTCCAGTAACGCCTATACTGGAACTGTAAAAGGATTGGCCTAGTGGTTGGGGCAAGGTACTTCAGGCCGGAAGGTCGGGGGTTCAAATCCCACTAGAGGACAGCAACCTTGGGCCGGAAGGACTGGGGTTTCTAGTCCCACAGGTGCTCCTTGTGGTCTTGGGCAAGCCACTTAACCCTCCATAGCCCATGTTCCCTGTAAAATAGTTATCTCCAAGTTATAATGCCCTGTTCAATGTAATTTCAGTTTGTTCAATGTAAACCGCACTGATGCAGAATAGCGCGGTATATAAGAGAATGTAAATAAATAAATAAATAAATTAAGTTCCTTTTTTTGAACACCAGATAGATTACCTTCTCCACAAAGGAGTATGCATGCCTTGTGGAAGGTTTCCTGGAAGCCAAACGGATATCTTTAACCTCTTGAGAGAGGTTGACATCCTGGAGCTCTAAGCTCTCAGCAGCAATGCCATCAGGTGCAAAGACTGAGGATTCGGGTGCAGAAGCATCCCGTTCTCCTGGGATAAAAGATCTGGAGCACATCCCAACTCCAGAGGTCTGGCTTGAGAGATACGTAGAAGCAGTGGATACCACATCTGTTGTGGCCAGCGTGGGGCTATGTGGATCATATGGTCCCTGTCTCTCTGAAGCTTGAAAAGAGTCTTGGCAATGAGGAGAATGGGTGGGTAGGCATATAGGAAGTCCTGACCCCAGTGGAGGTGGATAGCATCCATTGTCTGACTGTTCCAAGCTGGAATTCTGGAACAGAACTGGGGAAGTTTGGCATTCTGAGGACTTGTAAATAGGTCTATATCTGGGGTTCCCCAGATTCGAAAGATTCGAGCAATTTGCTCTGAATGAAGAGACCACTCGTGTGGCAGCAGCACTCAACTGAGTTTGTCTGCTAAGAGATTCTGTTTGCCTGGGAGATACACCGCTAGTAGGTGAATCTGAAGGTCTCTTGCAAAGGTCCAGAGGTTTAGAGCTTTGTTGCACAATGCCTAATAACCTGTTCCACCCTGCTTGTTCACATAGAACACGGCTACATGATTGTCCATCTGGACAAGAACTGTCTTGTAGCGCAGATGGTCCTGGAATACTCGCTCTGAGTTCCAGTAGATTTATGTGAAGGCAAGCCTCCTGCTGGGTCCATAGACCTTGAGTGGAGAGACTGCCCAGATGAGCCCCCCAACCCAACTTGGACGCATCCGTCGTCAAGATAGCTTGGTGCAGTGGCTGCTGAAAAGATGACCCTACGAATAGGTTTTCTAGCGATTGCCACCACTGAAAGGACAAAATGAGGCGTGCAGAGTTTCTGAATTTGTCCCCAAGACAACCCGACGCCTGAGTTCACTGAGAGGCTAGGGTCCACTGGGCTGCCCGCATATGTTGGCGGGCATAGGGTGCCATATGTACAGTGGATGCCATATGACCCAGCAACTGAAGCATTTCTCGAGCAGTCAGGAAAGTTTTCATAGCTGCTTGAGAAGCCAGTTGAACTATTTGAGCACAGCGGAGCTGTGGCAGAAAAGCCCTCGACTGCCGCTTGTCTAGAAGAGCCCCTATGAACTCTAGGGATTGAGAAGGGGTAAGCTGGGACTTTGGGAGATTTATGACCAATGCCAGATATTGAAGAACTTGCATTGTGCAGGAAAGAGTTGGCCTCTGGAGCTGTTGATGCTCCGATCAGCCAGTCGTCTAAGTAGGGGAAGACAAATATCCCTAGAGTCCTTAGAAATGCTGCTACTACTGCCATCCATCTTGTGAAGACTCTTGGGGCAGAAGCCAGACAAAAGGGTAGAACCCTGTACTGGTAATGTCTTCCATGAAAGAGGAATTGAAGAAACCTACTGTGTTCTGCATGAGTAAGGATATGTGTATATGTGTCCTTTAGGTCTATAGCCAATCCTGACTCTGGAAGTAAGGAAGAAGTGTTCCGAGAGAGATCATTTTGAATTTCTCTGGGAACAGATACTTGTTTAACTCCCTGAAGTCCAGTATGGGCCTGAACCCCCCCCCCCCCCCCCCCCGTTTTCTGTGGTATAAGGAAGTAGGGGAAGTAAAGTAAAAGCCCAGGCCTTGTTGAGAAAGAGGTACCTCCTCTATTGCACCCTAAGCAAGGAGTGATATAACTTCTTGACACAAGAGAGTGGTGAGGGGGGGGGGGGGCCGAGAACTGAACTCTCTTGGAGTGGAGGGAGGGGGCATACTGTGGAAATGGAGTTTGTGCACCTCTGTCACTATGGAGAGAGTCCAATGCTCTGATGTTATCTGCTGCCACCTCTTGGCAAAGTAACACAGTCTGCCTGGAATGTTGAGTGGCTCTGGAATTTTTAGAGGTAGGATGACTAGGTTCTCTAGGAAGTAGTCAAAGACCTTGTGGAGGCTGTGTCGGCTGAGCTGGTTGAGCTCTGGGGACTTGAGCCTTTCTTTGTTGTTTCAGCTGCTGTTGCCCCTTCTGGGGAGCATGATCTGGGGAGTGGACAGTATGGGTGTAGGAAGGATAGAATTTATTTTTCTTGTTGAAAAAGGGTTTCTTAAACGTCTTTTTCTTAGTTGGGTTGGCAGTGGTCCTTGAGAGTCTATTTAAGGCAGGGTTCTCGGACTCAAGTTGAGAAGCTTTGTCCTGCCAATCCTTGCAAAAGAGGTTTTCTCCCACGCAAGGAATATTTCCCAGCTTATCTTGCACCCACTGCTCTAAATCAGATGTTTGTAACCAAGCAATCTGACGTGCACCGTTGGAAATAACAGAGGTCCTGCTAATACATTCGAAACAATCAAAGGTTGCCCTGTTCATGAACTTAGAAACATTTTGGGCATTTTTAACATGTGTAAGGAAATCGGCCCTCTTGTCATCAGGGAGAAGAGAAGCCATCAGTTCCAAATCTTAGTAACCTCTCGAAGAAACATACCCATGTAGAGTATGTATGAACTTATTCTGGCCAATAACAGAGGCCTGAAAACATCGACGACCAAAGGCATCGAGAGCTCTCGCCTTACAGCCCGGAGGATTAGAGGAATGTGTCTTGGTACTTTTGATTCGGCGCATTGCCGATTCCACAACCATGGAATGGTGTGGTAACTGCATTTTTTGGAATCCGGGACACTGCAGTATCCGGTACATTGTATCGAGTCTTCGAGAATGTGGAGACACCATTAAGGGTGTTTCCCACATCCTAAGCATGAGGTCATGCAAAATCTGATGTATGGGAGGGGTTGCGGCCTCTTTAGGGGCTGCCGGATACTGAAGAATTTCAAGTTCTTCAGCTCTCGGTTCCTTCTCGGGGGTCACGGTGATCGAGAGGCCCGAGTCACATCCCGTATAAAGTCTTGAAAAGGCATGTCCTCTGGAGGAGACATCCGTCGTTGCAGGGAAGGGAGGGATCCTCCGGAAGAACCGCTCCGGTACCGATGGCGTTATAGGAAGAATCGGAAGACTCGAAGTATTGACGGGCTGGGTGCTCCTGCACCGCCTGTCGACAGTACCGATCAAAGTCAGCATCGGAATGCCTCGATACTGGACCCTCTATGCTGGATACCAATTCTAGAGCTAGCAATGGGTGGTAGCGTGGAGAGAAGCACAACAGTATTTATTTATTTATTTATTTAACTGCATTTATATCCCGCTTTTCACCGGGTCAAAGCGGTGGAACATGTAACATAGGACGGGGTAATTTTTTGGGTGGGGCCATCACCAAGGTCAACAATTAATGATTTGGGTAGACATAGACATAATTTACTCCTGTTGAATCTAAGTATTAGGTCATGGTGGTAAAAAGATGTTCACGGAATAGGATGCAGATACGTCCGGTACCGGTATCCGTACAGAAGACTGCGGAACCGATTGCAGAGGCTTCAGCGGTACCGAGGCTGCTAGCAAGGCCGCAAGACTCCGCTCAATGGCTAGGATACGTTGATCCATGGAGCCTGCCGATGTCTGGGTGTTGGTACTGGCAGAGTGGGCCATGACCCTAGAACATGGCTCCAAGAGTTCTCCGGAGGTGGACATCTTGGGAACATCTTGGGACCCCGATAATGCTTTGGAGGCAAGGACCTCCCACCGGGGTTGTTTGGCCGGTGTATTCTCCTCAAGGGCAACACTTGAAGCATCTCGATGTTTAGAAGGAGATGTACCCTTTTAGGACCGGCCAGTCTTTGAGGAAGACCTGAGTTTGGTTGCCTGAGATCCATGGGAGGAAGATGAAGCCCTGGATGACGTCAATGCAATGGACATCCGAAGCAAAACGGGTGCCGTGTTTCGCAGCTCTATTCTGCAGGCCCGTCTTAGTCATCTTTCTGCAGAGGAGACACTCAGATGGTGAACTGGCTGGGCCTAAACATTTAAGACACTAGTCGTGGGTGTCGGTAGCAGAAATAGTACTGCTACATTTTGAACATTTTGAACCACTAGTTGGTTTCTCCATTTTAAAAGAAAACAGGGCCTACGGCCCAAAATGGCGCCAAGGCACCAAGAGGGAACAGACCCTCAACAAAAAAGCTTTTTATTTTTATTTTTTTTAGAAGAAAGAAGAAGAAAAAAAGAAGACACCGATGGTACCGGTGTGAGCGTCAACGGGAAGGCAGACGTGATCACAAAAAAAGAAAATTTTCTGCGGTGACAGGAATTGCTCCGCGGAAAACGAAAAACTGAAGAGGGAGAGTTGGAAAGGCAGGAAGGCAGCAGCGCAGGCGCAGTGGAATGCTCCCAAAAGCATATAGGATGCCTGGGAGCGTTCCTGCATGGGCTCCATCGGTACCGACGATACCCATATGTGAAGACTACATTCCTGCTTGTTCATGGAGATGGCAAATAAATGGCATATCAAAGTGCGGGAAGCACAAACAACATGTGCCTGCAATTAGGTAAGGTGGAAAAACAGATGCTGCACCAACACACATCCAAGTAACCGAACCCAACTTATGTCCCAGCCATGGACGAGGTCAGGAGCCCCCACAAAAGTCATGAGACAGGCAGAGACTCAGTCTCGGTGCACACCCCTGAGGAGCCCCAAGGCAGGAAAAAACATGCTGGGCTCTGTGGTGCTACTGCCCTGTCACCGTAACTATAGTCACATACCTCTGAAGAGCCTTCTTCAATCTTCAGGGGAGAGCAGGATGAAGGAGGAAGGTGGGGGCACTGAGTTTGTGCGAGGCTGTGAAGAATCCATTCCAAACTCCTTTCCAATTATCTGGTTGCTCAACGGGTCTTTAACAGGATAAGGAAGCAGAGATGAACTAATTCATCTCCTCCTATGGCTTCTGAAAAGACCACCTGTTTGAAAAGCCTCAAATGCCTATAGGAGGTCATTCACAAGCAAAATCAATTTTTCCTTCTTCAAACTGTTCCAATTTCCCCAGAACTAAAGCACAGTAACTTACCTGTAACAGGTGATCTCTGGGAACAGCAGGAATAAGTCTTCACATATGGGTACATCGGTACCGACGGAGCCTGCGTGGGAACGCTCCCCAGCGTCCAAAAAGAAAGCTTTTGGGAGCATCCCACGCGCATGCGCGCTGCCTTCCCGCCCATTCATTTCTCTCTCATCAGTTGGGTTTGTAGCTGAGACCGAAGGAGGGAAGTAGACAAATTAGAGAGAGAAAGAGAGAGACAACTCCTAGGGGAGGTGGGTGGGTTGTGAAGACTTATTCCTGCTGTTCCCAGAGATCACCTGTTACAGGTAAGTAACTGTGCTATCCCAAGGAACAAGCAGGAATGAGTCTTCACATATGGGGACTCCCAAGCTAAGATGCCTGGAGGAGGTCCCAGCATGTTGCAAATCTAGTTGATGGGCCATGCTATTTCCCAGAACCTCAGGCATCCAAGGGATGGAGGGTAGGAGTTGAATTAAAAAGGGTGTGCTGTGGAACAGCTTGACTAAACAAGGAGTCTAGAGGGGAGTCCTTGTGTAGATTATAAATGTTAGTAAATATTGAATTCCAGTTTTCTAATGTGGACCTTAGTCAAAAGTATTGTGAAAGTATTTATTGAGGCTAATAAGGGTCTGGTGGTAAGAACCAGTACATTATCCTCAAAGAAAATACCTCACTGTGAAGTAGAGGAAATACATTTTGCAATACAGGCAGAGGTCAGAACCCTAAAAGGCTAGAACTAATCCCAGAAGGAAGAACTGGGGGAGTTCAATGGGGTCGGACTTTGGATGAGAAGCTAAAGCTTCTGTAGGCCAAAGTTTGAAGCTCTTTGTCCTTGGAGCAGAATAAGGCTCTAGGAAAGAGAGGAGATAATCTGACTGGTTTGCAGAAAAAGGATTTATTTATTTAGTAAACATTTGTATACCGCTGCTTCCTACGATCAGCAGCGGTTTACTTTACAGAATCATAATGTATCGTACAATACATTGATTTTTAGGATACAGATTTCGATTGGGCGATGATTTACATAAAACAGGAAATAGCAATTAGGTACACTATACATTGGATTGAGGCTCTCAAATCTAAATATACATTTGATTGTAGTTGCGTGGGTGGGGCCTAGAATATACATATATACAAGATTACAAACTGGTACCTCTCTATCCAAATGAAAGAGAGAAACATTTGTAGTAGGTGGTGTAGCCTCCAATTTCTTGAAGATCAGTAATGTCTTCCCTAAGTGATGTCACTTAGGATAATGACTACATGGAGAGCTTCAGATGTAATGTAACCGGAGAGGTTACAGTAAAAGAAGGTAGTTTCTAATTACCATAGAAATTGGTTGTCCATTTAAACCCTATGGTATGCTGGAACAGCATTAATATGGACAGTAACAAATCTTTCAGAGTGAGATATGTGTATTTATATAACATATATATATATATACATATATATATACATATATATATATATACATATATATATATATATATACATATATATATACATACATATATATATACATACATATATATATACATACATATATATATATATATATATATATATATATATATATATAAAGAAGGACTCAATAACAAGAAGGAGTAAGACCTGCTTGAGAATATGGATAGAGAACCCCTTACTGGTTACACTTGGGAGAACCATGAAAGTGGCTACATGGAAACCAGTGGAATGTTCCTAGTCAGAAGGATAGGTCTAGATGTCTTTAAAAATTCTAGACTTTGATTAACCAGATATGGAGATCTACGTGAGGGGTGCAGAGAAATCCTTAGTCTTAAGACCAGAAGTCTGGATCCTTCTATAACTTCAGTGTGGAGAAAAGACACAATAAAAGGGAATACTATATTTGCCCGTCTATGAGGGCAATATGAGTATAATGCGTTCTTTGGTCAGCATAAGCTCCAATGAAGTATTGGGAATTCGAAGGAATGCACTAGACAAGGACAGACTGCAGTGAAAAGAAATGCATCCCTGTTGGAGAAGTTCCACTGGCAATGTGGAACAACTCAGGGAATTAAGCAATTCTTTATGCTTTCACGTGATCTAAACCCTGGTTCATTTTCCCTAAAAGGAAATTTTAAGGAAGATGGTAAAAGTAGGAAAAAAACGGTCATGTGGGAGCATGACTGGGCCAGCCTTTCAACCATCTGAAGTTACCCACCAGGAATGGCTCTGACGCTCTCTGGCAAAGGCCCATAGTTGCAGAGCTTCTTGTAGAATTGCAGAGAGCATGTTGTAGGTTGCCCAGGTAAGATCTGGTTGTTTAATCACCAGTGTGCAACCTAAGCTATCCTGTGGGAGCCAAAGAATTGAAGATGGCTAAGAATAGCAGACAGGCTGGTTGCCTGCAACGATAAACTGTCCAAGTAGGTTTTGGAACCTCTCTTGGAATTATGTGTTATTAAGGCAGCAGAAGAGGTTAGGTCCTATAGATTGGAAGAGGACCGAGAGACCGAATTAGAAGTGATAACTCTCACTTATGGTCTGATAAGCTGTCTTAAAAGAAATATTTGAAAGATTGCAGAGGGAAGAAACTCTGTATGGAAATTATTTACTGGAGTAGGTATCGGGGACAATCCTATAGCTTAAAGGTAAGCCCTCCAGTCAAATAGCATCACTCTTAGATTGAAAATCTCAACTAAGAGGGATGGAAGTAATACAGAGTTGGGAAGACTTACAATTTGGTAAGTCTCTGAAAAGGGTAAAGCTCCCCTGCAGTGAAAAGTATAAGATATCCTCGTTCAAGACAACTGCCAAGGTGAAGGGCATAGCATACCTTATAAGTAGTTGTAACTCCTCTGTTTACTTTTAAAAGGAGAGGAGAAACTTGTTACCTGTAGGGCATGATTATCCTTAATAGCTCTAAGAGCTGAAAGGATAGACTGCTCTTAGCAAGAGAATCATGCCTAAAGTGGAGGATTAAGGCAGTGTATCACTGACCTCTCAATAAGGATGAGAAGAACTATAAATGCTTCTGTAGTTAAGAAGTAGTGGTTCTGTAACTCAACAGGAAAAAAGATTCAATGAATAAAAATCAGAAACCCTGCGACTGCTGAGTTTGCTGAGCCTGTTGAGAGTTTGGTTTTCTTAGCCTGGTATGATGTTGCCCTTCTTTGGAAACATCTGCATGATGGGTAGAAGATGAATAAAACTTTTTCCCCCTAGGGGAATAAAGTTTGTTAGGAGATTTTTTACTAGCTGGGGTAGAGGGAAGTTTTGACAATCCTCTGAAAGCAACAATATCAGTGTTTAACTGATTAGCTTGAAATAAAGCATCCTTGTTAAAGAGATTTTCACCAGTACAAGGAATATTCCCCAGCTTTTCTTGTACCCATTTGTCTGAAGTTTGGAGCCAGGCCATGCGTCATGCTGCTATGGCTACAGCAGAAGTTCTGCTAATAGACTCAAAACAGTCCAGGGAAGCACGATTAAGAAATTTAGAAACATTTTGAGCATGACTGACTAATATGAAAAAGTCTGCTCTTTTATGTTCTTGAAGAAAAGGGTTCAAAAGCTTTAAGTTCTTTGTGACCTCTTCAAGAGATAATCCCATATAGAAAATATATGAGATAATTCTTGCTGAAAGCATGGATGCCTGGAAGCATCGACGTCCAAAGGCATCTAAAGTTCTAGACTCACGACCTGGTGGATAAGAAGAGTGCTTCTTTGCACTCTTAATACGCCTCACTGCTGATTCTACAACAACAGAATGATGAGGAAGTTGAGTCTTTTGAAAACCTGGAGAAGGTGGCACCTTGTACATGGCGTCAAGTGTCTTAGAATGTGGTGATACTGTTAAAGGAGTTTCCCACATCCTTAAAAGTAGATCCTGTAAGATCTGATGCAAAGGAAGCATGATCACCTCCTTTGAAATCCAGGGGAATTGCAGGGTCTCTGAATCCCCTGGTAGGGATTCTTTACCAGGTATAGAAATGGCAAGTAACTTTGCCATATCAAGCAGAAAAGCTTGAAAAGAAATCTCCCCTGAGGAGGATCCTCTAAAATGAGGGGTAAAGGCTAGACTTGTTGAAGATTTAGCCTTGGTACCGATGGATTCATCGCAGTCATCGGGATCGGAAGACCTGAAAGGATGAAGCATCGGATTTTCCTGAAAGCGATGTCTTCGGTACCGCCCGAGGTTGGTACCGAATCATCCATGCTAGAGATCGATTCCAGGCTCGGCATCGAAGGAAGCGAGTCTGTCAAAGTAAGCATGGACGGTACCGACACCGATGCCGATACCGGTACCGAAGCCGATACCGATACTGGAGGAACGGTCTGCAGCAACTCTAGCGGTACTGAAGTAGCCGAGAGTGCTAGACTGCGATCCTCGGTGAGGAGTGTTTCATCCATCACCATAGCCGATGCCGGGGTGTCGGTACCGCTCGAAGCGGCCACAACCACCCAGCATGGCCCAGGTATGTTCATCGAGGTAAGAACCCCGGGAACAACCTGAAGCCCCGTTAATGCTTTGGAGCCCGAAGACTCCCGCTGGGGCTTTATTGCCAAAATGTCTTCGAGGGCAAGGCCGGAGCCATCTCGATACTGGGAAGGAGATCTACCACTTGAGGACTGGCTAGTCTTTACAGACTTTTGTTTGGTTACCTGATCCTGTGGAGATATTGTAGCTGGTGACATCGAGTGCGATGTGAACCGGGTATCGAGTTGTGCTCGATTCTGAAGATTTCTTCTATTTGAGCTCCAGCAGGAAAGACACTCCAGTGGGCGATGGTCAGGACCCAAACATTTTAGACACCAAGTATGGGTGTCAGAAAATATCTCTGTACCGCCACACTTTGAGCATTTCTTAAGGGTAGTGGCTGGCTTTTCCATAATGGAAAGATAGAGGCCTAGTGGCCTAGAAATCGTCAGACACTAAACAGGAAAGATTTCTAAGAAAAAGAAGAAATTCTTTAGAAAAAAGAAAGAAAAGCACCGGCGGTACCGGTGGCGTCGAGGGAAGGCAGATGCGACCACAAAAAACTAAGAATAAAAAGAAGAATTTTCTGCAGTGACAGGAATACATCCTGCCGGCTCCGCGGAAAATGGAAAACTGATGAGAGGGAAGTGAATGGGCGGGAAGGCAGCGTGCATGCGCATGGGATGCTCCCAAAAGCTTTCTTTTTGGACGCTGGGGAGCGTTTCCGCACAGGCTCCGTCGGTACCGACGTACCCATATGTGAAGACTCATTCCTGCTTGTTCCTGGAGATAGAATTTACATCCATCATCTGCTGGAGACGGAGAATTACTGAATATGCCCCTAGTGGCTCAGGTTGATAATGGCATGGTGATGTCATAAGAAGCCTCTGGAATGTTTTCTCTGTCCACATATCTGATGATAGGACGACACAACCCACTTGTTTGGACTGGTCTAGCACGATGCTATGGCAGTATAAGTTTTAAGCTCCTAAATTAAGATGAATTTTCATCTGAAAGCTTAGGCTCCTAAACTTGGTTGAAAATAAGGCATAGACTTAGAAGCTCTGCATTTTCTGCATATGGAGCCAATCATTTTTTAGCATCCACTTTCCTCACAAACCAACCTCTTCTTATATGGAACATATGGGACCATTCAGTCTGATACTAACCATATAAATTTTAAAAAACTGTGTATAGTGAAGTTTATGGGGGTTATTTTAGAAGCCCTATTCATGATTTTGATATTTGAAAACAGGTATAGAGACATCCTGTGGAGCCATTTTAAAAGCCAAGTCTGCGGACATTCCCAGCATGAGGAAGTCCAAGTTGAAATAGGGGTGTGGTGGAGGCGTGTCTGCATGGGGTTCCAAAACATGGACATCCTCACCTGATTTCAGAAACATACTAGACGTCCTGAATGGCGTCAAAGGTTATACCTGCTCCAGGCATGAATAGGCATCTGAAAAGTACATTCTTGATACCTGCTATTAATTTGAAGAGCAAACAAACCACATCTAACATGGCCTTTCAGATTTGTGCTCCAATCTTATAGAATGTGATTCCAGAAAACCTTCATGCCATATCTGACCTAATGGATTTTCGAAAAAGGCTGAAAACCTATCTTTTCATGGAGCACTTTGATAAGAAAATCTAACCACTCTAACTCACCATTACCAACCTAAATTCACCACAGGTTTTCGCTGTCTCCCAGCATAGCCTCTTCCTTTCATTCCTTTATATCTCCTCACACCATGTTAAAATTAAAAAGTTAAAGTTATGCATTAACCATTTACACTCTGGGGCTAACAGAGGGGACAGAAAGGAAAGGCGTTCACAAGAGATAATAGGGAGGAAGACGGAATAGGAAAGAGCTAGAAAGGAGAGAATAGAAGTTAGGAATAAGGACCAACTTTCTGATCTTCAAATTTCAGGAGCTGCAATATCCAGCTATGCATTGCTGCATCTGTATTTTCAATGGGAAAATGAACACATTACAGTAATCAAACACTATGTGTAGTGTTAAAGCTATACCCAATTAGAAGCTGTAAACCATCATGAATGGGTCAAAGAGACATTGGTGTCTAGGATTGCCAAGGAGAATACCATACCTGACTTTCTAAGCACATCTGTCCTGTCACAGTAGCAGCGTTGCGCTCTTGCTGTTCTCTCTGAGCCTCAAGAGTGGTTTGCTGGACAGAAAGGGCACCATCCATAGATTCCAGTTCCTCCTGCATTAAGAACAGGAAAAGACTAGTCATACAGCAGATGAATCTTGTGAAATGTCTACTTTTTAAATATCATGACATATGAATCAATGCCTGTTTTAAGCCTAATTTATAAAGGTACAGCTCTTCGCATGCTATACCCAAACTCCTCTCCTGAACATACAGTACCTAAAGACATGTACAAGTATATGCCTAAATGCAGCATGCGCACTTTAACACATAAGTTAAATTCATTAAGGGCCTTTTACACACGTATACTGGCATAATGTATTTGCATAAGAAATCCTTTAGAAAATGACTACCTATATCCACTGTCAAATTCATTATTGTAACAGTTTTACAAATCCTAGACATTCTTACGAAGACTATTTACAGTATATCACTAAAAAATAATTTACATTTCCTCACATTGATCCATGCAAGTCATATATGCTTAATATTAACCATCAATTATATCTTTCAAACCCAACCCCCATAACTCATTGATTCTGATTTTTTTCACTAAGACCAGTTCAGTCTTCACAAGGAAAAACTTTTCTCCCTACTGCCTTGTTCAAATCTTTGATCAAACTATTATAAACCTATACCACACATCACTATGATCTGTCATTGAGTCTGCCTCATTTAATGTTTTAGATAAATACTTCCATTAGACAAGATTTAACTATTTAATCATACACAGTGGATAATCTTACATTTACTTCTATCCAGTTAAAGAAGATATGCATTTTGCCTTGCACAATAGCAACAATGCAGGCTTTTGATTGTGTAAACCATGAGAAACTCTGGGCCACATTAAGATGATGGGTATACCAGAATACCTGATCATTCTCTTGCACAATCTTTACATTGATCAAGAAGCAACAGTTTGAATGGAACTAGGAGAAAGAGAATGGTTTAAAATCAGCAATGGTGTACGACAAGACTACATACTTTCCCCCTACCTCTTTAATTTATATGCAGAACAAATCATCAAAGAAGCAGGACTATATGAAGAAAACAGAGGTGTGAAGATTAGTGAAAGACAACAACCTGATGATACATTACTAGCTGAAATTGAAGACAATTTGAAATATTTGCTTCTCAAGATCAAGGAATATAGTCTTAAAATGGGTCTGCTCCTTAACGTTAAGAAGCAAAGATCCTAACAACTGGCAAAATCAGTAAGTTCATCATTGATGGAGAAGAAATTGAAATAGCTGACAGCTCTAACTTACTTGGATCAACAATCAATAATGAAAGGACTAGCAGTCAAGAAATCCGACGACGTATTGCTCTTGGTAGAATGGCTATGAAGGACAGACAAGATCCTCAAGAGCAGAGATGTCTCTCTCCATACAAAGATTTGACTTGTCCAGGCTAAGGTATTTCCAATAACGTCATATGAATGTGAAAGTTGGACAGTGAAAAAGATAGACAGGAAGAAAATTGATGCCTTTGAATTATGATGCTGACAAAGAGAGAGATCATTGGAGAAAGACATAATGCTTGGCAAGGTAGAAGGTCACCGTAAAAGAGGAAGGCCAGCAATGAGATGGATCGATACAATAACAGCAGCTATGGATACCACTCTATCCACAATGAGCCGCTTGGCTGAAGACCAAACAAAGTTTAGGTCAACTATCCAGAGGGTCGCCAGAAGTCGACACTGACTCGATGGCATTTAATAACAACCACCACATATTTATTACTTGCCAACACTATTCTGTCACATTGGAGAGTTTAGGTATAATAAGAAAAAGTTAAGTTAGTCCAATAAAAAGGCATTACCGTATATTCTGTTTTTTTCTTTTGTTGTTTTTTTTATAGTATTTCATTAGTAGCAGACATGGGGTAAGATCATCCAGACAGTGCCAACACAGAATCTCATTTTGAGAGCTTTCTAGGAAACTGCCAGACATGGCAATTTTCGTGCCCCCTTAGTCATGTAGACCATCTTGGTTCTGTAATTGAACTAATAAACCTAACTCCAGAAAGAAAGGGAAGGAGAGTTTGTGTGACTGATAAACTGCTGTCTTCACAGAACACCACTACTGGTGAGTAACTTTGTTTTCTCTGAAGACAAGCAGTTTACTCACACTTTGCAACTCCCTGTCTAAGGGTGTGTTTAAAAAAATGTTAACTGGATAGAAAACAATTTTTTTGGTGGACTAAAACTTTCTAGAGAAGACAATCAAAACAAGGGCTCTGGGTGGTTTGAGGCTACATTTTAATCCTTGCAAAAATTTTTTGGGTTGCCAAAACCTACTGTTGTGTTGGGAGTCAATGTTTAAACAGCTATGGGCTGTAAATATATTATTATCCACTGCAGCTTTGCAAACCTCTTCAATAGATGGCAACCTCAAATGAGCCACCAAAGCAAACATGGCCCTAAAATTATGGGTCATGGTATGCTAATTTTAACTCTCCTTAGGTGTCAGTGAAGGATATGCAATCTGCTATTCAATTAGACAAATCAATCCCAGGCTTGGAGGAGATAAAACGAAAAACAGTTTGGTAGAACTTTTAAGAGGTGACAACTCTCTTGAAATCTAAGTTATGAATGCAGGTGGCCTTGGGAAAAAGTTGGAAGGATGATTGACTAAGGTGGAAAAGAGAAACTTAAACTGCCTATGTCAATATGTAGTGCCATCTTGTTATGGTGAAACGTAATTATTTATTTATTATTTATTTATTTATATTCTTTTATATACCGCGCTATTCTGCATCAGTGCGGTTTACATTGAACAAACTGAAATTACATTGAACAGGGCATTATAACTTGGAGATAACTATTTTACAGGGAACATGGGCTATGGAGGGTTAAATGGCTTGCACAAGGAGCACCTGTGGGACTAGAAACCCCAGTCCTTCCGGCCCAAGGTTGCTGTCCTCTAGTGGGATCTAAACCCCTGACCTTCCGGCCTGAAGTACCTTGCCCCAACCACTAGGCCACTCCTCCACTAGATGGATAGGTTAGATGGATAGATGGATAGGTTGCTAGAGCCTGAAGACCTACATAAGAACATAAGATATGCCATACTGGGTCAGACCAAGGTCCATCAAGCCCAGTATTCTGTTTCCAACAGTGGCCAATCTAGGTCATATGTACCTAGCAGTTTCCCCAAGGGACACAGGTTCCACAATGCTTGTATTGGTTCAAGCATTGATATCCTGGGTCCCTTCTTAATAATGGTTTATGGACCTTTCCTTCAGGAACTTGTCCAAACCTTTTTTAAACCCAGCTACACTAACAGCCTTTACTACATCCTCTGGTAACAAATTCCAGAGTTTGATTACACGTTGAGTGACCTCTTCTCATGTGTGCTAACTTGCTAGAATATGCTGGAGGCTAGCATAGCAGACCCAAAGGAGCTGACGTAGACAAAGGTGAAATTAGACTTACCTGCTAATTGTTGTTCCTTGAGGAACTCCAGTCTAGTCCTGAACCTCTGGGGTTGTGCTCCTCTTCCAGCAGCTTGGAGAATGAGAAACGTCATCCTTTTCTGATGACACTGGTATATCCTCACAGGATCTGCCTCCTCACTCCAGTAACCTATTGACAAAGCAGACTCACCGGAGCAACAATTAAGTAGTAAAAACACTACGAACAAACCTTAACTACTGAACTAGAACTTTTAAGGGAGGACTAGGAGGACTAGAAGAAGGGACTGTTACTTCTGGAGAGAAATCTGCAACTGTGAGTATATACTTCTGGTAATTTTTCTAAAAGGAATTCTTTGTATTAAAGCTAATTAATCTGTGAACCCACTATTTTTTGTTAAATCAGTCAGGGCCTAGTAGCAGCAGTTTAAGTTTAAATATAAAACACAGAGGAGAACTTTCTGGTTACATTTGGAACCCAGCAGAGAGCTTGTAGTTTAAATTTAATAGTCACTCAGGGCCTAGTAACAGCAAAGTACTTTTAGCTTAAATTTAAAACACAGAAGAGAGCTTTCTGGTTACATTTAGAACCCAGCAGAGAGCTTGTAGTTTAAATTTCATAAGTTAGAGCCTAGCAGCAGCTAAGAGCTATAATTTAAATCAAATCAGAATATAGCTTACCTCAGCAGCACAAGACAGGGTACTGTGTAGCAGCCCTCTTTTAATAAGTGTTATTTCCCTCCCTCCCCTGGGATAATCGTAGCTTTATAGGTACTTACACATCTTAAAAGACAGGAGGTGCTCTCAGGTGAAGCTCATTACCCAAATCAGTCATACACTAAGGATTTGAGATTAGTTAAGCTTCAGGTGAACAAGGTATATTACACGTATTAGGTACAGTTTTATTAGTATAAATATCCATAGCAACCCTTAGTAAGTAAAGAACTTAGATCTAAACACAAACTTAAAACTAAGATGCAGACAGCAGTCCAGCAGCGGGATGGGGGCTTTCCAGTCTTTTGCATTGAGTATCACATGTATGATTTTCTCCCAGTTGGTGAGAGGTCTTACATGTGCACTAGGTGCAAGGAGCTCTTTGCTCTCAAGGAACCAGTCCGTTCTCTAGAGGCTAAAGTAGCAGACTTGGAAAGCATAAGACAGACAGAGAGGTACAAAGACGAGACCTACAGGGATATAGTCCTGAAGTCCCACCTCCAGTCTGGCAGCATCCCTGTTGCCATGGAGGAGAGAGGTCACGTGACAGGAGAGCATCACCCTGGTGTGGCAGGAAGTGATCCTATAACTAGGACCTGTCCTCCAGGTGATGTAAAACCCTCTCGCACCGAGGAAGTTTCTCCAGGACCATGTGCCCATGAGGGAAGGGTTAGGACAGCTGTTATAGTTGGTGATTCGATCATTAGGCATGTAGATAGCTGGGTGGCTGGTGGACGTGAGGATCGCTTGGTAACATGCCTGCCTGGTGCAAAGGTAGCAGACCTCACGCACCACCTAGATAAGGTCTTAGATAGTGCTGGGGAGGAGTCTGCTGTCTTGGTACATGTCGGTACCAATGACATAGGAAAATGTGGTAGGGAGGTTCTGGAGGCTAAATTTAGGCTTTTAGGTAGGAAGTTGAAATCCAGAACTTCCAGGGTAGCATTCTCCGAAATTCTTCCTGTTCCACGCGCAGGACCCAAAAGACAGGCAGAACTCCAGAGTCTCAATGCGTGGATGAGACAATGGTGCAGAGATGAGGGTTTTGGATTTGTTAGGACAGTGATGGCTAACCTTTTTGAGCCCGAGTGCCCAAACTGCCACACAAAACCAAAGAATTTCCTCAAAGTGCCAGCACGTCAATTAAACCTTAACAACAAGATTTTAGTATCTAAAAACTCTTTATAAAGTTGCCTGAACTATGTAACATCATTTGTAAAGTTTGGAATCTTTGTATTGTCAGAGAATCAATTTGATTCACAATCCTTTGGTTTTCATTTCAATTTATTGGCAATTTATAATGTTTTAATGATTTCATTCAATTTAGAAACAGGAAGGCAATAATTAAACTGGGAACCCCAAAAGCCAAACTTGGAATGTACAACAACACTGTAGAAATAAAACTATAAATTAATTTCCTCTTGTACTAAACAAAGCACAGACACTAATGATGCACATTTCCCAGAGCTGACATATTCCAGTTAATAAATTCAAAATAAAGAGATATCTTTGTACCTTTTGTGCATTTTTTTTCAGTTGCAATTGTTCCAGCCACTTTCTTCTGGTTTATTTGTGTCTTCTGCTATCTCTCCATCGTCTGCTGTCCATTTCTCCTTTCTTCTCTTCTAGTTTTTTTCCATTCTCTCTCTTCATCTGCTTTAACATAATAATCTTTCTCCTTTTTTAGTCTCCCAATACCCGGCCAATTGTACATTTTTCTTACCTCCCACACAAAATATTTTTCCCCTCTCCGTTTCACTTTCCCAGCCCCATCCCCTTCTAATCTCCCCCAACATCAGCTCCCTTTTAATTCCAGCCCCACCCAGTATCCGCTCCCTTCTAGTCCCCACATCAGCCCATTTCCAGTCCTGGCCCCCCATCAATCCATTTCCAATCCTATCCGAGTCCCTTCATCAGCTCATTTCCAATACCAGCCTCCCATCAGCCCATTTCTAGTCCTTTCCTAGCCCCACCATCACTCAGCCCATTTCTAATCCAAGCCCCCCATGAGCATACTTCCAGTTCTAGCCCCTCCATGAGTTCATTTCAATCCAAGCCCCCACCACAGCCCATTTCCAAACTTAGCTCCCCCAACACCCAATTCCCAGTCCTATCCTAGCCCCTCCATCAGCCCATTTCCTGTCCTAGCTCCCTCCCCTAAGAGCCCATTCCAAGCCCCCCTTCCCATCAGCTATTTGCAGTTCAAGCCCCCTTCCACTCAGCCCATTTCCATTCCAAGTCCCCCTCCCCATCAGCTATTTGCAGTTCAAGCCCCCCACTTCCCCTCAGCCCATTTCCATTCCAAGCCCCGTCCCCATCAGCTATTTGCAGTTCAAGCCCCCCACTTCCCCTCAGCCCATTTCCATTCCAAGCCCCATCCCCCATCAGCTATTTGCAATTCAAGCCCCCTTCCACTCAGCCCATTTCCAGTCCTAGCAACCCCCCCAACCCATTACCAGTCCTAGCCCCCCATAGCCCACTCCCAGTCCTAATCCCACCAGCCCATTTCCAGTCCTAATCCCCATCACCCCATTTTCAGTTTAAGCCCCCTCATAGCCCATTACCAGTCCTAACCTCCCCATCAGCCCACTCCCAGTCCTAATCCCACCAGCCCATTTCCAGTCCTAATCCCCCATCACCCAATTTTTAGTTTAAGCCCCCCATAGCCCATTACCAGTCCTAACCTCCCCATCAGCCCACTCCCAGTCCTAATCCCACCAGCCCATTTCCAGTCCTAATCCCCCATCACCCAATTTTTAGTTTAAGCCCCCCATAGCCCATTATCAGTCCTAACCCCCATCAACCCACTTCCAGTCCTAATCCCACCAGCCCATTTCCAGTCCTAATCCATCACCCATTTTTAGTTTAAGCCCCCCCCCATAGCCCATCACCACTCCTAAACCCCCCCAGCACCCAGCACCACTCCTACCCCCCCCAGTGCCCATCACCACTCCTAACCCCCCCAGTGCCCATCACCACTCCTAATCCCCCCGCAGCGCCCATCACCACTCCTAACCCCCCCAGCCCAGCCCAGCCCAGCCAAAATTTAAAATAAAAAAAAGCTGTCTTCTGCCGCTTCCGGGGCCGCCGCGGCAGAATCGAGTGTGCCGCGGGGCCCCCCCTGTGCCTGGCAGAGCCTGCCCTCCAGATCCTGCCTTCCCCGGTATCAGTCCCTGTTTCCAGCTTGTCACACGCGCCGGCTTTCAGAGCGCGAAGGGAACTAGTTTCCCTTTCGCGGCTCTGTTAAGCCCGCGGGGGCTGATGGGAACTTCCCATCAGCCCCCGCGGGCTTAACAGAGCAGCGAGGGAGAAACTCTCCCCTCTCGCTCTGAAAGCCGGCGCGGGTGACAAGCTGGTACCAGGGACTGATACCGGGGAAGGCAGGATCTGGAGGCAGGCTCTGCCAGGCACAGGGGGGGCCCCGCGGCACACTCGATTCTGCCGCGGCGGCCCCGGAAGCGGCAGAAGACAGCTTTTTTTTATTTTTTTAAATGCGGACCTTCCCGCGTGCCAGCTGCAAGGCCTTCGCGTGCCACAGCTGGCACGCGTGCCATAGGTTCGCCATCGCTGTGTTAGGAACTGGGGAACATTCTGGGGAAAGGAGGGGCTCTTCAGCAGGGATGGGCTTCACCTAAACTGGGATGGAACCAGGCTGCTGGCATTAACCTTTAAAAAGGAGATAGAGCAGCTTTTAAACTAGATATTAGGGGAAAGCCGACAGTCGCCCAAGAGCGGATGGTTCGGAAGAATGTATCTTTGAAGGATACTACCAAAAGCAGAGAGGTTCCACAAAAGGGTAAAGTAGCCCAAATGCCCTCAAGTATGGAGCAGACTGAGCTTAAAGATCCCAAATTACCCATGTCTAACAATAGCCAAATTAATATGAAAAAAATACATTCTCTAAAATGCTTGTATGCAAATGCTAGAAGTCTAAAAAATAAGATGGGAGAGTTAGAATATATAGCACTAAATGAAAGGTTAGATATGATTGGAATATCAGAGACATGGTGGAAAGAGGACAACCAGTGGGACACTGTGATACCTGGGTACAAACTATATCGTAATGATAGAGCTGATCAAATTGGTGGAGGGGTTGCTCTCTATGTTAGAGAGGGCATTGAGTCAGAAAGGATTAAAGTTTTGCAGGAAACAAAATCTGCTGTAGAATCTATATGGATTGAAATTCCATGTAAAAGGGGGAAGGCAATGGCAGTGGGGGTGTACTATCGAGCACCTTGCCAGAATGACCAAATGGATGATGAAATGCTCAAATAAATCAAGGAAGCTAACAAAAGTTACAGTGCAGTAATAATAATGGGTGATTTCAACTACCCCGGTATCGACTGGGTCAGTGTCACGTCAGGACATGCTAGAGAGATAAAGTTCCTAGATGAAATAAATGACTGCTTCTTGGAGCAGCTGGTTCATGAACCGACCAGAGGGGAAGCCATATTAGACCTAGTCCTTAGTGGAACACCAGATCTAGTGCAAGAGATAAGGTTGTTGGGGCCACTTGGCAATAGTGATCACAGCATGATCACCTTTGATTTAATTAGTGGAGGAGGGATAGTAAGGAACTCCACAGTACTACCTTTTAACTTTCGAAAGGGAGACTATGATAAAATGAGGAAAACAGTTAAGAAAAAACTAAAAGGAGCAGTTGCAAAGGTTAAAGACCTACATCAGGCTTGGCTGTTGTTGAAAAATACTATCTTGGAAGCCCAGACCAGCTGTATTCCACGCTTTAAGAAAAGTGGAAGGAAGTCCAAAAAACTGCCAGCATGGTTTAAAGTTGAGGTCAGAGAGGCTGTTGTTGCCAAAAAAGCATCTTTCAGGAAATGGAAAAAAGAGCCAAACGACGAAACCTAGAAACAGCACAAGCACTGGCAAGTCAAATGCAAGGCATTGATAAGGCAGGCAAAGGGAGAATTTGAGAAGAAGCTTGCTGCGGAAGCAAAAACGCGAAGTAAAGACCTTTTCAAGTACATTCGTAGCAAAAGACCTGTGAGAGAGTCAGTTGGTCCATTAGATGATAAAGGGGTTAAAGGAGCACTAAGAGGCGACAAGGCGATAGCGGAGAGATTGAATGAATTCTTTGCTTCAGTGTTTACTGAGGAAGATGTAGGGATGTTACCCATGACTGAAGTGGTATTTAAAGGTGCGGAAGAATTGAAGGAAATATCGATACATTGGGAAGATGTATTACAACTATTAGATAAACTGAAGAGTAGCAAATCACCTGGGCCAGATGGTATACATCCAAGGGTGTTGAAAGAACTGAAATATGAGATTGCAGACCTGCTATTAGTAATCTGTGAACTATCATTAAAATCATCTCTAATACCTGAAGATTGGAGGATCGCCAATGTAACACCAATTTTTAAAAAGGGTTCCAGGGGTGATCTGGGAAACTACAGACCGGTGAGCCTGACATCAGTACCGGGAAAAATGGTAGAAACCATCATAAAGTATAAAATTACTCAGCATGTAGATAGTCATGACCTAATGGGAGACAGCCAACATGGCTTTAGACAAGGAAGATCTTGTCTTACTAATCTGTTATGTTTTTTTGAAGGAGTGAATAATCAGGTGGACAAAGGTGAGTCGGTTGATATTGTGTATCTGGACTTTCAGAAAGCCTTTGACAAGGTCGCTCATGAGAGACTTTTGGCAAAACTAAAGAGTCATGGGATAGGAGGCAGTGTACTATTGTGAATCAGGAACTGGTTAAAAGATAGAAAGCAGAGGGTAGGGCTAAATGGCCAATTTTCCCAATGGAGAAAGATGAATAGTGGTGTACCCCAGGGATCTGTGCTGGGTCCGCTGCTTTTTGACATATTCATAAATGACCTGGAAAGTGGAATAACGAGTGAGGTTATCAAATTTGCAGATGACACAAAACTATTTAAAGTTGTTAAAACCGAAGAGGATTGTGGAAAATTGCAAGAGGATCTTGATAAATTGGAAGCCTGGGCATCAAAATGGCAGATGAAATTTAATGTGGACAAGTGCAAGGTTATGCACTTAGGGAAGAACAACCCAAACTATGGTTACACGATGCAAGGTTCCACATTAGGAACCACCACCCAGGAAAAAGATTTAGGCGTCATTGTGGATAACATGTTAAAACCCTCGGCCCAGTGTGCAGCGCGGCGGCCAAGAGAGCAAATAGAATGCTAGGTATCATAAGGAAAGGAATGGAAAATAAAACAAAATATATTATAATGCCTCTATATCGTTCCATGGTGAGACCGCACCTTGAATATTGTGTGCAATTCTGGTCGCCGTATCTTAAAAAGGATATAGCGATTTTAGAAAAGGTTCAGAGAAGAGCCACCAAAATGGTAAAGGGGATGGAAGGATACTCCTATGAAGAAAGGCTGAAAAGGTTAGGGCTCTTTAACCTGGAAAAGAGACGGCTATAAAAGAGTCTATAAATTCATGAACGGAGTGGAACGGGTAAACGTAGATCGATTGCTTACCTTATCAGAACATAGAAAGACTAGGGGACATGCAATGAAGCTACAGAGTAAACTATTTAAGACTAATATAAGAAAATATTTTTTCACTCAACGTGTAATCAAACTCTGGAATTTGTTACCGGAGGATGTAGTAAAGGCTGTTAGTGTAGCTGGGTTTAAAAAAGGTTTGGACAAGTTCCTGGAGGAAAGGTCCATAAACCATTATTAAGAAGGGACCCAGGATATCTATGCTTGAACCAATACAAGCATTGTGGAACCTGTGTCTCTTGGGGAAACTGCTAGGTTCGTATGACCTAGATTGGCCACTGTTGGAAACAGAATACTGGGTTTGATGGACCTTGGTCTGACCCAGTATGGCATATCTTATGTTCTTATGTTCTAAAATACCACAACTAACAACCTTCCCCCTATTCCATACTAACTAAATATTCGCTCCCCAGGCAACTCTCAAGTCACCCATGACGCCCGAGATATCAATTACTGCAGTTCCCTGGTCTGACCACAAGCTGATCTTATTCCAAATTCCCCCGCCCACACACAACCTGAAGGAAGCCAGAGCAGTCAGTGGCCAAGCCAAGGCCCCAAAGCTAAGATTTCAGACATTCAACAAGGAACTGATACTAAGCACAGCGCACCCACTACTCACCTCGACAGCACACGATCCTGAAGTCCTGGTCTCCAAATGGAATGAAACATTCAGTTCACTTGCACTATGTCCGCCATCCACCAAACCTCCTGGGAAGCACGCAGGGACTTGACAAAGGAACCAGCCGCAGAGCAAACAATCGGGATCCACCCTCAAGTATTTGCGAACCACTTACTATCCAAAATATGCCAGATCAGCACCGCCCCAACACCTGGAGACGCCTTCAAGCCGAACTATCAAACTCCCCTTACCATCTTCTCCACACCTCCCAAGCAGCGTATTGAGGACATCATAGCAGCAATCAACACGACCACAGCTCAGACTGACCCCTGCCCTGCATTCTGGATTAGAGACCTACGATCTAACCTTAGCCCCACTATAGCCAAAATCATGGATCAATCCTTCACAACAGGTGCATTCCCGTAATCCCTAAAGCGCACATCCATAAGACCTCTACTAAAAAACAGCAAGCTTGACCCCCAGAAGGCAGACTCATACAGACCAATATCGAGCATACCGCTGCTAGTAAAAATAATTGAGAAGGAAGTCCAGATGCAAATTCAAGAACACATCGAAACCTCTGCACCACTGGACCCTTGCCAACACGGCTTCAGAGAAGCCCACGGAGTTGAAACACTCCTTACCACACTATTCAACAACATAATAACAGGAATCGACAACATCCGTCAAGGGGTGGTCCTCATCTTCTTGGACATTGCAGCTGCATTTGACTCGGTAAGCCATGAGCTTCTGCTGGAACGTTTCAGGGAAAAGGGGATCACGGACAGAGCACTGGACTGGTGCAAGTCCTACCTTTCTGACAGATGGCAGCACGTACGTTCCGGGGCAACTTCATCAGATCCCTTCCACCAAAAGCAGGGTGTCCCGCAGGGTTCCTCCCTCTCGGCCCTGATGTTCAATGTCTACATGCAGCCGATATGCAACCTGATCCGGTCATTCAGTGTCAATTGCTTGATATACGCGGACGACGTGTTGTTATACATGCCTTTTTCAACGGAGAACCCAGACCTCTCGCCACTAACAAATTGCTTTAAACGCCGTATCCCACTGGCTCCAAACCCAAAACCTCAGGATCCAACACAAAAAAACAGAAGTACTCTTCATTACGAGGAATTTAAACTTCTCCACACCACCCTTCCTAAGCGTCAAGGAAGCAGATCTCCAGACCAAACCCACGATCAGATACCTCGGCGTCACTTTAGACCAGAGGATGGATATGAAGTTACACATAAACAATATAGTCAAGTCGATATACCATAAGATAAGATCCCTCAGACCCCTACGAGCCCTGCTAGAACCAGAAGACTTTAGGACAATTTACCAGGCGCTGATCATGCCACACTTTGATTACGCTAACGTGATCTTACATGGCTCCCTCAGACCACTCTGAACACACTGCAACTTGCAATGAACACTGCAGCGAGGGTCCTATATGGAGCATCCAGGAATGACCATGTGACACCCATACTGAAGCACCTCCACTGGCTTCCGATACATAGCAGACTCAAGTACAAAACCCTACTCCTAACATTTAAAGCCATTCACGGGTTGTCATCCTCATCACTATCTGAATTGATCCAGACCACTCCCACTAACAGGTCCAGAAGATCAGTAGCACTCAACACACTGACAGTACCAAAGGCAATAACCCAATGTACCCAGTCCACTGCAAGCAGAGCCTTCAAATTCTGTGCACCCAGATGCTGGAACGCCCTGCCTCACAACATGCGTGCAATTCCTGACCTATGCCAGTTCAGGAAGGCCTTGAAGCACCACCTCTTCCTCCTGCACTACCCGACAGATAACGCCATATCAGCCCCGTCCATGGGTCCAACACAAAGCTCCCAGGACTAGGCAAAATGATGCGAACCCGCCTTGTGCAAGATTGTAAATAGTTACCCCCTGTTATCCAAGTTTAAACACCCTGTTCATTGTAAACACAAAGTACCCAAGGAAATGTGTAGTTCTATGTTCACTGTAAACCGCGCTGGTATTGAATAGCGCGGTATAGAAGAGACTGGAAATAAATAAATAAATAAATAAATAAACTTTATTAGAAACTCTTTAGGCCTGCCCTCCCCCTTCATGAAGGATAGTGACCCAAGCCTAGAAGCTTCTTACTCTTACCTGTTATGTCTCATTTGCTTCAGGCACTAGCTCACAGACAATCAGGGAGGGATACGGGACTAGACTGGAGTTCCTGAAGGAACAACAATTAGCAGGTAAGTCTAATTCCACCTTCCTTATGGTCCCTCCAGTCTAGTCCCGAACCTCTGGGGATGTAACAGAGCAGTGAAAGAAATCAACGGGAGGGATCTGCTAGACCTGCCTGAAGCACTGCTGATCCAAAACTGGTATCCCTTTCTGCCTGAACATCCAGATGGTAATGCTTAACAAAGGAATTTAAAGAAGACCAGGTAGCCACCCTACAAATTTCCACCGCTGGCACCAAACGGAACTCAGCCCAAGACGCTGCTTGCGCTCTAGTGAAATAAGCTCTTAGTCCTTCTGGTACCGCTTTTCCCTTCAGAACATAAGCGGACGCTATGGCCTCTTTAATCCACCTGGCAATGGAAGCTTTTGACGCTGCCTCTCCTTTTTTCGGCCCTCCAAACAGGACGAATAGTCTATCAGACTTGCGGAAACACGCCATCCTTCCAATATACCTCTTTAATGCCCGACGAACATTCAAGAGATAAAGCTTTCCAGCAAAAGAACCCTCCAGCTTCTCACTGAACACTGGCAAAGACACCACCTGATTCACGTGAAAAGCAAATACTACTTTGGGCAAAAATGACGGTACGGGCCTCAAAACCACCTTCGTATCATAAAAAGCCAAAAAAGGTTTCTTACAGGATAAAGCCTGTAATTCTGAGATTCTTCTAGCCGAACAGATAGCTACCAGGAACAATACTTTAAGAGTAAGGTCCTTCAATGATGCTCTCGACAAAGGCTCAAACGGCTCTCGTCGCAACGCCTCTAACACAAAAGGGAGACTCCACTTTGGTACTACCTAAGTGGCGGCCTCAAAAGAGATACCGCTCTTAAAAACCTCTTGACATCTGGATGACTACCTATTCCTTCTCCTCCTATCTTTCCTCTATAACAGGACAACGCTGCTACCTGTACCCGCAAGGAAGCGGCCGCTAAGCCCTTATCCAAACCATCTTGTAAAAATGCCAGCACCAGTGGAATTGACGCTCTTAATGCCTTGAACCACCATTCCACACATCATGCTTCAAATATCCTCCAGATGCGAACATATGCTAGAGTGGTAGATCTCTTTCTTGCCTTCAACAAAGTGGCAATCACCAATGCGGAGTAGCCCTTCTTCTTCAACCTAGCCCTCTCAATAGCCAAGCCGTAAGTGAGAACCAATCCATGTGAGGCATGTGCAGTGGACCCTGAGACAACAGATCTGTCCGAAGAGGAAGACGCCATGGCTTTTCTACCAAGAGCCTCCGCAGATCCGCGTACCAAGGGCGCCTTGGCCAATCCGGTGCTATCAGCATCACCTGTCCTTTATGACGCTCTATGCACTGCAGCACCCTTTCTATAAACACCCAAGGTGGAAACACGTACAAGAGCTGCTCTTCCGGCCAAAGCTGTGTGAGAGCATCCAGGCCTTCCGACATCCTCTCTCTTCTTCTGCTGAAAAAATGCTCTGCCTTCGCCAACTGAAATGTCGCCATGAGATCCATTACTGGCATTCCCCAACGTCGCACCAACATCTCGAACACCTCCTGATGAAGGATCCACTCTCCTGGGTCCACCTTCACTTGACTCAAGAAGACAGTCTCCACGTTGTCCACTCCCGCTACATGCGCTGCCGACAAAGCCAGTAGATGCACTTCGGCCCAAGCGAACAAGCGTTCGGCCTCGGTTTCCATTGGGATACTGCTGGTACCACCTTGGCGAATGATATAAGCCACCACCGTCGCATTATCAGAGAACACCCGAATGGCGCTGCTGTGAAGATAAGGTTGAAACTCCTGTAAAGCTAGCGACACCGCTCTCAACTCCAACCTGTTGATTGACCAGGCCTTTTCCTGATCGGTCCACTGACCCTGTGCAAATCTTCCTTGAAAATGAGCTCCCCAGCCCTGGGGTCCGTCGTTAGAGGAGACCAACAAGGCGTTTCCAACGGCATGCCTTTCTCTAGATACCCCGCCATTAGCCACCATTGAAGAGCTGCCCAGGCCTCTGGCAGACACGGCAGCCTTCACGACAGGGGGTCGTTTTGATGTGACAAACACCTGAGTAACGCCCTCTGCAACGGTCTCATGTGCGCTCTCGCCCACAGAATGAGTTCTAGGGTCGCCGCCAAGGTCCCGAGCAACTGCAGATAATGCCACGCTGTGGGAGCTGTTCTGCTCAGAAATTGCCTGATTAGCTTCCGCAATCCCTGCGCTCGTTGTGGCGGCAGAAATACTCTTCCCGTGTTCGTATCGAACTTGCCCTTTGCCATATTGACTACCCAACCGAGACTCTGTAGAAATGCTACCACTCTGGCTGTAGCCGATTCGCTTTCGGCTCTGGACTTCGCTCAGATTAACCAGTCGTCTAGATAAGGGTGCACTAGAATGCCTTTCTGTTGTAACGCCACCGCTACTACGACCATCACCTTGGTGAACGTCCATGGTGCTGTAGCTAGCCCGAATGGCAAGGCCCGAAACTGAAAATGTCCCAGAGGAACTGCAAATCTGAGAAATTTCTGATGTTCCTGCCAAATAAGATTGTGTAAGTACGCTTCCGACAGGTCGAGGGAAGTAAGGAACTCCTCTGTCCTTACTGCCACGATCATCGACCTCAGAGTTTCCATACGAAAATGAGACACGCGAAGGCAACAATTTACTCTTTTGAGGTCTAGAATCGGCTGAAAAGTCCCTTCCTTTTTTGGGACCACGACGTAAATGGAGTACCGACCTAAGCCGCATTGGTCTGGGGGCACCGGTACCACGGCATTGAGTTTGAGCAGCCTCTCTACCGTCTCTCTCACTGTGGTGCTCTTGGCCAGCGCCTTGTACAGAGACTGTACAAATGAATTCTTCACCGGCCGCTGAAACGCCAACGCATAACCTTCTCGAATGACCTCCAGCACCCACCGGTCTGACGTAATCTGGACCCAGGCAGGGTAAAAATCCCATAGTCGACCACCTACGGGTACCGTATCTGCCTGGGTCTCCCTGACTTCATTGCGATTTCCACAGATTTGCGGAGGAGGAAGAGGCACCGAAACCTCTGCCTGCTCCCCGAAAGCCACGAAACCCTTGGTTTCTATTTGGAAAGCGTCCTCTCTGCGCTTGATTGAATCTTGGGAAACTGAATTGACGAAACTCCCTCTGCTGCCCCTTGGATGCGGGAATTGACCGTCCCTGATTCTGTTTGTCTTCAGGAAGTCTACCACCCTTGGACTCCCCCAGATCCTTTACCAGCTTGTCTAAATCTTCCCCAAACAGGAGCTTTCCCCTGAAAGGAAGCTTACTTAACCTGGACTTAGAAGAGCCATCTGCTGCCCAATTGCGCAGACAAAGGTATCGTTGAGCAGCTACCACCGATGCCATGCTTTTGGATAACCCTCGAATGAGATCATAATGGATATCCGCCAGGTAAGCTGTTCCAGACTCCAGTCTGGCCGGACCCCGGCCGTGTCTTCTCCCTGCTCGCCTTGAACTCTTTGTGACCAGCGAAGGCAGGCTCTCGCCACCCACACTCCACAAATAACTGCCTGAATTGACAGAGCATTGACATCGAAGACCTGTTTCAACAAGGTAGCCAGTCTTCTGTCCTAGGTATCCTTCCTTCTACCGGAATAGTAGTCTTCTTTGTAACCGCCGAGACGGCGGCATCCACCTTGGGAGACTTAAACAATTCTCGATCCTGGTCCACCAGCAGATAAAAACGTCCCATAACTCTGGACCCTTTTAAAGTTGCCTCTGGCATGTCCCACTTCCTGGATCATCTCGTGCACCACTCTGTGCACCAGAAAAGCTCTCTTGATTCTTCCGAAACACCTGCAGCAACGGATCTTCTAAAGTAGTATCCTCCGCTGGACCAGGAGCCGGCATATTAAGCGCCTTTAGTGTCTCTGAAATGAGTGTCGGCAACTCGTCTCTCCGGAACATGCGGACCACCCTAGCCTGGTCCTCTCTGTCCGTGATCTCTCCTTCCTCCAACTCGTCATCTAATTCCACGTCGGGATCCCTCTCGTCGGAGAGAAGCCCCTCCGAGGCTACCGACTGTTCCTTGTGCTCTTTCTCCATCCTGGCCCTTTTTGCCAGGTTTCCTGCTGCCCCTACACTCAGAGGGGTTCCAGGTCTCTTCTCTCCCTGCTCCCCATCCGCAGACCTTGCCGCCAGCCCATCCTGCCATCCTTCGAACGCTTGCTGAATGAGCGTAACAAACTCGGGGGAAAAAATTGCTGTCAGTCCACCCGGCAAGGGCATCTGTGCTAAAGGAAGATTTGGAGCGGAAGAGGGTCCCGCTACCGGCTCCCTCAGAGGCAAGTCCAGGGAAACTGGATCCTGCCGAGCTATTGGGGGGTCCTTGAGCATCAGTTCCCCCCCCCTCCAAGGTGTGCTCCATAGCCTCTGACTCTTGGACACCCCCCCTACAAACTCCTGTCTCCGACACCGCTCCTCTTCTAGTTATGCAGACTAAGCACTGCAGTCTAGAAGGCATCCTGCTTGTGCGCTGTCACAGTGTCTCAGCCCTGAAAAGTAATGAGCCTAAATCTGAAAAACGAAGTCACTGGCGCCAAATACAAAAAAAATCTTTTTTTTTTTTAAACCAGTGTGTAATCTTCACTTGAAAGCCCCGAGCCTAAAACTAAAATTTACACGCAAAACTGATGCTTCCCGGCAAAGATACAAGTTCCTGAAGGCCCTGAGGCAGCCCCTGCGCTTCCCGCGTTGCCGCCATGCGGTTAGGCCCGCTTCAGCCAACGCGTTTCACTCTCTTCCCCCCCTTTGCTTTAGCGATCCGGTACCTGTACCTGAAATTGTCAGTCACGTTCTCCGCTTGTTGTGGGCCATGTCCGTTTTCTCCGCTCAACCGACCTGCCTTAATTCAGCGCCGGGAGACGGTCAGAGCCAGGGAAAGAGAGAGAGATGCTTCCAACGGCTGGACACCCCCTGGCGTACTTCACAGTGCTAGCAGGCACCGCATCTGCATGCGCTGACTTGACCGACCACAGCTCCTTTTCCTCACCCTTTTAAGTGGGTTCGGGAACCGGAGCCCTGCTGTAACAGACAACGGATTTTCTTTAACTTACAGCCCCCAAATTATCACGGGTAAGAGAGAGGGGAGGGGGTGGGGAGGAGGAGGGGAGGCCTCAGCTTAACCTTAAAGGCACAAAACACCCTCAAATTAAAGTTTTTCTTTCTTCCTGTACTTTTTCTTTTTCTTTCCCTTTTGGTGGTGGTGAGAAGTGAGGAGGAATGTGACAAAGTCTATTTACCCTTTTTGATGTCTAGGACATCTGCATCTTGCCCACTCACAATCTTAAATGACAGAGGTATAAGGCAGGGGTCTCTAAATCCAGTCCTGGAGGGCCACAAACCAGTTAGGTTGGCAGGATATCTCTAATGCATATATATCTCATGCATATTCATTAGGGCTATCCCAAAAATCTGCCAGGATTGTGGCCCTCCAGGACAGGGTTGGACACCCCTGGTCTAGATAAACATTTAGAGCTAGGAAGGAGCCAGTTGTGGTGATACACGTGGGTATCGACAACATAAGAATGTGTGTGGGGGAGGGGTCTGGAAGCTTTATAAAGTTAGAATCCAGAGCTCTAGTGTAGCATTCTCAGAAATGCTCCCATACACAGGGATCAAGCAGCAAGACAGGGTCTCAAGGCATGGATGACTACAGAAAAGGTGGGGATTCAAACTTGTTGGAAACTGGGCAATATTCTGGAGAAGGGAGAACCTATTCCGAAAGGATGGGCTCCAAATTAAACAGGGCGGAACCTAATTTCTAGAATTAACATTTAAAAAGGAAACAAGGGCAGCTTTTAAAATATTGGCATAATGGGGAAGCTAGACTATCCTGATGGAAAAGTTGTAATAAGGATGAATTTAAATAAAGAACAGAGAAAAATGATTCTAAACTGCTTGTTTCACCTGCTAGGACATATTGTGAATACAATTGAAAAGCATACTTTGAATGTCTGTATGTGAATGCTAGAATCTAAAAAGAATGGAGAAAGTGTAGTTACTCACCTGTAAACAGGTGTTCTCCAGGGACATCAGGAATCAGTCCTCACTTATGGGTGACGTCGGCACTGATGGAGACCGCACAGAGCAAATCCCCAGCTTTCAAAGAAAGCCTTTGGGATTGCTGCAACGCACGCGTGGTCCTCTTCCAGTCTAAGGGTGCCATCTTGCTCAGTCAGGTCCCTTAGTTTGAGCCCTACCAAGCAGATGGCAAGTGAAGGATAAAAATCCAGCAACTCAATAGGGGAGGTGGGAGGGTAGTTAGGACTGATTCCTGCTGTCCCTGGAGAACACCTGTTACAGGCGAGTAACTATGTTTTCTCCAAGAACAAGCAGGAAGTCAGTCCTCACTTATGGGACTCCCCAGCTACAGGCCACCGCACCTGTAACCAAAAGAAAAGGCCTCCACAAAGGCGTGAGCAGAAGCCGATGCCCAAGGGAGCACGAGTCCTTGGGTCCCCGGGGTGAAACCCTCGGAAGCCGTTGAGAAGGGTTGGAGGGCCAGAGTTGCTTATACCCCAAACAGATTACAGAATACCGCCTGGCCGAAGGCGCTGTCCCGACAGGACTCCCTCTCCAGGCAGTAATGTGAAGCGAAGGTATTCGCTGACGACCAAGTCGCAGCCCGGCAGATGTCCGTCAGAGGCACTGAGCGCAGCTAAGCAACCGAAGCAGCCTTGGCTCAGACGCCATGTGCGTCGACCCGCCGATCCAGTGGGGCGTCCGCCTTCACATGAGCGAAGGCGATGCAGTCCGCCACCCAGATGGAGAGCGTGTGTTTTGTGACTGCCTGCCCTAGGCAATTGGGATCGTAAGACACGAAGAGCTGGCCAGACTTGCGGTGGGGCCGTGTGCGCTGCAAGTAGAGTGTATACAAAACCGCCGATGCCTGGTCGGCATGGGGTCTCGGGAAGAAGGTCGGTAAGACTATCTCCTGATTGAGATGGAAATCCGAGACAACCTTCGACAGGAACTTGGAGTGGGTACGGAAGACCACTCTGTTCCCTTAGAACCTTGTGTAAGGGGCATAAGCCATGAGGGCCTGGAGTTCACTGACTTGGCGGGCTGAGGTCAGAGCCACCAGGAAAACCACCTTCCAGGATAGGTGCCGAAGCGAGCACGTCGCCATCGGCTCGAAAGGTGAACGCGTAAGCTGCATGAGCACTACATTCAGGTGCCACTCCACCGGGGGAGGCCGGATGGGAGGCTTAGAAAGCAAGAGACCCGCATAAAGCAGGAGACTAAGGGCTGCTCCGAGAGCATTTTACCCTCGACGGGGGTGATTCGCCAAGATGGCGCTCGGGTGCACCCTGACCGAGTTCGACTTGAGCCCTTCCTTTGAGAAGTGAAGAAGGTACTGGAGGACCCATCGGGTAGGACCAGAGAATGGGTCGATCTGGAGCCCGGAGCACCAAACCGAGAAGCACCACCATTTGAAGGCATAGGCTCGTCTCATCGAGTCTTTTCTTGATGCGAGGAGGACCTCCTTGACCTCCACCGGGAGGTCCAGAGTGGCTAGGGATACCCGTTCAGCCGCCAGGCCATGAGGGATAACGAGGCCAGGTTCGGGTGGAACACACGCCCCTCCTACTGCGTTAGCAGACCCGGGGCACAGCCCAGGGGAACTGGGGGCTCGGACGAGAGCCAGAGCAGGAGTGGGAACCACGGCTGTCGAGGCCACGAGGGAGCGATGAGGATCACCGACGCTTGCTCCCGCTGAACTTTGTGGAGGGTCCTCGCAATGAGAAGAGTGGGAGGGAATTCGTAAAGAAGCCCAGCAGTCCAACTCAAGAGGAACGCATCTTGGATCGGTCCACAGAAGTGGGGGGCTGTGTGTTCGCCAGGCTGGTGAACAGGTCCATGGTCAGGGTTCCCCACTGATGGAACAAAAGGCCGGCCACCTCTGGGTCCAGCTACCACTCTTGAGGGTGGAGGATCCTGCTGAGTTTGTCCGCGTTCTCATGGCCTGGAAGGTAGACCGCTCGTAGGGTCCCCGATAGAAGGCAAAGGAGCAGAGGAGGACTGCCTCCCGCTAGAGGCGGCGGGAGCCTGTGCCCCCCCCTCCTTGTTGATGTAAAACATTGCAACTCGATTGTCAGTCTGCACAAGCACCGACTTCCCTCTCAGATGGTCCTCGAAGGCTTTTGGGGCCCATCGGACAGCCAGAAGCTTGAGCAAGTTTATTTGCTGTTGGGACTCCTTGGGTGACTATTGGCCCTGAGTGCACAGTGCGCCGCAGTGGGCTCCCCACCCCAACAGAGAAGTATCCATCGTCAGGACGAGCTCGTGCTGTGGGGTTTGGAAGGGCAACTCTCGGAGGAGGTTGCAGTGGTCCTGCTACCAGTCCAGGGACCTGCAAAGCTTGTGGGAGAACCGAATAGGGTCTCTGAGGTGACCTGAGGCCGGGCTCCACCGAGCACTGAGGCACCACTGGGCCGTCCGCATGTGCATGCAGGCATGGGGAACCACATGGACAGTGGAGGCCATGTGTCCCAGGAGGCGCAGCATAGTCCTTATCATGACCCGCGCATTGCTCTGGACCTGAGCCGCCATACCTCGGAGGTGGGCTGCATGGTCTGCCAGCAGGAAGGTGGTTGCCCGCTCAGTATCGAGACGTGCGCCGATAAACTCCAAAGCCTGCACTGGCTCGAGGTGGGACTTGGGGTAGTTGACCAGGAGCCCTAGGCGCTCAAGGAGGAGGATTGTGCGCGATGCCGCCGATCGAGCTTCCCCGGCCGAGGGTACCATGACGAGGTAAGGGTAGACCGGTACACGCCATGCCGTCTGAGGGAGGCGGTGGCCGCAGAGAGGCACTTTGTGAATACCTGGGGAGCAGACGCGAGCCCGAAGGGGAGCACCCTGTATTGGTAGTGTTCCCCTTGCACCCTGAAGCGCAGATACAGCCTGTGCTGGGGTGAATCAAGATGTGGGCTTAAGCGTCCCTGAGATCCAAGGAGCATAGGAGGAAGGGCAGCAGGACACCAAGCGATAGTATTTTGAACTTCTCCTGCACCAAGAACTTGTTTAACTTCCTGAGGTCAAGGATAGGCCACAGCCCTCCTATTTTTTCGGGATGAGGAAATAATGGGAATAGAAATCCCGACCTCTGAGTGCGTCAGGATCCTCTTGACCGTCTGCTGAGCGAGGAGGTTGTCCAGCTCCCGCTATAGATATGTCTGGTGCGCGGGGAGTCAAGAAGGCTCTGCTGGGGAGAAGGGAGGGGGGAAGCCTATCCAGGCGGAAGAGATACACATCACGGATCACTTGGAGGACCCAGGGGTCCGACGTGATGGACACCCATCGAGGGGCGAAGAGGTACAGGCATCCCCCAACCGGCCTGGGATAAACAAACTCAGTGACCACATGGCCGTACCAATACAAAACGCTGCGGTGCTTCCGGTGGGGGATCTGGTCCAAGAGATCTCTAAGAGCAATGTCAGCAGCCCTGAGGATAAACTTAATAGGCTGCAAGCTGCAATAAAGGAGATTTAAGACAGCTTTGATTTACAAGTGCAGTGGATCGAGGCAGAAGAGGAAAGAATCACAGCCCAGGAAAATGCAGGGAGAGGGAGGTGGAGACACGTAGGTGGGAGAAAACAGCGCTGCTAGATTGAATGGAGGAGCTGGAAAACAGGAGTCAGAGGAACAATCTATGGGTAATCGGGCTCCTGGAAATGCTTAGAAGAGCCAGACTTAAACATACAAGTTCTTCAACTGATGGCTCCCATAACATCTTGGATTGGACAAGGCTAGTGAGCCCTCAGTTACCAATGCATAGCATGTTGAAACCCTCTGCTCAGTGCGCAGTGGCAGAAAAGAAGGCAAATAGAATGCTAGAAATCATAAGAAAAGGAATAGAGAATAAAACAAAATATATTATAATGCCTCTGTATTGTTCCATGGTGCGACTGCACCTTGACTAGTTTGTGCAATTATGGTCGCTGTATCTTAAAAAGGATATAGCAAAATTAGAAAAGGTACAGAGCCACCAAAAGGGTAAAGTGGATGGAAGGGCACTTCTATGAGGAGAGGCTTAAAAGGTTAGGGATCTTCAACCTGGAAAAGAGACAGTTGAGGGGATATATGATAGAGGTCTATAAATTAATGAATGGAGTGGGATGGGTAAACGTAGATCGATTGTTTACACCATCAAATAGTCAAAAGACTAGGGGGCACGAAATGAAGCTACAGTGTAACCCATTTAAGACTAGTAAGAGAAAATATTTTTCGCGCAACGCGTAATCAAACTCTGGAATTCATTACTGGAGGATTCAGTAAAAGCTGTTAATGTAGCTGAGTTTAAAAAAAGGTTTGGAAAGGTCCATAAACCATTATTGAAGAGAATGCAGGAAATCCACTGCTTGCCCTGGGACAAGCATTATGGAACCTGTGTGTCTTTTTGAGAAACTGCCAGATACTTGTGATCGGGATTGGCCACTGTTCGAATCAAGATACTGGGCTTGATGGACCTTTGTCTGACCCAGTATGGCATTTCTTATGTTCTTAATTTGAGTAGGCAAATTGGGTGGTGACAGACTGGGCAAAGAGGCTGCAACTGCAGATTGCCAGATACCTTTCCTGGCTGGACAGACTAGCTGCTGCAAAGCCTTCCAGAATTACAGAAACAAGGAGTATTAGGGCAGCTGGCTTCTTCTGTTTAATGACTATTTAATGTGGATGGCAACCATGTGCAGAGAGATGGCGGTAGTGTGTTTGGCACTGTTTTCTAAAGCTGTCCAGTTTGTGCTTACCTGCCCAGTCAAGCTGTGAATGCACTAGGATGGGAGAGAGTGGACAGTGCATTCCAGAGAGGAGGCACAACATTTCTTGGACAGCCTCAATAGAAAGTCTCTGGGAAGAGAGGCGACCTGAGCAGCAGCGCAAAGAGGAGGGCCGAACCATGGTGATCAGGCTGTAAGCCCTTAGAATTCTTAAACCTGTGGGGCTTGGACTGCAATGAATGGATGTGGAGTCCCCCAATGGTGCTGCATGTTGCCTTTGTATTGTTAATTTTATTCTCTCTTTTTCCTTTTGTTTCCTTTTCCCTTCTTCTTTCTTTTCCCCTGCAAGAGCGCCTGGACCTTGGCCTCTGGATGTATGATATGAATGGAAAGTCCCACCAGACGGTGGTGGTGCAGGGCGAGTAGTAGTCGAGGAGCAGAAACGAAGTTGGGCAGTTACTTCAGCAGTGGACTTACTTGAGGGGATAAGGGAGAGTGTAGAAAGCGTAGTTACTCACCTATAACAGTGTTCTCCGGGGACAGCAGGAATCAGTCCTCACAAATGGGTGACATTGACACCGACAGAGCCCGTGCAGAAGCATCTCCCCAGCTTTCAAAGAAAGCCTATGGGAGATGCACCACACATGTGTGGTCCCCTTCCCGTCCGAGGGTGTCATCTTGCCTCAGTCTAATGACATAGCTAAGATGGCAAAAATTAAAATACGGTAAAGAAGCCACTCAAAGGGGAGGAGGGAGGTTGTGAGGACTGATTCTTGCTATTCCCGGAGAATACCTGCTACAGGTGAATAACTACACTTTCTCCGGGAACAAACAGGAAGTCAATCTTTACATATGGGACTCCCCAGCTACAGGCTACCGAGAACCTGTACAAACTGCCACAGCAGCCAGAGAAGTGAGCTGTAAGCTGCAGCAGTTAAGTGCCAACTGAGAGACTCTCACAAGATTCAGGTTTCCAGTGGAGAACCAGCACCGATAGCCTGAACACAGAAGGGTCAGAGGGCAGGAGCTGCCTACACCCCAAAGAGATTATGGAGTACGGTCTGGCCAAAGGCGACGTTCTGTCAGGACTCCCTCTCCAGGCAGTAGTGAGCTGCGAAGGTATGGACCAAAGACCAGGTGGCAGCCCGGTAGATTTCCATCACAGGTATGGAACACAGATTTGCCACGGAAGTAGCCATGGCCCTGACGCGTTGCACTGTGACCCTCTGTTCTAGTGAGATCCCAGCCTACTTATAGGCGAGGGCAATGCAATCTTCCACCCAAGTGGACAGAATTCGCTTAGTCACTGGGAGCCCCAGTCAACTGAGGTCATAGGTGACGAAAAGCTGAGGTGCTTTGTGATGGCCCCGAGTCTGTTGCAGATAGGAGGACAAGGACATTTTACAATCCAAAGTATGGAGGACAGTCTCTGCCTTGCTGGCGTGAGGCCTTGGAAAGAGGTTGGGGAGCACCACCTCCTGATTAAGATGGAATGGAGACACCACCTTCGGCAGAAACGTGGGGTGTGTATGGAGCACCACCCTGTTCTTGTAGAACTTTGTGTAGGGAGGCTCTGCCATCACAGTCTGAAGCTCGCTGACCCTGCGTGCCATGAGAAAGACAAACATCCAGGAGAGGTACCGCAAGTAGCAGGTAGCCAGAGGCTCAAACGGCAGCCTAGTAAGTTACTAGAGCACCACTTTGAGATCCTATTCCGCCAATGACTGGCGGATGGGGGGTTTGGATAGCATGAGGACCCACAGGAACCGCAATACAAGGGGATGAGCTGAGAGGGGTTTTCCCTGAATGGCATGGCGATGCGCTGTGACTGAGTTGGGCTTTAGTCCCACATGCAAACAGGTGTAGGTAACTGGAGTACCATCTGAACCGAGCAGGAGGACGAGTTCTCCAGCTTCTCGGCACACCAGACCGAAAAGAGATGCCATTTGAAGGTGTATGCTCTCCTCATAGAGGCCAGAAGGACCTTTTTCACGTCCCATGGGAGGTTGAAAGAAGCCAGGGCTACCTTTTTGCAGCCAAGCCCTGACTGGGGCCCCAAGTTGGACAGCCCTTCTCCTGTGATAACAGTCCAGGGGCACAGCCCAGGAAATTGGCGCCACCGCTGCCGCCAACAGGTGGAGAAGCAGCAGGGAGCAAGATTGCCTGGGCCACTGTGGAGCTATCAGTATCAGTGATGCCCTGTCGCACTGGACTTTCACGACCAGTGGAGTCGGCAGGAAGGCATAAAGGAGGTCTTCTGTCCATGGAATGAGGAACACATTCGCTGCCACCCGGGATGGATGCGGCAGGCGGGAGCAGAATTGGGGCTACTGTGTATTGTCTGAGTTGGTGAACAGGTCCACTAGAGGGATGCCTGCGAGTCGAAAGAGCCAGGGAGGCCACCCTGGGATCCAGATACCACTTATGCAGCTGAAGGACTCTGCTCAGCTTGTCTGCCAGGGCATTATCTTGGCCCGGGAGGAAGACCTTAGGAGCATCCCGTTGTGTGCTCCATATCAGCAGTGGGCTACCGCCTCCTGGCAGAGGTAGTACGACCCTGTGCCCCCTTACATGTTCATGTAGAACACTGCAATGCTTGTTGATCTGGATCAGCACCAACTGGCAGAAGGCTCGGAGAGCCAGAAATACCGCCCAGAATCCAGACGGTTGATCTGCAGCTGGCATTCCGTTTGGGACCAGTTGCCTTGTGTGCGGAGGTCCTCACCATGAGCTCCCCAGCCTAGCAGGGAGGTGTCCATGGTGAGGACCCTCTGGGGGGGGGGGTGTTTGGAAGGGCATCCCGGCCTGCAGGTGGCGGGGGATCTGCCACCAGTTGAGGGAGTCCGCCAGCTGGCAGGTCACTCTCACCCTGTCCTGAAGCCTGCCTATGGCTTGTGTCCAATGAGAATGAAGGCACCATTGGGCCACCCTCATGTGTAGGCGGGCATATGGGTTCAAGTGGACTGTAGAAGCCATGTGGCCCAGCAGGCAGAGAAGCTGGGCGGGTGATGACCAGCTGTGCTGTACCACTGCGGCTAGCCCCCTGAGGTGTTCGGATCTCTCCTGAGGGAGGAAGGCCTTGGCCTGGATGGGGTCTAGCTGAACTCCAGGCACCAACAAAAGTTGATGACAAAGTCCAGGTGCTGCAGGGCATGGATGGTGCGGTTGGTGGTGTGGTGCACCTCTGCAGCTGTGCCTCCCTTTATGAGCCAGTTGTCCAGGCAGGGAAAGACGAAGGCCCCTTGAAGATGAAGGTGAGCTACGACCACCACTAGGCACTTGGTGTAGACCCTTGGCGATGAGGTCAGCCCGAAGGGCAGTATCCTGTACTGGTAGTGACCTCCTCCCACCACAAAGTGGAGGTATTTTCGGTGGTTGGGATGGATCAGGATGTACATATAGGCATCCTTCAGGTCTAAGGAGCATAGCCAGTTTTCTCTGCTGGAGGTATGGCAGCAGTGCTCCAAGGTAGAGCATCTTGAACATCTCCCTTACTAGAAATCTGGTGAAGCCCCCTGTTCACTTGGGAACAAGGAAATACCTGGAGTAGAAGCCGGTGCCCCAGAGATGCTTGGGCACTAGTTCCACCAACTTGTCCTCGAGGAGACCTGCAAGCTCGGTGAGGAGCAGAGCATGGTGGAGGAGAGCTCTTACGGGCTCTCCTGGAAAGTATGAGGGTGGCACTCGTTGCAGGTGGAGGATGTAACTGTCTTTGACCACTTGCAGTATCCAGGAATCGGTGGTGATGGTGGACTATCTGTGGGCAAACAGGACCATACGCCCCCCTGTGGGCTGTTGGGGACCTCCTGGTAGCAGAGGTCATGCCCAAGGAGTCAAAAGCTCCCCCCAGGCTGAGTTGAGGCCGACTCCTGCGATTTGGGGGTCTTTTGTTTGCGGGGGCTGTGCCCTTGCCCCTTGGGCTATTGGCCTTGCTGTGGGGCGAGGTGGTTTGGAATTGTGAAGCATTGCCAAAACCTTCCTTTTTCCTCGGGAAGAACCTCTTCCCCAGGGCCGTCTTACGGGGCTGCACAGAGGTCTTTTTAGAGAGTCTGGTCATGTCTCTATTTCAGCTGCCTTGTCTGCCACGGGTTTCCTGAAGAGATTCTATCCGATACCAGGGACATTGATAAGTTTGTTCTGAACACATAGTTTGAGGTCAGATGACTGCAGCCATGCCTGGCATCAGACCCTGATGTCCGCGGCGCTACTCTGACTGAGGACTCGAAGCTGTTGTAAGGTGCTCGGGGATAAAAACTTCGAGCACCCCTTGACCACCGAGGCTAGAGACTTGAACCGCTGAAGAGATTCCCTGTCGAGGCCTGCCAAGAAACTAGCAAGCTCCTTCGCCAGTTCTTTGAGGTACATAGAGGTTGATAGGATTGAATTCAGCACTCAAGCATCCAGCCTTGGAAGACCTTTCAGCCAAGGGCATCAAGGGTCTGGGCCTCCATGCCAGAGGGCACAGAGGAATAAGTCTTTTGGATCTTGAGGGTCCTCATGACAGACTCAACCAGCATCAAGTTGTGGGGAAGTTGAGTCTTTTGGAACCACAGTCGAGACGCCAGTGCCTCCCATATACGGAGGAGGAGGTGCTCGAGGATCGGAGGGACAGGCACCATAAGGGCTACCTTAGGGGGGCCTCATACTGGAGAATCTCCTCAGCGTCAAGCGCCTTAGTTATGTCCCGCATAAAGTCAAGGAAGGCAACACCTTTGGGCGGGCAACGGCTCCAGGATACCAGGAGAGACAGGTCTGAGAGCACATCTTGGAGTCGCCGACTGTCCGGGGACTCCTTGTCCTTGGTCTCTCATTCTGATGCGAAGTCCAAGGATGAATCCGAGGCCCGAGCCTGAAAGGTCTGCAACCTCTGGAGGACCTGTGTCCAAACCACGTGTACTCGCCGGAAGACACCAGTGTCTCCAGGAACGGGACCAGGATTTTGTCTAATGCCGATTGGTCTTTTGAGGCTGGTGGCACTCGAGGACTGGCTCAACATCCAGGGAAGCCCTCAATGTCAAGAGTCCCATCGTCAGGGCAGATGAACCAGAGGAACCAGACAAACACCCGCTGCCTGGCCACGAGGGCAGATATACTGCTCTCTAAGGCCACCATCCTGGTCTCCATGCCAGTTCGCTCCACAGCTTTTGATGTGGGCACCGGGCTTGGCATAGTGTCTGTCGAGGGGAAGCCCTCAACAAGGACTGCCTTGGGTATCTGAGGTCAGTTACCGGATACAGACTCTCGGAGGACCCACAGCCGCGAGACTCCAAAGCAGCCCAGGCCTTGCAGGAGGGAACCATAGAGCATGATCTTGCCAGAGACTCTGGTGCAGTGTAGAACTTGTGAAAGAACTGTTCCTGCTGCAGCTGATGGCTCTAGATGGCCTTTGTAGTCATGGTCCTGCAGAGTTTGCAGTCCGAGTCATCATGCTCCGGCCCAAGGCAGCAGAGGCAGCAGATATGTGGGTCAGTAAGAGACATCTTAACATAGCGATCACATTTCTTGAAGCTGCTGGAGGCCATCTGGGAAAAAGGGGCCTGCAGCAAAAAAAAAAAGCAGAAGCTATGGTCAAGGAATACCTCGAGAAAAAAAACATAAAAAAACAAAGGAACAAGCCTGAGGAGTGATGCCGAGGTGAGCTGGGTCGGGGGCAGGAAAGGAACCAGTATGCATACCGGACAAAAACAACATTAAAAACACACTTTTTCCAGGGGAAACTGGACAAATGTCTGGAGGGCTCTGCGGAAAAAAGGAGACTGCGGCAAGATGGCACCCTTAGGTGGGGAAGGGGACCACGCATGTGTGGTGCATCTCCCAAAGGCTTTTTTTGAAAGCTGGGGAAATGCTTCCAATTGGGCTCCATCTGTGCCGTCACCTGTACGTGAGGAAGGACTCTGTGCGTGTTCCTGGAGAATTTGTTCTGTATCCACACTCCTTACACATCTGTTAAAAGTTGTTTCATCCTCACAGCTGGGAATGTTTGTCAATTGCATTGTGTTCTTTGTCATTGTTCCCTGTTTTATAGATGGGGGAGTGGGGTTATGTGGTACAGTTTTGGTATTTGTGAATAGAATACAATTTAGTTCATAGGAGGGAGACGTTGCTGGGGGTTTGGGACTCATGCTGAAGGAGTAGAAAATGGGCAATAGGCTATGGGAGTGGGGGATAACGTTATACGGTTTGAACATCAAGCCGGTCTTCAAACAGACTAAGCATCTATTTATTTATTTATCTATTTTATTTAAACGGATTTCTATACCGCCTTCTCCTTCAATCAAGGCGGTCTACACAGCAAACAATCAACAAGTAATGGTTTATGTGTGTGCATGCAGTGATACAGTGAGTGCGTGTGCTGTGGTGTGCCGTAGATTCGTGTTGAGTCTAATGAGTAAGTAGAAGAAGTTGCCCTGTCACTAATGGAGAGGCGTGCGCTGCTAAATTGCAGATGTTGCTTTGCTGGCTGTTGACGAAGGACATGTGGAATTTTAAGAGACATATGGCCTGGGTTTTGTAGGGAGGGCTCTGAAAAATTGGAATAAATTAATGCTTAGTAAAGAATTTGGGGGGTGGGGGGGTTGGATTTGCCAAATTTGCATGCGAACAAAGGGGCATGACAAATGAGGTTTCTATGGAAATGGCTAGAAGAACGGAAGTTTTCACAATGCCAGGTATTGGGAAGGGAGATGTGGAGACCATATGCGTCTACGTATATTTTACATTTGTAGGGGGGGATGGGGCCCATGGAGGTGGGGGATCCAGTGTCCTCTTTATTGAAGTGCAGAAGGCATGGTGGCAGCTGCGGCTCTCGTCCATGGGATCCAATTACTTGCTGTTGGTGGATAATGCAGAGTTTACCTCAGAGATGAAGCAAAGCGTGTTTCAGGAATGGAAAGTTCAAGCAGTGCGGAGGGGCATACCTTCAAGGAGAATATGGGGATGCTTTGCCCTGTAGCTCCGTTACAGAAGACATATGATATAACTTGTTAACAGTTTTACACATTCTAGCAGGTCCAGCATTATTTGTGCTCACTTGGATGATCTGTAGTGCAGGTATGACAAGTGTGTGCTTCTGTATGCCATCTGAAGGCTGGTGGAGGGGGGAGCCAGAAAAACTCCATTGTGCAATGGTATAAGGGGTGGTAAAAGGGGCAAGGGCATGGGTTAGTCAAGAAGTAGGCCAAATACTGGCAGGAAAATAGTTAAGAAAAAACTAGAAGGAGCAGTTGCAAAGCTCACAGATCACAGAGAGAGGAAGACAGGCATCTGTATTTGGAAAAACTTAGAGAAGCTAGCAAAGTAGTCAAGAAGGCAAAGATTCAAAAGGAGGAGGAAATAGCCAATGCAATAAAATGGGGGGATAAGTCATTTTTCAGATATATTAGTGAGAAGAGGAAGGGCAAAAGTGGTATTGTCAGACTCAAGGGTGCAGGGGGGGAATATGTAGAAGCTGATAAGGATAAAGCGGAATTGCTTAACAAATATTTTTGTTCTGTGTTCACAGATGAAGAACCAGGAGCAGGACCTCAGAAAACACCCACAAATAAGAACAGAAGCGAGGGACATCTTGAACAATTTTCAGAAGACTGTGTTCGTGAGAAACTAGCTCAACTTAAAGTAGACAATGCGATGGGACCGGATGGGATACACCCTAGAATACTGAGGGAACTTGGGGACGTTCTAGCAACTCCACTGACTGACCTTTTCAATGCCTCATTGGAGTCGGGAGTGGTGCCAAAGGACTGGAGAGAGGCTCATGTGGTGCCTTTACACAAAAGCGGAAGTAAGGATGTGGTTGAAAACTACAGGCCGGTTAGTTTAACTTCGGTGGTGAGTAAATTATTGGAAACGCTGCTGAAAGAGAAAATAGTGAGGTTTCTGGAGTCCAGCTGATTACAGGATCCGAGGCAGCATGGATTCACCAGAGGCAGGTCTTGTCAGACAAATCTGATTGATTTCTTTGACTGGGTGACCAGGGAGTTGGACCGAGGGAGAGCTCTAGATGTGGTGTATTTAGATTTCAGTAAAGCCTTTGACATTGTTCCTCACAGGCGACTTATAAACAAACTGAGCACCCTAGGGATGGACCCTAAAAGTTACTGCTTGGGTTAGAAATTGGTTGGGTGGGAGGCGACAAAGAGTACAAGTAAATGGAGCTCACTCTGAGGAGAAGGATGTTACCAGTGGTGTGCCCCAGGGATCTGTCCTTGGTCCGATTCTTTTTAACATCTTTGTTAGTGATATAGCGGAAGGGCTGTCGGGTAAGGTTTGTCTCTTTGCGGATGATACCAAAATCTGCAATATAGTAGACACCCAGGAAGGTGTAGATAACATGAGGAGGGATCTAGCTAAGCTTGAAGAATGGTCTAGAATTTGGCAGCTGGGATTTAATGTTAAAAAATGTAAGGTCATGCATTTGGGCTGCAGCAATCCAAGGGAGCAATACAGTATAGGAGGTGAAGTACTTTTGTCCACTAAAGAAGAGCGGGACCTAGGCGTGGTTGTGTCTGATGATCTTAAAGTAGCTAAACAGGTAGAAAAGGCGACCGCAAAAGCTAGAAGGATGCTTGGGTGCATACGGAGAGGAATGGCTAGCAGAAAAAAGGAGGTGATAATGCCTCTGTATAAGTCTTTGGTGCGATCTCATTTGGAGTATGGTGTGCAATTCTGGAGACCGCACCTTCAAAAGGATGTGAACAGGATGGAGTCGGTGCAGAGAGTTGCTATTAAAATGATTAATGGGCTTCATTATAAAGCATATGAGGACAGACTTAAGGATCTTAATATGTACACCTTAGAGGAAAGGCGGGATAGAGGTGATATGATTGAGATGTTTAAATACCTCCGTGGCATAAATGTTCAGGGAGAGAGCATCTTTCAATTGAAAGCAAGTTCTGCTACAAGGGGACATGGGATGAGGGTGAAGGGAGATAGATGTGATATGCGGAAATATTTCTTTACAGAAAGAGTAGTGGATCCATGGAATAGTCTCCCAGTGGAGGTGGTAGAGATGAGGACAGTAACTGAATTCAAAAAAGCATGGGACCAACACAGAGGATCTCTAAAGGTAAAAAGTGGACTGTTGTAGTTGTTGATATGGAAGGACAGACTAGAAAGGCCATGTGGTCTTTTTCTGTCATCATGTTTCTATGTTAAAGATTTACATCAAGCATGGGTGTTATTTAAAATACTATCTTGGAAGATCAGACCAGTTGTATTCCACACTTTAAGTAAAGTGGAAGGAAGTCCAAAAAACTGCCAGCATGGTTTAAAGGTGAGGCTAAAAATGCATAATAAAGACTTTTTCCAAGTACATAGCTGCACCATTAGATGATAGAGGGGGTAAAAGGGGCACTAAGAGGGGACAAGGCCATAGCAGAGAAAATTGAATGAATTCTTTGCTTCAGTCTTTACTGAGGAAGATGTAGGGATGTTACCCATGACTGAAATGGTATTTAAAGGTGATGCCGCAGAAGAATTGAAAGAAATAGCGATACATCGGAAAGATGTATTACAACTATTTGATAAATTGAATAGTAGCAAATCACCTGGACCAGATGGTATACATCCAAGGGTGTTGAAAGAACTGAAATATGAGACTGCAGACCTACTATTAGTAATCTGTGAATTATCATTAAAATCATCTGTAATACCTGAAGATTGGAAGATGAACAATGTAACACCAATTTTTTAAAAGGATTCCAGGGATGATCCAGGAAACTACAGACCAGTGATCCTGATGTCAATACCGGGAAAAATGGTAGAAACCATTATAAAGAACAAAATTACTAAACAGGTAGATAGTCATGGCTTAATGGGAGACAGCCAACATGGCTTTAGCCAAGGAAGGTCTTGTCTTACTAATCTATTATGTTTTTTTGAAGTGTGAATAAACAGATAGACAAAGGTGAGTGTGTTGGTATAGCGTATCTGGATTTCAGAAAGCCTTTGACAAGGTCCCCCATGAGAGATGCTTGGTGAAATTAAAAAGGTCAGAGGATAAGAGGCAATGTACTATTGTGGATCAGGAACTGGTTAAAAGATAGAAAGCAGAGGGTAGGGCTAAATGGCCAATTTTCCCAGTGGAGAAAGGTAAATAGTGGAGTACACCAGGGATCTGTGCTGGGTCTGCTGCTTTGTAACATTCATAAATTACCTGGAAATGGGAATAACGAGTGATGTAATCAAATTTGCAGATAACACAAAATTATTCAAAGTTGTTAAAACCCATAAGGATTGTGAAAAATTGGAAGAGGACCTTGATAAATTGGAAGACTGGGCATCCAAATGGCAGATGAAATTTAATGTGGACAAGTGCAAAGTTATGCACCTAGGAGAGAACAACCCAAACTATGGTTATACGATGCAAGTTTCCACATTAGGAACCACCACCCAGGAAAAAGATTTAGGCGTCATCGTAGGTTACCTGTTACATGTTGAAACCCTCCGCCCAGTGTACAGCGGCAGCCAAGAAAGCAAATAGAATGCTAGGAATCATAAGGAAAGGAATAAGAGAATAAAACAAAAAAACATTATAATGTCTCTTTATCGCTCCATGATGCGACCGCACCTTGAATACTGTGTGCAATTCTGGTCGCCGTAACTTAAAAATGATATAGCATTATAAGAAAAGGTACAGAGAAGAGCCACCAAAATATTAAAGTGGATGGAAGGTTACCTCTATGAAGAGAGGCTAAAAAGGTTAGGCTCTTCAACCTGGAAAAGAGATGGCTGAGGGTAGATATGATAGAGGTCTATAAATTAATGAATGTGGTGGAATGGGTAAATCTAGACTGATTGTTTACGCCATCAAATTATAGAAAGACTAGGGGACATGCAATGAAGCTACAGTGTAACTGTAAGAAAATATAACTTATTTTTACACAATAACAGACTCCTCAGTGAAGCAGAGAAAAGCTTTTATTACAGTCTTGCAAGAAAGGGTGTCTTGAATAAGCAGGCACACCTATCTTTTGCTCCACAGTTCTTTTGTAGTATAATATGTCCTCTCCCTCTTCCAGCATGTCTCTCACTCATTGGTTAATACTGTCTCACTCCACTTCTTGCACTTCCATATCTGTGGCAGGCTATGTGTTACTAGCCACGTAGCCTCTCCTTCCAGAATGCAGATATACAACAAAGGGATTCAGAAAGTTAAATTATATTACATTGTAAAAAGAACATATCACTTTTGTTTATATCAAACCCCTCCCTCTTTCTTTTTACTTTTTACACTTACTCTACAGTTCCATAGGAAGCTTCTAATCTAGATAACATCCTTCCTGACTATCTCTTCCCCTTTATTGTCCATTAATAACACTGCATCCTTGTACATTGGATGTGATACAATCATTTGTTTAGTGATTACCGTTTCTATCAATCTTTGAGTTCGCCCTCTTATACATGGTATTATGCAACACCCCACCATAATTAATACTCAGGTTACAACAAGTACAGAGGTAAATATGGATACTACCACCTCTTTCCACTTCCCAAACCATGACTCCAACCATCCAGTGAGAGAGGTATCCGTCCCTGAATTTTCTGCCAATTCCTCTGCCAAGGTAGTTAGTCCTCACAGGGCTTTAGTGATAGTGCCATCAGGGGCAGTGTTATTAGGGATGAACGTACATTTCCCCCCAACATCACACATATGCCCCCTTTTTCATCCGCCATCATATCTAAAATAATTTGGTTCTCCCAGGCCATTCTGCTAGTGGCGTCCAATTGTTCAGCAATCCCCTTTATTGCATCCCGGGTATAATTGATAATTTGCAAACTACCTAAAAGCAAAGAACTCCAACCAAATAAGCACCCCTCTCCCCCAGGCAGCAAACCTGGGAGAACTTTAGCATACCCTCAACACAGCAAATAGAGGACATAGTGAACGCCCTTAACACAATGACCTCGCCATCTGACCCATGCCCAGTGGCGTAGATCAAAGCTACTAGAAGCTAACTAGCCCATTACCTCCACAAAATCGTTAAGGAATCCCTCCAGCAAGGACATATGCCGCAATTCCTCAAGCAAGCCACGATACGCCCGATCCTCAAGAGCACCACGCTAAGCCCCTCTGATCCAAAATCCTACCACCCCATCTCTAGCCTTCCATTCCTCACAAAAATCATTGAAAAGACCATGCAGAGACAATTACAGGATCACATAGATTCGAACGCTCCACTTGACGTCCACCAGCATGGCTTTAAACCACAACACAAAGTGGAAACTCTGCTTACCTCTCTCTTCGACAATCTCCTAAAAGGCATGGACAACATAAAGAACGGATTCCTGCTAGTGTTCGTGGACTTCTCAATGGCTTTTGACACTGTGTCCCACAACATATTGCTACAGCACCTGCAGCAGATCAGAATAAGTGAACACACCCTAAAATGGTTTACTTCCTACCTGAAAGATCGGATGCAGCAAGTCAAATGTGCTCAAAAGAAATCACTTCAGTTCCCTGTTACGCAAGGAATACCACAAGGTTCAGCTCTTTCATCTATACTCTTTAATATCTACATCCAACCCATATGCAACATCATCAAACGCCACAAACTACATTACCACCTGTACACTGATGATATCATGGTATATGCCCCAATCAACCTGCAATCACCTGACATGACATCGATGACAAGCTGCCTTGAGGACATGGACACCTGGCTCACAGCTAACAACCTGATGATCAACTTTGATAAAACAGAGGCTATGTTCATCACCAGAGACTCCACATTCAAGCCGCCCCAAACAATCAGCATTCTAAACAAAACTATAGCAATCAAGGTTGAAGTGAGGTACCTGGGCATCACCATGGACAGATCTCTGAACCTACAATCTCACATTACTAAAACTGCAGCAAAAGCCTACCACTGATTGAGGATTATCAGAAAACTCAAACCAATCCTTGACCAAGACCACTTCCGCAGTTTGCAAAGGCAGTCATCATCCCACTGCTAGACTATGGAAACTCACTATACCAAAGCCTCCCCCAGCAGTCTATTCACCCACTCCAAATGGTGCAAAATACTGCAGCATGCATCATCACGGGCACTGCAAGATCTGAACACATCACCCCCATCCTGTGACAGCTGCACTGGCTCCCAATAACTGCAAGGGCAAAATTCAAATCAATTCTGAACATTTTCAAAATCTTCCACCACTGCTCTGCAGATGCGCTCCAGGATGTAATAACCAAGGATGTCAGTAACAGGCCTAGAAGAACCAACAAGGATCACCTTACCCAAAGGTTATCACAAGACTAAGCAAGTAACATCTAAGAGAGCTCCCTCGCTACTGGCACCTGCATTATGGAACTCCCTCCCCATGGACTTAAGGACCCTAAATGATACCAAGGACTTCCGCAAAGCTCTCAAGACCCATCTCTTCACCGAGGTCTATGAGCAACCACCTTAAGTTGCCAAGCACTAGATACCACCCAAGTGGCCCACTACGTAGCTACCCTCACCACTTAGCCCCAACCGCCCATCCCTATTTAGACCTATAAGTAGATAGCCTTTTACGTATGTGAATCATATCCCCTCCTGTTGAATGTATGCCTCCCAATGTCTTGTTGACCACTTTGATTGAAGGATAAGGTGGTATACAAAACTGTCTAAATAAATAAATATATAAATTTATCCAATCTACATTTTTGTTTATCGTGATTACCCATAACAGGGATTCGAATCCAGCTGCAAACTGGTATTAGGCTTTATGCTCATCCAGAACTCCACAAGGGACTCCTATTGCGTTTATATATATCCTGTCATCAAATGAGGTTCCCAAAGTACTCCTCCTTTTCCTTTGTATTTGCCCCTTGTCCTATTCTGTGAATGCCAAGGTGAAAGGGACTGCCAATTAACTACTGCACATGTTCCTGACCATAGGGTAGGCAATTTTGGTCTCAACGTCCGCCCTCCACAGTACCACCACAGGTCTGCCCTAGGGATTACCAGGTTGGAGTAGTTCTTCTCTTCTCCTTCCATCCCCAACAGGTTTAAGCTTAGAACACAGGTTTCGGTTCCCTCACTTCCCTCGTGTAGTTCTTCCCCCTCCCTGGTGAGACAGGCGGAGTGATTTCCAAACACTGCTGAAAATGTGGAGGGAACTTTCACCTCCTACAAGTATGTAGGGGGAAAGAGCAAACTCGATTTGCAACTTTCATTTTCCCAAGCCATTTTTTTCCTGATACAGAGAGGCTTCTTACTCCATCGGGATCTGTATCCCACCTCAAGAAAAAAGGCACAACCTGTGCAATGGGCCTCAAAGAGGCACATGCATAGCAATTGCTATGGCTGAGACTTCCTACGGTATATTTAACCCATTCCACCCAGGTGTTCACATCCCCATAACCCGTTTCCACCTCTAGAGTGTCCCTCAAATCTTTAATCTCCACTATCTTGACTGCCTTAGGGTCCTTATTAGGTTCAAAGGATACACTGGGGAATGGTGTGGAGACCCGAGTCTGATTCTTGAGCGGTATTTTTATCCTCAGTCTTCCCAGGAGATCTTGCCCACTAATGTCTATTCCTAATCCATAGGTCCCATCCAATGAGTCATCCCTTCCAGAGAGGGTGACCACAATGAGGTTGCAACTTCCCGGGTTACATTGCTGAATGCTGTGTTTCTTTATCATTGTTATTTTCTTTTGAACCGGGTGCCCCTTCCCCTCTGGGACCACCCGTAACAAAGCATCCTGTGTCTGGACAGTCTCTGGACACATATACTTATAACTATATCCCCACAAATTTTCGTAGTATCCTCCATCACAACTTATCACTTGGCAGGCATCAAATTCTAGGCTCACTGGCCCCTCTCCCTCTGGTACGGTTACAGTAAATATGTTAGGGTTCGCTCTTCCCCATCATGTCTGTGTTTGTATTTCTTCATCTGTCCATCCCTTTCCCCATCCTAGATACCATGTCATTCCCCTTAACAGAGAAAGTGACCCCTCCCCTCACCATAGCAACACCATCCACTTTTCTTTGTCGATGTTATGATTTTTATTAGTCCTTTTTGACCAACTCCTCTCCTGTTCTTCTTTATTTCCTTGTTATTTTCATGCGCAGAGGGTCATTAGTTCCCTGGACCTTCCATTGGTCGTCTGAAGGAGCTTCGACAGGGCCTTTAATTCATGTATAATGAGCCCAACCTTTTTCCGCAGTTCTTACAGCAGTCTCAGTACTTAGTAAGACCTGGAATGGGCACTACCATTCTGGTTGCAATTTGGACTCCCTCCAGGATTTTATCAAGACCCACTGTCCTGGTTTGAAACGGTGAACTGCAACTCCAACGGGGGTATTTGTGCCAACAGCCCTTTAATCCTGAGAACAGATAAAGAGTAGTTACTCACCTGTAACAGGTGATCTCTGGGAACAGCAGGAATTGAGTCTTCACATATGGGTATCATCGGCACCGATGGAACCCACCCGGGAACGCTCCCCAGCGTCCTACAGGAAAGCTTTTGGGAGCATCCCACTGCACCTGCGCTGCTGTCTTCCCGCCTTTCCAACTCTCCCTCTTCAGTTGGGTTTGTAGCTGAGATAAAAGGAGAGAAGGAAAGAAAAAGGGAGAGAGAGATAGAGATACAACTTCTAAGGGAGGTGGGTGGGTTGTGAAGACTAAATTCCTGCGGTTCCCGGAGATCACCTGTTACAGGTGAGTAACTACGCTATCTCCAGGAACAAGCAGGAATGTAATCTTCACATATGGGACTCCCAAACCTCTCATCCCTACTCTTCAACATCTACATACAGCCAATCTGAAACATCATCCAATCATTCAACATTCTATACCACATCTACGTGGATGACGTCTTACTAAACACTCCATTCATCACTGACAACCCAGACTATGCATCCATAGTTGAGTGCTTCAACACAGTCTCAGACTGGCTCATGACACGCAACCTGAAGGTCAACACCAATAAGACAGAGGTCTTATTCATATCACAGGACCCGACATTTACACCACCGCCTTCCCTCAAAGTGAAAGATTTCGACCTTATAACCAAGCAAGAAGTCCGCTATCTGGGAGTAACATGTTTTTCTTAGCTGGATTGGCAGTGGTCCTTGAGAGTCTATTTAAGGTAGTGTTCTTGGATTCAAGTTGAGAAGCTTTGCCCTGCCAATCCTTGCCAAAGAGGTTTTCTCCCACGCAAGGAATATTTCCCAGCTTATCTTGCACCCACTGCTCTAAATCAGATGCTTGTAACCAAGCAATCTGACATGCACTGATGGAAATAGCAGAGGTCCTGCTAATACATTCAAAACAATCAAAGGTGCTCTGTTCATGAACTTAGACACATTTTGGGCATGTTTAACAAGTGTAAGGAAATCGGCCCTCTTGTCATCAGGGAGAAGAGGAGCCATCAGTTCCAAATCTTTAGTAAGCTCTCGAAGAAACATACCCATGTAGAGTATGTATGAACTTATTCTGGCCGATAACATAGAGGCCTGAAAACATTGACGACCAAAGGCATCGAGAGTTCTCGCGTTACGGCCCGGAGGATTAGAGGAATGTGTCTTGGCACTTTTGATTCGGCGCACTGCCGATTCCACAACCATGGAATGGTGTGGTAACTGCATTTTTTGGAATCCGGGACACTGCTGTACCCGGTACATTGTATTGAGTCTTTGAGAATGTGGAGACACCATTAAGGGTGTTTCCCACCTCCTAAGCATGAGGTCATACAAAATCCAATGTATGGGAAGGGTTGCGGCCTCTTTAGGGGCTGCCGGATACTGAAGAATTTCAAGTTCGTCAGCTATCGGTTCCTTCTCGGGGATCACGATGATCGAAAGGCCCCAAGCCACATCCCATTTAAAGTCTTGAAAAGACATGTCCTCCAGAGGAGATATCCATCGTTGCAGGGAAGGAGAGAGACCTTCCGGAAGAACCGCTCCAGTACTGATGGAGTCATCGGAAGAATCAGATTCGGAAGACTCAAAGTATCAACGGGCTGGGTGCTCCCGCATTGCCTGTCGACGGTACCAAGTCGGCATCGGAATGCCTCGAAACCGGACCATCTATGCTGGATACCGATTCTAGGGCCAGCATGGGTGGTAGCGTGGAGAGTAACGCAACAGTAGATGCAGATACGTCCAGGACCGGTATCGGTACCGATGACTGCAGAACCAATTGCAGCGGCTTCAGGGGTTCCGAGGTTGCTAACAAGGCTGCAAGACTCCGCTCAATGGCTAGGACACGTTGATCCTTGGAGCCTGCCGATGTCTGGGTGTCGGTACTGGCGGAGCGGGCCATGACCCCAGAACATGGCACCAAGAGCTCTCCGGAGGTGGACACCTCGGGAACATCTTGGGACCCCAATAATGTTTTGGAGGCAAGGACCTCCCGCCGGGGTTGTTTGGACGGTGTATTCTCCTCGAGGGCAACGCTAGAAGTATCTCGATGCTTAGAAGGAGATCTACCCTTTGAGGACCGGCTGGTCTTCGAGGAAGACCTGGGTTTGGTTACCTGAGATCCATGGGAGGAAGATGAAGCCCCGGATGACGTTGATGCAATGGACACTGCATCCAAGGCAAAAAGGATGCAGAGTTTAACAGATCTATTCTGCAGGCCCCTCTTAGTCATCTTTCTGCAGAGGAGACACTCCGATGGTGAATGGTCTGGTCCCAAACATTTAAGACACCAGTCATGGGTGCGGGAGCAGAAATAGTACTGCTACATTTTGAACATTTTTTGAAACCACTAGTTGGTTTCTCCATTTTAAAAGGAAACGGCCTACAGCCCAAAATGGCGCTGAGACACCAAGAGGAAACAGATCCTCAAGAAAAAAAGGTTTTGTTTTTTTTGTTTGTTTTGTTTTTTTAGAAGAAAGAAGAAGAAGAAAAAAAGAAGACACCGATGGTACCGGTGTGAGCATCGATGGGAAGGCAGATGCAACCCCCCCCCAAAAAAAAAAGAACATTTTCTGCGGTAACAGGAATTGCTGTCACGGATAACAAAAAACTGAAGAGGGAGAGTTGGAAAGGCGGGAAGGCAGCAGCACAGGCGCAGTGGGATGCTCCCAAAAGCTTTCCTATAGGACGCTGGGGAGCATTCCCACGTGGGCTCCGTCGGTGCCGACGATACCCATATTTGAAGACTACATTCCTGCTTGTTCCCGGAGATAGAAGAGGACAGCCCAAGTATATATTTTTTAAGAAACTTATCTTTGGGTTGTTTGTGTCAAGATCCAAGATGGCGGAGGAGTAAAACGCTGAGTTGAGTGCTCTGAGCCGGCTTCTGAAATTTCCCTTCGATGGGGAGGAAAAGGAAACAACGCTCTCAGAAACCCCCTGAGGCTTCGACTCCGGTTGGAGGACTTCTGCAGTCTTCAATAGCCGGTTTTTGCATTCCCTCGTCTGCTATGGCTTCGACGGATCCCTTGAATGTTTCACTGGATCCGAGCTTAGAAGGGGTGGATTTGAGCCCCGTACAAGCGCCGCCAGTTCAGCCTGGAACCTGCCTTACAGTGGGGCAGCTTAGTGGTTTATCTCTACAGCAAGAGGTATCTGTGGCAGCAGGGGGTTCCCCTGTAAGGAGTGAAGCTACATTAGTGGGTGTCGTAATCGCTGTAGGAGGTCGAGTGGGATTTCCTCCCTCCTTTGGCAGCGGCGATTTGAAACAGCTGACACCTAACCTTTCCGGTACTTCGGGTTCCCGGCTTCCTGGGATTGTGGAAAAACCAGCGCGGGTAACCATGGATAGCTTGTGGGAAGCTATCGCTGCTCTCCAACAAACCCTACTGCCTTTCGTGAGTTCTAATTCGCAGGAACTAGTGAACATTAAAGCTCAGTGTTCCTCGATGGATTCAGAGGTAACGGCTCATTCGATTAGACTTTCTAGCCTGGAATCTAAGGTGGAAGACCTGGAGACCCTTAGAGCTGTTAATGAGAAGGACCGGACAGTTCAAGCAAGGAAAATTGAGTTCCTAGATAACCAATTTCGTAGGAATAATCTTAAACTCTTGAACGTTCCTCAGTCTCCTTTGATAGCTCCTATGGACCTGGTCTGTAAGTTTTTTATTGAAGTTCTTCAGATGCCTGCTGATTCGTTGCCACCAGTCGTGAGGGCTCAATATGTTTCAATATCTACATTTGAGTCTGGGAACCAGCGGGCGCTTGTTGTGGATTCTGGTCCACCTCAGTTGGATTTATCAGAATTTTTGGAGAGTTCTTTGGAGGTGGTCACAAGTAGGGCCACTCTATTAGTTAATTTTGCCTTTGAATCTGACAGGACTACTGTACTTAAACTATATTTTCGTAAATTGTCTGTTACCCAGTTTATGGGCTCAAAAATTCTAATTTTTCCTGATTTGGCTAGGGATACGCAAAAAAGGCAGAAGGCGTTCCTGGCCTTGCGCCAGAGAACGCTCGCCTTGGGAGCGCAGTTTAAGTTAAGATATCCTTGTAAGTGTATGGTTATCAATCTAAACAATATATCTTTTTTGAGTCCAGACAACTGTTACAATTTCTTTTGAGTAGGGAAGAGGGGGGAGGTGGGGAAGCTCCCATATCGGCTGCCAAATGTCATCTATGCTCCTATGATAATTTTTGTTACCTTTGGGTGTTGGTTTCACCAGTATGTTTTATTTCTTTTTTCTTGGATCATATCGTGGGGCAACGTGTTGTGGAGGATTGTTTTTTATAGGATTGACCTTTGGTCTTTCTTTGGTTTTTCTTCGTTGTAAATCTAATTCTGATTCAGATTTGTATTTTCTGGATTGTATTGCAAGACTATATAAATTAAAAAAAAAAAAAGAAACTTATCTTTGATTTCAAACAAAAGAGGTTCCTTTAATTGTCCCATATAGGGTAATCCAAATAACATTTCATAGGGGAACAATCCTAAATCTTTCCGAGGGGCTGTTTGGATTCTTAAGAATGCTAAGGGCAAACACTTAGTCCAAGGTAATTTTGTTTCTAACATCAATTTGGCTAGTTGCTTCTTTATAGTCTACACTGAGTAACTTAAATGGGTTGAGGGCCCGGTCCGCACACCAGACTGAAAATCTGCGCCACTTGAAAGCATACGCCCTCCTGGTGGAATACTTGCAGGACACCAGGAGAATGTTCCTGGCATCTATGAGCAGATGGAACTCCATCAGAGCTATCCATTCAGCAGCCAAGCTGTGAGCGAGGAGGAGCAGAGGCTGGGGTGTAGTACGGTGCCCTCTTCCTACAAGAGTAGATAAGGGACACAGCACAGGCAAACAGGTGCCCAAAACAGCTATAGTAACAAGGGGCACCACGGTTTCCGGGGCCACTGTGCAGCAATGAGTACTAAGGAGGTCCTGTCTGCTTGGACCTTGAAGAGTGTTTTGGCCACCAGGGGAGTCAGTGGATAAGCGTAGAGGAGGCCCTCGCTCCAATCCAGGAGGAAGGTATTGGATGCCACCCGACAGAAAGGGCATCCTGGAGCAAGGTAGTGGAAGCTGGGCATTGTGAGGAGACGTGAAGAGATCCATTGTGGGGATGCCCCACATCTAAATTATCTTGTGGACCACTTGGGTGTAGAGAGCCCACTTGTGCGGTTGCAGGACTCTGCTGAGCTTGTGCACTAAGGCACTGTCCTCTCCCAGGAGATATACTGCCTGGAGAAAGAGTAGTTACTCACCTGTAACAGGTGTTCTCTAGGAGCAGCAGGAATCAGTCCTCACATATGGGTGACGTCGGCATCGACGGAGCCCCCATGCGGAGCATTTCCCCAGTTTTCAAAGAAAGCCTTTGGGAATGCAGGCACGCATGCGCGGTCCCCTTCCCGCCCAAAGGTGCCATCTTGATCAGTCCAATGCCATAGCTAAAAGAAAGCACAAAAAGAAAATGAACTATATACAACTGCAACTCCAAGGGGAGGAGGGAGGGTCGTGAGGACTGATTCCTGCTGCTCCTGGAGAACACCTGTTACAGGTGAGTAACTACTCTTTCTCCAGGACCAAGCAGGAAGTCAGTCCTCACATATGGGTGACCCCCCTAGCTCTGGGCTACCAGGAACCCAGGCTGAAAAATAGAGCTCCCTCTAGAGCCTCAGCAACAGTGAGAGAATCTTCTCCGAGACCACACCTGAATGGTAGCCCAACACCAGGGCCGGAGGGTAGGAGTTGCCTAAACCTCAAAGAGATTACGGAGTACCGCTTGCCCGAAAGCACTGTCCCTCTCGAGGCAGTAGTGGTCTGCAAAAGTCTGGCTTGAAGACCAAGTAGCGGCCCGGCAGATGTCTGCCAACGGAACAGAATGGAAGTGAGCTACTGATGCGGCCTTCGCCCTGACCCGGTGGACCGTGACTCGACCCTCCAGGGAGAGGCCGGCTGCCCTGTACACCCAGGCTATACAGTCTGCCAACCAGATGGATAATGTATGCTTAGTGACAGGCAACCCCAATTTATTAGGGTCAAAAGAAATGAAGAGCTGAGAAGCCCTTCTATGCCCCTGCGTACATTCTAGGTAAAAGGACAGCACCCTTCTACAATACAGGGTATGCAAGACAGTTTCGGCCCTAATGGCGTGCGGCCTGGGAAAAAACGTTGGAAGGACCACCTCCTGGTTGAGGTGGAAGGAGGACACTACCTTTGGAAGGAACTTAGGATGAGTCCGCAAGACTACCCTGTTTCTATAGAACCTGGTATATGGCCTATCCGAGACCAGGGCCTGAAGCTCACTCACCCGCCTAGCCGAGGTGAGTGCCACAAGGAACAACACCTTCCAGGAGAGGAAACGTAAATGGCAGGTTGCCATCGGCTAAAAAGGTGGGCGAGCCAGTTGCTGCAAGACCACATTGAGATCCCACTCAGTGGCCGGTGGACGAATAGGAGGCTTAAGCAGAAGCAGACCTCTGAGAAAGCGAGACACCAGAGGGTGGCCTGAGAGAGATCGTCCATCCACCTGCCAGTGGTGAGCTGAGAGGGCACTGAGGTGAACCCGGACAGAGTTGGACTGAAGTCCTAGGTTGGAAATGTGGAGCAGGTATTGTAGCACCACCTGGACAGAGCAGGAGAAGGGGTCCTCTTGCTGTTGAGAACACCAAGTAGAGAACCTACGCCACTTCAGAGCATAGGCCTTCCTAGTGGAATGCTTCCTGGAGGCCAACACCAGCTCTTCAACCTCCCTTGATAGAAGCAAGGGAGCAAGGACTAGCTTTTCAGCAGCCAGGCCATAAAATTGAGGGATTTGAGGTTGGGATGCAAGAGGGACCCCTGATCCTGAGTCAGAAGGTCGGGTTGCAACCTCAGAGGAAGTGGAGTATCCACTGCCAACTGCAGAAAAAGAGGGAACCACGGCTGCCTGGGCCACCTGGTGACTATCAGGATCACCGTGGCTCGGCCCTGCTGGATTTTGAATAGAGTCCGGGCCACCAGAGGTATGGGAGGAAAGGCATACAGCAGGCTCTCTGACTAGAGGATCAGGAATGCATCTGGCGCTGTTCTCAAGGGATGCGTTTGCCTGGAACAGAACCTGGGTAGTTGCCTGTTCAGCGGACTGGCAAAAAGATCCATGGTCGGAAGACCCCATTTCAGAAAGATCTGTTGAACTACCAGAGGATCCAACTGCCACTCGTGAGGCTGCAGGAGTCTGCTTAGCCTGTCCGCCAGGTAGTTTTCCTGGCCTGGGAGGTAGACTGCCCTGAGGGTCATGCCCTGATTGACAGCCCAGGAGCAGACCGCTTGTGCTTTTAGGCACAGAAGTCTGGATCCTGTGCCTCCCTGCTTGTTGATGTAGAACATAGCCACCTGGTTGTCCGTCTGAACTAGGACAGACTGGTGAGACAGGATCTGAGAGAAAGTCCGTAAGGCTAGTCGAATGGCCCTCAATTCCAACAGGTTGATCTGCTGGGCGGCCTCCCACGGAGACCACAGGCCTTGGGTGCAGGCCCCCTGGCAGTGTGCCCCCCAGCCCTGCAGGGAAGCATCGGTTGTCAGTACCTGAGTGTGTGGGGAGGCCTGAAAAGGAACACCCCTGACCAGATTTGGGAGATTCCTCCACCAGCGTAAGGAGTCCACCAAGAGTTTGGACACCTTTATTCTGTCTGACAATTTCCCTGTGGCCTGCAGCCACTGCGCCCTGAGGTGCCATTGAGCCGGCCTTATGTGCAGCCGGGCATGTGGGGTGACATGCACTGTGGAAGCCATGTGACCTAAGAGCCGGAGGAAGTGTCTGGCCGAGACCAGAGAGTTCGCCCGAAACTGGCCGGTCAACTTTATCAGCCTGTGAGCTCTGTCCACAGGCAAATAGGCCTTTGCATGGATGGTATCCAATCTTGCCCCTATGAACTCCACGTCCTGTGAGGGGACCAAAGTGGACTTTGGGAAGTTTATAACGAACCCCAGGTGCTGAAGCAGGGATATGGTTCTGCAGGTGGCCTGCCTGGCCTCTTGGGGAGACTGGCCCCTGATTAGCCAGTCGTCCAGGTAAGGGAACACAAAGATCCCCTGGTTCCTGAGGTAGGCCGTAACCACCGCCAGGCATTTTGTAAAAGCCCTGGGGGCGGAGGCGAGGCCAAAAGGAAGCACTCTGTACTGGAAGTGCTTTCCGGCCACCACAAATCTGAGGAACTGTCTGTGACTTGGACGGATGAGGATGTGAGTATAAGCATCCTTGAGGTCTAAGGAGCATAGCCAATCTCCCTGCTGGAGGTAGGGCAGTAAGATTCCAAGGGTAAGCATCTTGAACTTTTCCCTCTCCAGAAACTTGTTCAGATTTCTCAGGTCGAGGATGGGTCTGAGGCCTCCTGTTCTTTTTGGTACCAGGAAGCACCTCGAGTAGAAGCCTTGCCCTTCCAGGTGGTGAGGCACCGGTTCCACCGCCTGGTCCTTTAGTAGACCTTCCAACTCCTGAAGGAGTAAGTTTCTGTGCAGAGGAGATCTTGGAGGCTCCCCTGGAAAGTAGGAGGGGGGTATCTGGGTGAAGTGGAGCAGATAGCCCCTTTCGATGATGCTTAACACCCAAGTATCCCCTGTGATGGCTGGCCACCTGTCTGCGTACAGGGTCAGCCGACCTCCTGTGCCCTGGAGAGGAGGAGAGGCTATGCTGGCATAGTCAAAAATCCCCACCCTGCTGAGCAGAAGCCGGAGTAGAAGGCTTGGGGGCCTTCTGCCTACGGGACCCATGACCCTTCCCCTTGGCCTGCTGGCCCTGTTGGGGAGCTGCAGAGGCCTGGTAGTGAGGGTAGGTTTTGTAGGCAGCGGTCTTCCTCGGGTAAAAGGTCTTTTTCCCCAAGCCCTTCTTCTTCTGAGAAGGGGCAGAGGTTTTCCTGGACAGCCTTGTCCGGGTAAGAGTCTCGGTCTCGAGTTCTGCAGCCTTTTCAACCATGGGCTTGCCAAAGAAGTTTTCACCTCGGCAAGGGACATTGACCAACTTGTCCTGTACCCATGGCTCGAGGTCCGAGGATTGTAGCCAGGCCTGGAGGCGTGCACCGATGCCAGCCCCTGCTACCCGGGCCGAAGCCTCAAATCCATCGTAGGCTGCTCGAGATATAAACTTCGAGCATTCTCGAATACCTGAAGACAAGGCCTTGAACCTCTACAAAGGTTCCTCGGACAGACCAGCAGAGAACCTGGCAATCTCCTTTGCCAGGTCTCGAAGGTACATGCCCATGTACAGCTGGTAGGTCTGGACACGGCAAGCAAGCATAGAGCCATGGCACCGGAGACATCAGTTTCTTGCATCGATCACACTTCTTAAAGCCACTGGCAGCCATTGGGGGAAAAAGGGCCCCTGCAAGATCAAAAAATTGGGCTGCCAGGGAAAAGAAAAAAGGCGCGAACGCAGTCTCTAAGGACAAAAACCGAAAAAAAGAGATCCGGGCTCGGCACCAGTGTACCGAGTCCAGGCGGGAAAGGAACCGACGTCGAACCGAAGAAAAAACTCAACCCAACACAGAAAAATCAACTTTTTTCACGGGTGACAAGGACAGGCGTCTGTAGGGCTCCGCGGAAAAAAGAAGACTGAACAAGATGGCACCTTTGGGAGGGAAGGGGACCGCGCATGCATGCCTGCATTCCCAAAGGCTTCACCCATATGTGAGGACTGACCGACGTCACCCATATGTGAGGACTGACTTCCTGCTTGGTCCTGCAGAAGCATCTATTGCTTCAAGCTGAACTTCCAGAACTGAACTGCCTCCCAAAGATGAGGTATGAGCCCCTGCCCCCTTGCTTGTTGATGCAGAATATTGCTACCTGATTGTCTGTTTGTATGAGAATGACCTGACTGGCCGGCTGCATCCAGAAGGACCACAGCATATTTGGCTCTGATTTCAAGGAAATTTATCTAGTTAAGGCTCTCTCCCTCTGACCAGAGGTCTTGCATGCAGAGTCTGCTGGTATGGGCTCCCCAGCCAAGCTTGGATGCATCAGTAGTCAGAATTTGCTGGTGCGGGGGTGCTTGGAAGGGCAGCCCTGCTAGAAGATGCACCGACTGCTGACAACAGGAGAGGGAGTTGAGTAGTGGTGGAGTTGCATGTACTCTTATCGGACAGGCAGCCCGATGCCTGATGCCACTGAGTGCAAAAAGTCCACTGTGCATGTCGCATATGAAGGCAGGCGAATGGGGTAACATGGACCGTGGAGGCCATGTGGCCCAGGTGGTGAAGCATCTGGCGAGTCGGACACCATCAAGCAGCACTGAACCTGGTGCACCAGAGAGATGTGTCATAGGCCCGGTCTGTCGGGAGAAATGCCTTGACCACAAAGTATCAAGGAGAGACCCAATGAACTCGAGGCGCTGAACAGGTTGCAGGTGAGACTTTGTGGAGTCGATGAGGAAGTCCAGCTGCTCCAGGACCCGGATGATATGCTGCATGGCCTGGCAAACTTCATCTGGAGAGCCGCCCCTTACCAACCAGTCATTCAGGTAAGGGAAGATAAAAATTCCCTGCATGTGGAAAAAGGCAGCCATGACCACTAGGCACTTTGTGAAAACTCTGGGAACAGATGCTAGTCCGAAGGGAAGAACTCTGTATTGGTAGTGCCTGTCGCTGATGATGAAACAAAGGTATTGTTGGGGCAGGGGATGAATGAAGATGTGGGTGTAGACATCGTTTAGGTCCAAGAAGCACAGCCCATCTCCCCGCTGGAAGTAGGGCAGCAATGCTCCAACGTTCCATCTGGAGCTTCTCTCTGACAAGGAAGCGATTTAGATTGTGACAATTCAGAATAGGCTGGAAGCCACCTCTCTTTTTGGAGATCAGGAAGTATTGGGATATGCAGCACTGTACAGACCTGCTCATTACAGCTTACAATCTAATTAAGATAGACAAGACAAAAGATAAGAAAAGGGCAAAAAAGAAAGGGTAAGGAAACACAAGGAAGACAAGGGATCAGGATCCAAAAGCAGCCTGAAGGGGTGAGTCTTTAGCATGGACTTGAAAGGGGGGAAGAGATGAAGCCTGACATACAGACTCGGGGTTTGTTCCAGGCACAAGGAGCAGCAAGGTGAAAGGATCGAAGTATGATGTTGGCAGAGGAAAAAAAGGGTAAAGGGAGAACCCTCTTCTTGTCTGAGATGGCGGAACCAGTTCCAGTTCCATCGCCCTGGCTTTCAAAAGGTTGGCTACTAATAGTTAGAGAAGTTCTCAATGGTGAGGTTCCAGAGGGCATTCCCCTGGAAAGAACTGAATGGGAGTCTATTCGAAATGTAGGAGATACCTGGGCATTGCAAACAGCAAAGGAGGATTGTTGGCGGTGATGCTGTACCAATGGTGGGCAAAGAACTGAAGATGCCCCTCAATGTGCTGCAGAACTGGGCCTGAAAGTGGAGAAAAGGCTATGGTTGGGAGTCAAAATCCCCCCTCCCCAAGGTGCGACTGAGGCGCTGGTTGGGGTTTTGGGGTTTTAGGCCTATGCTGCTGTCTTTGGCCTTGGCCTGCTGCCTCTGTGGGGGTGCCTGGTAGGAGTGGTTTGGGGGATATGCACCATAGGTTTTCTTCTTTGGGTAGAAGGACTTTTCCCCAAAGTCTTCCATTGGGAAGGTCAGCAGTCTTCCTGGAGAGCCTGGTCATGGTGAGTTGTTCCATCTCCACCTCAGCAGCCTTCTCTGTCATGGATTTGCTGAAAAGGTTCTCTCCCCGGCACGGGACATAAGCTAATTTGTCCTGAACCCATTGCTCCAGGTCCGAAGACTGTAGCCATGCCAGGCGATGGGCACCAATACCCACCGTAGCCACTCTGGCCACAGACTGTGACGCAGTGGCAAGTGCAGAAGCCATGGAAATTGATACTGACCCTCTGGTTAGGTCAGGTAATGCAAGTAAAGACAGAGTTTTCCACTCTCAGCACAACTTACAGGCAACCAATCAGCTCACCTCAGGGGAGGAGAGAAGCAGAGCTGTGGATTGGGCACGCCCTAGTAGGAGGCGGGCTTCCCAGAGCAGGGGCCCCTTGTTAAGCAGAGAGAGTGAAGACACAGAGTTGGAGAATGAGGAGCACGAGTGGAATAAGCAAGACGCTAATGAGAAGGAATGGAGAACTGAGCACTACAAATGGATTGAGAAGGAATGGTGGTTTGACTCCACAAGAGAGAAGGCAAAAGGCATTGGGAAGGCAAGAAGCTCTCTTGATTGCAGAACCCTTTGACCCTGCTACAGAAACACTGCCCAGCTGCAACAGAAGGGGAACTGATCCTGAACCAGGTGGGAAGCCCACATCGTGGGGAAACAGTTTTTACCCTTGGAGAGAAAGGCACGCTGGCAAGGCATTTTCTGACCGGTCTCATTCTAAGGTACCTGCTGCTCTTAATTCCTTTCCTAAGTTTTACCACTCAGAAAGAGAGAAGCCTGATTATAAAGTACAGGATAGTTTTAGACAAGCTGAAAGACGTTGGTTACAGCCTGAAACCTCTCTAAGTAAGCCAAGCTTTTCTCAGCCAGTAATTTCTGCTTTTAACAAGCAAGCTGACGAAAGAAACCCAGCCAAACTATTTACAAAAGGTTTAGGCTATACTGATACTGAAGAGCCTACCTTTGAAGCTTTTCTTAAAGGCAGAGCTTGTTCAAAGGAACCTGCGATTACACCACTCACTAACGGAGATAAGTGGGGGAGGGGTAACTCCACCACGGACACAGACTATCTAAAGAGGGAGAGCAGTGTTTGCTTACCAAGAGCAGATAACTACCTGCCCAAGCCAGGAGCAGATTTGCCCATTAGTCCTGCTAGGAGACAGGCAGAGCAACTCCTGAGTGAATTTAGACAATTCTTGAATAAAAGAGCTGTTTCAGAAGAAGCTAACATTCAAGCCAGGAGTAATCCTGGAATAGGAATTCCCACATTGTCTCCACGGCCCATGCTTGAAATTAATCAGCCGATGGACTGCTCAATTGGGCTAATTGAGAAAACTGATTAATGCAAAGCTTGAATGTTTATACCTGGCAGTTGATTCTGGTTATGCTAAACCCAGAATAGGAGAAAAGCATATGAAAAGAAATTCTGTTTTTGGAGCAATTGAAAGGGAAGCTTATTGAAGCTGTGAAATAAGCTGGACTGTATCCCAATTGCAAGGGAAAACAATATTGTTTCTTACAAAGCACTTTGGTGAATACTGCACGGAGAAGACACATGAGGTAATGTGTTTTCCTCAAAGAAGCATAATTTGAAGCACAGCATTGAAAGCCTTTGTTTTGTACATTTCCTGATTGCTTAACCTTCTCACCTGTTCCTGACCACCAAGGAGCGGGGAAAATAAAATCCTTATATATAAATTTCTTGTTCCCGACTTTAATTGGCCCCCACAACTACACAAGGCCCATCCCTCCTTAACCCTCAAGGTTAGGGAGTGGGTGTAAGGGTGACAAGACTCAAAGACTCAAAGGCTGCCCAAGTTACAACTTTGGAGCATTCCTTGGTTTTACTGACCATGCTCCGGAAGTGCTTGAGATGATCACCAGAAAGGTCAACCAAGAACCCGGTAAGCTCCCCTGCCAGGTCCCTCAAGTACATACCCATGTACAGCTGGTATGCTTGTACAGGGACCACGAGCATTGAGCCCAGTAACACTTCCTCCCAGAGCCATCCATGGTTTGGGCCTCCCGAGCCGGGGGCAATGAGCAGTGCATCTTAGTGCTCTTGATACATCGCATGGCCGACTCCACCACCATGGAGTTGCGAGGCAGTTGGGTTTTCTCCAAGCCCTGACTCCTGACTCAATATATGGAATTGAGCCACTTGCTCACCATAGGCATCGTAAGTGGGGCCTCCACACATCCTCATAAATAGCTGCTCCAGAATAGGGTGGACAGGGACCGTGATGGCCTCCTTTAGTAGGGTGGGATACTGGAGGATCTTGAGTCCTCAGCTTGAGGCTCCTCCTCACCTCGTGAAATGCAAGGCAGAAAAGAGAGATCCTTGGCGGGGGGGGGGGGGAAACCTTTGATGCTCAGGTGAGGGATCAAAGGGCACATCTCGTCTTCAGTCTCCTAGTTGGAGTCCGAGTCACTGAGGGACTCAAAGTCTCATTGGGATTGAGGACTCCATCGATGATGGAAGGGGACCTCAGTTCTTGATGCTCAGAAACAGAGGCACCTGAGGAGACTGGTTGCATCAAACGGGATCAGGAGCTGTCTCGGGAACCCGAGGAAACTGCAAGGGTTTCAAGGATCGGCTGCACCTCGGCCAGTGATGCCTCCGCCATGGATGGGGTTGTCACCAGCACAGAGGAACTAGAGTTATCCAGTCCATGGGGGAGGGGAGGTGTTGCGCCATGAAGGGCAGCCAGGCTGCGCTTGAGAGCCAGCATCCTCTTTGCTAGGAGGGAGGGCTCCGCAACTCCCAGTGTTGACACCAGTGCAAGCACAGATGAAGCAGATGCTGGCTCTTTCAGTGGGGACTCCACAAGGGTTACAGCCTCGGCAGCCCTGCGCTGAACCTCCGAGGTCTCAGGAGGCAACTCCTCCCATTGGGGCAGCTTGGGAGGCCGCTCCCAGACTTTACCCTTAGAGTTGCATTAAGGGCTCCAACGCCGATGAACACGGGTTTCCCCCTGGCATCAGCATCGCTCTTCGACGCCAACTCGGATGAAGCTGGTTCCTTCTGGGGGTGCTCCTTGTCAAAGGACAACTGCTGGTCTGATGCCCTGTGACCTTGATGCTCAGAGGTCACCCGATCCCCTTTCGGAACCGAGGGCATCAAAGTCGAGAGGCCTTGGAACTGAACGATTCCTGATGCTTCTCCCTGTTCTTAAGCCCCCTGTGCAACATCTGCAAGTAGAGAGGGCAAGTAGAAGGCTCATGGTCGGCCCTGAGACATTGAAAGCATGAACTGTGGCAATCTGTGATCGAGAAGGTCCGACCACAGAGTGCACTTTTTAAAACCACTGACTGGGTTTGACATGGTTGGGAAGACGGCTCCCGCCAAGTCAAAGGACTCCAATGTCCTCACCAACCAGGGGGGCACGAGAAAAGACCCACGCACTGAAAAAGAAAAAGAGAACCTGAAAAAAACACGGCGCTGAGGCACCAACGGTCCTCGGGATCATCGAAGGACAGAAGGGCGACACGAATCGAGAGAAGATGATACCGGAATGGCAAAAAACGACAGTAAAAAAAACCCCTTCAATATCTCCGGAATTCAGATGGATGTCCGAAGGGCTCAGCGGGAAAAAAATGACTGAGGTAAGATGGATCGTTCTGGCGGGAAGACCAGCACAAATGTGTGGAGTACCTTCTAAAAGCTTCCTTTGGAAGCTGGGAAGTGTTTCTGTACAGGCTCCGTCGGTGATGTCACCCATATGTGAAGACCGACGTCCTGCTTGGTCACAAAGAATGCATTTTTCTTTTTGAACATATATTTTGCATCCACAGAAACCCCTCTCCCAACAGGTGCAGAGCACAGCTAGGACATTTCACCATAGAATCCCACTATGATGGGGTGTATGAGAAGCTCCCCATCTTCCGTACTGATACACCTCGAGCCAGATTAAGGACATGTCCCTTTAAGCACCAAAAGTCAGGCCCCATTAAAGAATCTGGACTGAATATACCTGGAAGGGTGTGGCCAGGGATGGCCCTTTTAACCTGGATGGAAGAGACCAAGGGGGAGAGAAGAGCCCGAGGTGTTCCAGAGTATGGAGTGACCACCTACCTCTAAGGAGACGCTACGGGAAGGTAGAAGCTGGGGTGTTTCCATGTTGGTAAGCAGGCTTGTGGTAGTAATGCTGTGAAACCCAGAATGAAGGAACTTTGTGGCAAGGCAGAATGTTTCTCTGCTACTGCTGTGAACCCAGAGTGAAAGAACTTTGGGGGGGGGGGGAGAGAACTGTTTCTCAGCTACTGCAGTGAACTCCCTGTAAATAAAGCATTTCCTTTAACCCTCCGCCTGGCTCCGTGGGGGGTTTGTGTGCTGCCAGCTTGCAGCGTACTATACCCACATACAAATTATAAAAAAATCTGATTCTGGTGTCACCTCAGTAATTACAATATAAGGCCTATCCAGTATCAGACATATTGTGAATAAATACAAAACACTGCAAAAGTCACTCAAGGACTGTAAAGCAAATCTACTATACTTTAGCATTAGCAGCTTCCAAAACATAACAAGGAGCCTACCCAGAAAAGACCACCACCATAAACCTTGTAGTGGATCCTAAAACATCAATACACCTCAAGGGAAAATTGAAAAAGTCAGATAAAGCATAGTTACTCACCTGTAACAGGTGATCTCCGGGAACAGCAGGAATTTAGTCTTCACATATGGGTATCGTCGGTACCGACGGAGCCTGAGCGGGAACGCTACCCAGCGTCCAATTAGAAAGCTTTTGGGAGCATCACACAGCACCTGCGTGCTGCCTTCCCGCCTTTCCCAACTGCCTCTCTCCAGTTGAGTTTAAAGCTGAGAAAAAGAGAGAGAGAGGGAAAGAGAAAGATAGATAGAGAGATACAACTCCTAGGGGAGGTGGGTGGGTTATGAAGACTAAATTCCTACTGCTCCCGGAGATCACCTGTTACAGGTGAGTAACTATGCTATCTCCAGGAACAAGCGGGAATGTAGTCCTCACATAGGGGGACTCCCTAGCTTTAGATGCCAGGGAGAGACCCCAGAAGTTGTGTGTCCCTGAGAAAGGGCTCCACTTCCCCCCATGGATCTCTGGCATCCAACCAGGGATGGTGGGTAGGAGTTGATTAGGTATGGAACAGGTGTTGGAGAACAGCCTGACCAAACAAGGCATCCTGGCGGGAGTCCTTGTCCAAGCAGTAATGGGCTGTGAAGGTATGAACCGAGGCCCAGGTGGCTGCTCGACAGATGTCGTCGAGCCTTGAAGCTGCCATGGCTCTTACATTGTAAGCTGTGACATGGCCCTCCAGAGGAAGATTCTTACTCTGATAGGCAAAGGAAATACACTGAGCAATCCAGTTAGATAGTGTTCTCTTGGAGACTGGAAGTCCCAAATGAGAAGGATCAAAAGCAACAAAGAGTTGAGAGGACTTTCTATGTTGCTAAAGCTCTTTTACAGTCCAAAGTATGAAGATTCCTTTCTGCATTTGATGCATGAGGCCTTGGAAAAAACACAGGCAGGTAGACCGCTTGGTTCAGATGAAAAGGCAAGATCACCTTTGGCATAAAGTGTGGATGAGTCCTAAGGACTACCTTGTCATGATGGAACCTTGTATAAGGTGGATCAGCCACTAGTGCCTGCAACTCACTGATGCGACATGCTGATGTGATTCCAATGAGAAAGATAACCTTCGAAGAAAGGAATTTCAATGAGGTAGTAGCTAAGGGTTCGAAAGGTGGCTTCATAAGTTGACCAAGAACCAGGTTTAAGTCCCATGCCACCGGTGGTGGCCTAATGGGATGCTTAGTTAGAAGAAGGCCTCTCATAAATCTTGCTATAAGAGGATGGGAGGAAATAGGTTGTCCTCAAACTATGGCCCGTGGGCCACATGCGGCCCGCCGAGGACATTTATCCGGCCCGCCGGGTGTTTTTGCCGCCGCTGCCTGTCCTCAGGGGTGGCTCTACCATGAGGCAAAGTGAGGCGGCTGCCTCAGGCAGAGAAATGTCTAATGCGACATTTTTGCCCCCAAAGTAGCCGCCTCACTTCAACTTCTAAAAAAATAATCCAACTTAAACACAAAGTAAAACTGGTGCAGACTGCGGAGCCTTCACGTGCAGCGGCGTCCCGCCCCCAAAAGAAGTTGTATGCAAAGGAAGTTAATTCCTTTGGGGGCGGGACGCCGCTGCACGTGAAGGCTCCGCAGTCTGCACCGGTTTTACTTTGTGTTTAAGTTGATGTCGCTAGGTGTTTAGGACTGGTAATGGACTGATAGGGGGGTTAGGACTGGGAGGGCTGATGGGGGGGTTACAACTGGAAAAGAGCAGGCAGCGCTGGACGGAAGTATGGGGGGAGGGGGGATGTGCAGAGCCTGCTGCTGCCTGAGGACCGAGGTAAGAACAAGGCTGCATTGATGGACACTGATCAGACTGCATTGATGGGCAGTGCAGTCTGTATGTCTCTGTGTGGGCAAAGTTACTGCTGGTATATTGTTTTTGTAGCGCTGTATATATATATTGGCATTTTACCAATAGCAATTTGGAATCCCTAGGAAACAGTGATATCAAGAAAGAGAAAAATTGACTCAGTGTGTAGGATATTCAAAGAACAGTGGACTTATGATTACTTTTTCATGCAGTACAAGGAAAGAGCTGTGTGTTTGATATGCCAGAATATAGTGTCTGTGCTCAAAGAATACAATTTGCGTCGACACTATGAAACTCAACAAAGATAAATATGATTGTTAGGTCAGAGAAGTGAGAAAAGATAAAATATTAAAAATGAAAAATACATTGACAACTCAGCAAAATACTTTTGTGAAGCAGAAGCAGCTAAATATTTCATCACTGTGAGCAAGTTTTCAAGTTGCCAAGCTAATAGCGTGCACTGGCAGACCATTCGTGGAGGGAGAATTTGTTAAAGAATGCCTTCTTTCTGTTGCCAAAGAGATGTGTCCAGAAAATGCGATTTATTTAGTACAGTGAGTCTTTCAGGACCTACAATTACACGAAGGATTGAAGAAATGGGAGACAATTTGCATCAGCATTTGCAAAACTCCGCAAAAAAACTTTCCTATTTTTCCTTGGCACTCGACAAAAGCAATGATGTTCGTGATTCTGCACAACTTCTAATTTTTATTCGTGGGACGAATGACTATTTCGAAGTCACAGAAGAGCTTGCTGCACTGCAAAGCATCAAAGGAACAACTACAGGAGAGGATATCTATGAAAAGGTTTGCTAAACTGTGAATGATTTGGAGCTGGACTGGGCTAAACTAGCCAGTGTGACAACTGATGGTGCTCCTAGCATGGTGGGGTCTAAGAAAGGAGTAATTGCTCGCATTAACCAAGAGATGGACAAACATAACCATTCTCATCCAATAGCCATACACTGCCTCATCCACCAACAAGCGCTGTGTAGTAAATCACTGAACTGGGACTCTGTTATGAAAATTGTGGTATCTTGTGTTAACTTCATTAGAGCTAATGCACTAAAACAAAGACAATTTAAGGAATTTCTGTCTGAGCTAAATGTTGCCTATGAAGATGTTCTGTACCACACAGAAGTCCGTTGGCTGAGTCGAGGGAGAGTTTTGAAACATTTCTATGACTTACTTTCACAGATTACAGCTTTTCTGCTTTCAAAAAACAAAGTAGTACCAGAGCTCAATGATGCAGAATGGAAATGGCACCTTGCCTTTCTGACAGATGTAACAGAGCTACTCAACAGTTTCAATGTGCAACTTCAAGGAAAGGGGAAGCTCATCTGTGATATGCAATCACATGTGAAAGCATTTGAAGTAAAACTAGGCCTCCTCATCAAACAAGTGAAGGAGGAAAATTTCTGCCATCTCCCCACAACTCAAAATCTGTTAGCAGAAAAACCACTGGTTGCATTCCCAAACAAAACATGTGTGGATTCACTGGAAAAGTTGCAAAAGGAGTTCCAATTTAGACTTAAAGAGCTTCATCTCCATGAACAGGACATACAGCTTTTCCGTAACCCATTTTCTATTGACAATGAAAATGTGGATACAATTTACCAAATGGAACTGGCTGAACTGCAGAATTGTGACTCTCTGAAAGACGCATTCAAGTCAAGCAGCCTTCCTAATTTCTATGCATCTCTCCCCTCTGAGACATATCCTAATCTCAGGAATCATGCACTCAAAATGGCAACCATCTTTGGCAGCACTTATATCTGTGAACAGACTTTTTCCAGAATGAAACATCTGAAATCTCCAACCAGATCTAGACTAACTGATGCACACTTGCATCACTTGTTATGACTAGCAGTGACAAATATGGAACCGGACATTGACCATCTCATTAGCCAAAAAAGCGTAGTTACTCACCTGTAACAGGTGTTCTCCAGGAGCAGCAGGAATCAGTCCTCACATATGGGTGACGTCGGCGCCGACGGAGCCCTCGCGGAGCAATTTTCCCCAGCTTTCAAAGAAAGCCTTTGGGAATTGCAGCGCGCATGCGCGCGGTCCCCTCCCCGCCCAAGGGTGCCATCTTAGCCAGTCAGATGACATAGCTAAAAGACAGCATAAAAATTTGCAAAAAAACTAAAGCAGATGATTGCAACTCCAAGGGGAGGAGGGAGGGTTGTGAGGACTGATTCCTGCTGCTCCTGGAGAACACCTGTTACAGGTGAGTAACTACGCTTTCTCCAGGACCAAGCAGGAAGTCAGTCTTCACATATGGGACTCCCAAGCTTAAGGCTACCGGAGACCCTAAGCACAAAAATGAGCTCCCTCTAGCTCAGCAGCACAGAAGGAAGGAATCTTCACTGAATTATTACCCACCGGTAGCCCCCATCCGGGATGGAGGGTAGGAGTTGCTCAAACCTCGAAGAGATTTCGGAGGACTGCCTGTCCGAAAGCACTGTCCCTGCGGGACTCCCTCTCGAGGCAGTAATGGACCGCAAAAGTCTGGCTCGAAGACCAAGTAGCGGCCCGGCAGATGTCTGCCAATGGAACAGAGCGGAGGTAAGCCACTGACATAGCCTTCGCCCGAACACAATGAGCCGTGACCCGACTTTCTAACGAGAGTCCGGCTGCCCCATAAGCCCAAGCGATACAGTCAGCAACCCAGATGGACAGAGTACGCTTGGAGACAGGGAGCCCCAATTTATTGGGGTCAAAAGACACAAAAAGCTGAGCAGCTTTACGGTGCTCCCGCGTACGGTCAAGGTAGAAGTTCAACGCCCTTCTACAGTCCAGGGTATGCAGGACCATTTCAGCTCGGCTGGAGTGTGGCCTGGGAAAGAAGGTCGGAAGTACCACCTCCTGATTGATGTGAAAAGGGGAGACCACTTTTGGAAGAAATTTAGGGTGAGTCCGTAGGACTACCCTATTTTTGTAGAACCGAGTGTAAGGGGGATCAGACATGAGGGCCTGCAATTCACTTACGCGTCTAGCGGAAGTGAGGGCTATCAAGAATAAGGTTTTCCAAGAAAGAAAACGGAGAGAGAACAGGTAGCCATAGGTTCAAAAGGCGGACAGGTGATCCGCTGTAAAACCACATTCAGATCCCAGTCAGGTGCTGGCGGGCGCAGAGGTGGTTTAAGTAGAAGGAGACCTCGGAGAAAACCTTGCCACGAGAGGGTCGTTGGAAAGAGGTCTGCCGTCCACCGGCACATGATGTTCTGAAAGAGCACTGAGGTGAACTTTGACGGAGTTGGACTTAAGTCCCAGATTAGAGAGGTAGAGCAAGTACTGCAAGATCACCGACACCGAGCAGGAGAAGGGATCCTGAGACTGCTGGGTACACCAAACGGAAAAAACGACGCCATTTAAGGGCGTAGCATTTGCGGGTAGAAGGTCGCCGGGAGGAAGCTAGGACGACCTCTTCCACTTCTGCCGGCAGCAGAAGGGGAGCCAGGACTACCCTTTCAGCAGCGAGGCCATCAGATGTAAAGATCTGAGGTTGGGGTGTAGCAGGGACCCTTGATCCTGTGTCAGGAGGTCTGGTTGAAACCCCAGAGGGAACAGAGCCTCCACCGCCAGTTGCAGCAGGAGTGGAAACCACGGCTGTCTGGGCCACCGAGGAGCTATCAGGATGATGGAAGCTTTGTCTCGGAGAGCCTTGAAAAGAGTGCGAGAGATTAGCGGTATGGGAGGAAAGGCATACAGAAGGCTTTTCGACCATGAGAGTAGAAAAGCATCCTCCGCTACTCGAAGGGGATGCGGCTGCCGAGAGCAGAAGCGAGGAAGTTGCCGGTTGAAGGGACTGGCAAAGAGATCCATCGTGGGGAGGCCCCACTTCAGAAAAATTTTCTGAACGACCAAGGGATCCAGTCGCCACTCGTGCGGCTGGAGGATTCTGCTGAGTTTGTCCGCTAGGCAATTTTCTTGGCCTGGGAGATAAATTGCCTTGAGAAGAATGCCGTGGCTGACGGCCCAAGAGCAGAGCCTCTGCGCTTCTCGACAGAGAAGGAAGGAGCCCGTGCCCCCCTGTTTGTTCACGTAGAACATGGCAACTTGATTGTCCTTCTGGACAAGGACTGACCGGTGAGAAGTCAGGTGGGAGAAAGCCTTGAGAGCCAGACGAATTGCTCTGAGCTCTAGGAAGTTGATCTGCTGCGCAGACTCCCACGTGGTCCAGAGACCTTGAGTACATGCCCCTTGGCAATGCGCTCCCCATCCCAGGAGAGAAGCATCGGTCGTCAGTACTTGAGCAGGCGGAGGAGATTGAAAAGGCATTCCGAGTACCAGGTTCGGCTGATGAAGCCACCACTGTAGAGAAGAGGCCAGCGGGTCGGAGATCTGCACTAAGTCGGCTAGGCCGCCCGTGGCCTGTTGCCACTGCTTGCGAAGGCACCACTGAGCAGGCCTCATATTCAGGCGGGCATTGGGGGTCACGTGGACGGTGGAAGCCATATGGCCGAGTAGTCTCAGGAAGCACCTGGCCGAGACCAGGGACTGGCTGTGAAAACGGCTGGCTAGGTCCATGAGCCGTTGAGCCCTGTCGAGAGGCAGGAAAGCTCTCGCCTGAAGAGTGTGCAATCTTGCGCCGATGAACTCGAGATCTTGCGAGGGGAGCAAAGTGGACTTTGCGAAGTTTATGACAAAGCCCAAGTACTGGAGAAGAGTCACAGTGCGGTGTGTGGCTTTTGTGACTTCCGGAGAGGACGATGCTCTGATGAGCCAGTCGTCTAGGTAAGGAAAGACATAGAGGCCCTGAAGCCGGAGATAAGCCGCCACCACCGCGAGACATTTTGTGAAGACTCGTGGTGCGGAGGATAGGCCAAAGGGCAGTACTCTGTACTGGTAATGATTTCCTGCCACCACAAACCTTAGGTATTGGCGGTGGCTTGGGTGGATGAGGATGTGCGTGTAGGCATCCTTTAGATCCAAGGAGCATAGCCAATCTCCCTGCTGGAGGTAGGGCAGAAGGATTCCAAGGGTAAGCATTTTGAACTTCTCCCGCACGAGGAACTTGTTGAGGTTGCGCAAGTCCAGGATGGGTCTGAGGCCTCCCGTTCTTTTTGGTATTAGGAAATACCTGGAATAAAAAAGCCTTGACCTCTCAGGTGGTGGGGCACCGGTTCCACAGCCTGTTCCTGAAGAAGACTTGCTAACTCCTGAAGGAGTAAGTCCCTGTGCAGAGGGAGTCGTGGAGGCTCTCCCGGGAAATAGGAGGGAGGGACCTGGTGGGAGAAGATAGCCTTCTCTCACAACATGAAGCACCCAGGCATCTGATGTGATGTTGGACCACCTGTGGGCAAAGTGGACCAGCCGGCCTCCTGTGCTGGGAGAAACCAGCTGAGGGGGAGAGGCTATGCCGATGAAGTCAAAAACCCCCACCCTGCTGAGCAGGGGCCGGTGGTGCAGGCTTGGGGGCTTGCTGCCTACGGGACCCGTTACCCCGTCCCTTGGCCTGCTGACCCTGTTGGGGAGCTGCGGAGGCCTGATATTGAGGGTAGTGTTTATAGGCAGCCGCCTTTCTCGGGTAAAAGGACTTCTTTCCCGAGCCCTTCTTCTTCTGGGAAGGGGCAGAGGTCTTCCTAGAGAGCCTAGTTCTGGTGAGAGTCTCCGTCTCGATTTGCGCAGCCTTCTCAGCCATGGGCTTGCCAAAGAGGTTCTCACCTCGGCAGGGGACATCGACCAACTTGTCCTGCACCCAGGGTTCAAGGTCAGACGACTGAAGCCAAGCCTGTCGGCGGGCACCGATGCCGGCTGCGGCCACTCGAGCCGATGCTTCAAAGCCATCATAGGCTGCTCGAGAAATGAATTTGGAGCAATCTCGAATTCCAGTGGACAAGGCTAGGAACCTCCGCAAAGGTTCCTCGGACAGCCCAGCAGAGAATCCGGCTATCTCTTTAGCCAGGTCTCTAAGGTACATGCCCATGTAGAGCTGGTAGGTCTGGACCCGACAAGCAAGCATAGAGCCTTGGAAACACTTCTTACCGAGGCCATCCAGGTTGCGGGCCTCCCTGCCGGGAGGTACCAAGGAGTGCATCTTCTGGCTCTTGAGCCTATGCATGGCCGATTCCACCACCATGGAATGGTGCGGTAGCTGTGCTTTCTGGAAGCCAGGGCTCTTGCGGACTCGATAGATGGAATCAACCCGCTTGCTTAATACCGGCGACGATGCTTGACTCTCCCACATGCGGAAGAGTAGTCGTTCCAGCATGGGAGGAACCGGTACAGTAAAGTGCTCCTTTGCTGGAGAGTCGTACTGAAGGGCGTCGAGCTCTTCGGCTCGAGGCTCCTCCTCGGGATCCGCAGGGAAGGCCAAAGCTCTGGCCATATCCCTGACGAAGTCCGAGAACCGGGCATCCTCCGGGGGGGACTGTTTCCGAGGTTCGGACTCAGGGGAGTCCGAGGGGACACACCGAGTCCGAAAAGAATCAGGTGACTCTTCCACTTCAGATTCCCAGGCCGACTCCGAGGAGGAATCGGTGGGGACGGTTCGGGCGGGCGGAGGCGTCGGCCGCCCCGACGCCGAGGGAGTCGGCGTTGACGACCTCGGTCCTGAACGGGAGGCCGAGGGAGACCTCGACCGAGGATCGACTCGAGCCCGCATGGACTCGAGGATCGGCTCGGTCTCCGGGGTCGACTTAGACGTCGACGTCCCGGCGGCCAGGGCAGAGGCGCCAGCGAGGCTAGCGATCAGTGCCCGCTGCTGGTCCATGAAGGCAGCCAGGCTGCTCTCCAAGGCCGTCAACCTGCGTCCGACCTCAGGTGACCCAGCAGTCCCTGACTCGGGCCCCGACGGCGTCGGGCCCGACATCGGACCCCTCGGAGGCGAGTCCAGGAGGACTACAGGACTTACCCGAGCAGGCAATTCCGATTCCAAACGAGGTCGCTTCGTGAGACGTTCCTGCTCCAAAGACCTGGGACGGCTATCGGGGCTATGCGACCTGGTCCTCGCGGAACCAGGAGCGTCCACCGACGCCGCCCTCGCGGGTTTTGCCTTCCGATGATGATCCCCGGAGGGAGAACCTCTGTCGGAGGAACTCCGGCGATGCTCAGAGCTGGAGCCTCTGGACGCCGAGGCCTCCGACGAGGTCCGGGTACGGGTGGGATCTGCGAAGATTCTTTCCCGCTGATGCCGCCGACTCCGTAAAGCTTTGGAGGACATTTTGCTGCAGGCCCCACAGATCAGTTCCTCGTGATCTGGGCCGAGGCAGCGAAGGCAATGATCGTGTGTGTCAGTGAGCGACATATTTCTGTCACACTGAACACACCTTTTGAAGCCACTGGCAGCCATCGGGGGAAAAAGGGCCCCTGCAAGGTCAAAGGACCGGGCTGCCAGCGAAAAACCGAAAAACGAAACTGACAAGAAAAATCAGAAAAACCGAAAAATAAGAGAAGGACTCGCAACGGCGTCGCGAGTCCGGGCAGGAAACAGACCGGCGTCGAACCGAAGAAAAAAGAGAAAATAAACTACGAAAATCAACTTTTTCTGCGGGGACAAGAAGACCACGTCTATAGGGCTCCGCGGAAAAAAGAAGACTGGCTAAGATGGCACCCTTGGGCGGGAAGGGGACCGCGCATGCGCGCTGCAATTCCCAAAGGCTTTCTTTGAAAGCTGGGGAAAATTGCTCCGCAAGGGCTCTGTCGGCGCCGACGTCACCCATATGTGAGGACTGACTTCCTGCTTGGTCCTGGAGAACAGGCCCATAGTTCCCATTGAAATACCGGTAAGTTTGTTGATTTAACTTTACTTGTTCTTCATTTTAAATATTGTATTTGTTCCTGTTTTGTTTGTTTACTTCAAAATAAGATATGTGCAATGTGCATAGGAATTTGTTCATAGTTTTTTTTTTAAACTATAGTCCAGCCCTCCAACAGTCTGAGGGACAGTGAACTGGCCCCCTGTTTAAAAAGTTTTAGGACCCCTGATTTAGAGGTTTGAAAGAAGCTGCAATAGCACTCAAATGGACTCTTACTGAGTTAGTCTAAAGTCCTGCATTGGATAAATGAAGGAGATACTCCAGTAATGATTCCAGAGGTATCGCAAGGGGGTTAAGACCCTTCTGCGAACACCATATGGTAAACCTTTTCCACTTGAAAACATAAGAGCGTCTTGTGGAAGGCTGTCTGGAAGCATAAAGGATATCCTTTACTTGCTGAGGGAGGTTAAGATCATGGAGACCTAGGCTTTCAGCAACCAAGCCCTGAGATGCAGAGACTGGGGATTGGGATGCTATAACATTCCGTCCTCCAGAGAGGAAGCTTGAGAGAGATGTAGAAGCAGAGGGTACCACACTTGCCGTGGCCAATGTGGAGCTATGAGAATCATACGGCCTCTGTCTCTCTGAAGCTTGAACAAGGTTTTGGGAAATAGGGGAATGGGTGGAAAGGCATAAAGGAAGTCTTGACCCCAGTGAAGGAGGAAAGAATCCCTGGCCTGAGAGCCCTGAGCCGGAATTCTGGAACAGAACCGGGGAAGTTTGGCATTCAACGGACTTGCAAAGAGGTCTATGTCCGGGGTTCCCCAAAGTTGAAAAATCTTGGCCACCTGGTCTGCATGCAGAGACCATTCGTGTGGAAGCAGAACTCGACTGAGTCTGTGCCCAAGAGTTTGTATGCCTGGAAGATATACTGCCAGGAGATGAATCTGATGCTCTCTGGCGAGGGCCCACAGTCGCAAAGCTTCGTTGCATAGCGACAGAGAGCCTGTTCCCCCCTGCTTGTTCACATAGAACATGGCTACTTGATTGTCCGTGTGAATGAGGACTGTCTTGTAGCTGAGTAGGGTGTGGAACACTCGAAGAGCAAGGAAGATTGCTCTGAGCTCTAAGAGATTGATATGTAGATGAGTCTCCTGTGGAGTCCAAGTGCCTTGGGTGGAGAGGTCTTGCAGATGAGCTCCCCAACCCATTGGAGAAGCATCTGTTGTGAGAGTTGCCTGGGGTAAAAGTTGTTGAAATGGGGACCCCAGCAACAGGTTTTGAGTGGACTGCCACCATTGGAGGGACAAAATAAGGCGATTTGTGTTTGCTATTTTGTCTGACAGGCACCCTGATGCCTGGGTCCATTGAGTTGATAAAGTCCACTGGGTTGCTCTCATATGGAGGCGAGCATAGGGAACCACATGTACGGTAGATGCCATGTGGCCTAGTAGTTGTAACATCTCTCGAGCAGTGAGATGAGGTTTTAGCACTGCTTGAGAAGCTAACTGCACCATGCGAAGGCAACGGGCTTGAGGAAGATAGGCCCTTGCTTTTCTGGTATCCAGCAAAGCTCCTATGAACTCTAAAGACTGAGTGGGAGTTAGACTGGATTTTGGGATGTTTATGACCAGACCCAAATACTGAAGGATACGCATTGTGCAAGATAGAGAAATCCTGGCCTCTGACTCTGATGGGGCTCGAATGAGCCAGTCGTCTAAGTAAGGGAAGACGAATATTCCTAGAGTGTGAAGAAATGCTGCTACCACAGCCATGCATTTCGTAAACACCCTTGGTGCTGAGGCCAGGCCAAAAGGAAGCACCCTGTACTGGTAGTGCTTTCCTTGAAAAAGGAACCGAAGGAATTTTCTGTGAGTTGGATGGATGAGAACATGAGTGTACGCATCCTTGAGATCTAGAGAACAAAGCCAATCCTGACTCTGAAGGTATGGCAGCAGAGTTCCCAGAAAAATCATCTTGAATTTCTCCTGGAACAGGAATTTGTTCAATTCTCTGAGGTCTAAAATAGATCTGTGTCACCCTGTTTTCTTTGGGATAAGGAAATAGGGGGAATAAAACCCTGTACCCTGTTGATGAATGGGTACTTCTTCTATTGTCCGTTGGGCAAGAAGCATAGTGACCTCTTGATCTAACAGGTTGATGAGAGAGGTCTGAGAATTGAACTGTCTTACCATTGTGGGAGGGGGCATGCACGAAAAGTGAAGCTTGTACCCCTCTTTTATAATGGAGAGTGTCCAATGTTCTGCTGTTATCTGCCCCCATCTGGGGGCAAAGTGACACAACCTGCCTGGAATGGTGGAAGGCTCTGGTCCATTGAGAGCCAGGAAGGCTAAGTTCTCTAGATGAAAGTCAAAGGCCTTGTGGAGGCTGAGACTGCTCAGACGGTAGAGGCTTAGCAGTCTTTGCTTTCCTTTGTTTAGGTCAGGGGTCATCAAACATTTTAAACAGGGGGCCAGTTCACTGTCCCTCAGACCGTTGGAGGGCCGGACTATAGTTTAAAAAAAACTATGAACAAATTCCTATGCATATTGCACATATCTTATTTTGAAGTAAAAAAACAAAACGGGAACAAATACAATATTTAAAATGAAGAACAAGTAAAGTTAAATCAACAAACTTACCAGTATTTCAATGGGAACTATGGGCCTGCTTTTGGCTAATGAGATGGTCAATGTCCGGTTCCATATTTGTCACTGCTAGTCGTAACAAGTGATGCAAGTGTGCATCAGTTAGTCTAGATCTGGTTGGAGATTTCAGATGTTTCATTCTGGAAAAGTCTGTTCACAGACATAAGTGCTGCCAAAGATGGTTGCCATTTTGAGTGCATGATTCCTGAGATTAGGATATGTCTCAGAGGGGAGAGATGCATAGAAATTAGGAAGGCTGCTTGACTTGAATGCGTCTTTCAGAGAGTCACAATTCTGCAGTTCAGCCAGTTCCATTTGGTAAATTGTATCCACATTTTCAATGTCAATAGAAAATGGGTTACGGAAAAGCTGTATGTCCTGTTCATGGAGATGAAGCTCTTTAAGTCTAAATTGGAACTCCTTTTGCAACTTTTCCAGTGAATCCACACATGTTTTGTTTGGGAATGCAACCAATGGTTTTTCTGCTAACAGATTTTGAGTTGTGGGGAGATGGCAGAAATTTTCCTCCTTCACTTGTTTGATGAGGAGGCCTAGTTTTACTTCAAATGCTTTCACATGTGATTGCATAACACAGATGAACTTCCCCTTTCCTTGAAGTTGCACACAAACTGTTGAGTAGCTCTGTTACATCTGTCAGAAAGGCAAGGTGCCATTTCCATTCTGCATCATTGAGCTCTGGTACTTCTTTGTTTTTTGAAAGCAGAAAAGCTGTAATCTGTGGAAGTAAGTCATAGAAATGTTTCAAAACTCTCCCTTGACTCAGCCAATGGACCTCTGTGTGGTACACATCATCTTCATAGGCAACATTTAGCTCAGACATAAATTCCTGAAATTGTCTGTGGTTTAGTGCATTAGCTCTAATTGAGGCAGCCAGGAACGTAGCAGTGAAAACACCCCTCCCTCCCCCACCGAGTCTGAGCCGCCACAGTGAAACGAAACGTAAGCACAAACCTTTCCCCTTGAAACCAGCAGACCAGAGCATACCAGTTTAGACAGGCTACACAGTAAGGTTTTGTGAATGCCCCCCCAAGAGCTGCTGATTGGCGAGGAGGAGATATCTGAGACAAATGAGAAGGTGACATGTTTTAGGGAAACTGTTCTGTATATAAGACACAGTTGGACGCCATTTCGGGGCTCAGATCTTTTGTCCAGGGTGCCGGCTCTGTCTGAGACTGTGTACACAATAAGAGATCTTGCTTGCATACTAGTCTGTCTGTGTGTGTTTCCTTCCGTGGGTGTGAGGGACTACCTGCCTGTTGATTCCTTCTTCATTTTCTGGTACATTGCCGGGAACTCTACACCTCGCACCCACGGTAGGAATCCTTCTGCGATCTTGCAGTACCGGGGCTCGACCGGTCGGGACCGGCTCCCGGGTTGTTGACGGTCCTCGGTGCCGCCGGACCCCTTGTGCTCCAGAAGGACACCTTGACGTGTCTGATTGGTCGGTCCTGACAGGCTAACTACCCCTGGAAACCGGCAGGATAGACTGGCATCCAAACTTTGTCCGGCCGGAGGTCTGGTGAGTACTTCTGCATATTCTGTTCTGGGTAATTCTGTAACGGCTTGATCACCCGTACGAGCGGTCCGAGTAAGGGCCCCGGGGGGGGGGGGTCTGAAACCACCGCTCGTCCAGTCTGTGGCGGTTGGGGGTGGATGGGTATGTGTATTTGTTGCTAATGTGCTTATGTTCCCTTTCCTTCCCTCATGACTCTGGGCTTTTCTTCTCTGCTCTCTCAGTGCTCCCTCCTCCCTTTGGGGAGGCGGAGTTAAGGTTCGGGCATTCCTTTCTTTTTCTTTTTTTTTCCTCTCAATGTCCTGTTCGGTGTTCAGTGTGTTTGTCTGTTTTTCGGATTAACCCTGTGTGAACTGGAAATATTATCAGTGTTACTGCATTGAGCATGGGGTCGGGAAGTTCCAAAGGGCAGACGCCCTTGCAGTGTATGCTCTATAATTTTAAATCTGGATTTGGGGAGGATTACGGGGTTCCACTTTCTGCCTCTTGGTTATCTGTTTTATGTGGGCGGGAGTGGCCCGCTTTGGTGAAGCTGTGGCCCCCTGAAGGGTCTACTGATCTGCCCACTGTGTCCCTAATCTACCAGATTGTAGTAAAGGAGCACCCGGATCAGTTTCCCTATGTTGATTCATGGCTGGCTGTATGCTAGAAACAGCCAAAATGGCTGCAGCACTGCCATGAGGATCAGTGTAGGATAATGGTGGCAGCTGCCAGCCGCCGGAAGGGATGAACACCTGCCTCCATCTACCAGGGGCGGGACTCTCCAGAGGTTCCTACACGCCCCCCTAATTTGCTTTATCTCCCTGTCCCGCCCCCGATAGATATACCTTCCCCTGAGGAAGATAGTGCAGGGCTTAGGGATGATTCTGCAGATTCCAGCTCTACTTCAGATTCTTCTCCTCACAGTGATACACCCGTTCAGACCTCTGTGTCCCATGGACTGAGTCCATCATCATCCTCCTCACCTCCCACTCCCAATACTATCTCCAGTGCCGCAGTCTCACCCGCAGGGAGCACCCCGGCTGAGCTTAAATCGTCTACCCCGTTGTCCCACCGCCTACGGTCCACTGCTGATAAGCTAACGAAGCAGGATTTCCAAATGCCACTATGGCAAGTACAGGGACTCCCTATCCTCGATGCCGCTGGACATGTGGCAGTGGGACCTTCTAGCCTGATATACGTGCCTTTCTCTACTACTGACTTGCTGAACTGGAAGACCCACTATGCCTCCTATACTGAAAAGCCCCAGGAATTGACAGACCTTATGACCAGTATTATGCAAACACACCAGCCTACTTGGTCGGACTGTAGACAGCTACTTTCTACATGCCGTGGGCAGCTGTGGAAGGAATCCATCATCATCTGGTACGGCTTCTACAGTACGGTATCCTGCGGCCCTGACAATCAGCATGGAACACTCCTTTGCTGCCAGTTCGTAAACCAGGTACTACTGACTACCGACCTGTGCAGGATCTCCGTTGTGTCAATGAGGCTGTTGTGACTCTGCATCCAGTGGTACCAAATCCTTATACACTATTGGGTCTCATTCCGGCGGCAGCCTCCCATTTTTCAGTGCTGGATCTGAAGGATGCCTTCTTTTGTATACGTTTGTCCACTGAGAGCCAACACCTATTCGCCTTTGAGAAAGAGGACCCTGCCACGGGCAGGAAGACCCAAGTGACGTGGACTTGCTTGCCACAGGGGTTCAAGAGCTCCCCCACCATATTCAGCACTGCTCTGGCCCAGGATCTTGCTGGTTTCCCCCCAGGGGAGCCCGGCAGGCGAGCACTCCTGCAGTATGTTGATGATCTGTTAATCGCAGCTGATGCTGAGGCTGAGTGTATACTGGCAACCACAGAGCTTCTACAATTGTTGTATGATGCAGGCTACCGCGCTTCGAAGAAGAAGGCCCAGCTATGCCAGCTGGAAGTGAAATACCTGGGATTCCATCTCTCCAAAGGAAGTCGACAGTTGGGGAGAGAACGGAAGGGGGCAGTATGCCGGATCCCTGTGCCAACAACTTGCAAGCAGGTACGCACTTTTCTCGGGGCTGCAGGGTACTGTCGCATCTGGATTCCCAACTTCGCCAGGATTGCAAAGCCCCTCTATGAAGCTACAAGAGGCCCAGAGACAAGTCCCCTTGAATGGGGACCAGACCAACAGAGTGCCTTCGAACAGTTGAAGAGGGAGTTATTATCTTCACCAGCCCTAGGCCTCCCGGACGTCACTAAGCCCTTCACCCTCTATGTGCACGAAGCAGCAGAAACAGCGCTGGGGGTCTTGACTCAACAACTGGGATCTTGGCCACGTCCAGTCGCCTACCTGTCTAAACAGCTGGATCCGGTGGCCAAGGGATGGCCACCCTGTTTAAGGGCAATAGCAGCAACAGCCTTATTGGTGGAAGAATCTGATAAACTGTCTATGGACCAAGACCTCTTAGTTACTGTCCCGCATGCAGTCCAAACCTTACTGGAACATAAAGGAAATCACTGGTTTACTGGTTCCCGAATGTTAAAATACCAGAGCATTTATTTTATTTATTTATTTTTCTTATATACCGCGCTCTTAAATCAGTGCGGTTTACACATGAACAAATATAAACACAATGGTACAAACAGCATTGGTTTTTTTTACAATGAACAAGGTAAATAAACTTGGTAAAACATGGTAATTATATATAAATAACTATATACATGGCAACTATATACATGGATATTTTGGTTAATTATTAATGCCGTGGATAAGAAGTTAATTAAATTAAGGAGTAAATATACTAAATATAGTGAGAATAAATATGTCCTATAGTGAGCAGGTAATAATCATCGTAATTATCCATTCTCTACAGGGGTCAAATATGAATGATCTGCATGAGAGCTGTTTTCAGATGGAGTAGCTTCGGATGGAGTAGCTTCGGGGTAGTATGTTAGGAACAAATAGTGCTTCAGTGCCTTTCTGAACTTAATCAGACTTGAGATAGCTCTGATTTCGGGTGGAAGGGCATTCCAGGCTCTGGGTGAAAACAGAGAGAAAGCTCTAGAGGCTGTTGTTTTAGAACATTTTGTGATGACTTTTGGTAGGTCGATGGAGTTTAATGTAACAGATCTCCTGGATCTGTTATTTGGGGTGATATGAATCATATTGCTGAGAGGTGATTGAGATGGGCACTTTGATGCTTTAAAAGTCATGACCAGGGTCTTGTATAGAGTTCTGGCTTGTAGGGGTAGCCAATGTAAGCTCATCAATATGTTATGGGGAGATCCCAGAGTGTGAGTAACAACTAGCCAAGCCCTTAAATCCTGCTACATTCCTGCCTATCGGCCCGGGACCACCTGATCACGACTGTCTGGAAGTAATGGATTTGGTGTTCTCCAGTCGCCCTGATCTAACAGATGTACCCTTAAGCAACCAAGATGAGACCTACTTTGTGGATGGCAGCAGTCTGGTGCTGGAGGGCCGTAGGTGTGCAGGGTACGCGGTGGTGACGATGGAAGTGATAGTCGAAGCTCAGCCTTTGCCCTCTGGCACATCCGCACAAAAGGCAGAACTCATTGCCCTTACCCGAGCCCTAACCCTTGGGACTAACCTTCATGTGAATATATACACAGACTCCCAGTACGCCTTCACCACTCTCCATGCCCACGGTGCTCTATACAGAGAAAGGGGGTTAATCACTGCAGCTGGCTCCGAGATAAAGAACAACCCCCAGATATTGGCCTTGCTGGACGCAGTCTGGTATCCCAAAGTTGTAGCCGTCATGCACTGTAGAAGCCACCAGAAGGGAAATAGTGAGGTGGCCAAGGGTAATAGATGGGCTGGTGCAGAAGCCCGGCAAGTTGCAACTGCATCCTTGTCCCAGTCTGTCCCAGAGGGCTCCCAAGACCTACAAGCCCCCCTGTTCCCGGTCCCGCTAAGCCAATGGGCCCCGAGATACACCACACGGGAAATGGATTTCTTCTGTCAGAAGGAGGGTGGAGTATTACACGCCGATGGCTGGATAAGGCTACCTGGAAAGGGGACAGTTCCAGTGATAGTCATCCCCGGACAGCCTTGCCCCAGCCTTCCTGTCATCTTTTCATCAAGCTACTCACTTTGGCAAGACAGCTATGGAAACCGCCCTCCGCCCACATTTCTTTGTTTCCTGCTTATCCTCCATAGCTGCCACAACTGTTAGGCAATGCACCACATGTGCTAAGAATAATGCCCGTCAGGGTCCCTGCCAACCCCCAGGGGTTCAGTCTTATGGGGTCATGCCCATGGGGAATATCCAAGTTGATTTTTCAGAAATGCCTCGAGCACATGGATACCGGTATCTGTTAGTTTTGGTTTGTACCTTTATGGGGTGGGTGGAGGCATTCCCTGTCCGTACAGAAAAAGCCAGGGAGGTAACTAAGGTACTATTACATGAAATCGTTCCCCGTTTTGGACTTTCAGAAGTAATGGGATCTGATAATGGACCTACATTTGTGGCCCAAATAGTACAGCAGGTAGCCAAGGCCTTGCAGATTGATTGGAAGCTACATACAGCTTACCGCCCGCAGAGTTCAGGGAAGGTAGAACGTATGAACCGTACCATAAAATTGCATTTAGCAAAACTGTGTCAGGAGACCTCATTGAAGTGGCCCCAATTGCTCCCTGTAACCCTGCTCGCATACGATCAGCCCCACGTAAGGGTATCGGTGTTTCTCCCTTTGAAGCTGTGTATGGCCGCCCTGCACCCCTTATACAGGGCGTCCATGGAGACTTGATTCAGATAGGCTCAGAAATAACCCGACAGGAACTGTTGGCTCTTAGTTATGTTTTGCAGGAATTGCACCAGTGGGTTCAGGAGCGGCTCCCCATCAACCTGACAGAAGCACTCCATACACATCAACCTGGTTCGCGAGTGTGGGTCAAGGAGTGGAAGAAGAACCCGCTGACTCCTCAGTGGCGAGGCCCGTATACTGTTCTGCTGGGCACCCCTACGGCTATCAAGGTGGCCGAAATTGCTCCGTGGATCCATCATACCCGTGTCAAGGCCGCTGCACCAGAATCTGTTCCAGCCTGGCCCTCTATCCCGATTCCAAACCAGCCCCTGCGTTTAAAACTTAGAAAGAACACTTCTGCCCAAAGATTGATTTCATCGGACAACTGACGGACTCTATACTGCCTGGGAGACTAACCACCTCATACTCCAAAACAGAATGAATAAAGGTGCCTTGGCTTTTCTCCTACCCTTGTTGTGGACCTGTTCCCAGCCAAGCACGGAGACCACTAACACAGCAATATTACTCGCCCGAACAGCCTTAAATATGACAGACTTTTGCACACGTAATTCTTTGCAAGCAGGGGTTTTTTGTCAACCTGTCTCATTGCTGTGCCTTCTAGTTTATGTGAAATGCAGAATTTTACTATACTTAATAATCTGATCCAAGTAGGTTAAAGTTGTTCACAATTTCAATTTCTTCTCCTTCAACGATGAACCTGTAGATTATGCCAGTTGTCATGATCTTTGTCTTCTTTACATTAAGGTGCAGGCCCATTTTGAGACTATGTTCTTTGATTGTGAGAAGCAAATGTTTCAGATCATCTTCACTTTCAGCCACTAATGTAGTATCATCAGCATAGTGAAGGTTGTTGATGAGTCTTCCACCAATCTTCACACCTCTGTTGTCTTCATACAATCCTGCTTCTCTGATGATTTGTTCTGCATATAAATTAAACAGGTAGGGGGAAAGTATGCAGCCTCGTCTTACACCTTTGCTTATTTTAAACCATTCTGTTTCTCCTTGTTCCGTTCGAACTGAACAACTTTAACCTACTTGGATCAACTATCAATAAAGAAGCAACAAGCAGTCAAGAAATCAAACGACGCATTGGCTCTTGGCAGAATGGCTATGAAAGACCTAGATAAGATTCTCAAGAGCAGAGATGTCTCTCTCCATACAAAGATTCGACTTGTTCAAGCCATGGTATTTTCAATAACATATGGATGTGAAAGCTGGACAGTGAAAAAGACAGACAGGAAGAAAATTGATGCCTTTGAATTATGGTGCTGGCGGCGAATACTGTGTATACCATGGACTGCCCGAAGAACAAACCAGTCGGTACTAGAGGAGATCAAACCTAAGCTTTCTTTAGAAGCTCAGATGACAAGACTTCGACTTTCATACTTTGGACACATCATGCGAAGAGAGAGATCATTAGAGAAAGACATCATGCTTGGCAAGATAGAAGGTCAACGCAAAAGAGGAAGGCCAGCAATGAGATGGCTCGATACAATAACAGCAGCTACGGGTACCAGTCTGTCAACAATGAGCCGCCTGACTGAAGACCGAACACAATTTAGGATAGCTATCCAGAGGGTCGCCATGAGTCGACTTCGACTCGACGGCACTTAACAACAACAACAATAATCTGAACTGTAAACAGCCTGGAGTTTATTTTTCTGCCTTTTTCTACTTTCTTGGGGTCACTCGACCTACCTCAGCTCATTTTAACCAGATTCCTTTCTCCTTACAGGTAGTTTCCACTCTTAATGCTACTGATTGTTTCCTTTTTGTACATGGCAAAGAAAGAGGATTTAACATGTCTAACACTGAATTATCATGTAGCTCTATTACAAAAGTATACAATGCTTACTCAGAAATGTATCTTCCCTTAGGCTGGTTTTTGCTATGTGGCAGAATGACTTACACCTATGTTCCCATAAACGCTACCGGTGGTCCATGCACATTTGGCAGCCTCACGACTGCCGCTTTCCTCCATACGCCCAGCATAGCCAGGGTCGGAGATAAGCCGGCTCGCTTGTTCGCTAGCCAAATCCCTTAATCTGACCTCAACCATACTGGCCACCATGAATCATGAAATGTCTGGCATACGCACGGCAGTTCTACAGAATAGGATGACCACTGATTTCCTGTTATTACACCTTAATCATGGGTGTGAAGACTTCGAGGGGATGTGTTGTTTTAACCTCACTGACAATAGTGTATCCATTGAACGTTCAATCCAAGACCTACGGGACTTAGCAAAACATATCGCGGACCCGTCCCTGGGACTGGGGACGGGATGGTTTGTAAAATTGTTTGGTTGGATAGGGGGCATTAAAACCCTAGCTATAGGGGTTCTCCTCCTTTTCCTGGTATGTGCCCTCTTACCATGCTGCATCCCTGTTCTTTACCATTTTCTCACCACCACCCTTGACGCCTTAGTAGAGCGCAAGGCAGTTACCTCTGTCATGGCCCTGACCCAATATACCCCTCTACAGCCTGCTCCTGGTAGTACTGCCCTCTACTGCCCATAGCGGTTGAGGCCACACAATAAAAGGGGGGAGTGAGGCAGCCAGGAAGGTAGCAGTGAAAACACCCCTCCCTCCCCCACCGAGCCTGAGCCGCCACAGTGAAACGAAACGTAAGCACAAACCTTTCCCCTTGAAACCAGCAGACCAGAGCATACCAGTTTAGACAGACTACACAGGAAAGTTTTGTGAAAGCCCCCCCAAGAGCTGCTGATTGGCGAGGAGGAGATATCTGACAAATGAGAAGGTGAAAAAGTTTTAGGGAAACTGTTCTGTATATAAGACAGAGTTGGACGCCATTTCGGGGCTTGGATCTTTTGTCCAGGGTGCCGGCTCTGTCTGAGACTGTGTACACAATAAGAGATCTTGCTTGCATACTAGTCTGTCTGTGTGTGTTTCCTTCCGTGGGTGTGAGGGCCTACCTGCCTGTTGATTCCTGCTTCATAATGAAGTTAACACAAGATATCACAATTTTCATAACAGAGTCCCACTTCAGTGATTTACTACACAGCGCTTGTTGGTGGATGAGGCAGTGTATGGCTATTGGATGAGAATGGTTATGTTTGTCCATCTCTTGGTTAATGCAAGCAATTACTCCTTTCTTAGACCCCACCATGCTAGGAGCACCATCAGTTGTCACACTGGCTAGTTTAGCCCAGTCCAGCTCCAAACCATTCACAGTTTGGCAAACCTTTTCATAGATATCCTCTCCTGTAGTTGTTCCTTTGATGCTTTGCAGTGCAGCAAGCTCTTCTGTGACTTCGAAATAGTCATTCGTCCCACAAATAAAAATTAGAAGTTGTGCAGAATCACAAACATCATTGCTTTTGTCGAGTGCCAAGGAAAAATAGGAAAGTTTTTTTGTGGAGTTTTGCAAATGCTGATGCAAATTGTCTCCCATTTCTTCAATCCTTCGTTTAATTGTAGGTCCTGAAAGACTCACTGTACTAAATAAATCGGCCTTTTCTGGACACATCTCTTTGGCAACAGAAAGAAGGCATTCTTTAACAAATTCTCCCTCCACGAATGGTCTGCCAGTGCACGCTATTAGCTTGGCAACTTGAAAACTTGCTCGCAGTGATGAAATATTTAGCTGCTTCTGCTTCACAAAAGTATTTTGCTGAGTTGTCAATGTATTTTTCAGTTTTAATATTTTATCTTTTCTCACTTCTCCAACCAAACAATCATATTTCTCTTTATGTTGAGTTTCATAGTGTCGACGCAAATTGTATTCTTTGAACACAGACACTATATTCTGGCATATCAAACACACAGCTCTTTCCTTGTACTGCATGAAAAAGTAATCATAAGTCCACTATTCTTTGAATATCCTACACTCCGAGTCAATTTTTCTCTTTCTTGATATCATTGTTTCCCTAGGGATTCCAAATTGCTATTAGTAAATGCCAATATATATACATACAGCGCTACATAAACAATATACCAGCAATAACGTTGCCCACACAGAGACATACAGACTGCACTGCCCATCAATGTAGTCTGATCAGTGCCCATCAATGCAGTCTGATCAGGGTCCATCAATGCAGCCTTGTTCTTACCTCGGTCCTCAGGCAGCAGCAGGCTCTGCACGCCCCCCCTCCTCCCATACCTCCGTCCAGCGCTGCCTGCTCTTTTCCAGTTCTAACCCCCCCATCAGTCCATTACCAGTCCTAAACACCCTCCCATCAGCCCACTTCCAGTCTTAACCACCCCATCAGCCCACTTCCAGTCTTAACCCCCCCCCCATCAGTCCATTACCAGTCCTAAACACCTAGCGACATCAACTTAAACACAAAGTAAACCCGGAGCAGACTGCGGAGCCTTCACACGCAGCGGCGTCCCGCCCCCAAAGGAAGTAACTTCCTTTGTATACAACTTCCTTTGGGGGTTGGCCGCCACTGCACGTGAAGGCTCCGCAGTCTGCACCGGTTTTACTTTGTTTTTAAGTTGGATTATTTTTTTAGAAGTTGAAGTGAGGCGGCTACTTTGGGGGCAAAAATGCCGCATCTGACATTTCTCCGCCTGAGGCAGCTGCTTCACTTCGCCTCATGGTAGAGCCACCCCTGAGGACAGGCAGCGGCGGCAAAAACACCCGGCGGGCCGGATAAATGTCCTCGGCGGGCCGTATGTGGCCCGCGGGCCGTAGTTTGAGGACCCCTGCCTTAGGTCCTATTTCAGGTGTAGTACTGCGTTCCCCTGATTCCCCAATTTCTGTAACTAGGGTAGATGCCACTCTTTTAATTATGCCAGGTGGTCTCTGTCCTGCTATCCCTGTAGATCCTGTAGTTATCCCTCGTACCACCAGAACTCAACAGTTGAAAAAGGATATTTTGGAACTTGAACAGTTAATAGGAGTGGAAGCTAGTCAGCTTGAGGTTATAACTACTAGAGAGCAGCTGACACAATATCTTGCCCATTTAGCAGACAAAGCCCGTACATTAACTGAAGTTATTATAGCTGCACTTGAGGCACTTGACCTACAATTAAAACAGCATATGTTAGAACTGTTACCACGCAGTCAGAATAAGGAACTAGTAGCAGAAGTTATGGCTGCTGTTGCCAAAGGAATTGGGCATTGGACCAAAGCTCCATTGATCTCTAACTGGCAGCGCTTGCAGCGGTTGACATTGGAATTAGGTGAATTTTTAACTCTAAATAAAGAGGTGAAAGAACAGAGTAAGAAGATAGATCTGCTTGCTCCGTTCAGAGCTTTTCCTAGGGGGGATGGTGGTTTAGTTACTTTAGCATCTCATTGGTCCCCAGCTGAAGTTTTTAATTTGGCTAGATCTTGCCCTGACTTCAGAGAAAAACCTGGTCAGTTTGTGCATTATTGGAGTCAGTTAATAACTACTTATGATCCCTCTTGGGTAGATTTACAAAATTTATTGAAGTCAGTCTTCCTGAACCCTATAGAATTGAGGGCAGTCACCCACCCTCAACTGCCAGATAATGCAGCATGGGAATGGCCCTGTGCAGATCCTGTTATTAATGCTTCTGATGATAATCAAATGACTGCTTTCCAAGAAGATCGGAATAATTTGTTAAAAGCAATTGAAAAAAAAAATGTACTCCTGTAAAAGATTTGTCCAAGCTATTAGATCTGAAGCAGTGTAGGGATGAAACTGTTGCTCAGTACCATACGAGGTGTTGCCTGGCATTCCGAGATTTTTCTCCTCAGAATGGTGATATGGAAGGATTTGCATCAATTTTTGTGAATGGACTGCAACCAGAAATAAAAACTATACTGGAAAATGCTTTGCTTGGATGGTCTACGAAGTCTGCAAAGGAGATCTTGGAAGCTGCTTTGCATGCAGAGAAGCGGATCCAGAAGGAGAAGGATGCTGATAAAGGTAAACTTGATCGCCAACGTCAAAAACTTTTAAATCTTCAAGTAGCAAGTTATGAATCTAATTTTAGGGGCCGGGGCAGAGCAAGAGGTGGCCGAGGTACTGTACCTTTCAGAGGTAGAGGTCGTGGCTACATGACGGGGCAACAAGGAGATCGTGCCTGTTATGGATGTGGAAAAATGGGACATATGATAAGAGATTGTACTATGCCAAGGAGCAACCTTCCCCAATCTGGGGTACGTCAGGAGGCTGTAGGAGCCAGTTATTCACCTGCCCCATACCCTGTTTTTACCCCTAACCAGCCTTCAGTCATGACCCAATATTATGCAGAAACTGATGTGGACTTTAGTGAGGACTGACTAGGCTTGGTTGTGTGTCCTAACACACAGGGGGAAATACGCGCTACTATTCTGGGATATGACTTGCTTTTCCTGTTAGATACAGGTGCCTCCACATCTGCCATAGCGCTATCTCAGTTACCTCCCCCTCTGTTTGAGGCACTGCCTGCTGCTCCTAAAGTCCCTTGTGAAGGAATTGAAGGAAAAACTATAATGCACCGAAAATTGTCTGATGTGCCACTTCTAGTGGAAGGGAAATTGTATCATACAGATTTTCTGGTTGGCCCTACTTTGCCTGTCAACTTGCTTGGCCGAGATTTTCTATCCAGAAACAAGACTGTTATAAGCTGGGAAACTGGCACTTTGACTTGTACCTTGTGTCCCCCTGCAAGTACAACAGCCTACAGCTGTGACATCGGCTGTTGTGACTGCTCCACCATTGGACACTCTTCCTTCATCCTTATGGGCGGTGCCAGGTAATGATATTGGACATCTCAACATTCCTCCAGTCAAGACTGAAGTACGACCGGGAGCTCCACTACCATATGTGCGTCAGTACCCATTGCCTACAGCTTCAGTGGCTGGAATACGGCCAGTGATTGAAAACCTGCTTTCTCAGGGTGTGCTGGTACCCACTTCTTCTCCTTGCAATACTCCTATTTTACCTGTATTGAAGGCTGATGGTAAGTCTTACAGATTTGTGCAAGATTTGAGAGCAATTAATCGTATTGTTCTACCAATTTTTCCTCTTGTACCCAATCCTCATGACATTTGGACTCGCATACCATATGACCACTGTTCCCTCTAAGCTGTGCGCGAGTGCGCACGCACACACCTCGTCGAGTGAGCGCACACACCTCGTCGAGTGAGCGCACATAAATTACAGTTCTGATTCTGATAGAAAACAACACAGACGTTCTTAAAATTGAAAAGCTGTTGTGTATTTATGGTTTTCACAAGTTCTACAATATTTTCTAGTGCAATCAATGTGGTGTACATACTGTATTCTGACGTGTAGTCAAATGTTAAAGTATATAACTCCGTTATGTGGCGCACAAAAATTTAACCTTCCTTCAAAAGCTGCACAGCTGATATTTTATGCGTACACAGCCTACAGAAAATTAGAGGGAACATTGCATGTGACTCCACCCACTTCTCAGTTATAGATTTAAGCTCTGCCTACTATTCCATACCAGTGGGGGAGGAGTCGAGATATTTACTGGCATTCACGTATGAAGGGCGCCAGTATACCTGGACTACGCTTTCTCAAGGGTACACCGAGAGTCCTGCTTACTTTTCGCAGGCCCTTAAAGCTGCTTTGCAGGACTTAGCATTGGACAAATCTGTACTAATACAGTATGTAGGCGATTTGCTTATTTGCTCTCCTTGTTATGATACTTGTGTTACTGATACTGTGTTAACTCTTGCACACATTTCTCATTTGGGTTTAAAAGTTAATCAGTCAAAGTTACAATTTTCTTTACCACAAGTGATATTTCTTGGTGTATGTCTTTCCTCTGCTGGACGCTCTATTACTACTCAGAGAATTGGTCCTATAATGTCAATGCCTTTCCCTGCTACTGTACCCCTCATATGCCGCTTTCTTGGCCTTCTAGTATTTTGTCGCCAGTGGATTCCTGACTTTGCTGAACTTGCTGCCCCACTGTATGCCCTGCTTGGCTGTGAGGCTCCAGAGGGTATTATAGTTCCTACTGAAGTTTAGCACAATGCTTTACACTCTTTACGACAAGCTTTACTGACTTCTCCTTGTCTTTCATTTCTGGATTATAATTTGCCTTTCTGCCTTTATGTAGCTACATCTACTTCTGCTGCTGTGTGTGTTTTGGCACAACGCTTTCCTACTGGACTCAAGCCTTTAGGCTATTTTTCTCAAGCCTTTGATCCTGTCGTATCTGGCATGCCACCATGTTTCCAATCTTTAGCTGCTGTAGTATTTGCAATACAGACTACTGACTTTCTTGTTCTTCAACATGAACTGCATGTTTACACTTCTCATTCAGTTGCTAGGTTATTGCATTTGGCTAAAACTCAACCTCTATCAAGCTCTCGTTTGTTATTATTTGACCTGGCTATTTCCCAAGCACATGTTACCCTACATGAGGTCTCTCTGTTACAGCCAGCTCAAATTTTGGCTTCTTTAGAACCATTGCTACACCTGTCTGATCCTGATGGAACTCATGATTGTCTTTCTTCTGTAACAGCCTATTCAAAGGCTAGGCCTGATTTGTCTGCTATCCCTTTGTCAAACCCTGACTGGGTTCTATTTACTGATGGTTCTGCTTTCCATGATGAACAAGGGAATTTACTTGTTGGATATGCTGTTACTACTGTTGATTCTGAATTAGAAGCAGGAGCGTTGCCATTTGCTAGTGCCCAGTTGGCAGAAGTGTTTGCTCTTATTAGGGCCTTGAAAATGTCTACGCATTTGGTTGTAAATATTCATAGTGATCACTGTTCCTTCTAAGCTGTGCGCGTGTGCGCGCGCACACACCTCGCCGAGAGAGCGCACATACTTTACAACAGAGCGCACAAAAATTACGGCTCTGATTCTGATAGAAAACAACACAGATGTCTTAAAATTTAAAAGTTATGATTGTAATTACTAGAAATTTCCTGCTTCATTTAGTAATCGTCTATTTTCATTTAATTTGATTAAAATCAGTGTGGTGTACATACTGTATTCTGACGTGTAGTCAAATTTTAAAGTATATAACTCAGAGTGTCGTTATGTGGCGCACAAAAATTTAACCTTCCTTCAAAAGCTGCACACAGCTGATATTTTATGCGCACACAGCCTACAGAAAATTAGAGGGAACATAGATAGTGACTAGTTACGCAATAGGGGTTCTGTGGGATTTTGGGAATATTTGGGCTCAACGTGGATTTTTAACAGCTGCTCATAAGCCTATTAAACATGCCTGCTACATTGAACGTTTGCTTGCTGCAGTACTTAAACCAGCTCAAGTGGCTGTGCTGAAATGCAAGGGACATGATCTTACTGGTACTGTGGTGTCACAAGGCAATCAGTTTGTAGACCAAGCTGCTAAAAGCTGCAGCAGTAGGACCTGCAGTTCCATCACATCTTTTATTAACTCTTCGTTCACCTGCAGCTTCTACTTCTGGCTCATTGTCTCTGGACTTGATGCGTTCTCATCAGGACTCAGCTGACTTCACTGAAAAACAAGCATGGCTCACTTGGGGGGCATCGCCTGATGGTACTGGACTATGGATAAAGGACAAATTGTTTATTTGTCCTAAATCATTGTTATATTCTGTTGCCTTATTCTTACATCACAAGTTGCATTTAAATGTTTTGGCTATGACAAATGCTTTTGCTCAATTGTGGTATAATCCTGCGTTTGTTTCTGCTGCTCATGCTGTGTGTGTTTCTTGTCTCCCGTGTTTACAAGCAGGAAAATCCGGATGCACTCTGCACGCATCACCCTCTCCATCCTTGCCTAGGCCTCAAGGACCCTTCCTCTTCCTGCAAATGGACTTTACTGATCTGCCTTGTGCCAAGGGGGGAAGGAAACATCTTTTGGTTTTTACCTGCTTATATTCAGGATGGCCTGAAGCCTATCCAACTAATTCGTTGTCTGCTGCTATGGTTTTGAAGTGTTTGCTTACCCAGTTTATTCCTTTGTGGGGTGTGCCCCTGGTTTTTTCTTCTGATCAAGGTCCAGCATTCACAGCAGAAGTCTGGAAAGGCATAACTGCATTTTTTGGCCTTCATCAGCAGCTTCATCCTCCGTATCATCCGCAAAGCTCTGGCCAAGTGGAACGGATGAACCGGATGCTGAAGGCGCTTCTCCGGTCCCTGACTCATGATTGGAGTCAGGATTGGGTGGAAGCTCTGCCGTTTGCTTTGTTTTCAGTTCGCAATTCTCCTCAAAGAACTTGACAAGGTCTTACCCCTTATGAAATTGTGACAGGATGTCCAGCAACTACTCCAGCCCATGTCATAATTCCGCCGGATCAATTGCCGGATCCCCAATTGTTGCGCAGCGATCTATTATCCTATTGTAAATATTTGTACCAAACGCTGGTATCTCCTTCCTTTTTGCAGCTCACGAAGCAGGGTGCACAGGCATCTCAACCACTTCCAGAAGTGGAACCTGGAGACTGGGTACTCGTCAAGGATCCAGCACCGAAGACTGCTCTGGCAGCGAGATTTCTGGGACCATTTCAAGTGTTGCTGGTGGGATATTCGGCATTGAAAGTGAAAGGACGGAAAGCGTGGATACATCTGGACCAGTACAAGAAGGCTCCGTCCCCTGGATAAGACGACTTCCGTGTATACCACCTAGACTAGATCCAGAAGAATTAATTGACATTGAACTGAACTAATTCCCTCCAAGTCTATCTCCACTTAACCAAGAGAGTGGTTGTGAAGTTGTTGGACAGTTACAACCTACTTCGAATTTGTTCATTGAGAATTGGTTAATATGTATGTTTTCAGTAGCATTGGCACTGTTTCTATTTTTCTGGATTTGGTGTTTGGCAGCCCTCTTAGTAATATAGGGAGTGTGGATGATTTTGTAAAAATGCTATTAGAAAAACCAACACTAGTGAAAACTGGGCAATAGTAGATAACTTGCTTTAGACCCTCAACCTTGTTCCTACTCCTTCAGTAGTCCAAGATCATACAGTTCCTGATCATACAGTCCCTGAGTATGATCCACATGCTCCTTGGGCAAAACATGGTATTTTCTATAATGTGTTTCACTCTCACATTTACTCTTTAATTCAGTGTTTTAATATTTCCAGTTGTGCAGTGTGCTTACCTCATCCAGCAGCTACGCAGTTTGGATTTTTGCCTAGACCTCGACCTATTTCTCTGCAAGAGCTGAAAGAGTTGTCTGTGAATGAAACCTTATTTAATCTTACTGTAACATGGCCTGAGGGAGTAACCCCTGCTCCAAGAATTATCAGTCCTCAGCCAGTGACTAACCCTCCTATTTGTTTTCAGAGAAAAGGAGCATACCCTGTGGGAGAAACCCCTCTATCTAAATGTCAGACTGTCATGACTAATAATCATGTGCATTTAGTGATGGATTCTCCTACAGTGAGTTCTGTACAACCCCATTCAAATTTAAGGGTAGTTAATGTTCTCCCTGACCTTAAGACTCGTCTTGACCAGTATGAATTACAATATTATGACCAGGATGGGCTTACAACGTATGAGAAGTATAGATTGCAGAAAAGCAAAGAGGATTCAGCATATGGTTATGTTGATAACTATGTATATCCCTATCTAGGATACTATCATCCATGGTTAAGGGATATTTGGCCTGGAACTGAAGTTCTAGTTACAGAACCTAAAGATTTTAAATTGGCCTGATAGAATACTTGCCTTGGTGGGTCACTATTTTGTGTGTGGAACTTTAGCGTATGTCTGGTTGCCTGCTGATTGGTCTGGCAATTGCTACATAGCTACCTTTGACCTGCCATGGAAACTAGTCCCTTATGAAACTTTACTTGGAATGCGTTCTAGCCGTCACCGCAGAGCTGCAGATATCTACAGTGCAGATATATGTGCGGCAAGGAAATTATTAGATGATACTACTATGCTAACTCAACAGGAAGTAAGCACCTTCACGGGGACAGTTTGGCTAAGTACCTTTGGCCCCTACATGATTTGCTATATGTTGTTGGGGAATGTATCCCAGTGCATATTCCCCAGCTGTACGCACCTTCAGGACACACATACTTATCATCATAATAGTAAGCTTGCTCCCAGGATCCACACCGGTAGTAATTATTTCTATTAATCAAGTCACAAGCATCAAAATACAGGTAAGCAGGTTGGTTAGGATCAGAGAGTTGACTTGTAGCGTTGATAAGGGCTCCATCTTCATCATTCCATCTCAGTTCCAGGACATAGATAGATTCTGTCGGGGTCTGAAGCAAGTACGAGTCTTTTCCTTTGTGCAGACATTCAGTTCTGTACCATCCAGTTCTGTCGGGTAAGGTTTGCCTCTTTGCAGATGATACCAAAATCTGCAATAGAGTAGACACCCAGGAAGGTGTAGATAACATGAGGAGGGATCTAGCTAAGCTTGAAGAATGGTCTAGAATTTGGCAGCTGGGATTTAATGTTAAAAAATGTAAGGTCATGCATTTGGGCTGCAGCAATCTAAGGAAGCAATACAGTATAGGAGGTGAAGTACTTTTGTCCACTAAAGAAGAGCGGGACCTAGGCGTGGTTGTGTCTGATGATCTTAAAGTAGCTAAACAGGTAGAAAAGGCGACGGCAGAAGCTAGAAGGATGCTTGGGTGCATACAGAGAGGAATGGCTAGCAGAAAAAGGGAGGTGATAATGCCTCTGTATAAGTCTTTGGTGCGACCTCATTTGGCGTATGGTGTGCAATTCTGGAGACCGCACCTTCAAAAGGATGTGAACAGGATGGAGTCGGTGCAGAGGGTTGCTACTAAAATGATTAATGGGCTTCATTATAAAGCATATGAGGACAGACTTAAGGATCTTAATATGCAGGGGCGGCCCAAGGGGGGTGCAGGGCCATGTGCGGAGACTCGGTGCGGGGCCTCATTTGCATAAGGTGCCTCATTTGCATAAATATTTGCATAATGTTACCATACACTAACTTTTAGTAAACATGCCTCTTAATGAGCATATGGATAAAGAAAGACTAAACAATTTCTACATTACTATAATCCAGTGCCAACCGCCAGGCACATTAGGAACTACTACAAACACTGCCCATTTAGAACCCATAGCAAACCCGCCGTATCCTAACAGCACTACCAGGACTCACAAAGCACCATACCCTACCTATCAAAAGGCAACACTGCAAATATTAAACCAATACATTTCAGAGAACAATAATACATGACCTACTGGGGAAAGAACAAGTGGCAATGTCAAATAGGAATTACATAAACAGAATACCTCAGCTCAGTTACACATGCAGAACATAGACCATCACCAAACAAGGAATCACAATTTAGAAACAGGAAGACAATAATTAAACTGGGAACCCCAAAAGCCAAACTTGGAATATACAACAACACTGTAGAAATAAAACTATAAATTAATTTCCTCTTGTACTAAAAAAAGCGCAAAAATTAATGATGCACATTTCCCAGAGCTGACATATTCCAGTTAATAAATTCAAAATAAAGAGATATTTTTCTACCTTTTGTGCATTTTTTTCAGTTGCAATTGTTCCAGCCACTTTCTTCTGGTTTCTTCGTGTCTTCTGCTAACTCTCCATCTGCTGTCCATTTGTCCTTTCTTCTGTCTTCTTGTTTTTTTTTTCCATTCTCTCTCTACATCTGCTTTAACATACTAATCTTTCTCCTTTTGCTCTTTCCTCATTCCTATTTCATCCACTCAAATTTTATCCCTCCATCCTCAATCCCCACTTACTCTCCCAATATCCGGCCAATTGTAGATTTGTCTTCCCTCCCACGCAAAATATTTTTCCCCTCTCCATTTCACTCTCCCAGCTCTATCCCATTCTAATGCTCCCCCAACATCAGCTCCTTTCTAGTTCCAGCCCCACCCAGCATCTGCTCCCTTCTTGTCCCTGCATCAGCCCATTTCCAGTCCTAGTCCCCCATCAGCCCATTTCCAGTCTTATCAGTTCCTCCATCAGCTCATTTCCAATCCCAGCCCCCCATCAGCTCATTTCTATTCCTTTCCTAGCCCCACCATCAGCCCATGTCAAATCCTAGCTCCCCTCCACTCAGCCCATTTCCAATCCAAGCCCCCCATGAGCCTACTTCCAGTTCTAGCCCCTCCATGAGTCCATTTCAATTCAAGCCCCCACCACAGCCCATTTCCAACCTTAGCACCCCCAACAGCCCATTTCCAGTCCTATCCTGGCCCCTCCATCAGCCCATTTCCTGTCCTAGCCCGCACAACTCGGCCCAGTTCCAGTCCTAGCTCCCTCTCCTCACAGCCCATTTCCATTCCAAGCCCCCCTCCCCATCAGCTATTTGCAGTTCAAGCCCCCTTTCCACTCAGCCCATTTCCATTCCAAGCCCCTGTCCCCATCAGCTATTTGCCGTTCAAGCCCCCCTTCCACTCAGCCCATTTCCAGTCCTAGCAACCCCCCATCCCATTACCAGTCCTAGCTCCCCCATCAGCCCACTTCCAGTCCGAACCCCCTATAGCCCATTACCAGTCCTTACCCCCCCATCAGCCCATTTTCAGTCTTACCCCCCCATCAACCCATTACCAGTCCTAACCCCCCATCAGCCCACTTGTAGTCTTAGCCCCCCCATAGCCCATTACCTGTTGTAACCCCCCCATCAGCCCACTTGTAGTCGTAGCTCCCCATAGCCCATTACCTGTTGTAACCCCCCCATAGCCCAGTACCAGTCCTAACCCCCCCAGCCCATTACCAGTCCTAACGCCCCCCACAGCCCATTACCTGTACTAACCCCCTATCATCCTAATTGTAGTCTTAGCCCCCCCATAGCCCATTACCTGTTGTAACCCCCCATCAGCCCATTACCTGTCCTAACCCCCCCATAGCCCATTTCCAGTCCTAATCCCCCCATCAGCCCACTTGTAGTCGTACCTCCCCATAGCCCATTACCTGTTGTAACCCCCCCATAGCCCATTACCAGTCCTAATGCCCCCCACAGCCCATTACCAGTCCTAACCCCCCCATCAGCCCATTTCCAGTCTTAGCCCACCGCCCCATAGCCCGTTTCCAGTCCTAATCCCCCCATCAGCCCACTTGTAGTCGTAGCCCCCCATAGCCCATTACCTGTCATAACTTCCCCCATCAGCCCATTTCCAGTCTCAGCCCCCCCCATCAGCCCATTCCCAGTCTTAACCCCCCTCCCCATCAGCCCATTTACAGTCCTTACCCCCCCTCCCCATCAGCCCATTTACAGTCCTTACCCCCCCTCCCTCCCTCCCCATCAGCCCATTTACAGTCCTTACCCCCCTCCTCCCCATCAGCCCATTTACAGTCCTTACCCCCCCCCCCCCATCAGCCCATTTACAGTCCTTACCCCCCCTCCCCATCAGCCCATTTACAGTCCTTACCCCCCTCCCTCCCCATCAGCCCATTTACAGTCCTTACCCCCCCTCCCTCCCCATCAGCCCATTTACAGTCCTTACCCCCCTCCTCCCCATCAGCCCATTTACAGTCCTTACCCCCCATCAGCCCATTTACAGTCCTTACCCCCCTCCCCATCAGCCCATTTACAGTCCTTACCCCCCTCCCTCCCTCCCTCCCCATCAGCCCATTTAGAGTCCTTACCCCCCCCCCATCAGCCCAGCTAAGTTTAAAAAAAAACCCCAGAAACCAGCTGCTGCTGCCGCTGCCGCCGTGGCAGCGGCAGAATGGAGAATCCCGCGGGGCCCCCCTGTCCTGCAGTCTTCTATGCGGCCTCAGTGCGGGCTTTTCAGAGCCGAGCGAAGGGAGAGTTTCCCTTTCTCGCGGCTCTGTTAATCCCGCCGCGGGGCTGATGGGATTTCCCATCAGCCCCGCGGTGTGATTAACAGAGCTGCGAGAGGAGAAGCTCTCTCTCTTCGCGCAGCTCTGACAGCCGACGGAGGCCACATAGAAGACTGCAGGACAGGGGGGCCCCGCGGGATTCTCCATTCTGCCGCTGCCACGGCGGCAGCGGCAGCAGCAGCCGGTTTCTGGGTTTTTTTTTTTTTTTTAACTTAGCTGGGCTGATGGGGGGGGGGGGTGGTAAGGACTGTAAATGGGCCCCGCGGGATTCTCCATTCTGCCGCTGCCACGGCGGCAGCGGCAGCCGGTTTATGATTTTTTAAAACTTTGCTGGGATGCAAGATGTTTTTTGCGCGGGGCCCCCTGAAACGCGGGGCCCTGTGCAAAAAACATTCTTGCTCAATGGACGGGCCGGCCCTGTTAATATGTACACCTTAGAGGAAAGGCGGGATAGAGGTGATATGATTGAGATGTTTAAATACCTCCGTGGCATAAATGTTCAGGGAGAGAGCCTCTTTCAATTGAAAGCAAGTTCTGCTACGAGGGGACATGGGATAAGGGTGAAGGGAGATAGATTCAGGAGTGATATGCGGAAATATTTCTTTACAGAAAGAGTAGTGGATCCATGGAATAGTCTCCCAGTGGAGGTGGTAGAGATGAGGACAGTAACTGAATTCAAAAAAGCATGGGACCAACACAGAGGATCTCTAAAGGTAAAAAGTGGACTGTTGTAGTTGTTGTTATGGAAGGACAGACTAGATAGGCCATGTTGTCTTTTTCTGTCATCATGTTTCTATGTTTCTATTATAGATACACCGGCTGACTATACCAGTACAAGTATAATAAGAGTGATAAAGTAAAGTCCGAGTAACTTGCATTCCAGTTCGGGTGGTGGTTATACAGGCTGCACAAGGGGGCAAAGCAAGAGTGGTTCTCAAGAAACCCAGGGCTACCGCAAGAATAAAACAACATTTAGTAATCATCATGATTATAGTCTTTGATGATTATTGAGGTAGATGATGGTTGATTGAGGTAGATAGATAGATAATGATGGATAGAGTCTGAAATGTAGATGTTCAGGAGCAAGTTGGCAAAGTCTTTACGATGAGGGATCTCTCCTTCGCAGCGTGAGTCGCAACGGTGATGCCGGATTAGCAATCGAAGTCCAGGGGCGACTCTCAGGAACTGCTGCTGGCTTCACTCGACTGTGGTGGATCCAGGAGTCGATCTCGGCCACTTTAACTGCTGTTGGGGTTGATAGCAAAACGACATACGGTCCTTTCCAATGAGGTGCCAGCGGTGTCTTCTTCCACTCTTTTACCCACACCGAGGCTCCAGGCTTGAAAGGATGCAATGGCTCTGTTAGATTGATAGGTAACTGGTCCTGTACCCAGGTATGAAGGCTCTGCAAAACAGAACTTAGAGCCAACAATTCTTGCCTAGTAATTACGGATCCAATTTGATTCATATCCCCTCTTATCCCCTGTATTATGGGCGGGGGCCTCCCATACAAAATCTCAAATGGGGATACTCCTAATGGCATGATGGGGGATGAATGTATTCATAGAAGGGCAATGGGAAGAGCTTGGGGCCACTTCAAGTGGGCTTCCTGACAAAGTTTGGATAACTGAGACTTCAGGGTATGATTCATTCTCTCTACCTTCCCTGAACTTTGGGGCCTGTAGGCTGTGTGTAACTTCCATTGTATTTGCAGGGCATGGGCTAGCTGCTGGGTTACTTGTGATATAAAAGAGGGCCCATTGTCAGACCCCATGGTCAAAGGTATTCCGAATCGGGGGATAATCTCATGGAGCAAGGCTTTAGTGACTTCTCTGGCCTTCTCAGTTCTGGTGGGAAAAGCTTCCACCCATCCAGAAAAGGTACAAACTAGGACTAGCAAGTAGCGATATCCATTTGCTCGTGGCATTTCTGCAAAGTCTCTTTGGATATTTCCCATGGGGGTCACTCCTACTGACTGAACTCTTGGGGGAGGTAGAGGACCTTGTCGGGAATTGTTCTTGGCACAAGTCACACATCTTCGGGCTACTGTGGTGGTCAAAGGTCCCAGCAAGGAGATATAGAAGTATGGCTTCAAAGCATTCACCATCTTTGTTTTTCCATAGTGTGTGGCTTGATGAAAGGCTTGGACAAAGGCAGGGCCTAGTGCTTCGGGAATCACGGTCATTCCAGGAGTTGAGCTCCCTTCAGGCGGTGGCAACACTATTCATCCAGTTTCTGATAACTGCCCCCCCTCATTTTGACAGTAATGGTCCATCTCTACTTGGGTATATCTGGGTGTCCATACACTCAAAGGTACTGGAAATATGGCTGCTTGAATCGTTACATTTGGGGTAGTAATTTGTCCTGCAATGGCTGCTTCTCGGGCTGAGGCATCAGCAAATCTATTTCCGCGGGATACTTCTCCATCTCCAGTTTGATGGCCTCGACAATGCATCACAGCCACGTGTTTGGGGGCCCATACTGCTTCCAACAAAGTCAATATTTCTGGGCCATACTTGACAGACTTGCCTCCTGAGGTGATCAATCCACGCTTCTTGTACAGGGCCCCGTGGGCATGTAATGTTGTAAAAGCATATTTGGAGTCCGTGTATACATTCAGGCTGATTCCTGCTCCAATTCTGAGTGCACTTGTGAGAGCTATCAATTCAGCCTTCTGTGCTGAGGTTCCTGGGGCCAGGGCTGATGATTCTACTACCATGTCTAGGGTCACCACTGCATACCCAGCACATCGCTGCCCTTCAATTATGAGACTACTTCCATCCACGAAGAAAGTTTTGTCTGGGTGGCTCAAGGGAACATCAGTTAAGTCTGGGCGACTTGAATATACAGTGTCCATTACTTCTAGGCAATCATGGTCAGGAGGGCCTGGACCGGCTGGCAGCAAGGTAGCTGGGTTCAGAGTTTGGCTGACGCTCAATTGCACTCGCGGATTCTCACATAGCATACTTTGATACTTCAACATTCGAGCGTTGGTGAGCCAGTGGTTTCCTTTGTGTTCCATCATGGTTAGAACAGAGTGTGGTACAGTGACTCGCAAATTTTGTCCTAAGGTGAGCTTGTCAGCTTCGCTCACTAACAGGGCTGTGGCTGCTACAGCTCTCAAGCAAGGTGGCCATCCTTTGGCAACAGGATCCAATTGTTTTGACAGGTAGGCCACAGGTCACTGCCAAGACCCAAGAGGCTGGGTTAAAACTCCCAATGCATTTCCACCTGACTCATGGACATATAGACGAAATGACTTCTGCACATCCAGTAGTCCCAAGGCTGGGGATGACATCAATGCTGTTTTCAATGATTTGAATGCTTTATCTTGTTCTGGGCCCCATTCCAAGGGGGATCGTTCAGCTCCCTGTGTGACTTGGTACAAGGGCTTTGCTATGAGCGCAAAATTTGGTATCCATATTCGGCAATAGCCTGCAGCTCCTAAGAAAGCTCGGACCTGTTTTCTGGTAGTGGGGGTTGGGATGCAGCATACTGCTTCCTTTCGCTCAAGTCCTAATTTCCGGGTTCCTTTGGACAGATGGAACCCTAGGTATTTCACCTCTGTCTGACACAATTGCGCCTTGGCTCTTGAGACCTTGTATCCAGCTTCATTCAAAAGGTGCAAGAGATCACTAGTAGCTTGCACACAATCAGTTTCATTGTTGGTGGCTATGAGCAAATCATCCACATATTGGAGTAAGATTCTTTTTCCCGGAGTTACAGGGTAACTTGATAGATCTTGACTGAGGGCTGCACTGAAGATAGTGGGTGAATTCTTGAATCCTTGTGGTAAGCGAGTCCAAGTGAGTTGTCCTCGTCTTCCTGTGTTAGGGTTTTCCCATTCAAATGCAAACAAAAGCTGACTGGCATCTGCCAGGCGTATACAGAAAAAGGCATCTTTCAAGCCCAAAACAGTGAAATGTGTGGCTTCCGCTGGAATCAGTCCCAGGAGGGTGTAAGGATTTGGTACTACTGGATGTATGGTTTCAACTGCACTGTTCACTCGACGTAAATCCTGCACTGGGCGGTAGTCACCTGTCCCAGGCTTCTTAATTGGGAGAAGGGGGGTGTTCCAGGGTGATTGGCATTCTCTAAGGAGTCCATACCACAATAATCTCTTCAGGTGGCGATGAATACCTTCAATTGCTGGTCGTGGGAGGGGATACTGACGCACATGCACTGGTTCTGCTCCTGGCTTAAGGGTAACAAGTACAGGAGCTACATTCTTCGCTAGGCCAGGTGGATTATTCTCCGCCCATACTCCAGGCGGGACTGCAATGCTGAGAGGTATACAGGGGCTTGCTGCTTTGGATGCAGATGAATAGAACCGCCATTCTTCTTCTCGGGGGACAGTTAACACCATCAGGCCAGCAGATTTTGAGTTTATAGTCATTTACATTTTTCCCCCTTCAACAAAAGATATCTGTGCTTGAAGCTTTGCAAGCATGTCTCGGCCCAACAGGGGAACTGGGCATTCAGGCATATACAGGAACTGGTGTGTTATCTTCTGTCCCCCTAGTTCACAGGCGCGGTTCTGCAGAAAAGGTCTTGTGGTTCTTGCTCCTGTAGCTCCCACGATTGTAACAGATGAGAGGACACAGGGGCCACAGGCTTGGCTACTACTGAATGCTCAGCCCCTGTGTCTACCATAAAGTCCATATGCTGGTCTCCAATCTTTAAATTGACCATAGGCTCCTGGAGACCTAAGAAGAACTTGGAGCCCAGTCTGGCCTAGTCCTCATCATCCATAACATAGTCCTCGGCGGCTGCCACTCCCTCTATGGCAGCTTCTCCTTGCTGCTGAAACTGTGCGCGCTGCATCCCCCCACGCTGCTGGAATCGCCCCCCCCCCCCCCGCTCTCCTGGCGCTCCCGCATCCCCTCCAGGGGGTGGAGCTCATGTTTGGGCACGCATCCTTCCAATGTCCTTCCTCTTTACAATAGACGCACTGATTTGCACCTAAGGGGGGGCCGAGCGCTCCCCCGGCCCATTCCCCATCCTCTGGCTCTTCTATTAGGATATCCTCCTCTGCGTCCTTCAACTAGTGCTGCAGCGAGCAGATCCACTTTCCTCCTCATCCTTCTTTCACTTTCCCGTTTGCATTCTTGATCACGATTCACATATACCTTTTGTGCGACTTCCATTAACTGTGTTGCGTTCATGCCCGCAAATCCTTCTAATTTTTGCAGTTTTCGTTTTATGTCTCCCTGGGACTGACTCACAAAAGCGGCATTCACCATGCATAAATTCTCCTGAGCTGCTGGGTCATAGGGGGTGTAAAGTCTATAGGCTTCAGTTAATCGTTCATAGAAAGCAGCTGGACTCTCATCTGGGCGCTGAAGAACGTCCGCTACTTTCCCAATATTCATAGCTCTCTGGCCTCCCTTCTTTAGGCCCTGCAGTAGAGCCTAGCGGAACCGGGTGAGGGCCTTTTCTCCTACATCATTATTTGGGTCCCATCCGGGATCTTCATTTGGGAAATCGGCGGCTGCCACCTGTCTGGGCTGGGATCTAGGTTTCTCCCCACTTCAGGGTTCTCTTCCAACCATCGAGTGGTTGCTTGCACTATCCATGCCCGCTCTTCAGTAGTAAAGAGGGTAGCCAAAAGCTGGCGACAGTCAGACCAGGTGGGCTGATGGGTTTGCATAATACTAGTCATTAACTCTGTCAAATCTTGGGGCTTTTCGGTATAGGAGGCATAATGCGTTTTCCAGTTTAATAAATCTGTTGTCCGACCAGAACCTGACCATCGTTGTCTTGAATGGGTAATCCCGGGACCTGCCGCAGTGGCATTTGGCGAACTTCCCTCGTTCTGCTCCGGAACGCATAGCGCAGATTAGCGGGCCTTGGGGTGACGCCGCTACTGGACTAGTGGATGACCCTGGACTAGTGGATGACCCTGGACTGGCATCTGGACTGGTATCTGGACTAGTGGATGACCCTGGACTGGCATCTGACTCTCCGCTAGCGGATTCTTCAGGGGATGAGGGCAACGCTGCAGAGCTCTGCTCAGGACTAGGGCTCCGACCTCTTAGGGGACTGGTCTGCACTTCAGATTTTGGAGGTGGATGATCGGGTGGCGGCACCTCGGCTGGAGGTACTCTCACTTCCTCCTGCTCTCTCGGGGTACTGGCGGGGGTTCTCGGTACTGGCGGAGCTGATGGGACAGGAGTATACAGAAAGGCGGGTGGAAATCCCGGGACCTCTGGAGGCTCTAGGTCTGCATAAATAGGGGGCTTTTCTTTCTTAGCAGGGACTCTCGTGGCAGTTGCTAACATAATTTTACTCTGTCCCTCACAGCAACGCTTCATCCAAGGGGGCTGTTTCTCACATATCCCTAACCATGAGTCTATATAGGAAAAGTGTTCGGGACTATAGCTGCGCACCACCTTGTGCACAGGGGACACAATTGGGATATCAAAAGTACCTTCTGGTGGCCACCCGGTGTCCAGCGCCGGCCACACCCTACTACACAATATTTCTAAGTGGGTCGCTGTCATTTTTACCCCATAATCACCACTAAACCCTTTCTTAAAATTCGTGATCATACAGTTCAGCGGAGTTTGGATGGACTCCGCCCCTCCCATTATAACATATGACGTACAAGACAGCAAACAGAAAGGGTAGGTAGGATGGCTGCGGCTAAGGGTCCGCACAGCCCACAGAACAATGAGGGGGACAAACAGATGCTTCCTCCTGTTTGCGACCTGGGCGAGTTCGCCCTGCCAGGAACTGCGCTACTTAGGAGTCCGCTCTCGCTTGGTCTGTATTGCAAGACCTCTCAATCACACTTCACACAACCAAACTTGCTAGCATTTCCCAAATTCCAAATTCCCGGGCTAACTGACTAAACCAAAATTTACCAAACCAAAAGGGTCAGTGGCTTCGCCCCGCGCATACTCATGCAGGGTTACTAGAACCGCCCTGGAAGTTGATCAGACTTCCTTTACCTGTTACCATACCATATCAGTCTCGAGACTTTCCCAGAGCTAACTGACTAAGAACCAGAAAAATCAATACTCACCGGATCCGGTAGCTAATGCGCTGCGCAACCAGTTCCACCTTGGGTTGAATCCTGGACTCCCCTGGGTTCGAGGTGTTGGCCAGCCGGACCCAGCAGGCCACCGAGGCAGGGCGGAACCCTCCGATGCAAGGGACCGGTCGGCGCCTGGGATCCTCTCCGCTGTCAGTCAGCTGCAGTTCCAGCCGGACCAAACCTGGAGGCGGTAATACGTGGTAGTATTCACCTGCGCACTATTCGCGTATTACGCCATTCCCGGCCCACGCACCAAGAATATGTAATAGCGAAGGGCCCGCAACGAATAAAAACCAGGAGTCTATTGACTAGAATTCAAACCAGTTTAATGTGCACAGTCCCAGGCAATGTCACATACAAAAATGTCTGAGCCCTGAGCTCAGCAAAACGACAGTTTATATACTGTTCTTCTCCAGTCTAATACAGGCAAAACTCCTCATTGGTCTCGGTGGCCCCCCTCCCTTCTCCCAATAGCCATCTCTGATCTGGCTTGTACCTGTTCTCTCCCTGTGCATGGCTTTCTAGCTATGGCTCAAATCCCTAGACATAATATATTCTGCTACAGTACATTTTGCTACGTTTTGCAAGGTCAGTTAGCCAGCAGAGATACAGTGGAAAGCACAGCTGTGATTATCATAACAAGCTCAGTGGAAAAGTTTTACTTTCTTATCAGAAGCATTCTTATCAAAAGCAGAGCAGAGCAGTGTCTCTAACAGCTACTGGTATTTTTCTGTCCTGTTCAGCTGTAATATTCCAAAGTCAGTTATAATATTCTATAGTAGGGGAGGGGGACTCAGGCCTAGCTGACAGGCCTCTGCTACATACCTACTTCTACAGGATGAACGAGGCCATCGTCTATCACATTACAGCACGTTATGGTGAACAATTATTGTGAATTTATGTGCTGATAGAAGTAACAGCTCAAGATTTGACTGATGCTCTCACAGTCATGCAAGGTACTGTGGACAAACTGACTGCTTACTCCGCCCAAAATAGAATGGCTTTGGATTATCTGCTAGCCAAGGAAGGAGGTGTGTGTAATGTTGTACACGAATATTGCTGCACGCTCACTGATTCACAGAGCAAGGTGGTCTCTGGTATCCTAAAACTTGAGAAAAGAAACTCATTTCTCTAAAGATAATATAGAAGGAACTTCTGATTCTGTATGGCCCTGGTTTGAAAACATGTTGGGTGGTTTGTCAGGCCCGGTAAAGGCCTTACTGACAGGCCTCTATGGTTTCTTAGTAGCCCTCCTACTCCTAGGAATATGTCTTGCCTGTATTATGAAGTGTTGTGCTTCATACATGGCTAAATCCACGAATACTATTGCAGTCCTTAAATTGCGAAGTGTTCCTAGTACTGGAAATTTACTCCATGAAATGCCCTTTTATGAAGAATGTGGTTCTGAGCAGAACCAAAGGGAGGACTGTGGAAAAGGGCTAGTCAAGCCAGGTCTCAAAACCAAATTGGATACGATAAGAGAATTGGATGAATCAGCTTCTGATACACTAACTTATGCCACTATGGTTCACCCGGTACATGGGAATTTGGATTTAATGGACCCAGAAATAGACAGTGACTCTGGATCTATACTGGTGTCACCAGTGGTCCACCCTGGGTCCTAAGGCATGCAGAGTAGGGCCAAACTGGTGAATATCCTGGGCTGGGCAGTGGGGCATTGCAGGCGTAGTAGTGCACTTCCTTCTGGGTGACATAGTCCCACACACTCGCCAAGCACAGAAATAGATGTAATCAAGTGGGTTTAAAGCAAATAATGAGGTTTTATTTCCCCTTCCCGGGGGATTGGTAAGCACAAAACTTAAGACAAAATATCCATACTTTCTGGCATAAGGAAATTAACTCAGGAAGAGAAGAAAAATAGCTTCTTTTTCTTCTAGCTTTTCAATACACCATCCTTTAACACAGGATTCACCAAACAGTTCCTTTTAAAGGCACAAAGGTTTACTTTGCTTTCAATGCTGTGCATATAGCTTTGTATATCCAAGTCAGCACAGAGACTCTATGTTATCCACTATGGACAGTGTACAATCCATGGGTTCACCAATTACACTTTCCTCCACAGATTCTATTTGCATATCTTCCAGCCCTTCCCCCACTGGGTACGTAGGAACACAATCACACAAAGCTTTAAAACAAGTATCATTATTACTGAGAGAGTCCCGGAGAGCCTGGCAATCCCAGAGAAAACTTGTATCTCTAGTTTTCTCCTTATCCCTTCTAAAGAGCTTACCTTCAGGCTTCTGCCTAATAGGTTTCCTTAGCAGTGCTCCTTCAGCATTACCAAAGTCATAAGAACATAAGAACATAAGATATGCCATACTGGGTCAGACCAAGGTCCATCAAGCCCAGTATTCTGTTTCCAACAGTGGCCAATCTAGGTCATATGTACCTAGCAGTTTCCCCAAGAGACACAAGTTCCACAATGCTTGTACTGGGTCAAGCATTGATATCTTCGGTTACTTCTTAATAATGGTTTATGGACCTTTCCTCCAGGAACTTGTCCAAACCTTTTTTAAACCCAGCTACACTAACAGCCTTTACTACATCTTCCGGTAACAAATTCCAGAGTTTGATTACACGTTGAGTGAAAAAATATTTTCTTTTATTAGTCTTAAATAGTTTACCCTGTAGCTTCATTGCATGTCCCCTAGTCTTTCTATATTCTGATAAGGTAAACAATCGATCTACGTTTACCCGTTCAACTCCGTTCATTAATTTATAGACTTCTATCATATCTCCCCTCAGCCGTCTCTTTTCCAGGTTAAAGAGCCCTAACCATTTTAGCCTTTCTTCATAGGAGTATCCTTCCATCCCCTTTACCATTTTGGTGGCTCTTCTCTGTACCTTTTCTAAAATCGCTATATCCTTTTTAAGATACGGCGACCAGAACTGCACACAATATTCAAGGTGCGGTCTCACCATGGAACGATATAGAGGCATTATAATATCTTTTGTTTTATTTTCCATTCCTTTCCTTATCATACCTAGCATTCTATTTGCTCTCTTGGCCGCTGCTGCACACTGGGCCGAGGGTTTTAACATGTTATCCACAATGACGCCTAAATCTTTTTCCTGGGTGGTGGTTCCTAATGTGGAACCTTGCATCGTGTAACCATAGTTTGGGTTGTTCTTCCCTAGGTGCATAACCTTGCACTTGTCCACATTAAATTTCATCTGCCATTTTGATGCCCAGTCTTCCAATTTATCAAGATCCTCTTGCAATTTTTCACAATCCTCTTGGGTTTTAACAACTTTAAATAGTTTTGTGTCATAAATTTGATAACCTCACTCGTTATTCCACTTTCCAGGTCATTTATGAATATGTCAAAAAGCAGCGGACCCAGCACAGATCCCTGGGGTACACCACTATTCACCTTTCTCCATTGGGAAAATTGGCCATTTAGCCCTACCCTCTGCTTTCTATCTTTTAACCAGTTCCTGATCCACAATAGTACACTGCCTCCTATCCCATGACTCTTTAGTTTTGCCAAAAGTCTCTGATGAGGGACCTTGTCAAAGGCTTTCTGAAAGTCCAGATACACAATATCAACCGACCATAGGCTTGTACCTCTCTCTCACCGGGGTTTCTGGGTACTCCCAAACTGACCTTTTGGATGGCTTCTCTCTCCAATGGCCCTCAGTATAAGGCTTTAACCGAAAGTTGCTTCCCTGTGGTCTTTGGGCTTGGCCTTTCTGTAACTCCCTAGCTCAGGAATGGGCAAACTACAGCCCGGCGGACCTTTTAATCCGGCCCACGGAGCACTAGCTAATTTATTCATTTATTCACCTCACTTTCTAGAGGACGCAGCGTAATCTCGCGATGGCCGGCTAGTGTAGTGCAAGGGGCTGGATACCGTGGAGAGCTAGAGAGCCACGCCCCCCCAAAGCCCCTCCCAACATTCATAAGCCTGTATGGATGGCATGGTAGTGGCTGGGCCGGCCAGCAGCTAGTGGGAGGGCGGGGCCATGGGCGGAGTACGGATTGAGCCGTACGTGCAGGCACAGGCAGGGAGTTGACGTCACGTCAGATGACGTCAACTGCCTTTCCGCGCGCCTGCTAGTGAGGAGCGATCCATGCGGCGCCCGGCAGTCATTTTGTGATGCAGCTAGAAGAGAAGAAAGCGCTAGCCAACATAACAAGCAGCCTATGGGCAGATGCGTCTTATAGGGTGAAAAATATGGTAATCTCCTGAGGCCTTCTGACTAGTGTCCGTGATGGTATCTGCTTCTTCTTCAATTGCACACTATTATTTGCACTTGCTTATTTCAATTTTTATTATTCTTCTGTTGTGTTTAGTAATTTCTGTTTTAACTCCTATTTTTATTTATAGATCTTTATTGCAGAATCCCAAAATGAGTGGGGCAAAGAAAAGAAAAGTGGACAGTGAATGCAGAGTGTTTAATAAGGAATGGATAGCAAAATATTTTTTTATGGAAGTCCGATCAATGGCTGTATGTCTCATATGCCAGAAAACTCTTGCGGTTTTCAAAGAATATAATATCAGCCGTCATTTTACCACGAAGCATGCTAACTATGCTAGCAAGCAGTCGCCCCAAGAACGGGGGTCTACAGCTCGGAGGTTGATGGCTAAATTACAGGCTCAGCAAAATTTATTTCACAGACAAACTGCGATTCAAGAGTCAAGTACCAAAGCAAGTTTTATGCTCTCATTCAAATTAGCAAAAGCTAGTAAACCCCTCTCTGAAGGAGAGTTTTTGAAAGAATGCATGATAGAGACCACAGGTCTTTTGTGTCCAGAGAGCAAAGACAAGTTTGAAAAACTCAGTTTATCACGCAGGACAGTGACTCGTCGTGTGGAACTGATTGATGAAGACATAACAAACAAGTTAAATAATATTGCAGAGTCCTTTAAATTATATTCGCTAGCACTGGACGAAAGTACAGACATAAAAGACACAGCTCAGCTCTTAATTTTTATCCGAGGGATTAGCGACAGTTTTGAAATAACAGAGGAGTTTTTGGCCATGGAGCCACTTAAAGGAAAAACATGGGGAGAAGATTTGTATGACCGGGTGTCTGCTGTCATCGAGAGTATGAAGCTACCTTGGAGTAAACTTGCTAATGTTACTACGGATGGATCTCCAAATTTAACTGGAAAAAATGTGGGATTGCTGAAAAGAATTCAGGATAAAGTGAAAGAGGAAAACCCTGAGCAAGAAGTTATTTTTCTCCACTGCATCATACACCAAGAATCTTTGTGTAAATCTATATTACAGCTTAGTCATGTTGTGAATCCAGTTATAAAGCTTGTTAACTGCATACGAGCAAAGGGACTTTAGCACCGTCAGTTCATTGCATTTCTGGAGGAAACCGACGCAGACCACCAAGACTTGCTTTACCACTCTCGTGTCCGCTGGTTGAGTTTGGGCAAAGTGTTTAAACGAGTGTGGGATCTTAAAGAAGCGATTGATACATTTTTGGAGTTAAAGGGAAGTCTGATGATTTTCCAGAGCTGAGCGACAAGAATTGGCTGTGTGACTTTGCGTTTGCTGTTGACATTTTTTCTCACATGAATGAGCTTAACGTCAAGCTACAGGGAAAAGACCTGTATATTCACGACATGTATAGTAATGTAAATGCCTTCAAAGCCAAGTTGACTTTTTTTTCTAGGCAAATTTCAAAGAAAAACTTCTCTCATTTTCCCACACTAGCCACACAGGAAAAGGCCATCCAAAATGTGAATAAATATAGCAAATCACTGAATGACCTGCATGAAGAATTCTGCCGTCGGTTTTCAGATTTGGAAAAAATTGAAAAGTCACTTCAGCTGGTGGCCTGTCCCTTGTCACAAGACCCAGAAACAGCACCACAAGAAGTGCAATTGGAACTAATCGATCTTCAATCTGATGCAATCTTAAAGGAGAACTTCCACTCTCTTCCACTAAAAGAGTTCTATGCCTCACTTAAAGATGACTGTTTTCCAAACCTCCGGGGATGGCACAGAAGATTCTGGCCTTGTTTGGCTCGACCTACGTGTGTGAGCAGACGTTCAGCGTCATGAACATCAATAAATCCCGTCACAGATCCCAGTTAACTGACCAACACCTCAGATCTATTCTGCGAATTGCAACAACAAAGCTATCTCCTGACTTTGATGCCTTAACAAAAAGGTAGACCAACAACACTGTTCCCACTAAAATTGAAGGTACTATTTTATGAAAGAAATACATTGCATAAAGGTTTTGTAAAATAACTCTTTTTATGCTTTTCTACCTTAAATTAATCTAAACATTTAATGTTACAAATTTAAATTTAATTTATATTAATTCACACATACACACCGTCCATCTACTCTTGGTCCGGCCCCCGGGTCCAATATATGAACCCATTGCGGCCCTCGAGTCAAAAAGATTGCCCACCCCTGCCCTAGCTGGAGCATGCTCTGCTCTGTCCTCGTGGCTGCTTGAGTCAGATTCAGCTTCTCTGCTCTCAGACCTGCTGATGGCTCTGCTCCTCTGCACCCTCTCTCTCGTTCCTTCTCTTACGTCTGTTCCTGTTCTCTCTCGTCCCCCCCCCCCCTTCTTCCTGTTCCTGATTCAAATGAGTGCTGTGTATCTTCCTTTCCCTTAGGGCTTAGCTTTGCCCCTCCCCCACCCAGGTGTCTACTATTGAGCTCAGAGCACGGGGATAATTTGTAGCTTGGGTGGGGCTGCTGCACTCGTGACTGAGTTTGTTTACATCTCCCCTGGCAACCTGTAGCCATGTGTTTTGCTTGCCTGTCAGAATCTGACGTAACCTCCTCAGTTTCATCTAGCTCCATATCAAGGGAAGGGTCTTCCCCATCACACTGGACATAGGAATTGGAAGCGTTAGCAGTGAATCTATAAATGAAACAGGACTGTAGAAACTAGCTATAGGTGACATATATGCTCATGGAAATTTACAGGCCAAGCTGCAGTAAAATTGAGAGCTTTTCTCTTTAAGGAACTTTAAAACTGTCCTTCTGCATTCTAATAGTTGCTTCACAGAATTAGCAAATAGAGACTATGTGTACATAGGCTAGTTCTCTAAAAGTCAATAGAACATCCTCTTTTATCCTGCAAGATGATAGGCTAAAGGATTAGCTGGGTCGACATGGTCTTTTTAGAGAACTAGATCTTAGGTCAACATGTAACTGGAAATTAAATAAAGCTTGAATAAATAGTAGAAAGTCAGCAAATATCATAAGAGTAACTAATTAGCTTCTGTTGTATGGTAGAAATACAGCGACATATATTGAGTCTAGACTAGTGAATATAGTAATAACCTTGTAACTTCTGCTTTTATGTAATTTGGCACAGATGTCAGCAAAATCTATTTAGATATGTACTTTTGTAACCTGAATATCACCAGATCACGGGGTTTTCTTCAGTCATAGTCTCTTTGCACGAATCTCCAAGTTTTTGGCATAATTTAATGCAAATTCACTGTTCAATTTTTTCACTCATTGTAAATCTAACGAATTGCTTTTATATGATTCCAAACATCAAGTGATTAAAAAAAGTACAGGTGTACTGTAGCCACGCTACACTCTGCACATGTACAGCACATAACTAGGTCACTGCATACTTAAAAGCATTATGGTGCGACGTATTGTTATATGGCTAAACAACAAGTCTAGATTTGTTATTATTATTTATTATTTGAACAGTTTTTATATACCGCCCCTTCCAACGATCAAAGTGCGGTTTACATCGAACAAGTAACTCAGTTACAAAGAACATGTTGAACTATGATACAATGAAACTATTTACAAGCCAGTTATCCACATATACCGTAATATAGTGGTAGTCGGGGTCCTTAATGATTTTAGGACTGTAGGACAATAGGAACAGTTTAGAGAAGAATGTTCTTGTCATAGGGGAGAAAAAAGGGGTTAGATTAATTAGGAGGAAGGGGGGTGGGTAGAGGGGGTGAACGCAAATGTGGTCAGGGAAGTGTTATAATAGTCAGAGAAAAGTAGGGTTTTTAAATCCTTGCGGAAAGACCGAAGATCTTTAATTGCTCTGATGGAGTCAGGGAGAGAGTTCCAAAGGCTGTACCTGAAGGCCCTATTGCTGGTAGTTTGTTTGGTTTTCCTTATTGAGAGAGGTATAGATAGAAGGTTCTGTGAGTTTTTTCTCCTGTTTCTGATGTCAGTTTGCACATGTATCATTGTGGTTAGGTAGGAGGGAGAGATGCCATTGTACAATTTGAAGGTGGTAACTATCATCTTGTATCTTATTCTGGTTGCTATGGGGAGTCAGTGGATATTATAGAGTATTGGGGTGATGTAATCAGTTAGGCTTGTCTTGGAGATAATTCTGGCAGTTACATTCTGGGCGAGTTGAAGTGTATGAAGGGTCTTTTTGAGAAGGCCCTGTAAGAGACTGTTGCAGTAGTCCAAGTGTGGGGTTTGACACTGTTCTGAAATCATGAGCTTCAAGGATTGGCCTGAGGTGTTGTAGTTTTTAAGTTTGTAGAATATCGTTCTAGCAATTTGTTTAACTTGTGATGACATACTGAGAGCTCTGTCAATTGTAACACCTAGGCAGGGGTGGCTCAAGGCAATCTGCTGCCTGAGGCGAAGAATGAGATTGCGCGCCTCACCCCCTTAGAGGGGGCGGGGCTTTTTCAAAACTCCAATCAGGGACTGAACCAAACCAAAAAGCCAATTAGATTATATGGAGGGAATGCAAGATGTTTGCACACAGGGTCGGACCAAGCTGCAATTGCACCCTGCTACTGCTGCCCTCTGTTTTTTTCACGGTGGCACTGGCACTGGTATGCCTGTATTAGTTGTAATGTAATATATGTACTGTCTTCCCTATGTTATGTACTCCCCCTGTCCACTGCTTTGGCGTAATGATAAAGTGGTGCATGTTGCCCTTACTTTTGTATAACCTTTGTAATGTATTGTAACCGCTTTGATTGAAGGAAAAGGCGGTATACAAAACTTGTTAAATAAACAGGGAAAAAGCAGGAAGCGCTGGATGATGGTATGGGGAGGAGGAGGGGGGACATGCACCCGATCTGAAAGGCACCAGCACTTTAAGCAGATCTGTCCCTCCCTCCTCTGACATCGTGTCGGAGGAGGGAGGGACCAGACCTGCTAAAAGTGCTGCGAAAAGGCTTGGGGGGCACATTTCAGCTGCCTGCTATTGTCCTGCCAGCGGCAGCAGGGCAACAGCAGACAGCCGAAATGCGCCCCCCCCCCCCCCCAAGCCTTTGCACAGCTTGCACAGGGCTAGGTACGGTCCTGTTTTCACACCAAGGAACTAAAAGAGAGCAAGAATCAACAGCACAGTTTATAAAACTAAATTATAACTCATTTTTATTTTGTTGTTATAAACTGCGTTATGGTTCTTGCTTTTTCTTTTTCAATATATATTTTGCATCCACAGTGGGTGCAGAGCAGAACCAAGACATTCACCCACGGAACTCAATATTTAAAAAAAAAAATCTGATTCTGATCATCTCACTAACAACCACTATTCTCCAGTACCCGGCATATTGTGAACTAATACAAAACCCTACAACAAAGAGCAAACCTACCATACCATACCAGCACAAACTTCCAGAACTCACATAAGGAGCCCATCCAAAACAAGTGTCACTGTAAATACTACAGTGGGCCCTGGAACATCCATACACCTATTTGAAAAGCTGAACAAGTCAAATTACTACAGTACAGTATAGATCTTTATGTACAAACTCCATGTTATCAGAACACCTGGCCTCAGTTACACACTCGCAACATCGAACCTCACCAAGTACAGAATAAGTAACCACAATCTAAAGTAAAAATAAAAATATGTAGACTAAATTTAAACTGAAACCCCAAGAAGCCAGAGTCCACATACAGTGCAACATCAGATAAATAAGAGATGCAGTTCCCCAATACTGTGTAAAATATAAAGATAGCACAAAGTCCAATCACTAAAATGAAATAAAATTATTTTTCCTACCTTCGTTGTCTGACCATTTTGTTCTCTGATCATGCTGGTCTCGATCTGAGGCTTCTGCTTTCCTGTCTTCTCTTAGCTCTCTTTCTGTGGTCTATGGTCCATCTGCCATTTCTTATCTCTTCTTTTGTTTTCTTCACATCTTTCCATCAGCTTATTTCCAGTCCCCGTAACCCTTCCCAGTATCAGCCCCCTTCCAGTCCTCCCTCCCGGTACCGTCCAATGTCAACTTGCATTCCCATGACTGCCACTGGTGTCCATTCCCTTCCAGTCTCCCTCTTTCCCCACTGTCCAGCTCCTTCTAGTCCAAATAGCATGACAGCCCCTCTCAGCATCCACTCCCTTCCAGTCCCATTCTCCCATCCCCTCGCAGCTCTATCCTCCTCGTCCCACCATCAGCCCATTTCCAGTTGAAGCCCCCCCAATCAGCTCACTTCCAGTGCTAATCCCCCCTCAACCCCATTACCAGTCCTACCCCAGCCCATCAGCCCATTTCCAGTCCTAGCCTCCCTAATCAGCTCATTTCCAGTGCTAGTCCCCCCTCAGCCCATTACCAGTACTAGCCTCCCCTAATCAGCCCATTACTCCTACCCCAGTCTTACCCCCCCATCAGCCCATTACCAATCCTAGCCTCCCCTAATCAGCTCATTTCCATAGCTAGTCCCCCCTCAGCCCATTACCAGTACTAGCCTCCCCTAATCAGCCCATTACTCCTTACCCAGTCTTACCCACCCATCAGCCCATTTCCAATCCTATCCTACCCTAATCAGCTCATTTCCATAGCTAGTCCCCCCTCAGCCCATTACCAGTACTAGCCTCCCCTAATCAGCCCATTACTCCTACCCCAGTCTTACCCCATCAGCCCATTACCAATCCTAGCCTCCCCTAATCAGCTCATTTCCATAGCTAGTCCCCCCTCAGCCCATTTACCAGTGCTAGCCCCTCTAATCAGCCCATTACCAGTCCCAACCCCCCCTTGATCAGTCCATTCCCAGGCCTAGCCTTCCCTAATCAACACATTAAGAGTCCTAGCCCCCCGGATCTGCCCATTACCAGTGCTAGCCCCCTGATCTGCCCATTACCAGTGCTAGCCCCCCATCAGCCCATTATAATCCTAACCCGCACTGTCTCTCCCCTCTGTCCAGCATTTATCCCCTGTCTGTCCAGTATGTCCCCATCTCTCCCCTTTGTCCAGCATTTGCCCCCGTCTCTCCCCTTTGTCTAGTACTTGTCCCCTGTCTTCCCCACCTCTCACCTTTGTCTCTCCTTGTCCTCCTCATGTCCCTACTCCCTCCACCTGTACCTCTCATCCAGCAGTGGCGGGGGCACTCTGGCTGTTTTAATTTTAGATTTTGCCACCTCTGCCTTCCTGCTGCGTTTTTTCCTCAAGAATGCTTGCAGCAAAAAAAAAAAAAAAAAGCGACGGGAAGGCAAAGGCAGAGGCAGGGCAGAAGCGGCAAAATCTAAAATTAAAACAACCAGAGTGCTGCCGCCGCACAAATCAGCCTGATCACTTGCATCGATCAGGCTGATTTGTTTGATACCGGTTGTTCCTGCTGGATGAGAAGGAACCCTTGTCAGTTCCCTTTCAGCCCCCTCCTCCCCTCTCCCCATGTCTGCCTGCTACTGCCCCCACCGTAGTTCCTGTGCCGCCGCCTTCTGCAGCCGCGGCTCCCTGCTTCTTAGGGAACCGCGACTGTGCTGGTGGAGCCGGTGCGGAGCCTTCCTTTGGGGGCGGGACAATGCTGCACGGAGCCCTTCGAGAGACGGGAAAGCTCCACACCGGCTTCACCAGCACAGTTGCGGTTCCCTAAGAACCCGCGGCTACAGAAGAAGGGAGGCAGTGAGATTGCTGCTACCGAGAAGCAGACTCGGCAGCGGCAGCAACTTGTATGCTTTTTTGTTTGTTTGTTTCTTGAAGGCAAAGTGAGGCGGCTGTTTTGGGGGCATTTGCCACCCTCAAAACTTTGCCACTTGAGGCAGCCGCCTCACTTCGGCACATTATAGAGCTGCCATTGCACCTAGGTATTTCACCTCCTGTTTAACTGTCACATTGGTGTTGTGTAAGCTAATTGTACTGGGGGATGTGAAGTTCTGATTCCTAGTTGTAAATAGAATTTCAGTTTTTTTGAAATTTAGTTGGAGGTTATTTGCGTTGAGCCATGCCTCCGCTTCCTTTTCTGCATTTGGTGATGTTGTATTGTGGAGTTTTTATGTCCACTGGTGTGCATACCATTATATCATCTGCAAAGATATGATATTTGGTTTTGTGTTTATCAAAGATTAACTTATATATCCAGCCGATATGTGCAAACAGGAGGGCAGAGAGAGCGGAACCTTGAGATATTCCCTGTTCTTGGGGGAAAGTAGCAAAGGATTCTTGGTTGATCCTTACATATTGGAAGCGATTGGTGATGTATGATTTAAACCATTTTAGTATTGCCCCAGATATGCCTATGTGTGCAAGTCTGGCCAGGAGATTGTTGTGATCAACATTATCCAATGCAGAGGAGATCTCTAGAAAGACCAAGATAAAAGCTTGGTTTGGATTGTCTAGACCGCAGATGAGGGTATCGAATAAAACTAGAAGAAGGGTTTCAACGCCATGGTATGGGCGGAAACCATATTGGTGTGCATCGGGGGGGGGGGGGGGGGGTTGGGGGCGATGAAATCCTATAACTGTATTTGGACTATTTTTTTTTATTATTTTTGCTAAGAAGAGAATACTGGCTATTGGTCTATATGAGAGAACTGTTTTTGAGTATGGGGCGAATGACGGAGAGTTTAAGTGAGTCAGGCATGATTCCTTGGAGGAGGGATTGGTTGACAATATTAAGTATAACAGGTGCTAGCTCAACTTTCGTTGCCTTTATCCAAGATACTGAAAAAGGGTGTTGATGTGAGGCTGTAGTGTTAATTTTCGTTATTGTTTCTAGGAGTTGATTAATGAGGCGGAATGTGTGCCATTTATTGGGGTAGGGCTGAATTTCACTAGAGGTGAGCAACTATGAGTTGTTTTTGTTTTTTAGTTTAGATGCTAAGTGGTCTGCTATAGATTGTGGGCTGGAGTGCTACTTGTCATGTTTATGTGTGACTTTGTTAAAGTTTTTACAAGTTCAAATAGTTTTTTTAGTATGGCAGAGTGATGATCTTTCTTTGCTTTGAAAATTGCTTCTTTATTAGGTATTTAGTGCTGTGAAGTAGTGTTCATTGACTTCAGTAGTTTTTCTAGCTCTCTATTTTCTTTCCAGCTTTCGGAGAATTTTCTTAAGGTTACGTATATCTTGAGTATAACATTTTTCTGATGGCCTTCTATGGGTTCTGTTGCTGTAGAGTGTAGTCTTTGCAGCTTTGTTAATTATTGTAGTCTAGTTTTTTATTGTGTCATCTAGGTCTTGGATGTGTGTGTTGTTGAGGGCTACCTCAGACAGGAAAGCGTCCTTGTCAAAATGTTTAAAGTGAGATCTATGGTGAGGAGTGTTAGTGGATGACTGAGTAGGCATGAGAATCGGGAGGGACATTCTTAAGAAGAAGTGATCTGACCAGGGAACTAGATAATTTGTGATCGCACCTCGTATGTAGACAAAAATTAAACTGAATCCCCAAGAAGGCAGATTCTGCATGCAGTTCAACATCAGAGAAATAGAAACAACAAATGTATTTCCCCTCCTGTACTGTACAAAACAAAGATGTAACATATAAATTCCAAAAACCGGCATATTCCAGTCACTAAAATGAAAATAAATTATTTTATACCTTTTTTGTCTGGCCATTTTATTTTTTCAATCTCTTGGTTCCAGTCTCTAGTTTCTCTCAACTCTCTTTTTGGGGTCTGCAGTCCATCAGCCACTTCTTTCCTTCCTTCTTTCCGACAGTCGCCCAAGAGCGCATGGTTCGGAAGAATGTATCCTTGAAGGATACCACCAAAAGCAGAGAGGTTCCAAAAAAGAGTAAAGTAGCCCAAATGCCCTCGAGTATGGAGAAGACAGAGCTTAAAGATCCCAAATTACCCATGTCTACCAATAGCCAAATTAACATGAATAAAATACAGTCTCTAACATGCTTGTATGCAAATGCTAGAAGTCTAAAAAATAAGATGGGAGAGTTAGAATATATAGCACTAAATGGAGGACAACCAGTGGGACACTGTGATACCTGGGTACAAACTATATCGTAATGATAGAGCTGATCAAATTGGTAGAGGGGTTGCGCTCTATGTTAGAGAGGGCATTGAGTCAGAAAGGATTAAAGTTTTGCAGGAAACAAAATTTGCTGTAGAATCTCTATGGATTGAAATTCCATGTAAAAGGGGAAGGCGATGGCAATGGGGGTGTACTATCGACCGACTGGCCAGAAAGAACAAATGGATGATGAAATGCTCAAAGAAATCAAGGAAGCTAACAAATGTTACAGCGCAGTAATAATAATGGGTGATTTCACTTACCCCGGTATTGACTGGGTCAGTGTCACGGCAGGACATGCTAGGGAGATAAAGTTCCTAGATGAAATAAATGACTGCTTCTTGGAGCAGCTGGTTCATGAACCGACCAGAGGGGAAGCCATATTAGACCTAGTCCTTAGTGGAACATCAGATCTAGTGCAAGAGATAAGGGTGTTGGGGCCACTTAGCAATTTTATTTATTTAGACAGTTTTTGTATACCGCCTTATCCTTCAATCAAAGCGGTCACAACACAATAGCAATAGTGATCATAGCATGATTGCCTTTGATTTAATTAGTGGAGGAGGGATAGTAAGGAAATCCACAGTACTACCTTTTAACTTTCGAAAGGGAGACTATGATAAAATGAGGAAAATAGTAAAGAAAAAACTAAAAGGAGCAGTTGCAAAGGTTAAAGACTTACATCAAGCTTGGGTGTTGTTGAAAAATACTATCTTGGAAGCCCAGACCAGCTGTATTCCACGCTTTAAGAAAAGTGGAAGGAAGTCCAAAAAGCTGCCAGCATGGTTTAAAGGTGAGGTCAGAGGCTGTTGTTGCCAAAAAAGCATCTTTCAGGAAATGGAAAAAAGAGCCAAACGATGAAACCTGGAAATAGCACAAGCACTGGCAAGTCAAATGCAAGGCATTGATAAGGCAGGCAAAGGGAGAATTTGAGAAGAAACTTGCTGCGGTAGCAAAAACGCGAAATAAAGACTTTTTCAAGTACATTCATAGCAAACAACCTGTGAGAGAGTCAGTTGGTCCATTAGATGATAGAAGGGTTAAAAGGGCACTAAGAGGCGACAAGGCATAGCGGAGAGACTGAATGAATTCTTTGCTTCGGTCTTTACTGAGGAAGATGTAGGGATGTTACCCATGACTGAAGTGGTATTTAAAGGTGCGGAAGAATTGAAGGAAATATCGATACATCGGGAAGATGTATTACAACTATTAGATAAACTGAAGAGTAGCAAATCACCTGGGCCTGATGGTATACATCCAAGGGTGTTGAAAGAACTGAAATATGAGATTGCAGACCTGCTATTAGTAATCTGTGAACTATCATTAAAATCATCTCTAATAGCTGAAGTTTGGAGGATCGCCAATGTAACACCAATTTTTAAAAAGGGTTCCAGGAGTGATCCGGGAAACTACAGACCTGTGAGCCTGACGTCAGTACCGGGAAAATGGTAGAAACCATCATAAAGAATAAAATTACTCAGCATGTAGATAGTCATGGCCTAATGGGAGACAGCCAACATGGCTTTAGACAAGGAAGATCTTGTCTTACTAATCTGTTATGTTTTTTTGAAGGTGTGAATAAACAGGTGGACAAGAGTGAGTCGGTTGATATGGTGTATCTGGACTTTCAGAAAGCCTTTGACAAGGTCCCTCATCAGAGACATTTGGCAAGACTAAAGAGTCATGGGATAGGAGGCAGTGTACTATTGTGGATCAGGAACTGGTTAAAAGATAGAAAGGGTAGGGCTAAATGGCCAGTTTTCCCAATGGAGAAAGGTGAATAGTGGTGTACCCCAGGGATCTGTGCTGGGTCCGCTGCTTTTTGACATTCATAAATGACCTGGAAAGTGGAATAACGAGTGAGGTTATCAAACTTGCAGATGACACAAAACTATTTAAAGTTGTTAAAACCCAAGAGGATTGTGGAAAATTGCAAGAGGATCTTGATAAATTGGAAGACTGGGCATCAAAATGGCAGATGAAATTTAATGTGGACAAGTGCAAGGTTATGCACCTAGGGAAGAACAACCCAAACTATGGTTACACGATGCAAGGTTCCACATTAGGAACCACCACCCAGGAAAAAGATTTAGGCGTCATTGTGGATAACATGTTAAAACCCTCGGCCCAGTGTGCAGCAGCGGCCAAGAGAGCAAATAGAATGCTAGGTATCATAAGGAAAGGAATGGAAAATTAAAATAAATAAATAAAAAAAACAAAAGATATAATTTATTTAACATCTTTTATATACCGCACTATTTGTTATCAGTGCGGTTTACATTTAACAAAGGTTGCTCAATTCAGTCGAGACTGTTTTGCGCTTACATTGTAACAGGAGATAAAACTTGGAACCAATACAGGGTAACTATATACATATAAACATAGAGCATAAGGTTATAACTTGGCCAGAGTTGTCACAAAGTCTATAGGCGGGGCTGCTATTACTTGAGATCCAATTGTTTATGTAGTGTATGGAGAGTTTGTGGGGGTTGGGGGGTGATTGATCGGGGGCGGGGTGGATGCTTGTGCGAAGTGTAGCAGGAAGATGTGGTGTTTGATTGATCTTATTTCAGGTGGGAGATCGTTCCAGCATTTTGGGGCGTAGAAGGCAAAGGCTCTTCTCCTGTTTGTTTGGGTGCACTTTATAGAGTCTTTAGGGATGATCAAAGTGTTGTCTGTTATTGTCCTCCTCGTTCTGTTATTCGGGGTAGGGGTGATGAGGTCCTCTGTAATGCCTCTGTATCGTTCCATGGTGAGACCGCACCTTGAATATTGTGTGCAATTCTGGTTGCCGTATCTTAAAAAGGATATAGCGTTATTAGAAAAGATTCAGAGATGAGCCACCAAAATGGTAAAGTGGATAGAAGCATACTCCTATGAAGAAAGGCTAAAAAGGTTAGGGCTCTTTAACCTGGAAAAGAGACGGCTGAGGGGAGATATGATAGAAGTCTATAAATTAATGAACGGAGTGGAACGGGTAAACGTAGATCGATTGTTTACGTTATCAGAATATAGAAAGACTAGGGGACATGCAATGAAGCTACAGGGTAAACTATTTAAGACTAATAAAAGAAAATATTTTTTTCACTCAACGTGTAATCAAACTCTGGAATTTGTTACCGGAGGATGTGGTAAAAGCTGTTAGTGTTGCTGGGTTTTAAAAAGGTTTGGACAAGTTCCTGGAGGAAAGGTCCATAAGAAGAAATTAGACCTTACCTGCTAATTGTCTTTCCTTGAGTTCTCTCCGGGCCAGTCCAGGCAAGTGAGGGTTGTCAACCTTCTCTAGCAGCTGAGGACTGAAAAACTGAAGTTTTGCTGCAACAGTATCTGGCTCCCCCTTCTGGCTAAACCTCAGTCTAAAGTTAGAAAAGCAGCAGAAAGGAAAGGAAAACGAGAACAACAGGAAAACGCGGACACTATCCGTCCCCGTAGGCAACTGTAGCCAAAGTTCAAGTAGGGCACCCCCGCCACCCACATGCAATGCAGGTTGACCCGGCAGAGAAGAGTACCTGCTACTTTATAATTTTTTTTTTTTTTTTGTGACATTCGTGACAGGGAGAATACGTGAGGACGGACTCACCCGCCGAATGCCAAATGAAAAGAATTCTAAGAGAGACCCCCCCCCCCAAAGAGGGAGCCCCACAGACCATAGCAAACCGTGACGAACCGCGGAAGGCCAAAAACGGACACTTCGAAAACCTCCGCGTCGCCAGATACGGCATGGAAGGCAATGCGACTCGTTGAACATCGGGTAGGGGCCTGGACTGGCCCGGAGAGAACTCAAGGAAAGACAATTAGCAGGTAAGGTCTAATTTCTTCTTCCATTTCGTCTCTCCGGGCCAGTCCAGGCAAGTGAGGGAAGTACCAAAGCAGTAACTATCCCTGGGAGGGACCAGCGAGACCCGCAACCACCGCGGATGCCCCGACTGTGGTGTCACCCGCGGCCTGCACATCCAGGCGATAATGCTTCGAAAAGGTGTGCAACGACGCCCAAGTCGCCGTCCTACAGATATCCACTGGAGGCACCAGAGCGAGCTCAGCCCAGGACGTCGCCTGGCCACGAGTGGAATGAGCCTTGAAAAACTCCGGAGGCAAGCGGCCGCTCGCCCGGTACGCTGCTGAAACAGCACACTTCACCCAACGCGCAATGGAGGCCTTCGAGGCCGCTTCCCCCTTCCGGGGACCCCAAACAAAACGAACAGCCTGTCCGATTTGCGAAAAGACTGGGTACCTCGAAGATATCGTTTAAGCACCCTACCTAAATCCAATTTCCTGAGAACCGAATCTATGGGTGCTCCGTCCCGATCTGGAAAGGTTGGAAGGGAAATCGACTGATTCACATGGAAGCGGGAAACCACCTTTGGAAGAAAGGACGCCACGGGACGCAACACTACCTTCTCCCGAGAAAAGTGCAGAAATGGTTCCCTACAAGAAAGCGCCTGCAGATCAGACACCCGTCTAGCTGAACAGAGGGCCACCAGAAAAGCCGTTTTCCAGGAAAGTTCCTTAAAGGACACCTCTCGAACAGGCTCAAAGGGAGGATGCGCGAGAGCCTCTAACACCAGATTAAGATCCCAGGCGGGAACAATGGGACGGACCGGAGGACGCAAGTTCTGAACGGCTCGGAGGAAACGCAAAACATCGGGATGACGAGAAAGGAGCATCCCCTTAATCTTACCCCAAAAACACGCCAGAGCCGCAACTTGCACCCGGAGTGTAGCGGACGCCAGACCTTTATCAAAACCACCCTGCAGGAAAGACAGGATATCAGGTACCAAGGAGCCCGTCGGCCGAAGACCGCGCTCCGCACACCAATGTTCAAACAGACGCCAGACGCGCGTGTACGCTAGAGAAGTGGACGAGCGTCTCGCCCGAAGGAGAGTGTCGACGACAGTCGGCGCATAACCTTTGTGCATCAGCCTTTCCCGCTCAAGAGCCAAGCCGTAAGCGAGAAGCGAGCCACGTCCGGCATGAGAAGAGGACCCTGAAACAAGAGATTGTCCCGCACCGGAAGGTGCCAAGGCCGGTCCACCAGCAGACGAATCAAATCCGCGTACCAAGTGCGCCGTGGCCAGTCTGGAGCCACCAGAACCACTCGCCCCGCGTGACCCTCTATGCGTCGTAGAACACGACCTATCAAGGGCCACGGAGGGAAGACATAGAGCAGCCCTACCGATGGCCACGGCTGTACCAGCGCATCGAGGCCCTCGGACATACATTCCCGTCTCCTGCTGAAGAATCGACTGGCTTTCGCGTTGTCGAAGGTAGCCATCAAGTCCATCACCAGCTGACCCCACCGGAGAACAAGGGCGTGAAACACAGCTGCGTTCAACTCCCACTCTCCTGGATCCACAGCGTGCCTGCTGAGGTAAAACGCCTGGATATTGTCGCGGCCTGCCACATGTGCCGCCGAAAGAGCCAACAGGTGGACCTCCGCCCAGTCCATCAACCGTTGACTCTCTTCCAGGAGAGGCGCGCTGCCGGTACCGCCCTGTTTGTTGATGTAAGAAACCGCCACAGAGTTGTCGGAGAAGACTCTCACCGCCTTGCCCTTGACTAGGGAGCGAAACTCCTGCAGCGCCAACCGCACCGTGCGAAGCTCCAGCAGGTTTATGGAGGCAGACGACTCTTCGAGGGACCAGAGTCCTTGAGCTATGTGAGATAGACAATGGGCTCCCCAGCCCGCAAGGCTGGCATCGGTCGTGAGCAGGATCCATTACGGCGGGCGCAAGGGCATGCCCGCCCGGAGATGAGCGGGATCCAACCACCAGAGCAGGCTGTCGCTCACAGATGGAGTGAGAGGCAACCTGCAAGAAAGGGGATGAAGTTGAGGAGACCACCTCGAGAGCAACGCCCGTTGTAACGGTCGCATATGCGCTCGAGACCAGGGCACCAGGTCCAGGGTGGCCGCCATGGTTCCGAGCAGTTGCAAGTAACGCCAAGCCGAGGGCGCCTTTAGGCGACGAAACGCCCTCACCTGTCCTAGCAGTTTCTGTATGCGGGCTTCCGGCAAGAAGACCGCTCCGACACTGGTGTCGAACAGCGCTCCCAGGTACAGAAGCTGTTGAGTCGGCTGCAACCGGCTTTTGGACTGATTTATCACCCAGCCCAAGCTTTCGAGAAGGGCTACCACCCGAGCCGTGGCTACCGTGGATTCCGCCACGGAAGGGGCCCGTATCAACCAATCGTCGAGGTAAGGATGCACGAGGACACCCTCCCGTCGCAACGCCGCCGCAACTACCACCATCACCTTCGTGAAGGTTCGCGGCGCTGTGGCCAGACCGAAGGGCAGCGCTTGGAACTGAAAATGACCCATGGGTACCGCGAAACGTAGGAACCGTTGATGTTCCGGCCGTACGGGAATATGGAGATAGGCCTCTGTGAGGTTGATGGAGGTAAGGACCTCCGCGGGTTGTACAGAGCAAATCATGGATCTGAGAGTCTCCATGCGAAAATGCGGGACGCGTAAGCAGCGATTCACGTGCTTGAGGTCCAAGATGGGACGGAAGGATCCCTCCTTCTTGGGCACCACGAAATAAATGGAGTAGCGACCGGACCCCAACTGGTCCTGAGGAACCGGCACCACGGCCTGCAGTCGCAACAAGCGCTGAAGGGTCTGGGAGACCACCTCTGCCTTTATCGCAGAACCACAATGAGACACCACGAAAGCGTCCTGCAATGGCCGCGCAAATTCGAGGGCGTAACCGTCGCGGATAATCTCGAGCACCCAAAGATCCGATGTGATAGCGACCCAGACAGAGAGGAACCACTGGAGACGTCCCCCCACCGGAACCTCCATCTGGGCCGGCCTCACTTCATTGAGGCTTCTTAACGGGGGGTTCTGCTGGGATTGGAAATAACCCCTGCCGAACCCTCGAGCCCCACGAAAGGACTGACCGCAAGACCCCGAGCGTCCCCTGGGATAAGGGGCAAAACGAGCCCCCCGAAATCTGCAAGGTTCACGCCCCGGGAAACGGGACCCTCCGGCCGGACGCTGACTCTTAGGCCTGTCCTCTGGGAGGCGACTGCCCTTGGAGTCCCCTAAATCCTTCACAATCTTATCCAACGCCGCCCCAAAAAGCAGAGCACCCTTGTAGGGCAGCTTAGTGAGACGCGTCTTAGAAGAAACGTCAGTGGACCAGTGGCGCAACCAAAGGAACCGCCGAGCAGCAATAACCGACGCCATCGACTTTGCTGAAATGCGAACCAAGTCATAGAAGGCATCCGCGAGGTATGCCGCCGCCGATTCCAGCTTTGCGGAGTCCTCGTCATCGCCCTTGCCCCGAGCCCCCTGAATCCATCTAATGGAAGCTCGGGACACATAAGACCCACAGAAGGCCGCTCGAAGGGACAGTGCGCAAGATTAGAAAGTCTGTTTAAGCAGTGCCTCAAGCTTTCTATCCTGCAAATCCTTGAGGGCCGAATTGCCCTCCACAGGAATGGTGGTCTTCTTAGTAACCGCCGATACCAAGGCATCCACCTTGGGTAAGCGAAGTAACTCGAGCTCCTCCTGTGGCAATGGATACAAGCGGGCAATAGAGCGTGCCCCCCTCAATGAAGCTTCGGGGCATTCCCATTCCGATTCCACCATTTGCTTCATAACACGGTGGACCGGGAAACACTTCTGCTCTGTCTTAAAACCTTGAAGGAGCGGATCTTCCAAGAGCTGATCCTGAGCCAGCACAATATTCAAAGTAGCCAGCGTTTGTGAAATAAGGACCCCCAATTCCTCCTTACGAAAAACTCTGAAGAGACTGGGATCGTCTGCGCCCCCAAACTCTCCATCCTCCAGATCAGCCCACTGATCCAGGTTAGGGTCCGAGCCCAGCTCCCCGTCCTCCAGAATGGGGAGTTCAACCTCAGAGCACCCGAGGCCAACGGAAACCTGCACTGTGTCCTGCACTGACCTGGAAGGACCTTCCCCCGGATCCAATTCAGAAGGTTCTGCTACCAGGCCCTGTGAAAGTGGAGGAACCGAGCCCTTAGCCTGAGTCTGATTCCATTTCAGACAATAAGCCTTATGCATCTCAAGAATAAAGGCTGCTGAAAAAGCATCCTCCAAAGAAGGAGCAGCAGGCTGCTGCACCGCCGGTAAAGACAATGGAGGAGCTTCCTCCACCTGTACCAGCTTCTTTGTCTTTGCCTTGCTCTTCTTAGAGCAGCTTTTATGAGCCGAAGGCAACGCCGCCGGAGCCGACAGCATGGCCGCCGTTCCCGTCAAATCCGAGCGCGAGGAAAAACCTCCTAGGAGCTCCGGTGTCTCATGAGAGTCCATGCCCACCAAAAGCGCCAAACAGAAAACACTAAAGCAAACCGAGGACCGAAGCTGCGGCGAAACAAAAGAAACAAAAAAGGCCGAAGCAGCTCAACCGGCTCCGGCGAAAACGCAGCGCGCAAAGCGCGCCAAAAGCCCCGGAGGCCCTGAAAAACCTGACTAACCTGTGCTCGGGAGAGCCGCCCTCGACGGAACTGGCAGGACCCGGCAGCAGACCCCCCCGCTGCTAGCGGCGGCGTGCTGGCAGTTCCGGAGGCTAAAAGATGGTTTCTGGGGCTCCCAGACCTCTTTACCGCTGCTCCCGATGTGCCCGGAGCTGAAATCAAGGCAGGCTCTGCCTCCAACGCTCCTGTAAGCAACCTGCACTGATGGGGGCCGAAGGGGAGAGCCCTGCTAGAACTCTTACCCCCTAACAGCCCTAGAAGGACAAGTGCAGACTAAAGGCAAGAAATAAAGAAAAAAATGAAGAAAACAACCGGGAGCCAGACCAGAGGCGTTGTCTTCAGCTGCTGAGGACTGAAAGACTGAGGTTTAGCCAGAAGGGGGAGCCAGATACTGTTGCAGCAAAGCTTCAGTTTTTCAGTCCTCAGCTGCTAGAGAAGGTTGACAACCCTCACTTGCCTGGACTGGCCCGGAGAGACGAAATGGAAACCATTATTAAGAAGGGACCCAGGATATCAATGCTTGACCCAGTACAAGCATTGTGGAACCTGTGTCTTTTGGGGAAACTGCTAGGTATGTATGACCTAGATGGGCCACTGTTGGAAACAGGATACTGGGCTTGATGGACCTTTGTCTGACCCAGGATGGCATATCTTATGTTCTTATGTTCTCTTTTCTTTATCACTTGCTCCCCCCACCCTTCACATCGATCTCAGATTCTGATCATTTCTTTTCAACTTTCTCACATTTTATTTTTCTCTTTCTATCCCCTCGGTTTTCACTCCTCCTCCTCCTCAATTCCCCATTTTTTACTGTAATCCTTACCCTAGTCATCCCATTCCCCATCTCTCTCCTTCCTCAGCATTAATAACTCTCCCCTTCAACATCTCCCCCTGCTCTCTTTCACTGTCCCTGTCCAGATTCTCCCACTATCTCTCTCCCTGTCTAGCATCTTCCTACCCCTCTCTTCCTGTACGTCGTCTTCCCACCTCCAGTCCAGAATCTCATCTCATTCTTTCCCCAACTCCCCCGTGTCCAGAATCATCCTCCCTCCATCTCCCTATTCCTGTCCTCCAACATGTTCATCATCTCCCCTCCATCTCTGTATAGTAACCAGAAATTAATATTTTTTATGGAGGGGGTAACAGCTCCAGGTGTGCGAATCAGTTAGCACTGATGGAACTGGGCTGGCCTCCGTGGCTGTCATGAGCCATGGCAGTTACAACATGACCAAGAGGGGTTTTTTTTTTTTTTTTAAGGATGAGATAGGGCCTGAACAGGGCAGCAACTTTGGGCAGTGGGCTGTGATGGTCCTTGGTCAGCACTGGTGGCTTTGGCGATTATGTGCTGGGGCAGGGACTGGAGAGCCAGGGTCCAGTTCAAGCCTGGAGAAACATTTAAAAAACAGAGCGAGCACTGAGCCGTAACTGTAGACTGGGCTCCGGAGGCCTAATTTTTCCAACTCGGCAGTGGGGCGAGTGCTGCTGGGGGTATGGGAGCCAGCATAAATTTAAAAAAAACAAAACAAAAACTAAATAAAAATCTATGGCCTGATATTTAGCAGCAGCGGCTAGCACTGTTAAAGCAGCTAGCCACCACCAACTGGCATTGTTTATGCAGGACAGCCAGAAAGCGATGAAGCTAAATGGGCAGCGGCGATATTCAGCCGCTGCCTGGTTAGTTTCTGCAGCAAAAGTTAGGCCAGCCTTTAAAGAGCCTAATTTTCACCATGTTGCAATAACCAGAAAGCAGCTCAATATTGCCAGTTTGGTTATCTCCTGGTGTAAACTCTGTCCTACTCTGGAACGTCCTCATGGTAGCCAGCTAGCATCAGGGCATGCAGAGGCAGCATCCACATATATTTGGCAACACTAACCATATTAGTACCACTGAATATCCTGGTTAAGGCAATTAACACAGTTAGCAGGTCTGCTAACCGCGTATATCCCTTTAAATATTGGACCCTTAATTTTGGGCATTAACCCAGTAGTTCACAGTTGGCAGGCTCACTCAGGCAGGAACAAGACAGTATATGGAGTGGAGTGGAGGAGTGGCCTAGTGGTTGGGACAAGGTACTTCAGGCCGGAAGGTCAGGGTTCAAATCCCACTAGAGGACACCAACCTTGGGCCGGAAGGACTGGGGTTTCTAGTCCCACAGGTGCTCCTTGTGGTCTTGGGCAAGCCACTTAACCCTCCATAGCCCATGTTCCCTGTAAAATAGTTATCTCCAAGTTATAATGCCCTCTTCAATGTAATTTCAGTTTGTTCAATGTAAACCGCACTGGTGCAGAATAGCGCGGTATATAAGAGAATGTAAATAAATAATAAATAAATAAATATGAGGCGGTGAGAAGCCGCAGATAGAGCAACCTGTGGCGAGTCAAGCAGGGCTGAGAGCGGGGAGTTTACAAGAGGCCAGGAAAACACAGTTATGCACATGTAACAGATGATCTCCAGGAACAGCAGGAATCACTCTTCACATGTGGAATGCAGTCTTTACATATGGGTGAACGTCACTGATGGAGCCTGTGCAGGAACACTCCCCAACGTCCAATGGGAGCACTCCACTGCACCTGCATGCCTGCCTTTCCAACTCCTCTCCTCAGTTGAGTTTCTAGCTGAGAAGAAGAAAATAAAAGATCCCTACAACTCCTAGGGGAGGAGGGCGGGTTGTGAAGACGGATTCCTGTTATTCCTGGAGATTACCGGTTACAGGTGAGTAACTATGCTATCTCTAGGAACAAGCAGGAATGCAATCTTCACATATGGGACTCACTAGCTCCCAGGTACCAGACAGTTATGGGGGGGGGGGGGGGGGAGAGCAGTGCGATCCCTGAGGCAAAAAACGTGTAGCTGAAGAGTTTGAAAGAGTTCTGGGCCATTGGACTTGATTCCAGGAAGTAATACTCCCCCAATGATAGTCTGGTATTTTGTAGAAGTCCGGGATGCAGAGTAGGAGTTGAGTTTAAGTCCCAAAGAGGTACTGGAATACAGCTTGGCCAAAGACAGCATCCCGAAGGGAGTCTCTGTCCAGGCAGTAACGTGCAGCAAATGTTTGAATGGAGGACCAGGTAGCTGCCCGGCAAATGTCCTCAACAGAGGTTAGCTACGGATGATGTCATAGTTCACACATTATAAGCAGTGAGATGACCCTCCAATGAGAGTCCTGCTTCATCACCGTTAGGCCCAGGTGACTAGGATCAAAGGAAATGAATACTGTAATTGAGAAGATTTTCTTTGATCTTTAGTTCTAAGTAGTAGGCCAGCGCTCACTTGCAGTCTAAAGTGTGTAGCACTGCTTCAGCCCGAGATGCATGTGGTCTAGGGAAGAAAATTGGGAGGATTACAGACTGGTTTGGTGGAGGGAGGAAACCACCTTAGGGAAGAGATGCGGATGGATACGGAGAACCACCTTGCCATGATGGAATCGAGAATAGGGAGGATCTGCCGTTAGAGCCTGCAGCTCGCTGATACGGTGAGCTGAAGTGAGAGCAATAAGGAAGATGACCTTCCATCAGTGAAGTGGTGGCTAAAGGTTCGAAAGGCGGCTTTAAAAGTTGTGCCAGAACCACATTCACTCCCAGGCCACCGGAGGCAGTTTAGTGGGTGGCTTGGACAGCAGGAGATGCTACATGAAGCGTGCTACTAAGGGGTGTGAGGAGACAGGCTGCCATCCACTGGTCTGTGAGAGGCCGCAATGGCACTAAGGTGAACTCTCACTGAGTTAGTCTTAAGATCTGACAAGGATAAGTGGATATTGCAGAAGTGATATCTCCAAGAAAAGGGGTGAAGGTCCTTTGGGGAGCAACAAAGCACAATCCTACGCCATTTAAAAGCAGATAGGAATCAAGGATACAGTCCTAAATTGGTTCTCCTCATATTTATCTGATAGAACACGACAAGTAAGAATTGAACAACAAATATCCGAACACTACAAACAAGAACAAGACCTACCACAAGGTTCCTCATTATCTGCATTACTCTTTAACATTTACCTCCAGCCCATCTGCTCCATATTTAAAAAATTCCAAGTAAATGTTCATATTTACGCAGATGACAATGTTATATCTTCCTATTACACATCAAATCCAGCAAAAAAAACAACTTACTGATTGCTTTTCAGAAATAATAGAATGGCTAGAAAATCACAATCTCAAGATCAACTTTGCAAAAACAGAAGCCATGTACGTAACTAGAAATCATAATTTCTTCCCCCACCCCACAACCATCAGGTTACAAAATATAAACATAACTGTCATAAGAACATAAGATATGCCATACTGGGTCAGACCAAGGTCCATCAAGCCCAGTATTCTGTTTCCAACAGTGGCCAATCTAGGTCATATGTACCTAGCAGTTTCCCCAAGAGACACAAGTTCCACAATGCTTGTACTGGGTCAAGCATTGATATCTTCGGTCACTTCTTAATAATGGTTTATGGACCTTTCCTCCAGGAATTTGTCCAAACCTTTTTTAAACCCAGCTACACTAACAGCCTTTACTACATCCTCCGGTAACAAATTCCAGAGTTTGATTACACGTTGAGTGAAAAAATATTTTCTTTTATTATTTATTTATTTATTTATTTAAATTCTCTTATATACCGCACGATTCAGCATCAGCGCGATTCACATAGAACAAAAAATCTCAGTACAGTCAACATGCATGAGTTTACAGATAACAAGGGAAGGAACTTGGATAACATGGGTAACTATCTACAATCTATTTACAAGGAAAACATTACTGCGTAGGTATCAGTTACAAGGAGCAGTTACTATGAACATAATCTTTACTTATAGAGAATCAGACTTGGCATGTTAATTGAGACACCAAGGAACTATATTA